>CM076849.1:64648833-65248833 GCA_039519185.1 Astragalus membranaceus
CCATGGTTCAGTGTTAATTATTTTAAAAAAACATAAAAACAGTGAAACAAAAAACATAAAAGATGATGTGTAATTATTTTAGAATTAAATAAAACATTTAATGGACGCCACGTCAGCAGTTAACTGCCAGCGTAGCGTCCGTTAGTCAAAACTAACGTGAGGGACCAAAATGAAACAAAAACGAAATATGAGGGACCAAAACGGATCAAAAAAAAGATAAATGACCAAGGTGAAATCTGGAGTAAAGATAAAGGACCAAAAGTGCTATTTAGCCTTACCAATAATATAGTAATAATGTAGCTCCCGCGGCGGATAAATATATATAATATATTAAAAGGTGTAATTCAAGCCGAATATAAAATCAAAGATTTTGCAACATTTTCTCACTAATGAAATTATAACAACAATATGTAACATTTTGTTGTAACTCAAAAGTAGAATATAAAATAATTATTCCGACAATGTTTAACATTCCACCAAATATTCTAAAAATAAATTTGAATAGTAAAGCTAATTTATATGTTTTAACTTTTAAGTCAAATATCTTTATAGTGTTTTTAAATAAAATAAATATTTATAACATTTTATTAGTAATTAAATTATACCAACAACATGTAGTGTTTCCCATTGTAATTTAAAAGTAGAATATAAAAAGTCATTATTTCGAAAATATTTAGTATTTTCTCATATTGACGCAAAAATAAAATAATCACTTATAAAAATTAAAGGCATTCATGAAGGCAAAATATAAAAGCAATTATTTTGATAATGTATAACATTCCATCGTAGTTTGGTATTTTTGGTAGTGGTTGTTTTGATTATAGGTATAGTTGATTATTTTTGGTAGTAGTTGTTTAGATTAAAGGTATACACTATAAGAAAAACGTGTTTTTCTGAAGAAAAAAATCCGTCGGAAATGCATCAAATACACCGGAAAAGTGACATTTCCGGCGGATTTTTTCCGCCGGTAAAGCGCTCGTAGATAATGTTTTCCGGCGGATTTTTTTGTCGGTAATGGCCGTTTCCGGTGGAATTTATTTTAAAAAAAAATGAAAAATCCGCCGGAAACTCACGTTACCGGCGAATTTATTATTATTTTTAAAAAAAGTTAAAACTTTTCGATATTTAAAATTTAATATTTAATTTAATAAGAAGTAAGAAAAAATGAAAATGAAGTAGAATATGAGAAAAAATGATATACAAGAGAATGAGAAGGAATGGAGGAATGAGAATGAAGAAGTAGGAATGAATAATAATGAAAGAGAGTATGAGAAGAAATAATATAGGAAAGAATGAAGAAGTAAGAAGAAATAAGAATGAATGAGAGTATGAGAAGTAATAATATAGGAGAGAATGAAAATGAAGAAGTAAGAAAGAATAAGAATGAATGAGTGAGAATGAATGAGAAGGAAGAAGAAATGAGAAATGTAGAAGAGAGATATGTAGAGAAATTTATGGAGATTGGAGAGTATGAGAAAGAAGAAGAAAGAAAAGATAGGGAAAATGTAGAAAAGAATGAGTAGGAAATAAAGAGTGAAATGAGAGAATGAGAAGAGTGTAGGAGAAAGTTTTATTTATAAGCATTTTCGGAAGGTTCCAGCGGATTTACCGACAGATTTTTCCCCCCTGTATTTTTCCAGCGGATTTTCTGAATTCTTTTTCAAAAAATCCGCTGGTAACATTTCTGGTGGATTTTTTAAATTATCGGCGGATTTATTTAAAAAAAAATTAATTTTTTTTTTACAAAAAAATCCGTTGGAAATTTAAAAAATCCGCCGGAAATGTTACCGGCGGATTTTTAGCATTTCTGACTAATTTTTTTAAAAAAAGATATTCAAAAAATCTGCCGGTAACATTTCCGGCGGATTTTTTAAATTACCGACAGATTTTTTTTACGAAAAAAAATAATTTAAAAAAAACCCGGTAATTTGAAAAATCCACTGGAAACGTACAGACGGAAAAAAATCCGCCGGAAATGCCAAATTTCCGCCGGAACCGTACCGACGGAAAAAATTCACCGGTAATGTGCGATTTTCTTGTAGTGATAGTTGATTGGTAGTGGAGTGATACCCAAAAAAATGTGAGATAGAAGAAAAAAGTGGGTTTTAGAAATGGGTAGTTTGGTATTTTTGATAGTGGTTGTTTTGATTAAAAGTATAGTTGATAAAAAATTTAGTTTCATTTGACTTATTTTTATCGTTAGGTAATTACCAATAATATAGTAATAATGTAGCTCCCGCGGCAGATAAATATACAGAATATATTAAAAGGTGTAATTCAAGCAGAATATAAAATCAAAGGTATAGTTGAAGAAAGTTTCCAATACCCAAATATACATACATCAAATTGACACTTATATACATACACATAAAAAATAAAAAAATACACACCTAGACGATATACCAAATTAAAGATAAAAAGAAGTAACAAAGTAGTCACACTAAAATTTCCTAAAGCAAAAAAAAGCTCTTCTAGGTTTCTTCATGGACTTCGTCTTCACGACCACTGTGACACTGGAAACAACCATCGAACTGCCTAAGGAACCCCTGCTCGTGGGAAAAGAACGATGTGATGCCTATGTCATTTAGGGACAAGGTTTTGGGAAAGAAGAGTGAGGAGAGAAAGGAAAGAGTCGACTTGTTGGCTACCAACAAGCCTCGTATTGAACATGTGAAGGGAAACAGATTGTTGTCGATGCTCCATGTTGAAGAAACAATTATTTAGGAACTGAGTCAGCCATAGTAAGAAACCTTCGTGGCCAAGTTACTAGGAAAAACACTAGGGTTCAATACCATGAGAGTTAAATTGGAGAACACATGGAAGTTAGAAGGAAGTGCGAGTTGATGGACGTTGGCAACGAGTATTTCATGAGAAAGTTTGATAGAGAAAGACGACAGAGTGAAGGTCATAAATGGTGGTCCTTGGATGATTTTTTACCATTATCTCTTGGTTCGCAATGGGGGTCTAAACTTCAATGATGCAAGGGCTTTCATTGACAAAACAATGGTTTGGGTTATAGAATCCCTAGCCTCAACCTTCTTTACAATGATAAAAACCTTCTATGGGCTCTTGCAACTGCCATTGGAACTCCGATCAAAGTGGATACGCACATACTGAAAATGGAGAGAGGAAAGTTCACAAGATTTTGCATTGAGATAAATTTGAGTTGGTCTGTCATCGGAAGGGTGGGTATTAATGGTGAGTGCTACCAAGTCCAATATGAAGGATTACATATCATCTCCACTCACTGCGGGTGCTATGTCACTATGTCAAGGATTGTTCAGCCATGGTGGAAAACCCTAAACCTACGCAAAGCAAGGGGGAGGTGACAGCGCTGCTACGGGCGAGACAATGCAGGGGGTACAAGCAAACGACGCAAAAAACCCTAGCGCCATCCAAGGCGATGGTTTGGAAGCCAGCACAAAAAGTGTAGCAGTTGTTACTGACAGTTTGGCAGCCAACACAAAAAGTGGAGCAGTTGTTACTGATGATACGGTTTCAATAGATTTGCATGGTGATTGGATAAAAATTGAACGTAAAAAGCATGTGCCAAAAGGGAATATTTGTAAAAGTAACCATGGACCACACAATTCAATCCCACGAGTTTATGATGCATTACATTTGGACAACCTAAATGAGTTGACTCAGCCGAGCCAGCGAGTCATGAATACAACACGTGAGGAGGAGCACACTACACCCAAGACATGGACAAAGAAGAAACGACGTCGTCAAGAGCTTCCAAACACAACCAAAGAGCGACAGGAAGGCACAAGCAAATCTACCACCCTCCAAACAATTGGGATGTATACAAGAGGGTACACTACAGTTCGTATAGTAGGTAATTCGGGACTCACTCAGAAAAATAGTGTGTTCACGGAAGGGTTGAAGAAACAGAACCAACCTAATAAAATGGACAAGGGTAAACACATAAGCAGGAAGCAACCACCACCTAAAGCACCAGATCCCAAAGAGATACAAGAGTATGGTGGGGACGTGATGAAGAGTTTGACACCAATGGCGATGGAGGGGATATCCTGGGAATACCACATGATCCTGGCGCGATGGTCCGGGATCAACATATATATGTGCATGGAATGACCCTTAGGGGGGCTGTTTCATTAATAACAATTTGTTTCCTAGTGATTTGTTTATTTAGAATTGTAGGGGATGCCCAAAGAAAAGATTTTCAAAGGGCACTCATTAACTTTTATAGAAGTACTCGTGCAGATTTAGTTGCTTTGCAAAAGCCTCGTTGTAGCGGACTAGAGCTCGAAATACTATTAGGAAGCTGGGATTTAGCAAATTTTTGTTGTGTGTAGCAAGGGGATTCTTCGGTGGTATATGGCTAATGTGGAATTGAAATGACACCCAAATAGCTAGTTGAGGATAATTTCCATTTTCTACGCGTCAGAGTTGCGGACAGTGAGTCCAACTCTTATCTGCTAATGGTGGTGTATGCAAGCCCTAGAGATAACGAAATAAATGAAACTTGGAGGAACATTTTGGCGCTAAGTGCTAGGATCAATGAGCCATGGCTACTAGTAGGCGACTTCATTGAAGTGGGACGGTAGAAATAGAGTCTTTAAAAAAACTTCACAGAGTCATATGTAATGTGGAGTGAAGACTACAATATCATGAAGGCTTTGCCAAGGTATTACCCAGGATTGAATCTAATCACCACCCCATCATTGTTCTCATTAATGGAAAACACAGGCAACATGGAGAGAGACCATTTAGATTTGTCGCAGCCTGGACCACCCACCCAAATTTGGCGAACCTAATCCATGATAACTAGCAACACACCAATAATCTCTGAGGTAACTTGTCTGAACTTCAACCTACTCTTAAGCTTTGGAACAAGGAAGTTTTTGATAGTATACAGAAGAGGAAGAACAAGCCGATTGCACGTTTGAATGGAATTCAAAAGTGCTCTAGTTATGGGTATAGTAGCTTCCTAGATAGCTTGGAAAATTGTAATACCCCAATTTTGTCCGCCCAAGTCAAAAAAAACATTTTTCAGAAAAATGGAAGCAATAAGGTAATTCATAATGTGTGGAAAACAGTGGATTGGTGCATTTATGTGTGTTCGTCCCCTATTTCGCATTTTTATTTGAATTACGCGCGCGCGCGCCAGTAGTAACTGCGTGAGCTGCCCTGTGCCCCCGTCATTTGGCACGTGTCTGTATTTTCATAAAAAAAAAGGCCATTTATTGATCATTATTAATTTTTGGCACCCAAAAACATTTTTCTTAATTTTTAGAAATTTTAGGAAATAAAATAGTGCATATTTTTGCATTTTTGGGCATTTAAATAAAAGCGAATTAATTATTTTTGGACCAAGACCAGGTCAAGGACGTGGCATACATGTTACTCTACCAAGGGTAATTTTTGTATAATTTTTGGAAAGAAAGTCCTAGTCCAAAATAATTAAAAATGCATTTTCCCCATTTTTAGTGCATAAAAAACCCAAAAAAAAGACCATTAAATATTCCCCAATTACTAAATGACAATTTTTATTGCCTAGAATAATTAGAGGGAATATTTTATGGTGCTCAAATATATATGACACTTTTTAATTGGTGCACCTTCACTTCCATGCCCAAAATTCAAAACTCAAAAAGAAGGAAGTGTCATCAATAAGACAAAAGACCAAAAACAAGTTTTTTTTCCCTCCTCTCCCTTGCTTCAGCCGCACTCTCTCTCTCTCTCCCTTCCCAAAATTTCTTCACACTCTTCTATTCCTTATTCCTTAAGAATATGCTTTGTACTATCCTTAACTTCTCCCTTTTTGGTGACCATCACTCACTTCCACATAGATTTATGCCCTCTTTTGTAAATTACCCCACCCATTTATACTCACCACTTCACAAGAAAATACAAAATTACTTCTTTGGTAACATTCCATCTCAATTATACCCTTAACCCTATTTTTACCTCACATCACATATGAGCCTCCATTCCCAAAATAGGACAAGTTTTTTTTCACACAAGCTCTCCCTCCCTCTCTCCTTGGTGTCGCACACTCCATTACTCCCTCACTCTCATTTTTGTGTTTTCTCACTACCCACAATCCAAGTGATCTCTAATCCTAGCCCTTCATTCAAATTTAAAACCCAATCCTAGAGCACCTAGTAAAGAACAATGACCTAATTACCCCTAGACCTAAAACAACTCTATAAATACCCTCTCATTTCCACACATGAGCATCTTTGGCTTCTCATTTTTCCTACACTAAATCCCCAGCACACAAAAATCTCTCCCTCTTTCCTCTCAAGGCCGTAGCCTCCTCTCCCTCTCCTCCATCCATCTTTTTCATTTCCTTCCACCCAAACACCACCACCCCACCTCATTTGCATCCCTCTTTCACATACTCCCTCCATTTCTCATTCAAAGTTCAAGCATCATCACCAAGTGGGTTTGATCATCATATTTGCGTGGGTATTTCTTTGAAGAACCTTGGAGTTTTGTTCATTTGTGTCTAGTCTCATCTTCTCATCTCACTTTCTAACTTGGAGTTAAGTTAAAATCCTTAAAACCTTGCATCATATTTGAGTTCTTGCCTCAAAAATGTGAAATCATTCGTCCTATCATCTTCATAACCTCATATTGTTGATTGTTGTTGGTGAGAAGTGTCATAAGCACTTTAACAAGCACTTAGGGAGGCTTGGGTGCTTATGGTGCTTCTCACCCTTGAATGATTGATGATTTGTGTTGATTTGGATCTTGACCCTTGCATTTCATGAAATAAAATGTTGTTTTATGGCATATTATGTTTCGCATACTTGTAGAAAAATAGGGTTTATGTTAGTTTTGTGCATTTCTTTGCCTAATCACATGAACCTTTACCAAAAATTGTAATCTAGTTAGTCTTCTCATATTATCTCACTTGCTTTCAAAAATAAATGGGTTCTTAGTTATGTATTTGGGTCGCATATTGTGAATAAATAGGGTTTTTATATGTTTGCTTATCATTTTAAGTTGATGATGGGCAATATGACTCTCACTTGTGCCTAGTGCACCTTGCTTAAAGTGATGAGGATTGTTCTATATGATTCAACCCTTTTTAGTTTAGGTGTTGTTTAAACTGATGATAGGCAAAGAGATTCTCACTTGTGCCTAGTGCACCTTGTTCTAAGTGATGAAGATTGCTCTAGGTGATTCAACCCTCCTTTTAGTGTATGAGATTGCTTATTCTTTTGAATTACTTTATAATTTGTCTTAGGTTGATGATTGGTAAAGTGACTCTCACTTGCGCTTAGTGCACCTCGATCTAAGTGAGGAGGATTACCTAGAAATGATTCAATCTCTCTTTTATAGTTCTTAATGAGTAGGAAGATGCAAATTTAGGTTTCCTTTTATGATAGTTAAATAATTCCTGAATGCTTGAAGGCCAATTTGGCCTATGATGGCATTCACCTTGAAAGGTTTGTGTAAATGTAATTTAGGGTTCGTGTAGGTTTTGTAAAGGATAGGTTGTCCTAATCTTGATGCATCCTCACTTGCAATTGTGGAGTTGGTTCTTGGAGTTTGTGTAGGTTTTGGCAAGGGATGGACTAATTCTAGTCTTGATGCATTCTCACTTGTTAATGTAAGTAATTGCAAAGGATAGGCTAGCCCCCTAGTCTTGATGCACATGTGTTCTTATTCATTTATACTTGTTTTTGTGCTTGTTATGTGATTAAATATTGAATTGGTGTTCACGATTTGCTTGCTTGTTTTGATGATCGCATTGACTTTGTAATCCGACTTCAAAGTTCAAAACCTTTGTTACTCGTTAGTAACACCTCAAAACCATGTCGCATTCAAATTATACTACAATTTGTTACTCGTTAGTAACATTTACAATTTCAAATCTTTTTCATAACCAAGAACACTTTCAAACATCAAAAAGCCATCTCACAAACCAAAAATCAATTCGATTGCGAAAACCCTTTTGATTACCTAAAGTAAGAACCAATTATCATTAATGATCACTCGCGCCGTTGCCGTTTGGTTGTTAACGATAATTTCATTTTCAAAGGAATTAGTAGTGTGACCACTCTAAACCGTTGTTGTTTGGTCTTCATGAACACTCCAACTTAAATAAAACCAATTGTCATCGATGATCATTCGCGTCGTTGCCGTTTGTTGTTAATGACGATTGCATTCTCAAAAGGGTTAGTAGCGCGGCCACTCTAAACCGTTGTTGTTTGGTCATCGGGAACACTCGAATCAAAAGCAAAACCGATTATCATTAATGATCACTCGCGCCGTTGCCGTTTGGTTGTTAATGATGATTTCATTTTCAAAAGAGTTAGTAGTGTGACCACTCTAAACCGTTGTTGCTTGGTCATCGCGAATCCTCATTCCTATTGCGAAAACTCACCTAAACAAGATAAAAGACAAAAACCTTTTTTCAGGACAAACAAGAACTACGTAGCTTTGAATTCTCCATCTTACCGGGAGATACGTAGGAGCGAGCGGCTAACTCTCGTCAAGCGCCAAAAATAAAAATTTTCATTAAGTCTTCTCATTCCCTTTGAGGCAAATTTAAGTATTTTCCAAATCAACACTTAAAACCACACGTTTAATTAAAGGTTCCCTTTCGGTAGAAAGGAGGTGTGGGGTGCTAATACCTTCCCCATGCCTAACCGACCCCCGAACCCAAATCCTCTGGTTTTCCAAAAGGCCATCCGCTTTCCAAAAAGGTTTTTCTTCAATATTTTCCTTATAAAAAATATTGGTGGCGACTTCATTGTTTTAAAAAGTTGTAAACGAAGAAAAATCCCCTCAGGGACCTTTTCGGGTGCAACAGCTGGCGACTTCACTGGGGATGTTTCCTTTTTAAGTGGGTCAAGCCTAATTAATTAAATGTGTGGTTTGTGTTATTGATTTGATTTGGATACCTTGTTTGCTTCTATCCCTTTCAGTTTCCTTTTCTTTCTTATCATGTTGTATGCATGTGCATTTGTTTTCTTTTCTTCCATGTTTGTTTTTCCTTCCTTCTCCTTGCTTATGTGCTTAGTACCCTCATGCATTTCCCCAATCCCAATCATGTTCCCTTCTTCTTTGCTCCCTTTCTTCAAGGTAAGCTCATTGTTGCGCCCGAAAAAGTCCCCGAGGGAGAACCTTCCTCGTTCACAACTTTTCCTAAGACAATGAAGCCGCCACCAATATTTATTAAGGAAAATATTAGGAAAACCTTTTTTGGAAAGCGATTGGTCTTGCGAAACTAGAGAACAGGGTTCGGGGGTCGGTTACGCGCAGGGAAGGTGTTAGCACCCCACACGTCCTCTCTACCGAGAGGGAACCTTTAATTAAATGTGTGGTTTTAGTGTGTTGACTTGAAAATGCTTAATTTTGCCTCTCTACTTCTTATTGAAAAACTCTTAATGAAAATCTTTATTTATTATGAAAAAAGGGGGAAAAACGGTTTTTTAGAAAAAAAACGCTTGACGGGACATGGCCCGCTCCTACGTATCTCCCGGTGCGATGGAGAACTCAAAGCTACGTAGTTCTTCTGTGTAGAAAATGTTTGTGTGTTTGGTGTTTTTTTAATATAGGGGTTTTAGGATTGTGTGATCTGTGTTGAAGGACCGCTGGGGGTCTGGAGTGCCGCTGAGGGCTGAAGGAGCACTGGGGCTCTGGAGGACCACAGTTCACTTATCCAAAAACGATGACTAACCCGGCCGTACGACCGACTTAATCCCCTACTTTAAAAAAATAAGATTTTTGGTCTTTGAAATGAAAGAGATGTGTTTGTATTTTCTATTTGGGAAATTGTTTATTTTTGCGCTTGACAGGGGCGTGGCCCTGCTCCTACGTATCTCCGGGTGGAGAATCAAAGACGACGTAGTTCTAAACCTTTGGTTTTGAAAAGGTTTTTGTTTTGTTCTTTTTGGTGAGTTTTCGCAATAGGACGAGCATTAATGAGTGATTAAACTAACAAAGGCTATGGGTAATCACTGCTAAATACTCAAAAAGAGTTGTTACCTCTAGTCAGACGAACAAAGGCTCTGATTGACTATTAGTAACGACTTGTTTTTATTATATTTTCGAAATGTTTTCGAAGTAGGACGAGCATTAGCGAATGATTAAACTAACAAAGGTTATGGGTAATCATCGCTAAGTACTCATGTAAATTTGAAGAGCGTTCATAGAGATCAAACTAACAAAGGTTATGGGTGACCTCCACTACTTGCTTATTTTTGTTTATTGAAAATGCTTTGAAAATTAATTGGTTTGGAAAAGAGTTTTTAGAAAATAAATAAATCATTTTCAATCGAAATCTATGTCCAAAACCAAATGCAAAATGAATGAATGAAGTTCAAACATATTTAACTAATCAAGCAATCATGAACATGTTGATCATCAACTAAGATTAAGCATGCCAATATAATCAAGAGATTTAATTGTCAAAGGTGCAAGACAAAGTTCTCAAAACAATTGTGTTTGTGTGTGAAGGAGAATTGCTACACAAGTTGGAAGCAATCTCAAGAGGGGCACATATGCCTCTATGCTACACATGTTGGTAGTCTTATAAGGGCACATGATTGTGTAAAAGGGTTTGTGCACAATTAAGTCAAGACATTCAAATGGCATCAAGAACAAAGGAATACAATTGATCATAGGCATAGAATAGTCTAAGTTAAATGGATGAGCATGTGATCATGATGTGCTAGATTAGATAAGCATGAATGCATGTAAATGCATGAACATTTGAGAATGAATGCAAGAATGAGTATATACAAAGATGTATGAGCATACAAGAATGCATGAGCATTTGATACAAGAATGCATGGACATGTGAGGATGAATGCAAGAATGAGTATATACAAAGATGCATGAGCATACAAGAATGCGTGAGCATTTGATTAATGAATGCATGGACATGTGAGGATGAATGCAAGAATGAGTATATACAAAGATGCATGAGCATACAAGAATGCATGGACATGTGAGGATGCATGGTTATTTAATTATGAACGGACATGTGAGAATGCAAGAAGTATAAACAAGTAAGGATGCATGAGGTATTAACAAGTGAGAGTGCAAATGAATTTGCAAGAGATATGAATATATGAAAAGGCATGAAGATTAAAACACGAGAGTATGCAAGAGATACAAGCAAATGAGAATGCAAGAGAGTGAATAAGGTTTTATTTAAGTGCAAGTGTGTGAGAGTGTGTCATAAAAAGTGGTAAAAATTTAGTTACCTTATTTTTAGGAAATGGTGAAATGTTTTGGTGTTTTTAGAGTCTTAGGAAAAAGTGGTAAAAAGTATTTTTGGGTTGATTTTATAAAGTTGAAAAGTTATAAATGTAAACTAGAAAATGTTTTGGGTCTTTTTGTAATTTAAGAAAGGTAAAAAGTAAAGGTAAATTATTAATGAAATGGTAACTTATTTAAGTGAAGGTGGTGAATTATTTAAGTGAAGGTAAATGGTAAAAGTAAAAGGTAAAATGTTTTTTAGGGTTTTAAGTGAAAGGTAAAAAAGGGTAAGAAAATGTTTTTTACTATTTAGTAACACTTAAGTGAATGGTAAAAACTAAAAGGTAAAAAGTAAAAAAAAACACAATTCACAACAATTAATTTACCAAACAAGATCAAACAACAAATTTGAGTAAGTAAATTGGTCACAAAAATGGCTTTATGGCTGAAACATACATATACACAATAAGGCTCAAATTCAACAAATTTCTTGCAACCAAATCACATCATTAGACACACACACATAAACCCTAAGATCTACACATGTATATCACACTCAAACAATCATCATTTCATCATTTATTAACATAAAAACAAGAGGGAACAAAAAGTATAAAAACCCTAATTCTACACTATCAAACCTTAGAGCATGAAGGACTACCTTAACCAATTTTATTCCATCAAAACTCAAGAAACAAGCAAGAAAACATGTTATCCAACAAGAGAGGCCCTAGGCCGAAGCAAAAAGGTAAGGAAAAATAAATTTTTATTTGGTGAAAATCGCATGAACAAAGAGCAAATCACAAGAACAACACATAATCAACACATAGTCACAAGAATAACTTATTTAGTGGGTGAGATGCCAACTCTCACCCACAACAGCCCCTAATCTACATTTAAATGATATTATGAGATGCAAATATAAGTTGAAAAAGGATTTTGATGCAAGAAAGTGGATGAAAATGCAAAGGGTTTTAGGTTATACCTTAGTTCCAAGCTAAACAAGAGTAGAAATGAAGATCAAGAGTAACCAATCACCAACAATCTTCAAAAATCACCAACAACAACCACGTGACCTTGAAGGATCAGCCCCTTTGATGATGTAAATGTGGAATCAAAGATGAAAGGAAGAGGATATATGAATATGGAGTGAGGATTTTGTGTTATCTTTAGATTTGGGGTGCTTTTTGGTGAAGAAATGGAGGAAGGAAGTAAGAGATGGCTATGGAGGTTGAGAGGGGCGAATGGAGGCTTGGATGAGAGGGATAGATGGAGAGTATTCTGATCTAGGTTAGAAAAATGAGAGTCCCCCCTTTAGCCTCTCCAATTTTGGGCTTTTATGTGAAGGCCATTTTAAGGATATTTGTGACATTGTGCTTTTGCAAACCACTAGGATTTGAGATAGAATTTGAATGGATGGTTTGGATTGCAATGCACAAGGATTAGGGACAAGGAGAAAACACAAATGAGTGAAGAATAGCTAGAGAGGTCGAAAATTAGGAGCTTTTTGTGGCACAAAAATTGTTAAGGGCAATTAGGACTTTGTACACAAAGTTGTAGCCTAGGATTTGATCTAGAATTTTAATCAATGGCTAGGAATACAACTCACATGGATCAAGGGCATGAAGAAGCACAAAAAAGTGGGCTGGAATTGAGGGAAAATTCGGAGCAAAAGGAAAGAGAATGAGTGGAATTGCAACTTGTACTATTGTACTACACTTGACCTTTCAAAATTCAAAGGGATATTCCTTATTCCCTTCTAGATAATTCTTCTAAATTCTTGCCATTTTGGGCTATGTCCCATGATTCAATGATTGGGCTCTGAACTTTATGATCTCACCAATCCCAAAAATGATTTATTGACCCCACTCCAAAGGAAATGACCATTTTGCCCTTTTGTTCAAAAACCGAATTTCATGTCAAAAATATTCCAATGATGCACAAAAAATGCACAACTCCACTCACTTGGACTCACATAAATTCCTCAAGAGATGCATAATGGTTTTTTTACTGAGAAAATATTTATTTTAGTGAAATGACCAAAATGCCCTTTTGGTCCCAAAAACCCTGATTTTGCTCTAAACTTCATTTCCACTCTAACAATGACCCTGAGACCCTTTGGATGACTCTAAAACTCTAGAAATGCATGCATGATGAGAAAATAAGTCTTTTTGGCGAAATTACCAAAATACCCTTTGATCTAGGAAAAACCCTAGAAACCCTAGAAATGCTCTAAAGTGCTCTAAAATGCCATGCAATGCTTTTCTAAACCTAAAATGCATTCTGAAACTTCTAAGATGCAAGCATGATGCTCTTCCTAACCTCTAGGATGAATGCTAAGACTTGGTTTATTTATTTTTGGTTGAAAATTAGGGTTTTGCCCTAAGCCGGACAAAATTGGGGTATGACACTCATGCATTTCTCCCCAATTCTATCATGATCCTCTCTTCTTGGCTCCCTTTCTTGAGGTAAGCAATGCACTTGATTGTTGTTGAAACCCTAGGCTAGCTTATTTGATATTAAACCTTAGGGTAGACAACATGTTATTGCTTGCTTTTGTCTGGACTGTTCTGGGTTTTCATTTGCAGGTGGGGTGATATGTGTTGGGTAGTTTTAAGTGGTATGTCCTTGCCACATACACTCATACCCTTATGATTATGTGCTTTGAGAGGGGCCTAAAACCCAATGTCTGACAAAACTTAGGAGAGTGGAAATGAGTAATGACTGGCAATTGGACCATTGTCCTTCTGACTCTCACGAAAGTTTCAGCCAGAGTATGCTCTTTTATGGTACCTCACACCAGATGGCATTCCATCGTTGTGGGTGTTATCATGAGAGAGATTTAGCTCTGGTAGCCATTGTGAGGAAGTGTTTAGAAATACATGGGAGGATCCCTTTTGAGTTGCCTTAGAGCCTAGGTTCCCCCACCTTTTGTAGGACACAAGGGCATACAAATTGTATGTTGCATTGTAGTTTAGGCACGTCTTTCCTAAAAGAAAAAAGAAGAAGATTTTCAAAAGAGAAAAAGAAGAAAGAGTTGCCGTTGTAGCCTCTCTTTTGCCGGTCCGTACGAAGTGACATATGGCCCACTTTATTTTCAAAAAAGGGAGAAAGAGTTACCGCTGTAGCCTTTCTCTTACCGGTCCATATGAAATAACGTACGGCCCGCATTTTCCAAAAAAAATTTGAATCACTGCCAATAAGGACTTTTCTCTAAGTTGCATAGGCATAAAACATCATCATCATTTGCATACATCCTTTGCATAAAACATACAATTTTCGCATGCATCTTTGCATTTCATCATGGTTTGCTTGCTGAGGATCATAAGTAATAAGAAATCTTGTCATAGATACGACATGGAATCCAGAAGAGAAACGGTGTATACTCCAAGGTACCCAGTTGTAGGCAAGGTAGATGTGACTAGTCTGAAGAAGTGTGTTGCATTGATGGGACCGATTGAGCGGGGATCTTTTGATAGTGCCTTTGGGAATCTCCGGAAGTTGTTGTTGCTAGAGGTGCAGACTGAGGCTATTGTGGCTCTGAGTAGATTCTATGACTCTGAAATCAGGTGCTCTTTTCAAAAATTTTCAAATGGCTCCCACATTGGAAGAATATCAGCAGATTTTGGGGTTTACTCAGACAGAAGCTGTCCCTTACCGGTATCAAGAACAGTACTACACAGATGAGAGGTTTGATGCATTGTTACAAGTGAGTGTAAAGGATCTGAAACTCCAAAAGCAGAAGAGAAATAATGTGATAGGTTTCCCGCAGAGCTACCTTGAGGGTTTAATGGAAGCCTATGCCAGAAGTAAAAATTGGGTTGTCTTCAAGCAAGTCCTAGCCTTAACAATCTTCGGGGTTGTTCTCTTCCCGCAGATCGAGAAACATGTGGATGTGACTGTCATTGGCATCTTCTTAGCTTTTCAAAATGAGAAGAGCCCTATCAATCCAATTCCTGCAATCCTTGCTGACACCTATTCTGCTCCTACTCATCATTGTGACTTGAGAAGGAAGAAAATCTCTTGCTCTTCTCACCTGTTGTATGCTTGGCTTCTTATTCATGCTTTCACCAATCCAATACGAGTGGAAAAGTTGATTGACTATGCTATAACTTGTGAGGTGAAAGCTATGAGTATTCAAGAGTGGATCCAAATTTTAGGGGGCCTAGATGAGCACTCAGTCCGTTGGTATCTTCCATCATTCTGGGGGGATAGACCTGAGGTAGTCTTCCATTGCGGTGGTTTTCAGAATGTTCCACTGATGGGCACTAAAGGATGCATCAACTACAACCCGTCTCTGACTCTGAGGCAATTGGGATATCCGATGAGGAATTCGCCTACTGAAGAGCTGTTATTCCCGTTTTACATCTTTGAACAAGGTCCAAAAGATGACAGTTTGCTTAGAAAGGTCTTGCAAGCATGGGGTACGGTGATTCGTAGGGGAAAAGTAGAGCTTGCTCAGAGGACTAGTGGTATTACCTACACTCAGTGGCTTGGAAAAAGGATCCAGAGTGTTCAATTGCCTTACCAAAAAGCATTGCAAGTTGAGAGGGAAGACGCTAGTGTTCCTGTTGTCGAAGAGTTAGGCGAGGTCAAGTTGGCTCTGATGAAGGCAGAGGAAGAGAAGATATCTTTGCAAACGGAGATAGAGAAGATGGCTCTGAAGAACAAAAGATTGGAAGAAGAGAGTGCTCTCAAGTCTGCTGCTATTGAGGAGTTCAGTCAGAAACTAAAAGGGGAAGAGAAGAGTAAGTTAGAAGTTCAAAGGTATCTGCAAGGAGCCAAGGAGGAAATTAAGAGGCGAAGCTTGAAAGAGAAGAAGGCCATTTAAGAAGCCAATCAGTGGAAAGAATTATGCGATGAGGCAAAAATGGAAGGGAAAACTGCGAAAAGCTTGCTTGCCAAGTCAAAAAGAGAATTCGCATGCTACAAGCTGAATGGGAGAGTAAGTTAGACAGTGTTGTGCAAGAGAGAGATTCATTTGAGAACATCCTCAGAGAATGTCGGCGGGCCCTGAGAGCAGAACAAGAGGATTCTGATGAGTTGAAGAGGAATTTTCGTTACATCAGCGATGCATACCGGCAAGTGAGGGATGAAATTCAGTATTGGGAACATCGCTATGTTGAGCTGCTCGGCAGGATTGAAGAGCAGGAAGTCATCATTGAGCTGAGGGATGAAGTTCAAAACTGGAAGGATAGGTTCTCCAAGCTATCAGAGTTGGCCAACCAGGCTCTTGCGGATGTGCCCAAGAAATTAAGAAAAGCTGAAATTGAGATGCATCCCCTCAACACCCCGCTTGAGGTGTACAAATTTGTGGAGTACTGCAGAGCCCTAGTTGAGGAAGCCAAAGAGAAAACCAGAAGTACCTCTACCAACAACAAAAGGAAAAGGAGTGGAAATTTCAAATCTCTTTGTATTTGAGCTTCCTTATTGTAATTTTCCATTCTTGTTTTTATTGTACTTTTCCTTTTTCAATCGTTGTATCAGAATATTGTACTTTTGGATTCAGAATTTGAAGCATTTTTACAAATGCATGGAATACACCTGTTTTGCTTCCAGATTCCAATTTCATTATGATCCAAAAAAGTAATATAATGATAAAAATAATCAAAGATCTACCTGCGTATCTATGACAAGATATAATACACTGCGATTTTCGGCCCAAAACAAATCAAACATGCATTCATTCGCATTGCATTCATTTATTCATTCTTGTGTTCATAAGCGTGTTCCGTCAACAGAAAGTCAGGCAAGCTGGTTAGTCATCACTATTGGACGCGTCTGCAAGCAAGAAACATGGAAAACAATCAAGGCGATGCTGATCAGGGCAATCCACAGCCACATCAGAATGATGGAATTCCAGGAGGTCCGAATCCTAATGGTCAGGGTCAGCATGGTCAGAATCAAGGGAATCAAGTCATTCAAGGTGAGATGGAAGTCATAAAGGCTCAAATGGCGGAGGTCATAAGAGTGCTCGGTGCCTTAAGAGATGCTGGCACGGCTGAAGCTACTGCTGCTGGGGTAAACAATCCTCCTCCCCCTCCTGGGTCTGGGATCTCTCAAGCCCTTCAAGCTGTGCAATGGCCTCCCTATGGTCTCCCACTAGGCTATACGCCTCCTTCTGCTGATGCAAACCCTGGAGGAGATCCTTCAGGAACCGCGGGGCAAGCTCAGCCTGACATAGTTGTGAATGAAGTTGGAACGGGGACGCCTCAAGCCCAGATTCAGATCCCAATCCCTGCTACTGCTCCAGGAACTCCAGCGGGTTTCAATTCGCCAATAACGGTTCATCTACAAGTACAGGGCCCAATTCCTCAGAATGTTGCTCACCCACACATGACTCCGGCCATGGTATCAATGAATAACCCTCACTATGGTGCCGATGGTTTCCCACAGAATTACCCTGCTGAAGCTAGAAGTCAGTATCAGATCCTAGAAGAGAGATTAAGAGCTGTTGAAGGAGCAGGGTTCTCGGGCCAGAAATGCCCATGAGCTGTGCTTGGTCCCTAATCTAGTCCTGCCTCCCAAGTTCAAAGCACCAACTTTTGACAAATACAGAGGGACGACTTGCCCAGTCAGTCATGTGACAATGTACTGCCGGAAAATGACTGCCCATGCCCGTGATGATAACCTGATGATGCATTGCTTTCAGGAAAGTTTAGCTGGAGCTCCCCTTGACTGGTACATGCAGTTGGAGCCAACCAATATCCGCTGCTTGAAAGACATGGCGGATGCTTTTATTCGTCAATACCAGTACAACAATGATTTGGCTCCGGATAGGACTCAGCTACAATGCATGTCTAAGAAGGATAATGAGTCGTTCAAGGAGTACGCTCAGAGGTGGAGGAACCTCGCTGCTCAAGTAAAACCCCCTCTACTGGACAAAGAAATGGTCCACATGTTTATGGAAACCCTTCCTGCGGTGTATTATGATAGGTTGGTTGGCAGCGTAGCCTCGAATTTCTCTGAGATGGTCGTCACAGGAGAAAGAGTAGAGAACGGCATGCGCAGCGGAAGAATAGCTCATGGCCCAACACCTCATTCCAGTCAGAAAAAGCCTTTTTCTGGATCCCACAAGAAGAAAGAGAGTGAAACCAATGCAATTATCGGAGCCAGTGGTCCATCACACAGCAATCCTCCGCAAGCTATTCCGGTTCCTTCTCAGGCACCACCTGCACAGTCATTTCAGTCAAACCACAAGTACCGGAACTATAGTGAAAGGAAGCCTGTTGTCTTCGATCCTATTCCCATGTCCTACACGGACTTGTTCAATTATCTCATCGCCAATAAAGTAATCAATACTCGTCAAATGAAGCCATACCAGCCTCCCTATCCCAGAGGATATAATGCAAATGCTACCTGCGCCTTTCATTCCGGAGCAGTAGGTCATGTGGTGGAGGATTGTAAGGCATTCAAGTACGTGGTGCAAGACTTGATTGATGCGAAGAGCATATCATTTCAGCAACCCAATGTAACCACCAATCCGTTGCCAGGGCACGAAGGATCTTCTGCCAATGCCATTGACGATCAGGGTGGTTAGTGTTTGATTAGAGAGGTTGATTGCATTCAGATGCCTCTAGATGTCATCCATGCTGAATTATGTCGTCTTGGTGTTATCAAAGAGGAGTGTGCTAGGAAAGACACCTGTGATAATCCTCGCTGTATTGGGACATGTGAAGGCTTTAAACCAATTCTCCAAGATCTCTTAGATAGACACCTGGTCCAAGTGGGAATTCAGGAAAAGGAAGAAAGTGTATCTACCTTGCAATCAGGCAACGGAGGCTTTAGGAGACCGATTGAAATCCCCTATAGTCTGAATTCCAGCCCAGCTGTGACGAGACCTTCGACTGTTGTTATTCCAGTACCCGCTGTTACCCCTAGTAGAGAGACTAGGATGATTCCATGGAGCTGCAATGTGCAGATGCAAGCGGAGGTCCCTAAGGGCACTTTGGATATAACTAACATCGCTGGGAGTAGCGGCATTACAAGGAGTGGAAGGTTGTATGCTCCTGAAAACCTCAGGGGAGAGCAATCAAAAACAGATGAAGAAAGCGCCCGTAAGGGAAAAGACAAAGAAACTGTAGAAGTCAGAAGGGTATCAGACAAAGAAGCTCAAGAATTCCTGAAAGTAATGAAACAGAGTGAATATCGGGTGGTAGATCAGCTGAGTCAAACTCCATCCAAGATCTCAATGCTCTCTTTGTTGCTTAGTTCAGAGGCACATCGTGTTGCTCTGTTGAAGATCTTGAATGAAGCCCACGTCTCCCATGACATTACAGTAAACCAGCTTGATGGTATTGTTGGCAACATTGTAGCATCCAATTACTTGACTTTCTCAGACACTGAGCTTCCTCCGGCGGGAAAGGATCATAATCAAGCTCTTCACATCTCAGTCAAGTGTGGGGACTATATACTTGCCAGGGTGCTCATTGATAATGGCTCATCCTTGAATGTGCTGCCTAAGTCTACAATGAATAAGCTGAATGTAGACTGCTCATATCTGAAGCCGGGCTCTACCTTGGTCAGAGCATTTGATGGGTTAGTGAAGGAAGTTTTTGGAGAAGTAGAAGTGCTGCTGCAGGTAGGCCCCGAAGTGTTTTATGTCATTTTCCAAGTGATGGACATCAGTTCCTCCTACAGCTGCCTGCTAGGACGTCCTTGGATACATGTTGCTGGGGCAGTGCCATCCTCGCTTCATCAGAAACTCAAGTTTGTGGCTGAGGGAAAGCTGATAGTGATCTACGGAGAGGAAGAAACATTGATAAACCGATCACCACCTGAATATTATGTGGAAGCAGCGGAAGAGTCCTTTGAGACTGCCTCCCAAGGATTGGAGATCTCAAACGCTGTCTTCGTTGAAAGTGAGCCTCTGTGGAAGCCTAAGTGGTCCAAGGCTGACATGATGGTTGCAAAGGTGATGCTAGGACATGGGTATCAGGTCGGTAAGGGCCTAGGAAAAGCTGCTCAAGGATTTGTAACACATGTCCAGTTGAGAGGAAACATTGAAAGGTTCGGTATTGGGTACATCCCAAGTCTTGCTGATCGGGAGAGGCTGGCATCAGATAGGAGGGAGAAATGGCTGGCCAAAATCAGAGGAAGGGCACCCAATCAGGGAAGGATGGTCATCGCTAACCTTAATGTGGTTGAAGAAGGATCCAGCTCGAGTGGCTGTGCTGCTGAAGAGAAGCCGCAAAACTGGGAGATCATGGATTTCCCCGTATTTTTCAATTTAAAGTAATTATCGTTGTAATATAGATCCCTCGGCTCTGCCCAAGGCCTTGGAATATTTCATTCAGGCACGGATGTTTTCGTCAAAACTCATCAATCAATAAAGTGTTATTTTGAATTTTCAATAAAATTTCTGTCTTCATCTCTTATTTGTGTGCCTTTTCTTTGTTTTTATTCGCCGCTCCATTTTAATGCAGATCAAAAATAGTCTCTGAAAGTAATAATGCCCATAACTCATACTGTGACTTTGATTACTCGGTTAATCAAGCCGAGGAAGATGTTGAGGATGATTGGGATACTCCTCCAAAAATCATGAGAATGGTAGAATAAGAAGAAAAGGTCATTGAGCCCCATGGGGAGTCTACAGAAATGGTCAATTTGGGTACTAAGAAAGACAGAAAAGAGGTCAAGGTTGGTACTGCAATGGGGGATAGAGAGCGCAAAAAGTTGATTCAGCTCCTGCTTGACTACGCTGACGTATTCGCATGGACTTATCAGGACATGCCAGGGTTGAGCACAGATATTGTTGAGCACAGATTGCCGGTGAAATCAGAATGTCCCCCGGTAAAACAGAAGTTAAGGCGAATGAAGCCTGAAATGTCCTTGAAAATCAGGGATGAGGTCAAGAAACAGTTTGATGCAGGGTTCTTAGCTGTGGCAAAATATCCTGAGTGGGTAGCAAACATCGTTCCGGTCCCTAAGAAAGATGGAAAGGTCCGAATGTGTGTCGACTACCGTGACTTGAACAGAGCAAGCCCTAAAGATGATTTCCCTCTACCCCATATTGATGTCTTGGTGGACAGTACTGCTCAGCATTCGATGTTCTCCTTCATGGATGGACATCAGGCTATAACCAAATCAAAATGGCTCTAGAGGATATGGAGAAAACCACCTTCATAACCCTTTGGGGAACTTTCTGTTACAAGGTCATGCCTT
Source organism: Astragalus membranaceus (assembly GCA_039519185.1). NCBI lineage: Eukaryota > Viridiplantae > Streptophyta > Magnoliopsida > Fabales > Fabaceae > Astragalus > Astragalus membranaceus. Next base: position 64,670,188 of record CM076849.1, read on the forward strand.
TCGGGTTGAAGAATGCCGGGGAAACTTATCAAAGAGCGATGGTAACCCTATTCCATGACATGATGCATAAGGAGATTGAAGTCTATGTGGATGACATGATCGCCAAATCAAAGACTGATGAAGAGCACGTGGTTAACCTGCAGAAGTTGTTCGAGCGTCTCAGAAAGTACAAACTCAGGTTGAACCCTGCTAAGTGCACCTTTGGGGTTAGGTCAGGGAAGTTGTTGGGTTTCATCGTTAGCCAGAAGGGAATTGAGGTAGACCCGGACAAAGTACGAGCAATTCTGGAGATGCCGGCGCCTAAAACAGAGAAAGAAGTTTGTGGTTTCCTGGGAAGACTGAATTACATCTCTCGATCCATCTTCCAGTTGACTGCGACTTGCGAACCAATTTTCAAACTGCTGTGCAAAGACCAAGAGATGAAGTGGAATGATAAATGTCAAGAAGCATTTGAGAAAATCAAGATGTACCTCCAAAATCCACCAGTCCTAATGCCACCTATGTCTGGCAGGCCTCTCATCCTATACCTCACTGTGCTAGACAATTCTATGGGCTGCAAGAACACGCGATCTACTACCTGAGCAAGAAGTTCACAGACTGTGAGGCAAGGTATTCACCATTGGAGAAGACTTGTTGTGCTCTAGCCTGGGCTGCGCATCGATTGAGACAGTATATGCTGAGTCACACCACCTGGTTGGTGTCCAAAATGGATCCAATCAAGTACATATTTGAAAAACCTGCGCTCACAGGTAGAATTGCTCGTTGGCAAATGCTTTTGTCAAAGTATGACCTCGTGTACGTAACCCAGAAGGCGATTAAAGGTAGCACACTGGCAGACTACCTGGCACATCAACCGGTTGAGGATTACCAATCAATGCAATGTGAATTCCCAGATGAGGACATTATGGCATTATTTGACGAAGGGAAATCTCAAGATGATGAAAGGTGGAGAGTGTTGTTTGACGGTGCCTCTAACATGTGGGGGCACGGGGTCGGAGCGGTACTGATCTCTCTAGACAACCGCTTCATACCATTCACTGCCAGATTAAGTTTCTATGTCACAAACAATATTGCAGAGTATGAAGCGTGTATCCTGGGTATCGAGGCAGCTCTCGATTGGAAAGTCAAGAGGCTCGACGTGTACGGAGATTCAGCTCTAGTTGTCCACCAGGCAAAAGGAGATTGGGAAACAAGAAATCCTGATTTGATTCCTTACCGTGACTATATTCAAGAATTAATCAAGCCCTTTGAGGAAATCACTTTCCAGCACATACCCCGCAGCGAGAATCAGTTGGCAGATGCCTTGGCAACTTTGTCTTCTATGTTCAACGTCAACTGTGACAAAAGTTTGACGACTGTCAGAATCTAGCACAGAGGTCAACCTGCTTATCACTACTGCATGGCAGTCGAAGAGGAATCAGATAGTAAGCCTTGGTACCATGACATCAAGCAGTACATCACAAACAGAGAGTATCCTCCCGGAGCTACAGAGAATGACAAGAGAACACTCAGGAGGCTATCAGCAGGTTTCTTCTTGAATGGAGACGGCCTTTACAAGAGAAACCATGACTTGGTACTCCTCAGGTGTGTAACAAGAGAAGAATCAGTAAAGATTATGCGAGATGTTCATGAGGGCTCATTTGGGGTTCATTCCTGCGGGCACGCAATGGCTAGAAAAATCCTGAGAGCTGGTTACTACTGGTTGCAGATGGAATCAGACTGTTACAATTTTGTGAGAAGATGCCATAAATGTCAAATCTATGCATATCACACTCATGTACCTCCAACTTCTCTGAATGTCTTGAGTGCACCATGGCCATTCTCAATGTGGGGCATGGACATCATTGGTCCCATTGAACCCAAAGCTTCAAATGGCCACCGTTTCATTCTGGTTGCTATTGACTACTTCACTAAGTGGGTGGAGGCTGCTTCTTATCCCAATGTAACGAGCTCAGTGATTGCTAAGTTCATCAAGAAAGATTTGGTTTGCCGCTACGGCCTTCCAAACAAGATTATCACAGACAACGGCATTAATTTGAACAGCAGAATGATGAAGGACTTGTGTAAAGACTTCAAGATACAGCATCACAACTCTTCTCCCTACCGCCCAAAGATGAATGGGGCAGTTGAGGCAGCTAACAAGAATGTCAAGCGGATAATACAAAAGATGGTCGTGACCTATAATGACTGGCATGAGATGCTCCCCTTTGCCCTGCATGGTTACAGAACCTCAGCACGCACCTCAACAGGGGCAACCCCCTACTCACTGGTTTATGGGTCAGAGGCAGTCCTCCCCATTGAAGTTGAAATACCATCCATGCGGGTGTTAATGGAGACAAACCTTGATGAAGCAGAATGGGTTCGGTCCCGTCTTGACCAGTTGAACCTCGTTGACGAAAAACGGGTAGCTGCAATGTGTCATGGACAGTTGTACCAACAGAGGATGATAAGGGCTTTTGACAAGAGAGTTCGTCCTCGTGAATTCCAAGAGGGAGATCTTGTGCTCAAGCAGATCTTGCCGATCCAGACGGACCCCAGGGGCAAATGGGCTCCCAAATATGAAGGACCTTATGTGGTGAAGAAGGCGTTCTCAGGAGGAGCTTTAATTCTGGCGAACATGGACGGAGATGAGATTCCAAATCCAGTGAACTCAGATGTGGTCAAGAAGTATTATGCCTAGAAAAATAGACAAAAAAAGAGAAAGATAAGCCAAGGAAAAATCAGCTCGCTAGGTTGAAAACCCGCAAAGGGCGGCCTAGGCAAAATCAGAGCGACCCGGTGGATTGAAAACTCGGAAAGGGCGATCCAGGCAAAAATTAGGGTCAAAAAACTTGGACTTGAGAAAAGAAAAGGCAATCAGCACTCCCAAAGGTTCGGATAAGGGGGTGATCAGGGTTATGAGTATGGACAGGTGGGCACCGTTACTTCAGAGATGAAATCACGAGATCTGTTCCTTTTTCTTGTATTTCTTAGTTTAAAAGAAAGATTGCAATGCACTTTCAATTGGCGTGACTTTCTGCACGTCCAATTTCTATATCAATAAAAGTCCAACTTTTCTTTCATATGTGTGCTTTTCGTGTCTCTGCTTTCGTCTATTCAGTTTCTTTCAAAATAATAACTTTTATGATTGATGAAATTGAATTGCAAAATGTGCACATTCAGAGCATTACAGGATCATTGCGAAATCTTTGAAAAATACAGAAAGAAATGATTTCCCAAGTGAATAAAATTGCGGAAAAAAAAAACAGTCGTGACGAACCAGTGCGCAATCCTCGCGTGATCATCGTCCTGGAACAGCCTCCGTCCGACAGATCGATTTAACCAGCAAAAAAGAGTGCTGAAGGAAAAAAAACAAATAAGCAGAAAAAAGAAAGCTGCTTAAAGAAAACAAACAGAATAAACAAAAACAAAAGAGAAGAAAATCACAGAAGACGGAACATAAAAGAACACAACATCTTCATATCATTCATCATTCTCATATCGTCCATGCCATTCGTCACTCCAGGGCATCAAACAGTAGTGCATTACACTTTCAAGTTCGCATCTCAGAGGAGCGAAAGAATAACAAAAGAAAAAGAAGAGAATGAATAATCAAACAGAAAAAGCATCCCACCAAAATCAATCATTGCATTCATGTGCACCCAAATACCCAAGTGCATGCATTTCATGCACCATCCAAGAAAAAAGTTACTTCGGACCAGAGAGTCCCAAAAATCTCATTTTTAGAAAATCACCATGACACTGAGTTAGTAAACTCCATCAACCCCGAGTTAGTAAACTCCATCAGCACAGAGTTAGTGAACTCCCACCGAGTTAGTGAACTCCTTCCATAGATCACAACATCGTGTACGAGCGCGCGATGGATCCATCCGACTTCGTTAAGTCCTTCGGATTAGTTGTGTCAGCCTAAGGCGTAACGTAAATCCATTGATCGAATCAGTTCCGGACCTGATGTTGATCGGCCGCTCAAAAAGGCCACCCCCAGAGCTCGGACTCGGCAAGAGTCCGTTAGAAGGTTTTAGGCAACCTCCGAATTCCCAATTTACCGCTTTTCCCAATTTACTGCTTTCCCGTTAATGCGACAAGTGTTAACCCCCTTTCTCAAAAGGAAAATAATAAAAAGAAAATTTGAACTTTTCTGAAGCGGACAAAATTAGTATTATTTCTATATCTTTATTTCCATTTCACCAACAAATATGAAAAGGCCAATTCATATTTCTTGGCGAAATGTGAAATAAAGAGGGGCAGCTGTAATACCCCAATTTTGTCCGCCCAAGTCAAAAAAACATTTTTCAGAAAAATGGAAGCAATAAGGTAATTCATAATGTGTGGAAAACAGTGGATTGGTGCATTTATGTGTGTTCGTCCCCTATTTCGCATTTTTATTTGAATTACGCGCGCGCGCCAGTAGTAACAGCGTGAGCTGCCCTGTGCCCCCGTCATTTGGCACGTGTCTGTATTTTCATCTAAAAAAAGGCCATTTATTGATCATTATTAATTTTTGGCACCCAAAAACATTTTTCTTAATTTTTAGGAATTTTAGGAAATAAAATAGTGCATATTTTTGCATTTTTGGGCATTTAAATAAAAGCGAATTAATTATTTTTGGACCAAGACCAGGTCAAGGACGTGGCATACATGTTACTCTACCAAGGGTAATTTTTGTATAATTTTTGGAAAGAAAGTCCTAGTCCAAAATAATTAAAAATGCATTTTCCCCATTTTTAGTGCATAAAAAACCCAAAAAAGGACCATTAAATATTCCCCAATTACTAAATGACAATTTTTATTGCCTAGAATAATTAGAGGGAATATTTTATGGTGCTCAAATATATATGACACTTTTTAATAGGTGCACCTTCACTTCCATGCCCAAAATTCAAAACTCAAAAAGAATGAAGTGTCATCAATAAGACAAAAGACCAAAAACAAGTTTTTTTTCCCTCCTCTCCCTTGCTTCAGCCGCACTCTCTCTCTCTCTCCCTTCCCAAAATTTCTTCACACTCTTCTATTCCTTATTCCTTAAGAATATGCTTTGTACTATCCTTAACTTTTCCCTTTTTGGTGACCATCACTCACTCCCGCATAGATTTATGCCCTCTTTTGTAAATTACCCCACCCATTTATACTCACCTCTTCACAAGAAAATACAAAATTACTTCTTTGGTAACATTCCATCTCAATTATACCCTTAACCCTATTTTTACCTCACATCACATATGAGCCTCCATTCCCAAAATAGGACAAGTTTTTTTTCACACAAGCTCTCCCTCACTCTCTCCTTGGTGTCGCACACTCCATTACTCCCTCACTCTCATTTTTGTGTTTTCTCACTACCCACAATCCAAGTGATCTCTAATCCTATCCCTTCATTCAAATTTAAAACCCAATCCTAGAGCACCTAGTAAAGAACAATGACCTAATTACCCCTAGACCTAAAACAACTCTATAAATACCCTCTCATTTCCACACATGAGCATCTTTGGCTTCTCATTTTTCCTACACTAAAACCCCAGCACACAAAAATCTCCCCCTCTTTCCTCTCAAGGCCGTAGCCTCCTCTCCCTCTCCTCCATCCATCTTTTTCATTTCCTTCCACCCAAACACCACCACCCCACCTCTTTGCATCCCTCTTTCACATACTCCCTCCATTTCTCATTCAAAGTTCAAGCATCATCACCAAGTGGGTTTGATCATCATATTTGCGTGGGTATTTCTTTGTAGAACCTTGGAGTTTTGTTGATTTGTGTCTAGTCTCATCTTCTCATCTCACTTTCTAACTTGGAGTTAAGTTAAAATCCTTAAAACCTTGCATCATATTTGAGTTCTTGCCTCAAAAATGTGAAATCATTCGTCCTATCATCTTCATAACCTCATATTGTTGATTGTTGTTGGTGAGAAGTGTCATAAGCACTTTGAAAAGCACTTAGGGAGGCTTGGGTACTTATGGTGCTTCTCACCCTTGAATGATTGATGATTTGTGTTGATTTGGATCTTGACCCTTGCATTTCATGAAATAAAATGTTGTTTTATGGCATATTATGTTTCGCATACTTGTAGAAAAATAGGGTTTATGATAGTTTTGTGCATTTCTTTGCCTAATCACATGAACCTTTACCAAAAATTGTAATCTAGTTTGTCTTCTCATATTATCTCACTTGCTTTCAAAAATAAATGGGTTCTTGGTTATGTATTTGGGTCGCATATTGTGAATAAATAGGGTTTTTATATGTTTGTTTATCATTTTAAGTTGATGATGGGCAATATGACTCTCACTTGTGCCTAGTGCACCTTGCTTAAAGTGATGAGGATTGTTCTATATGATTCAACCCTTTTTAGTTTAGGTGTTGTTTAAACTGATGATAGGCAAAGAGATTCTCACTTGTGCATAGTGCACCTTGTTCTAAGTGATGAAGATTGCTCTAGGTGATTCAACCCTCCTTTTAGTGTATGAGATTGCTTATTCTTATGAATTACTTTATAATTTGTCTTAGGTTGATGATTGGTAAAGTGACTCTCACTTGCGCTTAGTGCACCTCGATCTAAGTGAGGAGGATTACCTAGAAATGATTCAATCTCTCTTTTATAATTCTTAATGAGTAGGAAGATGCAAATTTAGGTTTCCTTTTATGATAGTTAAATAATGCGTGAATGCTTGAAGGCCAATTTGGCCTATGATGGCATTCACCTTGAAAGGTTTGTGTAAATGTAATTTAGGGTTCGTGTAGGTTTTGTAAAGGATAGGTTGTCCTAATCTTGATGCATCCTCACTTGCAATTGTGGAGTTGGTTCTTGGAGTTTGTGTAGGTTTTGGCAAGGGATGGACTAATTCTAGTCTTGATGCATTCTCACTTGTTAATGTAAGTAATTGCAAAGGATAGGCTAGCCCCCTAGTCTTGATGCACATGTGTTCTTATTCATTTATACTTGTTTTTGTGCTTGTTATGTGATTAAGTATTGAATTGGTGTTCACGATTTGCTTGCTTGTTTTGATGATCGCATTGACTTTGTAATCCGACTTCAAAGTTCAAAACCTTTGTTACTCGTTAGTAACACCTCAAAACCATGTCGCATTCAAATTATACTACAATTTGTTACTCGTTAGTAACATTTACAATTTCAAATCTTTTTCATAACCAAGAACACTTTCAAACATCAAAAAGCCATCTCACAAACCAAAAATCAATTCGATTGCGAAAACCCTTTTGATTACCTAAAGTAAGAACCAATTATCATTAATGATCACTCGCGCCGTTGCCGTTTGGTTGTTAACGATAATTTCATTTTCAAAGGAATTAGTAGTGTGACCACTCTAAACCGTTGTTGTTTGGTCTTCATGAACACTCCAACTTAAATAAAACCAATTGTCATCGATGATCATTCGCGCCGTTGCCGTTTGTTGTTAATGACGATTGCATTCTCAAAAGGGTTAGTAGCGCGGCCACTCTAAACCGTTGTTGTTTGGTCATCGGGAACACTCGAATCAAAAGCAAAACCGATTATCATTAATGATCACTCGCGCCGTTGCCGTTTGGTTGTTAATGATGATTTCATTTTCAAAAGAGTTAGTAGTGTGACCACTCTAAACCGTTGTTGCTTGGTCATCGCGAATCCTCATTCCTATTGCGAAAACTCACCTAAACAAGATAAAAGACAAAAACCTTTTTTCAGGACAAACAAGAACTACGTAGCTTTGAATTCTCCATCTTACCGGGAGATACGTAGGAGCGAGCGGCTAACTCTCGTCAAGCGCCAAAAATAAAATTTTTCATTAAGTCTTCTCATTCCCTTTGAGGCAAATTTAAGTATTTTCCAAATCAACACTTAATCCCAAATCCTCCGGTTTTCCAAAAGGCCATCCGCTTTCCAAAAAGGTTTTTCTTCAATATTTTCCTTATAAAAAATATTGGTGGCGACTTCATTGTTTTAAAAAGTTGTAAACGAAGAAAAATCCCCTCAGGGACCTTTTCGGGTGCAACAAAAATGAATGACAACAGGAGCTTACCACCACCTTATACAAAGAGGAGAGTTTGTGGTTTCAAAAATTTCGAGGAAAATGGATAGAAGACGGAAATAGAAACACTAAGTACCACGACTCCAAAACTATCGTTCGGAGAAGAAAGAACAAGATCTTGGCAATGAGGAACGAGACAGGCGAGTGGATAGAGGACCCTGAAGCTCTCTAAAATATGGCCTGAGATTACTTTATTTCACTCTTTCGGGATGATACCCCTACCCGGGACCAAATAGTTTCATGGACTAGCTGCCCATCTTTCTTTGAAACCCATAGTACCTACCTTGATGCATTTTGGTTTCTCTTGAAGAAGTTAAGGCCTCTCTTCTTTACCATGCAATGTTTTTACGAATGTAAGTTTCCTTCTAAACTTACAAATGTCAATAAACATTGTATTACATCCTCCAGTTTTCAATTATTATGGAACGATGATAAGACTAACATCTTCACTCCCTCCCGAGGCATCAGACAAGGGGATCCCCTATTTCCCTATTTATTTGTTATATGCATGGATAGGTTATCTCTCATCAGTGCTGATCAAGTGGAAGCTGACTACTGGAAACCAATGAGGGCGGGTACGAATGAGCCTCAAATCTCCCACCTTCTCTTCGTAGATGATCTCTTGTTGTTTGTTGAAGCTTTGATGGTGCAAGCTCATTGCATCATGCATTGCCTAAACCTATTTTGCAAATATTCAGACCAAAAGATTAATCCTCAAAAGACTCAAATTTTCTTTTCTAAGAATACTGACCAGGGACTTAGAGATGAGATTATACAGCACACAGGTTTTACAGAAACTACGGGGATTACACGCTACTTGGGTGCTAGCATTATCAATGGAAGAACCACTAGAGGTCATTATCGAAACATTATTAATAAGTTCCAATCTCGCCTTAGTGGATGGAAGCAGCACTGCCTCAGTTTAGCTGGATGGGTAACTCTTAGTCAATCAGTGCTTAGTGCTATTCCTTACTTTCATATGCAATATTCGAATCTACTAAAGAGCATTTGTGTACAAAGGGGATCTGTCTAGGGAGACACTGAAGAAAAAAGAAAACTGCATTTGGTTAATTGGGAAACTTGTTGTCTGCCTAGAAATGAAGGTGGTCTAGAGATTAAGCAACCAAGACAAATGAATGAAGCGTTCCTGATGAAGCTTTTGTGGGGACTTCTCAATAACCCACAAAACTTATGGTGTCAAGTTTCAATTTCCAAATATGGCAGGAATTATGGCTTTTCGAGCATTTGGACCATAAGCCTACTGATTCTCCTCTATGGAAGGCTATACACTCTACTTGGGACACGTTGATGCAAAATGTGACCTGGAACGTGGGGAATGGAAGAAATATCAATTTCTGGCTAAATAAGTGGCTATCGGGAGAGTGCTTAAGTCTTATGAATCACAATGAACCTGATCAGGTTTTGGATACTACACTTACTTTGGCTGATTTGACCGATGGTAATGGACAATGACACGTCAACACTTTTACGGACTTCTTTCCTACTTCAATTGTCAATAAGGTAAGAGCTATTCCTGCCCCTGTGGATGACGACGAACCAGACCAGATTGGGTGGAGAGGCACCTCGAAGCTTCAATTCACTACTAACACTACAAAAAAAACACCTATTAGCGACAGATTTTAGCGACGGAATCATGGTTCGTCGCTAAAAACATCATTAGCGACGGAAAAGACTTTGGTTGTTTACGAGGTCTTTAGCGATGGATTTTGGCAACTTTAGCGACGGATTTTACAAGGCAGGAAATTCAAAATTTTCGTTTTGAATTAGCGAAGGATTTCCCTCGCTAATCATGGGGAAATGTGCCACTCTGACCGTTGCAGATTATTGAAGACTGGGCCACTTTTAGCGACGGATTTCCCTCACTAAATCCGTCGCTAAATGTTAATTTTTTTTTATAAACCCGAATTATTTCTTTCCTCTTTCATTTCTTCCTCTTCCTCTTTCATTTCTTCCTCTTCCTCTTTCATTTCTTCTTCTTCTCTGTTTTCTTTTCCTCTTACCTCACAGAAATCTCTCCCTTTTCACCACCATCATCTTCTCCCTTTTTTCTCTCTCACGAACCATCTCTCTCTCACGAACCATTTCTCTCTCTAACCGTCCCCCTCTTCTTTTCACCACCACCACCGCCATCATCTTCTCCCTTTTTTTCTCTCTCACGAACCATTTCTCTCTCTAATCGTCCCCCTCTTCCTTTTCACCACCACCACAACCACAACCTCTCTCTCTCTCATATTACTAGCATCTCTCTCCGTTTTCACCACCACCACAACCACAACCTCTCTCTCTCACTGGAGCTCTCCTTTCACCACCACTGTGCAACCACAACCGGAATCAGATGATGCCAATGTACAAATTCATGTTGTTAAATTGGTGGCCAACCTAGTAGCAGAAGGTTGAAGCCTTATTAAGGAATTCTGGACATTTATTTTTCTCAATGCTAAAGAATTCTGGACTACCAAAGGCTGCCTGAACTACCAAAACTAGTAACATGGGAAGCATTTTTTTTTAAAAAAAAAAACTAGGTTAGCGACGGATTTAGTGAGGGACTTCCCTCGTTAATTAGCGACGGATTTAGTGAGGGATTTCCATCACTAATGTTTAGCGACAGAATTTAATCTGTCGCTAAACATTAGCGTCAAGGTTTTTAGCGACTGATTTCGTCTGTCACTAAAAGAGATTAATGAGGGAAAATTCCGTCGCTAATCCACTATTTTTTTGTAGTGTAAGAGTGCCTACACCTTCATGTGCCGTGAGCATGCCATGGTAGACTTCTCACCAATGCTAGAAGACATAAGTGAAATGATTCTATCACACCAATATGTCAAGTTTGTAATCAATTGGAGGAAACCCAAATGCATGCCATTTGGGGACTTTGTCTATGCCACGCGCACATAGCTGTGCGCTTTACATCTAAGAAGGTTGAAACGTTCTTTTCAATTGCTGGGAACACTTGGGTATTCGCCAATCTTTCATCTAAATCATCTTCAGTTCAAGGTCATCCTTGGCATACAACCTTTATGGTTACGACTTGGTATCTGTGGCAATGGCGAAACAAGAGTATCTTTGAGGACGATTTCCAGAGGCCATTTAACAATGTGGCTTTGATCTGCAAGTATGTAGAAGACATCCTCAATTTCACTCACATTAATCTTGCTACTTATAGTAGCGAGATAGCACTTGTTAGATGGTAAAGCCCTGCTGAGGGTTGGTTCAAACTGAACTCCGTTGGGGCTTGCATGAGTGGAGACAACCAACCAGGGTGTGGTGGTCTTTTAAGAGATGCCAACGAGAGGTGGATCAGAGGATATGCTAAAAGGCTCGGCACTTTCCCCGCATTGGAAACTCTTAAGGAACAATGCTCCGGATTGATAAACTTACATCCCTCCATGAGAGGGGGAAGTTTGCTAGGATCTGTGTTGAACTAGACCTTGACAAACGTTGGCCTCTCACATTTGTATACAGGGTAGTAGACTTTGTTTATAATATGAATGCCTCCACTCGATTTTCTTTTGTTAAGGAAAATATGAGCATAAGAAAGATACTTGTCGTGAACTACGTGAGGTAGAACATGGAGTTTTGGGTACATCAGGGGATATTGTGATGAAATCGAACGCTGCTGAAACATCACCTGCTACTAATTCTAAGAACCAACAGGAATCTGCTAAGGAAGTCAAGTAGGCCAGCAAAGGAACAAATGTTGAAGATAAAGAGGAATGTGAAATGGGGCCTTGGAACTTACCCAAATATGTGACCAAGAAGAAGAAGCCTAATAATTCTACTACTAGCTCCACAGTTTCTAGAGGAAGGAAATTCAAAGGTAATGCAACCGGGGAGACAAGCAAAGAGCAAGAGGCATCTGTCTCAACTGCCTCTGTCAACCATGTTGGTGAGGAAAAATTTAATCAGCAAGAGGGGGATGGCTTAGATGGTACTATTGCTAAGCAAACCACTAAACCTAGAGTTAGAAATTCTACTGGAGGTAAGAATCCTCGATCCTCTACTAGAGGGTAAAGCCACCAAGCTGTGAATGGGAGAGGAATCTCACCCAAGGATAAAATTAATGTCCAAGTGGTTAATAACATTGTGTTTAAGACAAAAACCTCTGGTTCCATTGTCAAGATAGCTAAAGGAAGGGAAAATTCCATCTGTAATGCTTCTGTTGTAGTGGAAAAAACCCAAAGATGTTGGGAAGAGGAACTCTGCTAAAGAGGAAGCTATGCTAGCTTATATGAGGGCCATGAATGATACTCTTGGTACTAATTTCCTCAATAAGGTTCAAGGGCTTGATGATGAAAGGGTTGCCTTGGTAACTATTAATGAAAATGATAAGAAACGAGCTGAAGAAATCCAAAGCAAGATGGAGGCCTTGTCTAAAACAATGGCTATGGAGATCTTTGAAGGTATGGACCTCAAAAGCCTCAACCTTCTCTATGAATGTGATGTGTTGGAACTGCCATGGTACGACTGCTAAAGGCTTTGCTAGCCTAATTAGAGACCCAAAGCACGAATACTCTACTTCTATGATTGCTTTACTAGAAACACTCACTAGTGGAGCTAGAGCCAAGAAGATTTTCAGGATATTTGGCTTGATAAGAATTATATCCAAGAGGTCCAGGGTCAATCTGGAGGCATCTGACTTCTTTGGGATTCAGCTATTTGGAACATCTCTATTCTGAGCTCTTCATCTCAATGGATACATGCTGAGGTCAAAATCCAAGGAGCAAACTCTTGGTTTATTACCTTTGTCTATGGAAGCCCTCACCTTCCTAGGAGGCAATCCCTTTAGGATGGGCTCTATGATCTTCATTATGAAATCACCAATCCCTGGTTGTTAATGGGAGACTTTAATGCGATCCTCCAAGATTTTGAACGTGTGGGCCCTCCCCTTATTTATCCATGACGCTGGTTTCCAACGTATGATCTCCTCTTGCAATCTCCTTTATTTAGGGTTCAAAGGAGATATTTTCACTTGGGCTAGAGGTCAAACTAAGAAAAGGTTGGATCGTGTTTTTAGCAACATCGATTGGCGCCTTATATTTGAAAGCATGTTGATAACATTCACTTGCCAAAATTCAAGTCTGACCACTCCTGTTTTTCCGTCAGAAATTCCGTCAAAAATACGCATTAACGATGAATTTTTTTGTATTTGCGACAGATTTTTCTCTCAGAAATAAGTAAATTTCTTGTAGTGCTATATTGTCTAGCAATTTTTCAAATGGAGATAATCGGCATTGGACTAAGTGATATTATTGTAATACCTTTTTTTGACACAAATATTATTGTAATACTCATAGTGACGGTTGTTTTTTTGACAAAAACTGATAGTGATAGAGTAATGTATTAAATATTGGTTTAAAATATATATCTGTGATTATTATTTTTAACAACCCAAATCCATATAAGCAACACAATCTAACAATTGTGAATACATAAAAAATCTATTATTTACTTTTTTAGCATATTATTCCAGGAAGACTGGAAAAGTTCATTTCAAGAGATTCCAATACAAACATGTATTTTAAGCTTTGTAACCTGACTCAGCTCTCTAACCATATTTGTGTGTGTTTGTACTGACATACTTTTTTGTTCCCACCTAAACCTCTTTATGATTGATTCCACATAATTACTCACTTTAGGAATGAGGTAGACTGGTTGGTAGTGAAGGAAAACTTTTCCATTTGGTTCGTTCCTCGTTCACCTTCAACAAAACACCCTTTTCTTTATGCTTAAAAAAAAACCAAATTTCAATACCAACGATTATCCTAATTTTTGGTTATATCGTTGTCACATACCATCACAAATTCTATGTGGCCCATCTACCTTTATTCCTTTTTGTTCTCATTTGCAACTTACCTTTTACATTATGCATGCATGTCATTTGAATGAGCCAACTAGGGCCACACACCTTGAACTCACTATATTCTTATTTTTCACTTGAATTGACTAAACTAAACTAAACTAAACTAAACACAATATTTTTTGGTTTTTTGGTCTTCTAAAAAGACATTTACGTGTAACATGGGTTATTGTATTTATAAGTTAAAGAAATCATTAGAGTCTTTTTGGAACATTTTTGACTAAATAAAATAGTTAATCTGTTATCAGCCACACGCAACTATGTCTATAACTAAATTTATTCAATCCGTCTATTACAAACAAAAAATAAACGGATATCACCCGACTCATCCATTTATATATAGTGGATAATTGATCTGTCCACAACTTTTCAAAATCTATTGGATTTTTCAATTAAAAAAATCTATTAGATTATACTAACAGATAAAGTAGCAGATAACAAATAACTTATGAGCTAGCTAGATAACAGATAATAGAGAAGCTAGCGGATAGCAAATCATTTGATAAAACTAGCGGTTAAACTAACAAATAAATGTAAAATGACATATAAAAATTTAAAGTTGTTTTGTTTAATTTAGAGAGGATAGCGAAATAATTTAAGAAAATAACCAGGGTAAAAATGATAAAAAAGTGAGATGTTATATGTTATACGCTATCCTCTAGTGTTTCAGAAAAACTACTTGAAGTAACATTTGAAAAAACGTTAAACACTAGTGCTTAACAGACACGTATATTCATCATCCGCTAGTCAAATATGCTATAAGATAAAAAGAACATATCGTGCTTGTGACCGTGAGCCTTCCAAAAGCTTCACAGCTTAATTTGTTTTGATTTAAAAGAAGATGCAATTAGGATTAATTTGTATATCCAAATGGACACTTTTATATATATGTGTCCAACAGAAATGCAAGTTACTGTCAGAACATATTGGCAATTTTTTTTACCCCCCATACCTCGTACCTTATTGACCAAATTGACTATTTAGCCCCAAATTACAACAAAACTCCAAAAGCAATATCTCATCACATATTTCCGAAATCAAGAGTGAGAAAATTTTTCTTCTTTCTGAAAATATCTATTTTTGAGATATTTTTGGAAGTCATTTTCTGGGAATTTTCCGAAAACACCTTAAAAAGGTATTTTCAGAACACAAAAAATGCATTCCGAAAATATTTTTTTGAGGTGTTTCCGGAAAATTTAAAGAAACTGACTTCCGGAAATGTCTCAAATGAGGTGTTTCCGGAATTTTTTTTATTTTTGTTTTTTTTAAATATACGTATTTATTTTGTTTCTATTTTTTTGCAGTGGTGCACACTAGAGTTGGAGGCTGAATTCCACGTGGTTCACGAGGATTGGTGCGAGGCGAGTCCTCACGGTCAGGAGGCGGAGATCTCGATCAGACTCCAGTTAGTACCCGCACCAGAGTGAGGAACGCCGGTCACGCTTCTGAACGTGATAGGCGTGCCAGTGGTCGAATTCCTATTGATGAGGCTCCGAACCAGTTCATGGAGGATGCTGAGGCTCCTGACTAGTATGATGAGGCTCCTGACCAGGAGCATCATGTGGAGGAGCCAGATCTGGGTCCTACGGACATGTCTTTGTTGCACCGACTTCCAAACCACATGGTGTCAAAGCTTCGTATTGGACAAGTAATAGTTTAGTAAATAATTTAAGTTTTTCTTTTGTCATTAAATATATATTATTAATATAATATAATTTTATACAGGATCGTGGGAAAATGGAGGTTGCAGCACATGGGCAAAAATTAATTCAGTTCCGACCTTCACAGCACCACCCAGATGTCGAGAGATGGATATTAAAGGCTCGTCTAGCGGAGCTTGATTTGACACCTTTGCTGGTGATCAATCACAAGCTGATCTCAGCATTTGTGGAGAGATGACATTCAGAGACCAGCTCGTTTTACCTTCCATTTGGAGAGATGTCGATCACCCTGGACGACGGGTCCAACTTACTCCATTTGCTGCTCACGCACACATTTAGGATGCCTACCGATGGATTTACTGTTGAGATGGCCGTTGAGGCTGGGCTTCAGTTGCTGAGTGTACGACAGATTGATTGTACGAGAGAGTGTCAGTTTAACAGAGGACCATACTTCAGGTTCAGTTTTTTGGAGGATGCCTACAGAGGAAACCTGGAGCTGGGCTATATTGATTTGCTGCACGGTGCTATCTGTTGCTTTTGTTGGGCTACACCATCTTTGCCGACAAGAGTCATATATGTGCTGGTCAAGTGGGTCCTGCTGTTTGAGAGCTATGAGGAGTGTGTCGTTAACCGTTACTCGTATTTTATCGTTATTATTCGTATTTTCGTATTTTAAAAGTAAAAAATAAAACAAAACAAAAACAATTTCCGGAATTATGTAAAAAAGGTATTTCTGGAACACATTTTTTTCATTTTCCGGAATCATCACTTTTCACTTAATTTCGGAAAACAATTTTCCTTCCGGAAATATGTATCAATGGTATTTTCAGAAAAATGAAAAAAAATGTGTTCCAAAAATACCTGTTGATAGATAATTCTAGAAATTTTTCAAAAAATTAATTTCCGGAATATAAGAGGAGTTAAATTTAAGTCGAAATTAATTTTTTGAGGGGTAAAAGATATAAGAGGGGTTATGAAAAAAAAGACCCGAACAAATTTAACATTGATTCTCATATCAATGATTCCATAACCAAAAATACTTTACAAAATTGTTTATTGTGCAATTAATGCGTCTTTAATGAGTCTTTTTTGTGCAATTAACAGATTTTACCTAGGTAGCTATTATCCAATATACAGCTAAATATCGTTAAATAATTGATCTTAAAACATGTTGTATATAATCCATTACACATGAAATGAAATGTCACGCGCTAGTAGGTTTAATTGGTCTCGGGAAACAACTTAGAGTATCACATTATTGTTTTTGTTTAATTTTTTATATAATTTACAAACTTTTATTACACCTTTCCATTTTCATTTCTTTTTCAAAACCTCATCTCTCTCTTTCTCTTATTCCTTTTAACCATGGTTAACCAAACCATTAACTACTACACCACTGACCACTCACCGTCTTTCTATATAACCTGTACCTAACCCGCCAATACTCTTTAGTCTCTTGCATACCTCCTCACACCCTTCTTCTCTCAACGCTTCTTCTTCTTCTTCTTCTTGAAACCTCAAAGAAATAAAATAACCCTTCCAAAAAAAAATGTTGCCACTTGAGCTTCACCTTCTATTTTTCCCTGTTCTTGTTCATCCATCTTTTCTCACTTTCCAAGCTGCTGTTTGCGTTTTCTTGTTCACACTCGCTTTCTTATTCTGGCTCGCTCCAGGTGGGCTTGCTTGGGCCTTGTCCCGGTCCGTCATCCCAGGCCCATCGTTTTCCGGTGTGTTCGGTTTATTCTCTGGTCCGACCCCCCACCGCGTGTTAGCAAAACTCGCTCGGAGCCTCAAAGCGGACTCACTGATGGCGTTTTCCGTTGGTCTAACTCGCTTCGTTATCTCAAGTGAACCGGAAACTGCTAAAGAAATCCTTTGCAGTTCGTCTTTCAGCGACAGGCCAGTGAAGGAATCAGCTTACGAGCTTTTGTTTCACAGGGCAATGGGGTTCGCACCGTACGGTGAGTACTGGAGGAACCTGAGGAGAATTTCCTCTACCCATTTGTTCTCACCTAGAAGAATCTTTACCTTTGCAGCTTTCAGGCGTGAGGTGGGGTTAAAAATGGTGGAACAAGTGAAGCTTTTGATGGTTGAAAATGGAAGCGTTGAGATAAAAAAGGTGCTTCATTTTGGGTCTCTTAACAATGTGATGATGACGGTGTTTGGAAAAAGTTACGAGTTCTTCGAAGGTAATGTTGCTGAGCTTGAAGAATTGGTTAACGAAGGGTATGAGTTGTTGGGTGTTTTTAACTGGAGTGACCATTTTCCTCTTCTTAAATGGCTGGACTTTCAAGGAGTGAGAAAAAGGTGCAGAGTTTTGGTCTCAAAGGTTAATACTTTCGTTGGAAAAATCATTCAGGAGCATAAAATGAGAAGAGCACTCTCTCCCCATGCTAAGGAAACAGTTTTGGGTGATTTCGTTGACGTCCTTCTTGATTTAGAGGATAAAGATAAGCTCACTGATTCTGATATGATTGCAGTTCTTTGGGTAATCAAACGTTTATTTCGTTTCTCGTTTTTTTTTTGTTTTCCAACGTTATATATGTTTTGTTTGAAACTTTGGATTTTTTTAAGGATGTTTTGTGTGTTTGTTTGGTTGTTTAGGAAATGATTTTCAGAGGAACGGACACGATAGCGATATTACTGGAATGGATTCTAGCAAGGATGGTACTTCATCCAGAGATACAAGCAAAAGCACAGGAAGAAATAGACAAAGTTGTTGGAAAGTCAAGGTTTGTAACGGGTGAAGATATTCAAAACCTGCGTTATTTACAATGTATAGTGAAAGAAGTTCTAAGGGTACACCCACCAGGACCATTACTATCATGGGCTCGCTTAGCGATACACGATGTTAAGGTGGGTGAGAACCTTGTACCAGCTGGGACGACTGCAATGGTTAACATGTGGGCTATAACACATGATGAGAGAGTGTGGGAACAGGCAAATGAGTTTGAACCAGAGAGGTTTATGAATGAGGATGTTAGTATTATGGGAACTGATTTAAGGTTGGCTCCTTTTGGTGCTGGAAGAAGGGTTTGTCCTGGTAAGGCTATGGGTTTAGCTTCTGTTCATCTTTGGTTAGCTCAGTTTCTTCAAAATTTCAAATGGGTTCCTTCTGAAAATTCTCCTGTTGATTTGTCTGAGTGTTTGAAACTATCTATGGAGATGAAAACCCCACTGGTTTGCAAGGTTGTTCCTAGGGTTAATGTTGAAGGGTAGAAAGTAGAACGTCATGGATCTTTGGCTTTTGTTTGTTTTATTTACTAAGTTTGGTAGTTAGTGCTTAATTAGGGTTTAGATGTCACAGGGCTTATGTGTCTTTTTAAGTTTGTGAACGGTTTGTTTTGGGGTTGTTGAAGGTTTTTATGACAGCAGTGAGTGAAGAAGAGTCGGTGGAAGTTTTTATTTACTTTAGGAGTTTCTTCTGTTTATGATAGCTTGCCTATCTACTACTAGTATGTTGTAAATAGGTGCTTTTGAATTCTAATGCTCATGTGATCCGGCTTTTCTACTTCTTTCTATTTTTTTCTTTTTATTATTATTATTATTATTATTATTATTATTATTATTGGAATGTTTTTGTTGTCATTTGAGATATCAATACTCTGCAATTTATTATTAGAAAATAGAAACATTGAACAAGCAGTAACGAGTAACGAGTTTGATTCTGTGGTACTAATATTCATTCAAGCAGGAACAACGTGAATTCTATTAATTAAGTCATTAATGAAATTTAACTTGGGAGGTCATTTTTAGTTGTGAAATCTTACAATCCACGTGAAGTTTAATGAAATGGAATATATCTCGAGTCTTTTTAGATATACATGTGTTCTGAAACAGTTTGAGGTAAATAAAACAACATTACTGATGACCATTCACGTTTATTTAATTAGATGGAAGTATATACATGTTCTGAAACAGTGTGTTTTTTGTTAATCTCTCTCTCTCTCTCTCTCTCTCTCTCTCTCTCTCTCTCTCTCTCTCTCTCTCTCTCTCTCTCTCTCTCTATATATATATATATATATAAATCTTAGGGAGTCCAAGTCTCCCACTCCCCTCCCCTCACCCCCTTTCTTTTTTTTTCATATTTTTATTTAAAAAAAATTAAATCTATAAATTAATAAAAATGAAAAGTGTAATACTAGTCGGTGTATTTTGAAATATTTTAAAGTAACTTTGTAATAGGTAGTGTGTTTTGGGGTACTTTATCGGTTGAAAAATTTTTAATTGTTCAAATACGCAAAGTTTGTTCCTAATTAATCAGTTTGGTGGAAAAAAATAATTTCATGACAAAATATGTAAAATACGATGTTAAGTAGTATGTTTTCGGATGATTTAGTGTTCGCAAAAAAATTTAACTATTCAAATATGCAAAGTTTGTACCTCAATAGCCGGTTTGGTGGGGGAAATATATAATTTCGGGACAATATACTAAAGTGTGATGCTAAGCAGCGTGTTTTGGGGTACTTTAGTGTTCAGAAAAAAATTTTAACTGGTTTGTTGAAAGAAAATAGTAACTTTAATAAAATATGTAAAGTGCAATGCTAAGCAGTGTGTTTTGGGGTACTTTATCGGTTGAAAAAATTTTAATTGTTCAAATACGCAAAGTTTGTTCCTAATTAATCAGTTTGGTGGAAAAAAATAATTTCATGACAAAATATGTAAAGTACGATGTTAAGTAGTATGTTTTCGGATGATTTAGTGTTCGCAAAAAAATTTAACTATTCAAATATGCAAAGTTTGTACCTTAATAGTCGGTTTGGTGGGGGAAATATATAATTTTGGGACAATATACTAAAGTGTGATGCTAAGCAGCGTGTTTTGGGGTACTTTAGTGTTCAGAAAAAATTTTAACCGTTCAAATACTCAAATTTCATTTCTCAATAACCGATTTGTTGAAACAAATGATAATTTTGTGACAAATACATAAAGTGTGATGCTAAGCAGTGTGTTTTGGGGTACTTTAGCGTTCAGAAAAATTTTAACCGTTCAAATACTCAAAGTTCATTCCTCAATAACTGGTTTGGTGAAAAAAAATTAATTTAGTGACACAGACCTGTGCAACTCGCCCTTTTAGTAGTTCCACCACTTTAAAAAATTAATTTATTTTTATACTTCTTCTCTTTATTATTTTAGGACCATATTTTTCAGAATCCTTAAAAAAATAATTTATTTTTATACTTCTTCTACTTATCTTTCTGAACCCGAAATATTTATTAAATTCATTTAGTTCGGTCACTACCAATTCATTTGTTGAATTCCTTTCTTCTTAGTATCTATGGATAACCAATTTCAATTTTATATTATTCTTATTTTATTTATAGTTCTAATTTAACTTTTATTCACGGATATTAGACTATGTATTTTATAAACTAATGTCGTTACTATGGATTATGTGTATGGAACTATTTGTCTGGATTATATCTATACACATTCTATTTTAGTTTTTAAGTTCGTAATTATATTCTTTTATTACACACTTTTTTTAGTTCATACTTGCTCTCAATTTAAACAAGATCTTTTCATGTTGCGATTTAAGAATCAAATTTTACTTGATAACAATTTTATATTAACTAGAGTTTTTACCCCGTGAAACGTACGGGTCAAGACGCCTGTATTTGTTTTTGTAGTGACATACTTTTTTGTTCCCACCTAAACCTCTTTATTGATTCCACATAATTACTCACTTTAGGAATGAGGTAGACTGGTTGGTAGTGAAGGAAACTTTTCCATTTGGTTCGTTCCTAGCTCGACCACCTTCAACAAAACTCCATTTTCTCTATGCTTAAAAAGTAACCAAATTCAATACCAACAATTATCCTAATTTTGGTTATATCGTTGTCACATACCATCACAAATTCTATGTGGCCCATCTACCTTTATTCCTTTTTGTTCTCATTTGCAACTTACCTTTTACAATATGCATGCATGTCATTTGAATGACCCAACTATGCCAAACACATCTTGAACTCACTATGTTCTTATTTTTTTCTCTTCAATTGACTAATTGACTAAAACTAAACACAAGATTTTTTTCCCTAAAAATTATAAACAAATTCACTCCGTTTTTATTTTTAAATGGTTCAGCTCATAAGGATTTGGTATCATGTGTTCTTCTATTTTATAGATCATTTGGCAAAGCCAGCTTTTAAAAAAAAAGAAAATATCCAAATTGGTCCTGCCAAAAAATTTGGAGACCAATTTCATCTTTGAAAAATAAAAAATATTAATTTAGTTTTTGAGAAATGAAAATGTGATGAGTCAACTTACTTTTGATAGGGACGAAAAAGTCCCTAAAAAATTATCATAAAAAGACTAATTTTACCCACATTTAAAATTGTTGAGAACTAAATTTATATTTTTCATTTTTTAGGGACTAAATTAGTCTCCGCATTTTTTGTTAGAGCTTAATTTGGGTATTCCCTCAAAAGGAAATTGTTCAACTTTTTATTAGTCATTGTTTTCCCATCTCAAATATTTTGTCGTTATTTACTTTTTTTGTTCGTCTAAAAAGACATTTACGTGTAACATGGGTTATCTATAATCTATAATCTACTAGTATGTATGACCTGTGCGCTGCACTAGTATACATCTTTTTTGAATTTATTTTGAAATTGTTTTAGGTGTTATAATATTATATATATATATATATATATATATATATATATATATATATATATATACTGGAGATGTTTATAATTATATAATTGTTATTTGCGGGAAAAAAGAATTCACATTTATAAGATTGACTTATTAGAATACAAAAAGTAATTAATAGAGGCATACCTTTTTTATTATTAGACTTTTTTTATTAATAGAGGCAATCAATTAATAGATTATTTTTATGTAATATAGTATTCTACGTAATCATCCTTTTCCCACTATCAATTTATACCCTTTGTATTTTACAAAAAGCAATTAAGAGTTTAATACATGTTTCCTCACTATCATAAGTATTCAATTCTATCGGACTACATTAAGTGCACACGTAAAATGAAAATGACTGTTCTTTTTTACAGGAAAAAGAATCTTATGTGCGAGACAAAAAAGAATGAGGGCAAAAAGAAAAGTAAACAAAAAGAATCTTTGTGTGGTTTGTACTTAAACTACACAAAAATTCTTTTTGTAGTTTTATTGTGCTATATCGGTGAGTAATGAAATCTCACCGGCATAGCACTTAAATTGATAGTTAGATATAACATAGCATTGTTCTTATATTAAATTAGATTAAGATCTGTCCCTCGTTATTGCTTGCTTTGACAATTTGAGCGACATGGGAGACGTCAGCTCCCGAGTTCAAACCCGGGTGTGAGTAGTAGTAGTGTGTGAGTCTGGTGTTTATTAATCATTTCATCCAATCCAAGTACACAAAAAATAGATTAAGAACCAAAAACCTGTCAAAATTGGGAATGACATAGCATTGTCCTTATTCATAATAGTCAATATTGGGATTATGCAAGTACACAGATCGAAAACTCAAAACAACATCTGACTACGCTTTCTCAACCTTGAAAACAACCCTGAGAACCTTCGGGGAGAAAATAAAGTAGAATAACTGCTATCCACATCCAATGCCTCATCCATTCCTCTAAATCCTTCCAAAGTTCAGTACAATCCTTAGCAGCATCACTAATAATGTTAGAAGACTTGCCAAGAAGGTCCTACAATTATATGTCTTAATGGTTAATCTAAAATGTATTAAACTATATTAAATTCAAAAAATTTATGCATGAACCATACTATTAGGGGTAAAGTTGTACCTGAAGTTGACACATCATCACCTATTGTACCCTCTAAATTATCTTCAAAAATGCCAATTTGTATTTTAAAAGTTTGCAAAAATAACACATAGACAGTTAACCTCCAATGTCTGTTAACCTTCAAATTTGTCCAATACATCAACTTCAAGTAACAAAAATATACAATAGTACACAAACATCATATAGTAGTAGGGTATCTTAAGGAAACTTAACACTAAACAAAGTGATGGAGAGGAAGCATAGGCTTGTTACCAAGAGAAAAAAAGATTAACAATTAACAATTTAACAAATTAACAATTAACAAATTTGCTACATCTATAAAAAAAAGAGACATAGAAGGAAAAGGTACACACAGAATCAAATCGAGAGAATTTCATTTAATCAGATATGTTCTTAAACTTGCCAAGTCAAAATAAAATATGCACAAAAACATTCATTTCAATTAGAAATTATATAGACCAAAATAACCAAAATATTTGAGGTGGGTATAGTGTTTGTTAATATTTGAGGTAGTAATGCTAGTTTAGTAAATAGTTGGTCATAAGTTTCATGGAATTCATGAAGAGTAAAAAGGAATAAAATCTGATGATTGAAAGGTATTATTATTCGATGAATTCATGAATACAACAGTTGCTTATTTATAGCAACAAAGGTACATCGTACACAGCCTGTCAACAATTGTGCAGAATCAGAAAAGGACAAAATGTAGTGGATTGGATCAGACTGTCTAACAGAATTGAGGTGGAGAGAAGGTATCCAATGAATCATCAGAGAATTAGGATGCTTCTAGAACATCAACAGCTGGCTTCTTTTCTTCAATGGTATTTGCAATATTTTCCTTGTCCATGTCATCTTTGACTATTGCTGATTCATCAAGTGAGGTTGACTTTAATACCTCCCCGCAAGCTTGACCATGATATATGTTTATCATGCCAAGCTTGGACAAAAAAGGGGTGAACATAGTGGGTGTGAGAGCCTTTGTAAAAAAATCTGCAAGTTGTCCTTTGGATGATATTGGCAGTAGCTTCATCATTCCATTTTGAAGTTTTTCTCTCACAAAGTGGCAATCTATTTCAAGATGCTTTGTTCTCTCATGGAAAACAGGGTTAGCAGCTATATGTATAGCGCTCTCGTTGTCACAAAATAATGCTGGAGGTCTGTCAAAAGAGACTCCCAAGTCAGATAAAACATAGAGTAACCATTGAAGTTCACAAGTGGCAGTTGACAATGCTCTGTATTCTGCTTCGGATGAAGATCTGGAAACTGTCTGCTGCTTCTTTGTTCTCCAAGAAACCAATGACGAACCAATAAAGAAACAATAGCCTGTGATGGATTTTCTGGTGTCAATGCAGTTGGCCCAATCTGCATCTGCGAATCCAGTGATTTGACAAATGGAATCTCTGGGAAACAGCAGCCCTCTACCAGGATTACCGTTCAAATATCTTAACACTCTACAAGCAGTATTATAGTGAATCACAGTTGGGGAATTGATGTGTTGACTGAGCTGTTGGACAGCAAATGTGATGTCTGGTCTTGTATTAGTGAGATACAAGAGCCTTCCTATCAACCTTCTGTAGGAACTCACATCTTTATATAGTTCTCCAGAGTCTTGATGCAATTTTACATTGGCATCTAATGGGGTCAACACAGGTTTGGAAGCCAAACAACTAGTTTCATTGATAAGATCTAAACAATATTTTCTTTGACATATCATAATGCCACTTTTAGACTGAGAGACTTCTAATCCCAAAAAATACTTCAAAGTTCCTAAATCTTTGATTTTGAAATTATCATCAAGCACATGCTTAATTCTGCTGATTTCAGTCATGCAATCTCCAGCTAAAATCACATCATCAACATAAATTAATAAGGCAGTGAATTTTTCACCTTTGTGCAGTGTGAATAGAGAGTGGTCTGCAGCAGATTGTTTATAGCCTTCAGATATGAGAAGTTGAGTTAGCTTTTCGTACCATTTTCTGCTGGCTTGTTTCAAGCCATACAAGGACTTCTTGAGTTTGCATACTTGAGCATTCTTGGAACATTGCACCCCCTTTGGAATTTCCATGTAGACATCTTCATGTAGGTCCCCGTGCAAGAATGCGTTGTTAACATCTAATTGGTGTAAGAACCAGTTTTTCATAGAAGCAACAGCAAGAAGTGTCCTGACAGTTGTCAGCTTGGCTACTGGGCTGAAAGTGTCAAAGAAGTCAAGTCCCTCCACTTGATTGTAACCTTTTGCCACAAGTCTGGCTTTGTACCTTTCAATTGTACCATCCGACCTATGCTTAATCTTGTACACCCATTTGTTGCCTATGGGTTTCACATTGTAGGGTAAATCAACAAGCTCCCAAGTTCCATTCTTATCTAATGCTTCTAACTCAGCATTCATTGCTTGGACCCAAGAGGGATTCTTACAAGCCTCTTCATATGATTGTGGCTCAATATCACTATTTAAAGAGTTAGAAAAAATTCTCTGTGCAGTGGACAGTTTTGACATTGAATGAAAGCTTTGAATAGGATATAGAATACCTGAAGAAGCAGCTTTAGGTGTGGATGTTGAAGAGTTGCATATATACTCAGAGAAATAAGCTGGTGGATGTGTCTCCCTTGTTGATCTTCTTGGCTCTGTATCTGCACAGGCAGGTGTCTCTGCAGGAACTTCATTAACAGACTGTGCAAGCTGTGTTTCTTCATTAACAGGGGCAGGTTCTGTTGTGTCACAAGAATTCTGAGAAAAGTAGTTCCATTGTGAAGTGTTCTGAGAATTCTTGTATGGTAAAATCTTTTCATGATAGGTGACATTTCTAGAAACAAATAATTCTCTACTGTTTATGTCCAAAAGGACAGCACCCTTCACACCAGTTTTGTATCCTAAAAAGACACATTTCCTCCCCCTTGGTTCTAGCTTAGACCTATGTGCTTGTAGAGTGGATGCATAACAGAGACAACCAAAGACTTTCAGTTTCTCCAAATCAGGCAAAGCACCATGAATAAGTTGGAAGGGAGATTTGTTTTGTAGGAGAGGGCTAGGGACACAATTAATAATGTAAGTAGCATGCAAGATAGCATATGGCCAGTACAGTTTTGGAAGTTTGGACTGAAACAAAAGTGTCCTTCCTACATTGAGTATATGTTGATGCTTCCTCTCAACTCTCCCATTTTGTTGGGGTGTTTCTACACAGCTAGTTTGGTGAATTATACCCTTTTGTGCATAAAAATCAGGTATAAGGAACTCTGGGCCATTATCACTTCTAATGATTTTGACTCTAGTTTCATATTGATTTTCTATCATGTTGACGAAGGCTTTTAAGTAGGAACT
Source organism: Astragalus membranaceus (assembly GCA_039519185.1). NCBI lineage: Eukaryota > Viridiplantae > Streptophyta > Magnoliopsida > Fabales > Fabaceae > Astragalus > Astragalus membranaceus. The sequence continues at coordinate 64,696,820 of CM076849.1, forward strand.
TGTTTCACCTTTTGTTTTAAGAAGAGTCACCCATGTGTACCTACTATAGTCATCTACTGCAGTTAAAAAGTATTTATGACCATGAATAGAAACTGTTGAAACTGGACCCCAAATATCAAGGTGTATTATTTCATAAGGTTTGGTAGCCTTACTAGCACTAAGACTGTAAGGAAGTCTTTTGTGCCTAGCATAATGGCATACATCACAGACAGAGCCTTCATCAGGCTTTACAAAGGGAAAATCACTACTTAATAACTTCATTCTATTATTAGACAGATGACCTAGTCTAAAATGCCATAGGGCAGCTTCAGGTAGCCTCTCTGTGCTTGCTTCTCTGACAGAAATTTCATTCAACTTCTTGACTTCTATCTCTAAGTATATAAGACCTTCAAACATCACACCCAAACCAATCTTCTTCCTGGTTTTTATGTCCTGTATCTGACACATGGGACCAAAGAAATTAACATCAAAATCAACTTTAACACCAGCAAGTAGAAGTTTAGGAACTGACAGTAAATTGATGTTAAAACCAGGCACACAGAGTACATTGTTGATGCAAAAATCAGGTGTGAATTCAATAGTTCCTGTATATTTAGCAAGAACAGTTTGTCCATTTGGGAGTGTGAAACTTATAGGTTTTATAGCAGTATAAGTTTTGAAATGTTTCAAAGAGCTACATATGTGATCAGTGGCTCCTGAATCAATAATCCATGAGCCTAGATGTGATCGTGTCAAAGAGCAAGCTAAAGGAAATATACCTTTGAGGGCTTCAAAAACATCAGACTTAGTTACCATATTTGCTTTGCTTGATGAGATGTTCTGAGCAATCTTTGTCTCTTCAATCAGATTCAATAACTTTTCATACTGCTCTTGTGAGATACCAACTTTGCTTTCTTTTATTTCTTCTTTCTGCTTCTGCTCAAGACCAGTAACAGAGTTGGCAGCGCCTGTCTTTTGCCAATGGGGAGGAAGCCCATGCTTCTTATAGCACACATCAATTGTGTGACCAGTTTTACCACAGTGAGTACATACCTTGCCCTTATAGTTGGATGAGTAACCACCCTTTCCTCTTCCTAGACTCTTCTTGTTGTCAGCAGAAACATTTGCAGCTATGATTTTTGTCTCATCAGAAGCAATGAACTGTCTCTCATGTTGGATTACCATGGAAAAAATCATGTTCAAGCTAGGTAAGGGTTCCATTAATAGTACTTGAGACTTAACCACAGCAAAGTTTTCATTTAGACCAGTCAAAAAACGAATAGTCTTGTTCAGTGTGTGGTGTTTCTGTGCAAGTGTTATACCAGAATTACAGACACATTTCCTAGGGCAACCACAAGATGGTTCAGGCATATACACTTCAAGTTCTTCCCACAAAACTTTCAACTCAGAGAAAAACTCAGTTACACTAAGAGAACCTTGTTTTAAAGCATGAATTTCACACTGCAGTTCAGAAATCTTAATTAAGTCACCCTGAGAAAATCTTTCTTTTAATTCTTTCCAAACATCCATTGCATTTTCAAGAAAAATGATGCTCTGACCGATAGATTCAGCAACAGAATTAACAATCCATGAATGAACAAGAGTATTACATCTATTCCATGCCTTGTAAGTAGGATGAAAATCATCAGGTACCTCAATCGTGCCATCCACAAAGTCAAATTTGTTCTTACCAACAAGAGCACGCCTCATTGATCTGGCCCAGCTGTGATAGTTCGCTCCGGTTGTGCTTAGAACAGGGGTGACGGTGACAGATCCTGGTCCATCGCCCGGGTGCACATAATAGACACTGGTAATCTCAGCTGCCGGCGAAGGTGGAGGTGGATTTTGAACTCCAGATCCGGAAGCATTGTTGGCTGATCGATTCGGTGCCATTGTTGTAATGTGATGAAAAATATATGGAAGAAAGAAAAAAAAAGGACAAGGTATTCAGAGCAATTGCTCTGATACCATCATAAGTTTCATGGAATTCATGAAGAGTAAAAAGGAATAAAATCTGATGATTGAAAGGTATTATTATTCGATGAATTCATGAATACAACAGTTGCTTATTTATAGCAACAAAGGTACATCGTACACAGCCTGGAAACAATTGTGCAGAATCAGAAAAGGACAAAATGTAGTGGATTGGATCAGATTGTCTAACAGAATTGAGGTGGAGAGAAGGTATCCAATGAATCATCAGAGAATTAGGATGCTTCTAGAACATCAACAGCTGGCTTCTTTTCTTCAATGGTATTTGCAATATTTTCCTTGTCCATGTCATCTTTGACTATTGCTGATTCATCAAGTGAGGTTGACTTTAATAGTTGGATAGTAGAGAAGGCTTTAGTTGATAGTTGGAAGATGATAGTAGTTAATTAGTAGTGTGATGTTTGGAGCAAAGGAATAGTTGTATTGCTCTCAAATTGGTCACAAATGACTTGATTACAAATGCTCCCAAGCTTGCCTATTTATAGGTGCTTGAGGATGGTTTCTAGATAATTCTACATGATTAGCATCTCTAATATATTCTGGATTTATCTTGTACTTGTAGCTTCTAGGTTTTTCTCTTTTGATATTTACATAGAATATTCTAGATTCTTTTACTTAGTACATGTAATGGTAATTTCTAGAATATCTTTGATCTAGACTTCAATAGAGAAATCTAGAAATTTGCATCACTTCTTTAACACTCCTCCTTGATGCAAACTTCGGAAACTCCAAGCTTTGTTCTTAGTTCCTCAAACTTGACTCTTGGTAATCCCTTCGTAAATATATCTGCAACTTGATCTTCTGTTGTGCAGTACTCGAGATGAATCTGCTTAGTTGTCTCTGCTTCTCTAATAAAGTGATATTTTATAGAAATGTGCTTTGTTCGATGATGATGAACCGTATTCTTTGCCATTGCTATAGCTGACTTGTTGTCGCAGTAGATTGTAGTAGGGAGATCTTGTTGTTCATCCATGTCTTCAAGTATTCTCCGAAGCCATACAGCTTGACTTGTCGCTTCAACTGCTGCCACGTACTCAGCCTCTGCTGTTGATTGCGCAACTGTTGCTTGCTTCTTAGATCCCCATGAGAAAAATCCTGATCCTAGTGAGAAGGCATAGCCTGATGTACTTTTCATGCCATCAATAGAACCTGCCCAATCACTGTCGGTGTAGCCAAGCAATCTTGAGTTGGTCGTGGTTCTGTACCATATACCAAACTCCTTTGTTCCTTGAAGGTATCTTAAAATTCTTTTTCCTGCTCCATAGTGAATTTGGCTCAGCTTCTGCATGAATCTTGATAGAAGACTTGTGGCATACATGATGTCTGGGCGTGTAGAAGTGAGATATAGTAAGCTCCCTATCAAACTTCTATAGCGCGGTGCATCAGCTTCTGGTGCTCCGTCTTCTTTTTGTAACTTCTCATTTGTCACGAGCGGAGTAGCTACTGGCTTGCATTCGTTCATGTTGAATTTCTTTAATAGTGCTTCGGTATATTTCTTTTGACAGATGAATATTCCTTCTTTTTGTTGTTTTACTTCTATGCCGAGGAAGTAGTTCATCAAGCCAAGATCTGTCATCTCGAATGTCTTCATCATGTCTTCTTTGAAATTAGCGATCATCTTCGTGTTGTTTCCTGTGTAGATTAGATCATCTACATACAAGGAGACAATGAGTGTATCCTGCTGACCTTGGGTCTTGACATATAGTGTTGGCTCACTCTTGCTCCTCCTGAATCCTTGATTGATGAAGTATTGATCAATTCGGCTGAACCATGCTCGAGGAGCTTGCTTGAGACCATATAAAGCTTTTCTTAGTCTCAGTACTTTATCTTCATTTCCTTTGCTGACGAAGCCATGTGGTTGCTCAATATAAATCTCTTCTTCTAGCACTCCATTTAGAAATGCAGACTTGACATCTAGTTGATAGATGCTCCACTCTTTTTGTGCTGCAAGAGCTATTAAAGCTCTTATAGTGTCTAGACGAGCAACTGGAGCAAATGTCTCATTGTAGTCAACTCCAGGTTGCTGAGAGTAGCCCTTTGCTACAACCCTAGCCTTGTGTTTTTGTATTGAGCCATCAGGGTTAAGCTTTGTCTTATAAACCCATTTGATTCCTATGATATCTTTATCTTTTGGATAGTCTACTAGCTCCCATGTTTTGTTTTTCTCAATTGATTTAATCTCCTCCTCCATTGCTTTGACCCATACTTCTTGTTTTGATGCTATTTCATAGTTTTCAGGCTCAAGTATGGCCAAATTGCAAGTTTCATATATATCCGCCAGAGATCTTACTCGCCTCGGAGTAGATTCTGGTGAAGAGAAGACGAAGAAGGCATACCTGGATCTTCTGTTACTTCTTCAACTTCTTCTTGAGGTTGCTGTACTGGAAGGGAAATGTTGCTTCTCTCAATTTTTTCTTTATCCCAATTCCAAGCAGCAGCTTCATCAACTTCGACATCTCGACTAATGATGAGCTTCTTTGTTTGTAAGTTGTAGACTCGACAGCCTTTTGATTGTGTACTGTATCCCAAGAAGATGCCTCGAATCGTTTTGTCTTCTAACTTATGCCTCTTTTGGTCTGGGACATGAATGTAGCAGATTGATCCAAAGACCCTTAAATGTTTGGCAGAAGGTTTTTGCCCGCTCCAAGCTTCAACGGGAGTCTTGTCTTGGACTGCTTGAGTTGGACATTTATTGATAATGTAGACTGCAGTATAAACCGCTTCAGCCCAAAAAGTGTTTGGTAGTCCTTTATCTTTTAGCATCGATCTAGCCATCTCCACGACCGTGCGGTTTCTTCTTTCAGATACTCCATTTTGTTGAGGAGAATATGCGACTGTGAGTTGTTTTTCAATGCCTTCATCCTCACAGAATTTATCAAACTCATGGGAGTTGTACTCTTTGCCGCGATCACTCCTAAGCCTCTTAATGTGTTTGCCACTTTGCTTTTCTACAAGGGCCTTGAACTTCTTGAATATTCCAAAGACTTCTGATTTTTCCTTGATGAAATAGACCCAAGTCATTCTAGAAAAGTCATCGATGAAGAGGATGAAATACCTGTTGTTGGTGAGTGATGGTGTCCTCATCGGTCCACAAACGTCAGTGTGGATAAGTTCTAGCACATCTTTAGCTCTCCATGCATTGCTCGTTGAAAATGGTAGTTTGTGTTGTTTTCCAAGAAGACATCCTTCACATGCTCCACTATCTTCTTTTAGGCTTGGTAAATCTCTTACCATATTCTTTTGATATAACAACTTTAAGGCTTTCGAGTTGAGGTGGCCAAATCTTCGATGCCATAGCCATGAATCATCAGCTTGCACCTTCATGGCAATGTTAGTGGTATATTTAAAGTTTATCGGGAAGCTTCTATTCCTCGTCTCCATCTTTACTTGGGCTATCTCAACCCTTTTACTACTGTTATCATAGATTGTGCATTTATCTCCTTCAAAGTGAAGGACATAGCCTTTCTCCATCATTTGACCGACGCTCAAGAGATTTTCTTTAATATTGGGAACTAGTAAGACATCTCTAATGAGTCGCGTACCTTTCTTTGTCTCCACCATGACAGTGCCTTTGCCTTTTGATTCCACGGTAGTGCCATTCCCTAGTCGAATCTTTGATTTGACAGAGTCATCAATTTTCTTAAAGATGCTCTCATCTTTAGCCATGTGATTGCTGCAACCGCTATCCAAGTACCAGGTTCCTTTCTTGTCGTCGTTGGAATCTTGGGTGGCATAGAAAAGATGTTCTTCACTGTCATGTTTATTCTGGTCATTCTCACGCTCTTCGACGAAATTTGCTTGATGTTTATTTTTGCTATAGCAATTCTTCTCCACGTGCCCAAATTTCTTACAGTGCCGACATTGTGGCTTTCCTCGCCGGTGACAGTCTTTCTCGGCATGATTTGTCCTCTTGCAGATGCCACATGGAGGATACTCATCTTGATTTTTCTTTGAGAAATTTCTAGAATTCTCTCTATTTCTAGAACTTTCTCCACTACTCTTGTTTCCTCCGTATCCTTTATTTTGAGACCGTAATTTAAGCTTAGATTGAAAGGCATTTTCTACAGAGTCATCATCACGCCTACTCAATCTTTGCTCATAAGCTTCAAGAGAGCCCATTAGTTCTGTCACAGATAAGTTTGATAGATTCTTCGTTTGTTCAATCGTCGTCAGGATTGGATCATACTTACAGGGAATAGAAACTAGAATTTTCTCAACAATTCTTTTGTCGAGAATATTTTCCCCGTAGGCTCTCATTTTAGAAACAATTTCTTTTATCTTAGTATAATAGTCTTGTACGGTCTCAGATTCCTTCATATTTAATAATTCAAACTTACGCCTTAGACTTTGGAGTTTGACGGCACGTACCTTGGCGGTTCCTTGAAACTCCTCCTGTAGTGTACTCCATGCATCCTTGGCACTAGAAGCTCCCATTATCCTCAGAAAAATAGAGTCACCCACAGCTTGCTGCAAGTAATATAGCGCCTTTGAATCTTTTTGCCTATTTTCCTTCAACTCTTTTCTTTGAGCTGCAGTAAGAGTTGAAGTATCTGCGGGAGTAGTAAATCCTTCTTCCACAACTTCCCATAGATCTTGGGAGAAAAAAAATGTCTTCATTTTAATGCTCCAAAAATCATAGTTTTCACTGAAAAAAGGAGGGACTTGGATATTAGATGATGATTGGGTGTTGTTAGCTAGCCATTGGCTAAGAAAAAATATGGAAGTAGTGTAGAGTGAGGGTAGTGATTTTTAATTGGTAGTTGGATAGTCCCAGTATATGACCGAACGTAGCTCTGGTACCACTGTTAATATTTGAGGTAGTAATGCTAGTTTAGTAAATAGTTGGATAGTAGAGAAGGCTTTAGTTGATAGTTGGAAGATTATAGTAGTTAATTAGTAGTTAATTAGTAGTGTGATGTTTGGAGCAAATGAATAGTTGTATTGCTCTCAAATTGGTCACAAATGACTTGATTACAAATGCTCCCAAGCTTGCCTATTTATAGGTGCTTGAGGATGGTTTCTAGATAATTCTACATGATTAGCATCTCTAATATATTCTGGATTTATCTTGTACTTGTAGCTTCTAGGTTTTTCTCTTTTGATATTTACATAGAATATTTTAGATTCTTTTACTTAGTACATGTAATGGTAATTTCTAGAATATCTTTGATCTAGACTTCAATAGAGAAATCTAGAAATTTGCATCACTTCTTTAACAGTGTTCATACCAAATGAACATGAAGAGGGAAAGAATTCTAAAACAAAATCACAAGAGGTAGTAGACATCTATTATTCTAAGACAACTAAAGGGAACAACATAAATATTTATAGGGAAAGAACCCAAAAACAAAATCACAATTAATGTAGAATAAACATGGATGCTATGTCACAATTAATTATGTTTCTTCTCTTTCACTATAACACAACTCAAAAGATTCGAAGAACCTGGAGGAGCATCAGACCGCATAGAATATCCGATTCTGCAATGTTAAAAGAAAAGTCAACTCATTGACGTAATTAAAGGCATAAATTGGCCAAAAAAATGAGAATTGTGAAGAAACACACTTCTATCAATTTGGAATTGGAAGGATCTACATTGAAAATCAATAAATATTCTAAGAAGAAATTACATAAAGAAATAGATAGAAACTCATCTTTTCTAATACCTGAAATGTAAACTAAAAGTTATGATGTGTATAGTTATGTTTATGATTATGATTATGATTATGATATTGGTACCAACTACCAAGCTGGTGTTATGGACTAAATAGAAAGATAATGCAAGCATCAAATTAAGCACTCCTACTATTTGAAATTGAACGGGCTGCGACCAACACAATTAGATCCATGTATTTTAAAAATTGATGAAGGACTTTGATTATTATTTGAAACTGAAAGTCTATCCCTTTGTACAAATTCAATTGGATGCTAGACTTTTATAATATTTTCTAAGTAATAATGTAGTGGATAGAAAACACATCCACTTTCACTCTTTAAGCATTCCATCATATGATACAATAATAATTATGGAACCATTCCAATAATACCATAATTCAAGAACGACTTACTCAAAATACCCATGTTTATAAAATGAAAGAAAAACCTGTGAGGTGAAGCATTTCATCGATCAACATATATTAACGTATTGTACGAAACACAAGAAGAAAAGAAGTTAATATGAGTGTCATAGTAAAGTTAATATGAATGCAAAACCTATACTAATTCCCATCAGAGGTTATTTGAGATACAAACATTGAGGCAAAAACTAAATATCCTCCCAAATAGATTTAGCTTATGGATGATGGCATGGGAATTGAACCCCTTGTGGTTACCGATTCCGAATCATGTAAATAGAAAGAGTATAAAAAATTGCCCACTCAAGTGATTACTCAACAAACTGTTTAAAGACAACAATATTTAAACAAAAGAATACTGATACTCCTACATGTTAATATGATATGATGATTAGTAGGTTAAAATGGTTTTGTTTAAAAAAAAGAAAAGAGAAGAATGAATTAAGTATAACTAGTGTGTATGACCCGTGCAGCAGTATACATTTTTTTAAACATAATTTATAATAATTTTTTGGTTAAATGTGTTCAATGAGATATATATTTGATTTGTTTTAACATTTTTTAATCAATGAAAAAACGAATCTTTATAAGGAGTTATACCATTATTTTTTTGATACAGGAGTTATACCATTATGGATATTAGAAACATTTCTTTTTATTATTTATTTTTTATTATGAAAATATATCTTTAAGTTATGAATGCATATGATTTAAAACATATATTTCATTTGAGGGGTATACGGATTTAAAACCATACCCCCAATTGTATTATTTCAAATGTACTAGCACACCCTTCATATTACCTATGTCCAAAGATGAAGCCCATTAATTCAAACTTGTCACCAACAAAAAGCCCATTAATTAGAATTGGGCACAAAATAAGACAGATTACTAATAATAATAATAATAATATCTTATACATTCATACTACACGACAACTTGTAACCAAAAAAACACAACACCAACAACCTAAGACAGAGAAAACATTTAAACTCTCATCATCATTAACACCGACCGTAACCAAAATATTTAAATTCCCATGGCCATCAACACTGACTGTTTTACGTAAAAACAAAACACAGATTGTTTAGATTTTACAACCCTAAGTCCTTTCAATCTTGATACTCCTTTTGAGCAACTTGTTGCGATGAAGGCTCATATCTCTTAGTTGAAGTGATGACGTTGTCGATTAGTGGAAGGATATCAACATCATGCGCCAAAACAGTGGATGAAAACTTAGGCATCAAATCCTATTAACACGAATATAAGACCAAAAGACAAATATTGTTAGTTGCAGTTGATAATTGATTATACAAACAGAGATATTATATATAGTTATAAACCATGCAAGTCAGATGTACAAAATTCTCAAACATGCACGTCAAGTAAATGTTTGATATAGAGTTGGAACCAGTTATGGCCAAAATATTGAGTAATCAATTTTAGCAATTATATGAAGATCACCGATTTTTTTAGAAGAAGATAAGTAATAAAGATTATCCATGTATGTAAATCTTTTCATAAATTGTTGGAAATTAGAAAATCTGAAAATTAGAAACAGATGCATGTTATTCTATAGCATTCTCTAAATACTATACTAAGACCAACTCCACATTATGAAATCCTGCTTGTTTTTTCGATAAGCAATGTTAGTGGGGGTGGTGGAATGTTAGTTTCCTGCTTATTGACATCTAAATGGCAGAAAGTATGAATACTCACATTTTTGAGTGCTCAAATAAACATAGACATTATAAATTATAACATATAGATGCTTTGTTATTTGAGAGACAATTATACATACCTTTAATAATCTTTTCTTTCATTTGTCCAACATATCCCTTCAAAGACTCCAAATCGTAAAAATAAAATACTAATAATTAGTGAATAATAACTTTTAACATCCGGTATAGTTATTCTTAGGCTAATAATGAAAATATACTATAATATACCTGTGAAAGTACATTGGTGCCACAATCTTGTCGTTTCCTTTAGACATCCAGTCATTCAAAGAGTTGCTTTCCAACAGCAATAAACAGAGTAGTATTGGTGTATAATTAATGATTAATTTGTATTAGTAAAATACATGAGTATGAGATATATTGCAAAGCAAGTTAAAATTATGCGACTATTTATTCTTGATAAAGATTGACTATTTTTTCCCCTTAAATTCATTGATAATAACATAGAAAAGAAGCTCCAACAAATAAAAGGAAGCTGCAATATTTCTTCCTCAACAAAAGCATGTTGAAGATAGAGAAGTTATTAGCTTTTCCTCAAGAAAAGAAATCAAAGCTCTCTCCAAACCTTTATGACCTTCAACTACGCACTATAAAGTGAAGGTTGAGTTAGAATTTCAACCAAACCTTTATGAACCCCAAAAATGTTAAAATATGAACAATTAGTTGCCTGAGTTCATGTTTGTTGCATAAGCCATAAATACAATAAAAGAGAAGCTGATACACAATTAGTTGCCTGAGTTCATGTTTGTTGCATAAGCAGTCAACAACATTTAATTTACTTGCAATCTTGTAGAAACTTTTCACATGCACCCAATCAAGGCCAAAATGTATAGAACTAAAATAAGCTAAACAAATTTTGATTAAAAAGGATGGTGTCCAAAATGTATATACAGTATGTCTAATCATATAGTTTCCAAAATAATGTAAAAATTGAATAGGTGCCAAATGCAAGAACATAAATATACAACATGCTCAGAGTTTTTATGCCTTAGTTGATGCTTCTACCTCAAGAAGATATTGGAAATGCAAATCATACTAATCAGTCCCAAAAGTATAGCAATTAGCATTCCATTATCACAACAATAAGACATCAAAAAAGCAACTTCAATGCATTTAAAACTCAGCTCTGAAAAAGAGAAAAAATGAAAAATAATGCTCATTTGTTGTTTTGTCCCTTAGCAGATTACTTCATGTTGCATAATAATTGTTTTAAATATCTAAATTAGGAACAAAAGATAAATAAAACTCACATTGAAAAGGGAATTGGTCATTACCTCAAGGATTAATCATTTGGGAATTAAATATCTATGCAGTTAGTTGATCAAGGAAATGGGTCTGCAAATATGTTACATATCGTGGCAAACCAATCTGTTACAGATTTCTGATAGCAACCATAAAAGGGAACAGAACTAAATATCAAAAATATAAATATAGGACTTTCTTAGTTATGTTATTCTAAGAACACTCATGAATATGCCACTCTTTTTTTTTGATAATATGAAATACAACAAATGACATTATATGCTAGTCTAAGTAGTCTACCTACTTGACGCAACCACCGTGCTGCTCCCTGGCGCTGGTTCCCGTTGCCGCTTCCTGTCACCGCTCCCTATCGTCGCTTTCTGCGAGCCTTTCTCCGCCGCAGCTCCCCCGTTTCCTGAGCCTTGATTTTAAAATCTATATATAATGAAAATCATTTACAACTTTGTCATCTCCAAGTTCTAAAAGATCAGTATAACAAAATAGGGACTAAATATGCTTATGAATTAAATTCCTAACCCTATTTTTCCTATGATGTAAACAAAGACAAGTTGGGTTAAATCCCCAAACCATAAAACCCCTAAAATCAGTAAGATAGTGAGAGTGTAACTCATGAAAAGTAAAAGAAGATTTTAGCTTTAACTCATGAGAGGATTCAAATTCAGCCATGACAAGTAATTTTAGCTTTAACCCCTAAAAGCTTTGTCTAAAGGCACAATAAGATGCGTGTCTTCAAAAGTGCACACTGTGTTGCAAAAATTAAATCAACATTGAAAACTCAGTTTAAGCAATAAGAGAAATAAGAAAACACAAATTTTATTTGACAAAGAAAACTTTGAAAGTTTAATCATTTGGGAATATTTGACCTTATAAAAAAATGGCAGAATAGCACTTTTGGTCCTTTATGTTTGCTCCAGATTTCACTTTGGTCCTTTATCTTTTTTTTGGTCCGTTTTGGTCCCTCATGTTTCATTTTCGTTTCATTTTGGTCCCTCACGTATTATTATATTCAATTAAAACATTAAAAACATTAAAACAATTAAAATAATTAAAACAATTACAAAAATAAAACATAAAACCCTCCCCCCACCGTCCACCACCACCCACCACCACCCCCCACCGTCCACCACCACCCACCACCACCCCCCACCGTCAACCACCACCCACCACCAGATCTGTCTCTCTCTCTCTCTCACCGTGAACCCCTCTGTCTTCAACCTTAAACACCCAAAAAATATAAACGTAAACAAATCTTCCATAAACGAAACCTTCCATAATAAACAAATCTTTCATAATCGAAACCTTCCATAATTGAAACAAGTGGATTTTGAAAACGAAAAGAGAAACAAAAACGAAATCAAATTCATGAGCAGACGCAAAACGAAACGAAAACAAAATCGGATTCATGAGCAATATGAGGCTATGAGCAGATCTGGAAAACCAAACGAAAAACGAAAAACATTCATGAGGAGATCTGGAAAACGAAATCAAAATCGAAATTTGGGATTGAAATCGAACAAATCATTTTTAAGTTTCTAGAATTGAAGACTGGGTTTGGGTTTCGTTTTTAAGTTTCTGGGTTTCGTTTTTTTGTTGTTTCCAGAATGCGAATTTGCAGATGAAGTTTTTGTTCGTTTGAAGAAGATGAAGATGCAGATCTGCAGAGGGGTTCACGGTGGGGGAGAGAGACAGATCTGGTGGTGGGTGGTGGTTGACGGTGGGGGGTGGTGGTGGGTGGTGGTGGACGGTGGGGGGTGGTGGTGGGTGGTGGTGGACGGTGGGGGGTGGTGGTGGGTGGTGGTGGACGGTGGGGGGAGGGTTTTATGTTTTATTTTTGTAATTGTTTTAATTATTTTAATTGTTTTAATGTTTTTAATGTTTTAATTGAATATAATAATACGTGAGGGACCAAAATGAAACGAAAATGAAACATGAGGGACCAAAACGGACCAAAAAAAAGATAAAGGACCAAAGTGAAATCTGGAGCAAACATAAAGGACCAAAAGTGCTATTCTGCCTAAAAAAATCAACAGATATTTGACCTTCAAATTACATAAATCCATTATATCTCTTGTACAAGAACTCCAACTACCTGCCATGGCAAAAGAAAACATTATTTTATTGATGGTAATTAAAAGGCAATATGTGTTAACTTAGACAGTGCGGGCAAATATAAAACCCCAAAAACTATATGCAGACATCATTCTCATTTTAAAAATCATATATCTCTCAGTTTGTAAATAGAAAAAAGATGAAAAAAAACATTCCAGAACATGAGAAGAACTGAAATTATGGAACCCAGAAATGTTACCAGTTTGTTCCCCTTTTTTTGTTCCTTTTGCGTGTTTTTCCTTCCAGCAGCTTCTCTTTTCTTTTCCGTGAGCAAAAAATCCCAATGTTCGTCTTAGATCTGAAAAATAAACCCAGATATCTTACCAACTAAATATTCAACAGGTTTACACTGAACAAATTGTGTAAAATGGAGGGTGGTGTAGCCAAAAGTTTAACCTCTAGAAAGAGGCAGACGCAGAGAGAGAGAGAGAGGTGAGATTGATGAAGAATTAATTTCCGATGATTAGCATCTTCATATTGAATTGTATGGCTGTTAATTGAACGATATTCACTATTTTTCGGTGACTTGTTTGATAAGCATTTGTAATAATGAGCCATAATGTTGGATCCACAAAATTAGGATGTGGTTTATTACAATTCGAAATCAGCAATTTAATTTGAGTTTACTGATTGATTTACTGCGAGCCGTCCAGATTGTGCAAAGGTCTTACGTTTAATCGGAGCCGTCCAGCTGGTTCGGTTTGTTGAGCTATGACACGTATTTTAATTGGAAAATGCGTGGCTTTTTTTGAACAATGACATGGATTGTCAACTTGAACAACTTATGATTGAATATACTTATAATTATGATTATGATTATGATAATATAATCATTTCAGAATGCATCTCCATAAATGCATTTCCACGTGTCGTTTTATTATGAAATTGCTAATTAATTCTCTTCTATGGACCCACTCATGTAGTAACACATTATTTTGAAAACTTCCAATATACTCTTCATATGAAATTTCTTATTTTGAAAACTTCACAATTAGTGCTTACAATAAATCTCCTATTTTGAAAACTTCTAATGTACTCTTCGATGGAGTTTCTCATATATATATATATATATATATATATATATATATATATACTAGTGTATATGACCCGTACGATGCACGGGTATACATTATCTTTATAATCAATGGATTTGGGAAAGAAATTTGATGTATGCATATGTTATATATCAATTTAGTTGCATTGTATAGTAATAGTTTAGAATTTAGAATTACAGGTAAAAAAGTAGTTTAGAACTACTTATTATCAAAATTAATTGAATTAAATTAATACTTAGAAATTTCAAGATTTAAATTATCTGGATCAGCAGTGTACGTAACATCAACTATCAAAGGTTTGAGTATTTTTACTGAAGGAGTGCAAGAAGGAGGTCCTGGGTTCAAACCAACGAAAACTAACATTTCCCCCACCCTCACTAACATTGCCTATAAAAAAAAAGGTTTGAGTATTTTTTCAAAGTGTGGATGGTGACGATGTAACTTATGGTTTAATGAAGGTTAATGTAATCATAATAGTTAATGGCCTAAAAGTGCAAATACCAATGTCACATATATTTGCAGGTAAACATACCTAATGGTACCCATGATTTTCTATAAAATAATGAATAATTTCGCACACAAAAGTAACTTTTTTTAATATTATTTTTGCCATTCGTATAAAAGAATTGAGTATTTATTCTGTATTTGATAATTTATATTGGTTGATAAAAGGAGATGAAAATCTTAGATCTAAAAATTATTTAATGGTGTTTACAGGTACAGCTGCACACAGTCACAAGTAACTATTTACTCGTCCCCATCCGGTTAATAAATGACTAATACAACTACCCATTTATTTGACTCGCGAGTACCATTTAACTATCTGCCTCTAGCCTATTACGTGTTTTATCACGGGTACCTGTGGGTATGGTTTTTTTACCACCTCTACTTACACTATTTAAAAGTGGTATATTATATAAGGAGAAAACTTAATTAGGTGTGGTTGTTGTTATTTTCTAGTCATACCATGACAGATAGGTGATAGTTGTTGGAGCATGATGGAGGTAGTGCAGAATATTAACTATATGCATGTTGGTTTAGTGAAAAACAATCAGCGTTGTCACGTCCTAGCAGTGGTTCGATCAGTTGTGAAATGACAAACCCATCAACTTGGGTTTGTTTAATTAAACGCCGATGAGTTTAGTAGTGTGGTGAGATTGATTTTGGGGTTGGTGCGAGTTCTTGATGAACAACACTTGTGAATTCGGAATGAGTTTTTTTAAATTAGATTGTTTGAGAGAGTATATATAAAATGTATTTTACATATTTTAATTTGTCGGCTGAGTCTTTTCTGAAGATGTATAAAATGTTAGTGTTGAATTAAATGTTTGTTATCTTGGTTTGAAACCGTGCGGTGCTTTTGTTAATACAGCAAGTGAAAAGTAACTATTCATTAAATGGGGGGCGGGGGGGGGGGGGGGGTTATATACTTTTACTATGAAAAACAAATCCACCTGATACCCATACAACCGCACGAGTAAGCATGTGTTATGTTTACATTGTACTCAGATATGATTCAATTAGTTCAGAGTTGGTATGATCAGTACCTAATCCCAAATTATAATTTTAAAAATTCAGTCTTATAAAAACAAATTTTAATGATGGAATTAAAATAGAGATTGCAAAAATGTTTATAAGATTAAATTATAATTCATAAGTATCTCTTTTATAAAGGAGCGGCGATATAATATCTGAACAATCAACTCCTATACACTGCGATACACACAAAACGGTTTGGGAGAAAATGAAAAACACAAAAGACCGTGAGATAAAATAAATTCACAAATTTTGTATAGTTTATAATTCGTCAATCATTAAATTAGATTTAACAACATTTATAATAAAGTTAAAACGTTAAATTAGATATTACTTCGTTTCAAATTCATAAGAAAATAATGTGATGATTCTATTAAATATTTACATCCAATGTATTACCAATGATAACAAATAAATATACAAATACATTTTGCTAAGTCATATGCCATCGATAATTCTAGTCATTTTTTCCGGTACAAAAATTCATTTGAAAGCACTCACAAATATGCTTCTAAATCATATTAGTTGTTTCCCACTTGTATAATTGAGCCTCCCAATAGTTTGTCTTCCCTCATCCTCTCAACAGATGTTTTGGAATAAACAAATAGTTTGGCAAAGACACACCACATATTTGAAATTATTAATTCTAAGTGAGGATCGATGGTTGGTGGTCTCAAAAACTGCACGGATACACCACATAGGGCAATTATTTATTTGTAACTATTTTCATGCGAGTGGTAGTGCATTCCAACGGCCCAAGAGGGCACTGAGAAAAACTTTGTGCAAGAAAACATTTTGCATCATTATGATACTCAGTAAATAGAACTACCCAGGAAGTAAATGAATGATTTAAGAATAGATAATTAATAGTCAAAATCTAACCACACATCTTATTTCAAACAACAAATACATAAGAAAAACCATGGAAAAATTATCAAGAAATATACAGATCATTAGAAAGGAAAACTCTTCATGAATCTCAGTGTACATAGCTGAAAATACCAATTTGTGTCCTGATTGCACACAAACATGTTTCAAACTGTTTATTTTACCTATAAAAAACAATGGATAAGTCGTAAATTACAGTGTACATTTATGAAGTTAAAATCTATTTCTTTTAAACCAGTCCTAAATTACAGCCCTATATTACATCAGTTATTTTAAATTAGTAATTAGTAAGCAGTCAAAATGATAAAAATAAGGTCACTAACCTGAAATTCTAGTGCACATGATTCTTGCATGTCATTGGGTTTTAGCAAGGCCGTAAAGCTGCAAGGCCTATAGATGCAAACACAGTGAACATTTACAATAAGATCCAGTTCCAAAATCCTGCAGAAAGTGGTTCTATCCAAACACACAGAAAAGTAGAATAAAGTTAAGGTTTAAAGTTAAATGAAATTAGGATTAGGACTTAATATATTTTCTAAAGAAGAGTACGAAAAAATGAGAGAGAGAGAGAGAGAGAGAGAGAGAGAGAGAGAGATAAGCAAGTCCTGGCCTTAGGTTTAAGATAGTCTCTTTGTACCCCCTATTTTGTGTCTCTGATGAATAGATATGATGGATCCATATTGTAGGGTATTTTGTTTGACCACCAAAATATGGACATCTTGTGTAAATTAATAGATGGATCAGCAAAACAGCTTCCTCCAAGGTTTTGTTTGGATTATAGGTGAAAAACCAAAAGAGAGGAAGAAGATAAAGAGTGAGGTTCTTTGGAAGATAACAAAAGAGAGATGGTTTTGAGTAGAAATTTGAAAAAATTGAAATAAAAAAGTTCCATATATGTAGAGACGTAGTAATGTGGTTTTTCCAAAATAAAAACGTTCCATATATAACCCAAATCAACACTAATAAATGATTTTTTTGAATTTCAAAATTTCAAAATATAAGAAAAGTATTTATTCCAAATTACAAATATAAATATAAAGACTGCTATGGTTAATGTTATATTTATTTTCATTTAATTTTTAGAATCTGAATTTGTGATTGGAAATGAACAGCAAATTCGAATTTGTGGTTGAAGGTTCCATAAACAACATTTACTGTCAATTCGAATTTGAATTTGAATGAATTTAGAGGAGGAATTAGTGGATATTTGTTGTAAGATATTAATTGACAGTAAATGTAATTGTGATCCGTTTTCCAATTAATTGACAGTAATTGTAGTTGAGATCCGTTTTTTTTTTAAATAATAAGTACAATATTTATTGCAAGATGATGTGTCGAATAAATTAACGATTCAAAGGCTGAGGTCATCATGTTGAGAATTACATGGCAAATGACATGGCGCACTTAGATGTTGACAACTGTGAGGAGGATAATTTGAACAACTCACAGTTGTATATAGTATCGATATATATATATATATATATATATATATATATATATATATATATATATATATATATATATACCCCTTTTCTCGGTCTTACTGCAATGAGTATTGCTCCACTGTACTCCAAAAAATGACATCACGTTTGTTTCTCCTTATTCTAAATAACCACTATTAATGCCTCCAAATAAATTATAGACTTAAATAGTTATTACTCCCTACAAATATCCTCATTATCCAGTTACCCCCACAAAAAAAGGTTTAAAAAACGCCTTGTCAAATGTAACGTTATCCAGTTACCCCCTGCTGTTAAAAAATGTAAAATGTAATATTATCTTACCCACTGCTGTTAAAAAATATAAAATGTAATATTATCCAGTTACCCCCTCAGTGCCACGTGTCACCATATTATTGGGCCTCTGTGACACGTGGTACTAATATGGTGACACGTGGCACTAACATGCCACATCAGCATCCTATGTCACCACTGCCACGTAGCACGGACATGTGCCACGTCAGCAACCAATGGATGGCTGCCACGTGGCACACACTTGGCTAAGTGGAGGTAAATGCTTACTTAAAAAATAAAGATTTTGGTGTCCAATGGGGATTGAACCCGTGACCCCAAAGTGGCACACACACCTCCTAACCACAAAGCCACATGAGTTCTTGATATTATTAAGGCAACTAATAGTATCTATTTCATCAATCTGCGAATTCATCATCATCAAAGTAGAAACACAATCTGCGAATTCATCATCATCATCCCCAAATTCATCATCATCAAAATAGAAACCCAGAAATTCATCCCCAAATTTCCATCAATCTGCAAAATTCAAAACGAAATTTGTAACACCCCGGTATTTCTATTGACTAAAAATACCCAAGTGCACATTAGTAACACATCAGAGATATATTTCCTGCTTAGACACTGAATATCACTATAAATTTTTCGCTGAATATAACCCAAACAGTCTTATTTACAACAAGACAATATGGTTCTCAGACCATATACCATTAGCATCTATAGTATTCAGTATCATACAAGAAAGCGGAAGAAAGATATACACTAAATACATAATGTTTTAGTATACAGACAACAAAAGGGAAATAAGCTTAAACATAAAGCTGGGCTATCAGCAACCAGTCCGAGCTCAACCTACTCGTGCCTCTTGGATTCCCGCTGTCCCTGTGTCTCTGTAAAACAACAACATTTAAACAGTGAGATACAATCTCAGTGAGTTCTACCGAGACCCCTACTAACTCTCTCGGTTCAATTAATAGTCCTTTTTAAAAACAACACGACACCGACTGCAATAAAGTGCTAACCCCGGTGAGCGTGAACAAACAACGTGCGGCACCGACTGCAATAAAGTGCTAACCCCGATGTATCGCACAGTACGACACCGACTGCAATAAAGTGCTAACCCCGGTGTAAGTACAACAAACAAAGTGCGGCACCGACTGCAATAAAGTGCTAACCCCGGTGTATCGCACGGTACGACACCGACTGCAATAAAGTGCTAACCCCGGTGAACGTACAACAAACTCATGACATAACACCGACTGCAATCCAGTGCTAATCCCGGTGAACCCCCTTACCAATAGTACATTCTCCTATTGGCACGGAGCCTAGGGTGGGGGAGCATGACTGCCCCGCCTAGTATGTCGACAAATGGGTCGTCACCCAACTCGATATATATAAACATATATCTACAATCATATGAACTCAAGGTTCATTACCTCAGACAATCAATCGAACATTTAATTCACGTTACAATTTAAATCCACATTCACTCTCGCATACTAATTCGTCACTTTTCAACACAATTTACGACTCCAAAAACAGTTCATTTTACCTTAAAAATAGAATATTCAGTTAGGCCTCTGAATAAGCTTTCCAACGCATTTTAGAACACCCCAATCGGGTTCCCGGATCAAGAGTTATCGCGAAAACAAAAACAGTGAATAGTTGCTGAAAATCTGCAAAGCGTCGCGACGCGAACTGCTACCGTCGCGACGCGAAAAGCGACAGAAATATTTGTGTGACAAAACTGGGCCCGGTCGCGACGCGAAGGGGACGGGTCGCGACGCGACCATCTGCAGAAAAGTGCAGGTTTTCCGTTTTCTTGCGAAATTCGCTATTCCGCTCAATTCCGATTCTTGTTCCGATTGAAAACAGTTTTGACAACCATAAAAACAGTCCCAATCAAAGTCACACAATCATTCAAATCAATCAAAAACTCATTGTAAACGAACTGTATCAAAAACGACATATTTTCCAATTAACGGTTTTTAAGTCAAAACCTTTCGAAATCAAATCACCAAAAATTCCATTTCAACACGACACAACTCGAGACTCGCTCCGATCGATTCCTAACCCGAAACAGACAATATCAAGTAATATTCCAGACTAGCGAAAGCGATAAAACGATCAATCAATTAATTCGAAAAACAAAAATCCTAAACGTGAGTAGAACTCACCCTTGAAGCGTGAACCACGATCGAGCCGAATTCACCGAGTAACCACACGAACATTCCCCGCATAAACTTTCCGTTCCGACGACGCTCAAATCCGCTTCCAAAGCTTCCCACTCGATCACGAAACCTCTTTTTGACCGAAATACCGAATTCCTCAAAATCTTCCATGAACACTATTCATCATCCCTAACCTCCAAAACTACTATTCATCCATAACCCCAAATCTTTGATTTTCAACCCCAAATCACCCAAATAGCTTCCAATCTTTCAATCGAACATCCTTCACCGATCCATCATCCTTGGGTTCGCATCCTAAGCTATCCTTAAGCTTCAACCATCGAAACCTCACTTTTGAACTCAAATTCGAAAATGGTGGATTTGAGGAGAGTGAGTTGATGATGAAGATTTTGGTACCAAAACGAAGAGAAAGGAACGCTGAACATTTTTCGTGTTGGACGGAAGTCGTTTTGATGAACCGAAACCTTCCCTTTTTCCTCTTCTTCTTCCTTACCCTTTCTTTTCTTTTCTCTCTTTCTCACCTTTCTCCTCTCTGTATCTCTCTCTCGCATTCTTTCTTTCTTTTCTTTCTTTCTTTCTTTTTAAAACACACACACATATATATATTTATTAATATATAAGTGATAACGTGGTCCAATTACCATATTGATCTAAATCTCTTATTTCGATTCCAAAACTTCCTTGACCCGTATTATCCGGTTAACGATCCGATGAGAACCAATAATTAATTTTAGCACTCAATAAATTTACCAGTCAAGTACTAAATTAATTTGATTGGGTTAACACCCAAATAATTCTACTAATTATTTTGAGGATGTTACATTCTCCCCAACTTGAAAGAATTTTGTCCTCAAAATTTCGTCAAGTCTTTCATTTGACTAGCCGAGAATCGACATTCTCAGAAAGGTCTTAAGTTGCTGGAACACAATCTTGAATTAACGAAATAAGTGTAGAAAATCTTCCCAAAGTTGGCACATCAATCTCTAAGTACGATCCACTACTACCTTGATACGAACTCTCTGGTTACGAATCTACACGAGAAACTCATCATTCGCCTACATAGGCTCGGCACCGCGTTTGAAAGCACTTCCGAAGCTTCATTCCAATTATCCTCGTTTACTCCCCAACTTTGATTGATCTAAATCAAAGGGTTTAATACAAGACGCTTGATAGACATACAGGTCGAAAATGAGATCCACAAATCGGTACTCCACGGTAGAGATAAGTACAAACATGATTTTCTCGAAGGGTGTAAACACGTTCTCAACAAATCTTCTAAAATCCATAACAGTTTTCGTACACACCGACAATGTGACGAAAAAGTCACTTGTGAAACTCCTTGACTCGCCCCCGGATTTCGAGATAACACTTTTCAAAAGAAGCTGAAATGAGGATTTTACTAAAAAGCTTTGACCTTAAACGTAGAAATAAACCGTGGGGACAACAAATAAATTTGAACGTAATGAAAATCACCTTTGTTGTTCTCAAAACAACTTTCAAACAGAACTCAGAGCTCCTTTTCTTTATTGCAACTTCATCACGAGGCTTTTACCAACGACGCACCCGATTCCTTTCCAAATTAGTCCATAGCGTTGAGAACTTCTCCTCAACCTAAGTAATCCTCCTAGGATTTTCTTCCTCCATCAGATTTTTATTAACCTCTTGATTCCTTCCCAAAATTAACTTTAGCATGCGAGTTTTCACAAAATGATTTTTCAAAACTACCATACCGCACACCGAGCTTCACTTCGGAAACTTCAGACTCTTGCAAGCCGATCCATCAATTAATCCTTTGATGGTTATCCATAACCTTGTCAAACTGTCAGTCGTCACCTCACTTTCATATTCGTATTCACATTTGACCTGTCAAACGGCATCTCATAATACAATCTCATTGTTAACCTTCACAAAGAAGAGATTAACAAACTAATACCTTGCCACTAATACATCTGCTTTATATCTCTGTACATCGTGGTGGATCCAGGGTGTACAGAATATACACTTCGGTGTGCTTCCTTGATCAGCAGTCGTACGCGGGTCAAAATATTTGAAAAGGATTAAGAATGTAGTACAAGGTGAGAAACCTTGGTCGTCTCACAAGGATCTCTAATACTATGATTTCCAAAATCAGGAACAAAATTAACAATAAAATAGGGGGGGTTTGTTTATGAAGAAAACGATTTGTGTTTGAGGTGTTTAACAATCTTAAAGTGACAATCGATTCACCGGTTTCCGGCTACACGTCTCGGATTTATCATTGGTTCCAAATATTCGTGCAAGACTCGTTCAAGGTTTCAGTTCTTGATTGATAATAAACTAATCAAGCAAGCGTCAATTAGTTTAAACGAATTCGCACCGTTTTAAAGCAAGCGTCAAAACAACGTGTTCAATCAATCATGATGGTGAACAAGCGCCACTAAACACAATCAATATCATAACTGAATTCAATCAATCCTCTATCAATTCCTACTCGAATTAAATAAAACAAGCGATTAAATAACCCGAATAGTTAAGAGTTGCGAAAAACAGATTCACATATAAACAAGCGTCATATATAAACGATTCGCGTATTGCAAATAAGCGTAATCTGGGTAATTAAGCATCACACAAAGACGAAAATTTGCAAACAAAGAATTCAAATGTGGAATTGATAGAGAAGAAAGAACTGAAAACTAAAAACGAAATAAACGAATTAACATTAGACACCGAACCTCAAAATCCGCAGACGACAGCCTTTCACCGATGAATCACTTAGGAATTTAGGCTTCCATGGAGGCTAGAGCACAAAAGTTTTGTAAAGTATATGATAATGCGTAAGATAGATAAAACGGCTGCTGACCAGCCAAATCTATAAGACTAAAACGAAATACCTAATCACTAAATGGGCTATTGGATAAAAGCCCGTTAACAAATTAATATTCGGTCCAAAACCCGTTTTACACAGTACTGCTTCGGTAATTCGCAGTTTTCACCTTCAATACTTCAGAACTGGGTTTCGAGCTCAACAGAAGAATTGTAGCTCTGTTCCTTAGCTTTCCAACGCATGCTCGCACGCCTCAATCGGATAACCACAGACAAAGTTATGACCTTCAGAGTAGATATGGGTCAATATGCAATAAAACAAGAATTAATCGTGAAATTACTATATTGCTCAAATAAGACCCAAAATCTAGAAACGCGCTAAGACTTAAATATTAGACACAGAACACAATCAAAAATACCAAGTGCAAAGCTATAAAGAGTGCATTAAAATGCACTGATCAAATTCCCCCACACTTAAGCTTTTGCACTCCGGGCAAAACACACAAAACAAGACACGAAAACAATGCATGAGTTTCCAATGAACCCAAAGAATGCAAATTCATAAGAGAAATACTTTTCCTAGGCTTCAAGGAGAACGACAATCAAAGACTGCACTTAATTACAATCAAGGCAAACAAGATGATAGAGCACTAGAGAGTGAATCATAAGTGATGAGTCCTCACAGGATATGTATAAGTAATGCTCTCAATCACTCAAGTGTCTAGGCTTGTGTTTACTCTCATATATATATAATAAGCACATCAATGAAAGCTAGCACTACCATATGCTTGACAAGCTTCTGACATCCACACTTAAGAACACATGCACATAAGATCAAAAGGTCTTTATAAGGGTTGTAATGGGGCCAAGGTCAAGGTGGGATAATCCTAAGGGGGAACTAGGCTAAAAAGAATCAAAGAGGATAAAGAAGCCATGAAAATCAATTGTAAAGTGAGCATAAGAGTATCCAACTTCAACAACATATGACTAACTTCTCTATTTTGATACTTCTCCCCATAACTCTCTTCACACAACATTCGCTCTTCTTGATACAAAAATAAAAAGATACACTTCTTTTTTTTTCTTTTCTTTTTGCTTTTTTTTCATTTTTTCTTCTTTTTTTTTCTTTTTGGGGAATATTTTTCTATACAAATTTACTTGCCAAAATTTTGATTGAGAACCCAAGAACTAACCCAAGTGAGAACCACAATTTGGACACTCCCACACTTATGGATTTGACAATTTTCGGATCAAAGCTCCTTCACCCCCTAAGATTGGGTAATAACATTGTTTTTCACTTTTGGGCTTGTAATGAGCTATAAAACAAAGAATGGGATAAAAAGGCTCAAAGGGGCTTACACAAAGGGATAAATTTAGGGTAGGCTTATTTGGCTAGTGGCTAAAAAAAACAGAACTGCCTAGATCATTTCAAACATGCATGTGAACAAGTGTTTCAACAAGAATCAAGTCAAGTTCTAGAGTAACTAACAAACATGAGTGAGTCACACACAAGAAATGAGAGAATGACAAAATGTAGTCCATCTAATAAAAGACTTAATTCTCACCAGGGACACTGACTATCACAGATGATGCAAAATTTAGTGCTCACATCGAACTTATTATACCAAGAGCAACAAGGAATCAATCAAGTCATGTCAAAACACCTATGGTCCTAGAATAGTA
This sequence comes from Astragalus membranaceus, assembly GCA_039519185.1. Lineage (NCBI taxonomy): Eukaryota > Viridiplantae > Streptophyta > Magnoliopsida > Fabales > Fabaceae > Astragalus > Astragalus membranaceus. The sequence goes on from CM076849.1 coordinate 64,721,883, forward strand.
AAATCACTCACAACTTGTACAAACCAATAACTCATGGAAAAACATGCTAAAATAACAATTTTTTGTTTTTTTTTTCTTTGAAGGAAAACTGGAAAAAAAAAATTACAAACTACTAAGCTACTAAAAGACACCCCCCACACTTAAATCAGACATTGTCCTCAATGAAAACAACAAACATAAAATAAGAGTAAGGAGGAGGGACTCCCTGGTCAAACTTTAGTGTAGGTGGGATGTTCCAATGAGAGTTCTCTTATGGTTGCATCTTCAGTTGCGGAACTCTCATGGAATAACTTGAGGCGCTTTCCATCGACTTTGAAAACTTTGTTTGTCGCCTCACTTTTTATTTCCACTACACCATGAGGAAAAATGTTAGTAATAACAAAAGGACCAATCCACTTGGATCGATGTTTCCCAACAATAATTTTCAGGCGGGGTCTGAACCATAAAACTCTATGCCCAATGGAGAACTCCTTTCTGGAAATCAACTTATCATGCTTAGCTTTCCACACTTTCTTGGCAGGAATGCCCGCCAAGGTTAGACCAATGTTGTTCCCGTGTTTCCTTAGGATTGGCGGCTTCTCTTTTAGTTCAGATTTAAACCCTGCTATATTAGCCTCATGAAGCTTCCCACTCCCCTGTGAATATGCATAATTAAATTTTCTATGGGGTGGTTCAAGCTCTAAAACAAATGGCTGCTCAATGGTAGCAGCAGCTACATCCACAACATCAGCTATAGGAAGTGTGTCAACCTGTAAAGTATCAACCAAACCATCAAGCAATTCAATTTTGCAAAGGGAATTCTCTTCCATGGGGTGTTTCTTAGCATTAAAGATGCTAAATTTTTCAGTGGTATCACCAAATTCCATGGAAAGAGTCCCTGCATGTACATCAATTTTAGTTTTTGCAGTCCTCAAGAAAGGCCTGCCTAAAATGATAGGTGACCTACTGGACTTAGTTTCTTCCTCCATGTCTAGAATGTAAAAATCTGCAGGAAAAATCAAATCATTAACTTTAACAAGAACATCCTCAATCAATCCAGCAGGTCGAGCATTACTCCTATTTGCTAGTTGGATGGTAACACCTGTTTCCTGCAAAGGTCCAAGAGCAAGAGAGTTAAAAATAGATGTGGGCATTACATTGATTGAAGCTCCTAGACCTAGCATGGCATTGTCAAATTGACTATTTCCTATGGTACATGGGATGGAGAAGGTTCCTGGATCATTGCACTTTTGAGGCATGGGCAACATGAGGGCTGAAACATTATACCCCACGTTGACTTTTTCAGTTCCTTTCAGCCTTCTCCTTCTCTTGTGTGTGCACAACTCTTTCAGAAATCTGGCATATTTTGGAATCTGCTTGATTGCCTCAAGGAGGGGAATATTGACTTCCACCTTCCTAAAAGTATCTAAGATCTCACTGTCCCTATCCGCCTCATCTTGTTTTTTAGTACTCATTGCTCTATGAGGGAAAGGGAGTGGTATTTCTTGTTCATCAGAAACATGTTCAGGTGCCTTATTATTCTTCAAAATAGTAGTTTCAGGCACCTTTGAGGTGTCAACAGCCTTCCCAGATCTCAATGGGATAGCACTAACATTGGGGTTTGGTGCTTTTGGATTAACAACTGCTTGAGCAGGCAATTGGTTTGACCCTCTGGCTTGCATCTGATTAATTGTGGTAGCTAGTTGTCCCACTTGTGTCTGTAAATTCTGAATTGAGGAATCTGTTCTCTGTTGGAACTGTAGATTCTGGGCAGCCATCTGCTTAACTAGATCATCTAATGAAGGTTCAGGCCTGGTAGCAACTTGTGATGGATTAACTTGCTGCTTGGGTTGTTGTTGTTGTGCAGCTGGATTTCCCCATCTAAGGTTTGGATGATTCCTCCAGCTTGGGTGGTACCTGTTAGAAGACAAATCAACATTGGCTTGAGGGTTAAATATATTAGCTGCATATGCTTGAGGGGTATCAGCATTAGGATCCTCTTGCAGCGTAGGACAAGAATCTGTGGGGTGCTCTGTAGAGGTGCAAATACCACAAACCCTTGCTGTCTGACCTGTTGCCAATTTTTTTACCAAAATCGTGAGTTCATCCAACCTGTTCTCTAAGCTCTTATGATTATTAGCATGTATCTCATTTACTCCCCTTGTTAGAAGTGCAGAGTTGCTTCTGGTTGTGAATTGTTGGGAGTTAGTGGACATATTTTCTATTAAAGCTCTTGCATCTGCTGGGGTCTTGTCTACAAGTGCACCTCCACTAGCAGCATCCATGATATTACGGTCCATGGGTAGTAACCCTTCATAAAAGTACTGGATGAGCAGTTGTTCAGAGATCTGGTGGTGAGGGCAGCTTGCGCACAATTTTTTGAATCTTTCCCAGTATTCATGTAGAGACTCAGTGGAGTTTTGTGTGATACCACATATCTCTTTTCTGATTGAAGCAGCTCTGGATGCGGGAAAGAACTTCTCTAGGAACAACTTTTTCAAGTCATTCCAATTTTCAAGAGAACCTGGTTGGAGGTAATACAACCATTCCTTGGCTGCATCTTGGAGTGAGAAGGGAAAGGCCCTTAGTTTAATGTGTTCCTCTGGAATTCCTTGGGGCTTCATGGTTGAGCACACTATGTGGAACTCCTTGAGATGTTTGTGTGGATCATCACCTGCAAGACCATTAAACTTTGGCAACAAGTGTATTAAACCAGATTTCAATTCAAAAGGAACATCAACATCAGGATAATTAATACATAGAGCATTGTAAGTGACATCAGGTGTAGCAAGTTCCCTAAGGGTTCTACCAGCCATGTTGACAGAATCAAGATCAGAATCAAGTTCAAAAAGATTATGGCTAAAGATGTTATCACTATCACTACCAATATCCTCTATATGCTCCCTAAGTCTACGATGTATTGTTCTCTCAATTTCAGGGTCAAAGGGACGCAAATTAACAGTATTAGACCTGGTCATGCACCATATGTACCAAGAAGTGAGAAAATGCAACAATTCTAGAAATACCAACTATGTCCTAATGCTAAAATGAATGCATAAAATAGAAAACGAATCAAATCTAACCAAAAATATTTAAAAACAGTACTAAAAATCTAAATAAATCTAAAGAAAGATATGCAAATTTTTTTTGGATTTTTTTGGAGATATGAAAAATTAAAACAATTACTTAAAAATAGAAAACGAACGAATTTGAGATTTTTACGCTACAGCTCCCATTTATGGGAGTCCCATTCTTTGATTTATTTCTGATTTTCTGACAAAATTTCGGAGCAATCGGAGAAAATCTTCTGAAAACCGTTTTTTCACCTAATTAGAGACAACACAGAACGGGGCTGAAACCAACAGAACCTGCAAGGCAACAAAACTCAAAAACAAATGTTAGTGGTTAGTGAGTCCTGAAGTTGGTAATCCCTAATTAGAGATCCCCGGCAACGACGCCAATTTGATCAGCGGTCATACGCGGGTCAAAATATTTGAAAAGGATTAAGAATGTAGTACAAGGTGAGAAACCTTGGTCGTCTCACAAGGATCTCTAATACTATGATTTCCAAAATCAGGAACAAAATTAACAATAAAATAGGGGGGGTTTGTTTATGAAGAAAACGATTTGTGTTTGAGGTGTTTAACAATCTTAAAGTGACAATCGATTCACCGGTTTCCGGCTACGCGTCTCGGATTTATCATTGGTTCCAAATATTCGTGCAAGACTCGTTCAAGGTTTCAGTTCTTGATTGATAATAAACTAATCAAGCAAGCGTCAATTAGTTTAAACGAATTCGCACCGTTTTAAAGCAAGCGTCAAAACAACGTGTTCAATCAATCATGATGGTGAACAAGCGCCACTAAACACAATCAATATCATAACTGAATTCAATCAATCCTCTATCAATTCCTACTCGAATTAAATAAAACAAGCGATTAAATAACCCGAATAGTTAAGAGTTGCGAAAAACAGATTCACATATAAACAAGCGTCATATATAAACGATTCGCGTATTGCAAATAAGCGTAATCTGGGTAATTAAGCATCACACAAAGACGAAAATTTGCAAACAAAGAATTCAAATGTGGAATTGATAGAGAAGAAAGAACTGAAAACTAAAAACGAAATAAACGAATTAACATTAGACACCGAACCTCAAAATCCGCAGACGACAGCCTTTCACCGATGAATCACTTAGGAATTTAGGCTTCCATGGAGGCTAGAGCACAAAAGTTTTGTAAAGTATATGATAATGCGTAAGATAGATAAAACGGCTGCTGACCAGCCAAATCTATAAGACTAAAACGAAATACCTAATCACTAAATGGGCTATTGGATAAAAGCCCGTTAACAAATTAATATTCGGTCCAAAACCCGTTTTACACAGTACTGCTTCGGTAATTCGCAGTTTTCACCTTCAATACTTCAGAACTGGGTTTCGAGCTCAACAGAAGAATTGTAGCTCTGTTCCTTAGCTTTCCAACGCATGCTCGCACGCCTCAATCGGATAACCACAGACAAAGTTATGACCTTCAGAGTAGATATGGGTCAATATGCAATAAAACAAGAATTAATCGTGAAATTACTATATTGCTCAAATAAGACCCAAAATCTAGAAACGCGCTAAGACTTAAATATTAGACACAGAACACAATCAAAAATACCAAGTGCAAAGCTATAAAGAGTGCATTAAAATGCACTGATCATTCCTCTAACACTTGCCTTCTATTGTTCTCATCATCGGGCGCACAGATTCTACCGTTGAAACAACTGACTCCATCACTATTCATGGAAAAATCTGGAAATACCTTTTGTGATTGTAGCTTCTCATCAACTTCCTGTGCTAAGCGTATAGAATCCCTTAGGGAACTAGAGATCCTCAGATGGCTCAACACTAATCGGTTCCCCCTTGATCTTGAATTCAGATTTAAGTCTCTAAAAGACTCTGATAATTCCATCTCATGCATCATAAACTCGGCCATGTGGATGGATTTCCTACTCAGTGCATCAGTTACAACACTGACCTCTCTTGAATGCTACATCAACACGAATTTATAATCCTCCAGAAACTCAACACACTTCTCTGCCTGCTATTCAGTTCTTTCTGATCAAACAGATACTTTAAACTTTTGTGATCACTAAAGGCATCGAAACGAGACCCATACAGGTAACGTCTCCAAATCTTTAGTGCGTACACAATAGCTGCCAACTCCCAAATTATGAGTCGGATAATTCCCTTCACGAGTCTTCAATTGCCTGGATGCACAAGCTACCACCTATTGATTCTGCATGAGAACACACCCTAAACCCTTCCTTGAAGCGTCATCGAAAATTTGAAATTCCAATGACGGATCCGGAAGAATCAGGATTGGAGCAGAAGTCAAAATCTTCAACTCTTGAAAACATTCTTCACTATCGGCATCCCACGTAAACGGATGACCCTTACGAGTTAACCGAGTAAGTGGAAAACTAACTGTGAGAACCCTTGAAAAAATCTCTTATAGTAACCGGCTAGACCCAGAAACTTCTGATCTCTAGCTACGACTGAGGTCGGTCGCTCCCAATTCAACACAGCTTCTATATATTTTTCCTTTAATTCGAAAGAAACATTCAATAAGAAACAATAGATATTGATCCCGTGCCAGGAACCAATTCTACAGTAAACTCTACCTCTCGCTCTGGAGGTTAATAAGAAACTTCATCGTGAAAACATCCAGAAAGTTATTCACAACCTGAATGTTCGCCAAATCTAAACTAGTTTCAGTGGGTGCAGATAACATACTGACATGTGCTTCCGCACCTTGGAATGAAGATTGACCGTCTAAGGTGAACTAGGTAACCGCTTCAGAATTTGTCCTAGACAATTCAACTGATTCCGAAGCGAAGCTGATAGCTGATTAATACAGTCGATTGCAACATGATTTGCAGTAATCCAATTCATACCCAAAATGGTGTCCACACTTCTCATAGGTAAGCAAATAAATTCTACGATGAAATTTTTGTCTCCTATGACAAGTAGACAATTTTGACATAACGATTGGGTCTCGACACGACCCTTAGCAGCAGTAAAATAGTTATCGGCTCGGATAGCGGAGATTCGCTAGTCCCAACCGATCCACACATGATTGTGCTGTAAAACAATGGGTTGCACCCGAACCATATAATATACTGACGGAGTTATTGAAAACTGATCTCATACTCCTCAGTAGATTATTTGCAGTCGTAACTGTCTAAACACCCAGAATGTTGACTCGTCCTTGCCTTAGAGCTGCTTGTAACTCCTTGAAACTCTTCCTTACAGGGCACTCTTTACCATAGTGACCCTCTACATTTCTTTAATAGCACCGATTAGATCTTCGCTTGCAATCACCGCTGTGAGGCTTTCCACAGTTAGAACATCTTCTGACCTTTGAAGAATCAAAGAATTGCATCTGCTTTTCCTTTGATAAAATTATCTTAGGACTTTGCATTCGGAGTTGATAATTCAACTACCTCCTTTCCTTTCCCATACTTCCTATGAGATCATCCTCAGCGACATAGGCTGATCGTACCTAGGCATCATAATTGGTAATAGTATAAGAACTGAGACCCTAAGTCATAAAAGCACTAAGGCCCTTCTTATACGTATGCATTCTCCATTCGTCATCCGGAGCTTACTTTACCACTTGGTAAAACTGAAACAACTTTCCAAACGTAGCGGTGTATCCTGTTAGACTTTAGAATTTTCATAGAATTTTCATTATTATTAATCCCTATGCATAATGTAATTTGTTATCATCAAAAAGGGGGAGTTTGTTGAACCAAGGGTAAAACAGTCCTTTATTTTGAATGATAACAAATTACATCATATCTACTAATGTTTCACATTGAGCAAAGTGCAGGACTTAATTTAAAAGGAAGAAGACTCAAAAAAGGAGAAGCTTGAAGAAGAAGCATTATAAGAAGTTCAAAACCCTATTTTATGTCTAAGCCTTTTTTAGGACTCTATGTAAAGGTCCTATCACCTAAAGTGTGTGGCACTTTAGCTATTGAGAGAGATGACTTTTCAAAACATGCATGATGCATAAAAATAGTTTTGAAAAAAATATTTCACAAAATTGCATGCATGCATAAGGTGGCACCTAAACCTAAAAACAATTTTTGTGAAAAGCTTGAAATCGATTTCCTAAGTTATTATGAAGCTTGAAATCGATTTGCTAAACTATTGTTGAAGAAATAAATCGATTTCAATACACAATGAGCAAAGCATGAAATCGATTTTGACACACAATGTTTCATAGCATGAAATCGATTTCTCCTTATGTATTTAGAGCAATGAATCGATTTCCAACTTCCCTTTCTCAAGCATGAAATCGATTTTAAATATTCAATGGCTTAAGCATGAAATCGATTTCATACCCATTGCCTTCCTTATTTAAAAGATCATAATCGATTACTCCTATGTTTTGGCAAAACTAAAGAATCGATTCCTCCTTTTTTAAACCAAAATTAAAATCGATTCTTGCCTACTCAGGAGGTCCTAAGAATCGATTCCTTCAATTTTCCAAAGACAAATGAATCGATTCCTAAGTTGTCTAAATGCAAAGAATCGATTCTCCTACTTTTTAACTTCATCAGAAAATCGATTTCAACATTGTGGTTTTCATTTCAACGGTTATCTTTTTCATTCCCTATAAATAGGAAGCCTGGATTCACAAATCCACACACCACTTTCCACTTCTCTGCTACGTATTTTCAGATCAAAAAGAAAAGAGAAAAATAAAATAAGAGCTTTCATTTTCAGATCTATATTTCAAAGTTCTTCATTATCAAAAACCAATCATCTCTCACTCTACTATATTGTTACTATACTGCTGAAGTGATTGGTTCGTAGATCTCATATTGTATTCGTTTTCTAAGTGGTCATTTTGAAATCCTGGGCTTTGTACTTGGGTCTCTCAATCAAGTGATTGAGCTGGTGTTTTGAAATCCTGGGCTTTGTACTTGGGTCTCTCAATCAAGTGGTTGAGCTGGTGTTTTGAAATCCTGGGCTTTGTACTTGGGTCTCTCAATCAGGAGATTGAGTTGGTTTGAAATCCTGGGAGGTAAACTTGGGTCGTTCAATCGGTGAAGATTGAAGTGGTATTGAAATCCTGGGAGGTGCTCTTGGGTCATTCAATCAGGAGATTGAAGCGGTTGAAATCCTTAGCGGGGAGCTCGGGTTCTCAATTCAGGGGAATTGAGATTTGCTATTTGAAGTTGATTGTTTGTAAAACATTGGTTCTTCATATAGTGGTTTTCAGCAAGTCCAAAGGTTGCAAAGCCGGAGGCCGAGGACGTAGGGCTTTTATCCCGAACCTCGTAAAATTCCTGGTGTATCTCTATCCCTCTCTCTTTACTTTATTTACTGTTTATATCTGTTTATAATATCACTACTCTGATCTGAATCTGTTAATCTGGTTGTATAACTATATCCCTACTCTGATCTGAATATGTTAATCTGGTTATAGTTATACTCGTCATATTACTGATCTGTCTGTCTATCATCTTCCATATCACTCAAATTGATTTACTTTCTACTATATTCAATATCACTACACTTCTTATAAATAATCTTATTGTGTATATTGAAAATAGTATAATATCTCTTTGTGCCTAAATCTGCCTGCTTGCACCATTTAAAGTTTAAATCTAAGTTTCCGCATTTGATTTAAAACAAAGCATTTCATAAGTTTTTGAAAAGCGAAAAGAATTCATATTTACTCATAACCTTATTCACCCCCCCTCTAAGGTTACTTTATAGACTCTAAAGTCTAACATATCCTTCCACCGTCATGTCACCTTTCCCGAGGATGCACCGGTTGGAGATTCCGGTCTTGGTCGAGGACTACGTCTTGATCATCCTGGTATAATTTCGCTTATGATGCACTAAGTATTAAGTTGATCAGGCTCAATGTCTCTTAGCATCACAAGTATAATTACCACAAGGACTAACAAGGAATCGACTCAACCCTAAGCTAAGTCCGATTAGGTCGAACTGCTCTGATACCAACTGTAACACCCCGGTATTTCTATTGACTAAAAATACCCAAGTGCACATTAGTAACACATCAGAGATATATTTCCTGCTTAGACACTGAATATCACTATAAATTTTTCGCTGAATATAACCCAAACAGTCTTATTTACAACAAGACAATATGGTTCTCAGACCATATACCATTAGCATCTATAGTATTCAGTATCATACAAGAAAGCGGAAGAAAGATATACACTAAATACATAATGTTTTAGTATACAGACAACAAAAGGGAAATAAGCTTAAACATAAAGCTGGGCTATCAGCAACCAGTCCGAGCTCAACCTACTCGTGCCTCTTGGATTCCCGCTGTCCCTGTGTCTCTGTAAAACAACAACATTTAAACAGTGAGATACAATCTCAGTGAGTTCTACCGAGACCCCTACTAACTCTCTCGGTTCAATTAATAGTCCTTTTTAAAAACAACACGACACCGACTGCAATAAAGTGCTAACCCCGGTGAGCGTGAACAAACAACGTGCGGCACCGACTGCAATAAAGTGCTAACCCCGATGTATCGCACAGTACGACACCGACTGCAATAAAGTGCTAACCCCGGTGTAAGTACAACAAACAAAGTGCGGCACCGACTGCAATAAAGTGCTAACCCCGGTGTATCGCACGGTACGACACCGACTGCCCCGCCTAGTATGTCGACAAATGGGTCGTCACCCAACTCGATATATATAAACATATATCTACAATCATATGAACTCAAGGTTCATTACCTCAGACAATCAATCGAACATTTAATTCACGTTACAATTTAAATCCACATTCACTCTCGCATACTAATTCGTCACTTTTCAACACAATTTACGACTCCAAAAACAGTTCATTTTACCTTAAAAATAGAATATTCAGTTAGGCCTCTGAATAAGCTTTCCAACGCATTTTAGAACACCCCAATCGGGTTCTCGGATCAAGAGTTATCGCGAAAACAAAAACAGTGAATAGTTGCTGAAAATCTGCAAAGCGTCGCGACGCGAACTGCTACCGTCGCGACGCGAAAAGCGACAGAAATATTTGTGTGACAAAACTGGGCTCGGTCGCGACGCGAAGGGGACGGGTCGCGACGCGACCATCTGCAGAAAAGTGCAAGTTTTCCGTTTTCTTGCGAAATTCGCTATTCCGCTCAACTCCGATTCTTGTTCCGATTGAAAACAGTTTTGACAACCATAAAAACAGTCCCAATCAAAGTCACACAATCATTCAAATCAATCAAAAACTCATTGTAAACGAACTGTATCAAAAACGACATATTTTCCAATTAACGGTTTTTAAGTCAAAACCTTTCGAAATCAAATCACCAAAAATTCCATTTCAACACGACACAACTCGAGACTCGCTCCGATCGATTCCTAACCCGAAACAGACAATATCAAGTAATATTCCAGACCAGCGAAAGCGATAAAACGATCAATCAATTAATTCGAAAAACAAAAATCCTAAACGTGAGTAGAACTCACCCTTGAAGCGTGAACCACGATCGAGCCGAATTCACCGAGTAACCACACGAACATTCCCCGCATAAACTTTCCGTTCCGACGACGCTCAAATCCGCTTCCAAAGCTTCCCACTCGATCACGAAACCTCTTTTTGACCGAAATACCGAATTCCTCAAAATCTTCCATGAACACTATTCATCATCCCTAACCTCCAAAACTACTATTCATCCATAACCCCAAATCTTTGATTTTCAACCCCAAATCACCCAAATAGCTTCCAATCTTTCAATCGAACATCCTTCACCGATCCATCATCCTTGGGTTCGCATCCTAAGCTATCCTTAAGCTTCAACCATCGAAACCTCACTTTTGAACTCAAATTCGAAAATGGTGGATTTGAGGAGAGTGAGTTGATGATGAAGATTTTGGTACCAAAACGAAGAGAAAGGAACGCTGAACATTTTTCGTGTTGGACGGAAGTCATTTTGATGAACCGAAACCTTCCCTTTTTCCTCTTCTTCTTCCTTACCCTTTCTTTTCTTTTCTCTCTTTCTCACCTTTCTCCTCTCTGTATCTCTCTCTCGCATTCTTTCTTTCTTTTCTTTCTTTCTTTCTTTTTAAAACACACACACATATATATATTTATTAATATATAAGTGGTAACGTGGTCCAATTACCATATTGATCTAAATCTCTTATTTCGATTCCAAAACTTCCTTGACCCGTATTATCCGGTTAACGATCCGATGAGAACCAATAATTAATTTTAGCACTCAATAAATTTACCAGTCAAGTACTAAATTAATTTGATTGGGTTAACACCCAAATAATTCTACTAATTATTTTGAGGATGTTACAAAATTCAAAACGATTCTGTAATCTTCCTTATAAAATCAAAACAAAATCAAAACGGAATCAAACGAAATCTTCTATTTTCGTTTTCCAGAATCTGATTTGTTTTCGTTTTAATCTTCTATTTTCGTTTTCCATTAATCTTCGTAAGCGTTTTTTAGATCTGGTTCATCATCATATTCGTTTTCGTTTTTTAGATCTGGTTCATCACAATCTCGAAAAGTTGAAGCACTTTCCGTTTCACTTGTGCAATTAGATTCAGCAAAACCTGGTGATGATATTGAAATAGATCCAAAACTACCATTCTTCGTCGAAGTTGGCTCTGCGCTAGATGGTACAGTAACATGTCCAGGATCCTTAACTTTAAAGAAATGAAGAATGGAAACATTACTACGGCTTGGCTGTTCGGAGTTAACAGTAGAAACACCGTCACTGACACTAGTATGTGAAGTTGTTATACAATAGCTATCTGTGTCTGTGTCCATTAACGTTATCTCATCATCACCGTTTGAACTTGAAGCGATTTCTATTGGAGTGCAATCTGTAGCCATGTTCACTTCCTGTGAACTAAAGGAACAATCATTTTTAACTTCCTCTGGCATATCGCGTTTGGCACCGAGTTTTAGTTTCATGAGAGTAGCTTCTGAATTAAAATCAAAAGTCGCAAGTATAAGAATTTTATCAATTAACAAATTCAGATCTGAAACTGAAGATTGATGGGTGAAGAAGAAGAAGATGATGGGTTGAAGATGATGAGTGAGAGATGATTTTAGTTTCTGGGGTTGCTGTACTTTGGTGGTAGAAGATGAAGAGTTTGAGTTTCTGGGGTTGCTGTACTCAGATTCGCTGTTTGTGCTTTGTTTGTGTTTTAAAAAAATTAATTGCGAATTATGTATTATATATTTGTAGATGAGTTAATAATCCCAAATACTAATGTGGCTCAATGGTCATGAGTTCAACACCCCTTCGCCGCCAAAATCTTTTTTTTAAGTAAGCATTTACCACCACTTAAGTCAGTGCCACGTGGCAGCCATCCATTGGTTGTTGACGTGGCACATGTCAGTGTCACGTGGCAGTGGTGACATAGGATGCTGACGTGGCATGTCAGTGCCACGTGTCACAGAGGCCCAATATTATGGTGACACGTGGCACTGACGTCAGGGGGTAACTGGATAATGTTACATTTTACATTTTTTTAACAGAAAAGTTAACAGCAGGGGGGTAACTGGATAACGTTACATTTTACAAGGTGTTTTTTAAACCTTTTTTTTTGTAGGAGGTAACTGGATAATGAGGATATTTGCAGGGGGTAATAACTATTTAAGCCTAAATTATATAGTCTATTTGTTGTGGTTCTCTTCCCAATACTCTTCTCACCCAACCTCATCGACCCCATGTTCTTGAAATTCTATCCAATTCCCATTTCTAAACCCAACATGCGCTGCTTGGAAAGAAAATGGTTACATGTATGGTTATTAAAAAAGTTACTATTTTTCCTGTTGCTTTCATCATATTGTTATTTTTTGGATTTGTTTTTGTTATAGGTAAACAAAAGGGATTGACGAAATTGGTTCATTTCAAGATAAATTTTGTAGCCAATTTTAGAATGCATTGGACTCTAAATGGCATTCATAATACTACTTGCATTCGAATTGTAATAATTTATGTATGATATTGAAGTTTTAAATTTTAAAAATTCGAAATTTTTTAAATTCAAAGTTTTGTAATATTTAAAAATTTGATTTGAATAAATTTAAATTTTAAATTAAATAAAAATTCAATGAATATATCGCTTTTATTCTTCAGACTATTAACTTCTTATTCAAATGCAAAAATTCAAATATAAAATTCCAATTAATTGTCTGAGTAAAATACACTGAATACTAAAATTCAAAATTCAAATTATAGAGACCTTTATATTCAGAGCTTTCAACATATCTATAACAAATATGGAAGTTTTTGGTGCCAATGATTAATAGCTTTAATAATATTTTTCCTCAATATATTGAAATTTTAAATTAAATAAAAATTTGAGTTGCATGTATGAAAGCTTTTGTAATATTTTAAATTGAAATTGAAATCTTTAACAATTCAAAGATTTTAAATTTTAAAATTGCAGTTTTTGCAATATTAAAAATTCGAATTATGTTAAATTATGATTTTAAATTACAAATAAATGTTAAAAGAATACACCACTTTTATTCTTAAGGCCATCGAATTCTTATTCAAATGCAAAAATTGAAATATTAAATTCCAATTATTAATCTGAATGAAAACATAGAATACTAAAATTCAAAATTCCAATTATTAGTCTGAAGGAATACAAATACTAAAATTCAAAATTCAATTGTTTGTGAGAAGAGTTCTCTCCTAGTGAGAAGGTTTTAGCTTTCATCTTTACGTTCAAGCACTGTTTTTCGTGTACCGTTTTATCATTCTTTTCGTCATGTCTACAACTGGGGTGAATCGTTTGGTGGAGGTTGAAGTGGAGGAGTTGGAAGAGCCTCAGGTTAGGGCAAACACGTCGTTAACATTGATGGGTACGTTCCTCACGAACCGTCCCATTAGATCGCATAATATGAAGGAAAGAATGGCAGGAGTATGGAGGCCAGGTAGAGGAGTTTCGATCAGGGGGGCTGGTCAAGGTCCTTTGATAAGCATTTATTAATTCTGAGCATGATCCCGGAGGGTGTTGTTCCAAGTGATGTTCCTCTCTATCAGATTCCATTTTGGCTGCAAGTTCATAATGTTCCTACTGGATTTATGTCCGAGACTATATGGAGGCATGTAGCGAATACGGTAGGTACGTTCTTAGAATATGATCCAAAGAATTCCTCTGATTTTTGGAGACTTTATATGCGAGTCAAGGTCCTCTTGGATGTAAGGAAGCCATTGATGAAAGGTTTGAAGTTGAAGAAACGGGGTGGAGAAGCTAAGGAGGTGGTGTTGAAGTATGAAAGGCTAGATGTATTTTGTTACATTTGTGGTATGTTGGGCCACTCTGAAGGGGATTGTGATCTTCTGTTTGAAATGGAGGTTGATGATGGTTTGCGAGGGTGGGGACCGGAGTTGAGGGCAAAAATTAGAAGGGGTGGTGGTAGTGGCGGCGCAAGGTGGTTGAGGGAGGAGAGTCAACTCTGGACAACTCCTAACTGCGCCATCAATGCAGGAGCCAATCAAGAATGCAGGGGGAGAATTTCATGCATGGTAATGTAACACCCCGGTATTTCTAACGTGTAGAGACACCGAAGATGCACAGATGCGGAAGTTCAGAGGACACAGTTCCTGTTTAAGTATTGGACATATAAACTTTTTCCAAAATAAACACATAGTCGGAAATAACATTACTTCATAAAATAGAAGTTCATCGGTTCCATACCGAGCGGAATACAATATCCAGGTCCAAATACCAAACCGAAACATAAAGTGGTTCGTAAAACTCATAACCAATACAAGTTTATACAACCAAATAGAACAACAAAAGAGCAAAGGGTAGATATGACTAAGTCTTCAGCTCCTCCGAGAGTATGCCAACTACTCGTGCACAATAGTCTTCCTTTTTCCCTGCTTCTCTGAAAAACAACAAATATGGATTGGGTGAGATAACATTATCTCAGTGAGTCCTACTGTGCCCCCTCACCGACACTCGGTTCAATTTATTAAACCGTCATCAAATATAGATGATTAGCTATCATAAGCTGTAACCCAAATGCCAAGCACTTCGTGAATTTATTTAACACGAACCAACTGCAATCCAGTGCTAATCCCGGTAATCGTGTGTTCAACTTAGCATAAACCGACTGCAATCCAGTGCTAATCCCGGTAACCCATGAGTTGACCACGCCAAAACACATTCAGGGCCTAGGTAAGGGGTCATGACTACCCTCCCTAGTATGCTACTTGTCGGATCGTCACCCAACGCGATACATATGACAATACGTATCAATTCTCGAGAGTTACCCATTGTCACCTTACCTTTTGATTCTATGTGCAGAGGGCCTTATGGCTTTACTAAAAAATGTGAGGCGAGAGGAGAGATCCATAGAGTCAAAGTGTGTAGAGGGGCTCCAATCCTAACACACTTGTTATTTGCAGATGACCGTTTTTTGTTTTGTAGGGCTGATGTGAATGAAAGTACAAAACTCAAGGAAGTCCTAGAAACTTATGAGAAGGCGTCGGGGCAGTCTATCAACCTCCAAAAATCTGAGATTTACTTTAGCAGGAATACTAATATTATGGGGGTAACTGAATGTATTGGCACAGGGAAGTACCTTGGCTTACACTCTATGGTAGGCCGCAGCAAGAAACAACTTTTTGGATATTTGCGAGATCGTGGGTGAAACAAGGTCAGGCAGTGGTCAGGGCGTCATCTTTCTAAAGCAGGGAGGGAGGTTCTTGTGAAATCAGTGGCTCAAGTTATCCCGACTTATTGTATGAGTACCTTCTTGATTCCTACATCTCTAGGAGAGGAGATGGAGAGGTTGATTAATTCTTTCTGGTGGGGTTCAAATAGAGGAGCAAGAAGAGGGATTAATTGGTTGAGTTGGGATAGGTTAACTATGCGCAAGGAATTTGGTGGTATGGGCTTTCGACGTTTTCATGGCTTCAATTTGGCTATACTAGGGAAGCAAGGTTGGCGTTTGTGCACCAACAAGTATGCTATAGTTACCCGCGTCTTCAAAGCTAAATACTTCCCCAATGGGGACTTCATGGGGTCTCGCTTGGGCCATAATCCCAGCTATGTTTGGCGTAGCATCCACACTTCACGGGTATTGGTCAATTTTGGAGCTAGATGGAAAATTGGTGATGGCACATCTATCAATGTTTGGAATGATCCTTGGGTGAAAGGATTTTGTTTCTTCTAGTGTGGTGCCAGGTTGTGAGAATATGACAGTGGCTAATCTCTTTAATGCAAACAAAGGGCTTTGGAATATTTCTTTGCTTGACCAATTGTTTACTGAGGAGGATAAAATTCGCATAAAGGGTATTGTAACACCCCGATAAATTCTAACATGTAGAATTACCGAAATGCACTAAATGGTATACATCAGAGTAACTTCCTGTTAATGAATATTGAACACAAACTAAAAATTTTGATAATACATATCAAATGGTTCTATGAACCTCATTAACTTCCTAAAAATGCTTAAGTTTCACAACTTAAGACTTATACAATCCAGGTGTTCAATACTCAAAACATAAAGTAGCGGAAACGATTTACAACTGATACAATGATAGTTATACAATCTATAACCTAGAAACAGTAAATGGGACAAAGGTCCAAAACATGAAACTCAATCTTCAATGACTCCAAGAGTCGCACCGGCTAACCGTGCTTCGTCGCCTTTGCTTTCCCCTGTTTCTCTGTAAAAACCACAAATATGAAGGGTGAGATAAACATTATCTCAGTGAGTCCTATCGAGACCCCTTACTAACTCTAGCGGTTCATTATTTCCTTTACTTTGAACTCGTGGTCCTAACAAGCAACCACGTGGATATATATTAATTTCATGTAACTTTTATGCTCATGGCCCTCCTAAGCGACACATGAAGCATATCATATTTTACCTCTTGTAATTTGTAGCCCTACTAAGCAACTACGCATTACATTTCTTTTCATTATCTTAGCATAACACCCCAGCCTACCTATTTTTAGGCACTTCTTTGGCTTTGGTGAACCCATCCCGCTATTTCTAGTGGGCGAAACCTCTTGAGTCTAGGTTTTGGGGATCATGACTTCCCCTCCCCTAGTATGCTAATCCTCTAAGGGTCGTCACCCTTAACCTCTTGTATTTATTATATATATATATTATATATAAGCATGTACCCGCATTGGGCCGTCTAGAATTTCATTCATGTACCGTCTACCCTTCCACGAGGGAAGGTATTTTGCCCTGAATTAACATTTCTTACCTTGATCTTTATGAGTTAACTTGTGTACACTCGCGTCTTACTAATATACGATTTTCCTTAACGTTTATAACTTATGAGATTTACCTCAAACTTCTTGCATTTCATGACATAAGTAGGTTTCCATCCTTGGGAAACATTGGGGAATCAATCGGAAGGGAATCGGAATCGTTTGGAACGGATCAAAAGGAATTTTGAGTTAGGGTAACAGAAGGATCCGCACGGTCCGTGCTCCAGAGGCGCATGACCCGTGCGTATCACTTAAATTTCAGTTTTGAAAAACGTACAGGGCGCACGATCCGTGCCACCAGGGCGCACGATCCGTGCATGTATTAAAATTGTGAAAGCCTGATTTGCGTAAGTCACGCACGGTTCGTGCCTGGGGGCGCACGACCCGTGCTGTGAAAAAATTTCATTTTCAGGGCTACTGCGAACAAGGCGCACGACCTGTGCCCTTGTGAGGCACGATCCGTGCGTCCTTGACAGTGGCAAATTTTCCGGTTTCGTGTCATTTTTCCAAGTCCGTTTCGATTCCAATTTCGTTCCGATCGATATCCTAACATAACAATTATTATTCCAGACCAGCGAAAGCGATTAAACAATCAAACAACACATATCATCAATTTGAGCAATTATGAAAATTACGGTTTTTCGATTAAACGTTTTCGTCAAGTTTTCACAAAGCGGATTTCGGTAATATCGTTTCAGAAAGTAAAATGACTCGACAACAAAACGTCCCTAAGCGAGTATAGAACTCACCTTATCGTGATGAAAATCACAAACCAACTCGAAGACAAGGCTCACGAAAGACCGAAATTACACGAACGATCCTCGAAATGCCCTCAACTTCAAACTTGAACTCACCCCCAACGAAACAGCTACTGAAATCCCTTCTAATCTACTCCAATACACAAGGTAGGTTCGGTTTTACTCCAAGCTAGCCTTGACTTTGACATGCAAGCTTCCAAACTTCTCAAAACTCCATTTTCTCACTTGGAGCTTTGAAATTTCAGCAATGGTGAAATGGGAAAGGAGGTGAATGAGTTGTCAAAATTGGTACCAATGTGAAGAGAACGAAAAATGGAGAAGAATGGTGTGAATATGACTTACATGCAAACTGAAATCAGGAACTTCTCTTCTCTCCTTCTTCCTCTCCCCTTCTCGACTTTCTCTCCCCTCTCTCCTCTTATTTCCTCTGTTTTTTCAAAAATGACTTCAGCTTATTTAGCCTCTCCTTATGACTTCTTTTTGCAATGAAGTTAACTTAATGCATTTTAACTTAGACATTAACACACAAGTTCTAATACTCAATGCCTTACTTTAATTATGTAGGACTAAAATCACTTATATCAACATCACATAATTTAGTAATTATGCTAACTAATCAACTTAACCTCTTGCTAATTTAATTTAATTAAATTAGCTAATTAGGGGATGTTACATGTATGGTGCTCCATGGGAAGGACGTTAAGGATACGTTGGTGTGGAACAAAAGTAGAGATGGCCTTTATTCCGTTAAATCCGCTTATTACGCATGTATGAATGAGTTGATTGATAACTCGGAATTTTGTGCTTCGGGTGAGTGACATTTAATTTGGAAGCTTAAACTACCTCAAAAGGTGAAGATCCATTTGTGGCGTTGTGCTAGAGGGGTACTCCCGTGTGGAGACAAGCGGGTCTTCGAAGTAAAATACAACAATATTTGACCGTGGGGGGCTGCTAATTTTAAAAAAGTGGTCTTTAGTATTCTTGAGGTCGTACCCGAAAGTGCTAGGGAACATCTTTGCTATAATTATTTGGTGTTTGTGGAAAAGAAGGAATGAAAAAATATGGGAGAATACGGTTAGACCAGTTCGGTTTTCTATCAGCTGCGCCTTGGAGTTTTTGTTTCGTTGGCAACAAGGGATTTTGCTAGCTCCCAAGTTTATGATTGTAGTCCAAATTGTATTACCACTTTAATTATGAATGTAATGATATAAGATTTCCTTTGTCAAAAAAAAAATACTAATTCAAATTCAAATAATTAAATATTTTCTTAAAGAAAATATATCTCTAACAGATTTGGAAGGTTGTTATGCTAATGATTGTTGGGTTTAATTTTAAATTCCGTTTTTATT
Source organism: Astragalus membranaceus (assembly GCA_039519185.1). Lineage (NCBI taxonomy): Eukaryota > Viridiplantae > Streptophyta > Magnoliopsida > Fabales > Fabaceae > Astragalus > Astragalus membranaceus. Next base: position 64,741,250 of record CM076849.1, read on the forward strand.
CTTAACATTAATTTCATATTCAAATTTTGAAATTCAAATTTAAAAATAAGTAATAACATTTTCAAAAATTTAAAAATAAGTAATAACTTTTTCAATAAGTAATAACATGGAAAATAAGTAATTTCATATCTGAACAATTTCACTCATCACAAACATATGCACTACAGAACAAAAACATATAGAGAAATACATTTTTGTATGTATTCTCATCATGTCTTCTAACCACATCATGTTTTTCGGTGTTGTTCCTGGTTACCAAATTTTCCATGTTGTTGTTAGCGTAATTCGCGTGTTGCTGATTTGAACAAAGAAAAAATGCATTTTTACCAAGGAGATGATGTTGATGGACAACACAATATGCATTATAAACAAACTACATTATTGAACCCTAACACATATGTTGCAATTCACCTATGCATACTTTTTTCTTTTTTCAAGGTGACCATATATCCAAGCCACTATCAAAAGAGAGTTGATCTACAAATTTGACAACATTTCACAAAAGGTTTTGGTCTATAGGATATGATTTTTCAATGTTTGAAATAATGTTGGTACATTTCTTTGGTTGACGCACTAGTATAAAATCAACTTTTAGTTTAACACAAATGTTAGACGTGACCATGATTTGTATATTTGTATTTTGCGCCAACAATCTCATATTTATATATATTTTTTTTATATTTATGTGTCTACCCACCAATGATTTGTATTTTGTATTTTAAATTCAGTTTTCTTTCTCTTAAAATAATTTTGCAAAATCAATTCATTTTGATTTTAATATTCCTTTTTAGGATAATTTTAATAATAAACTGTAATGATTCCCTTTTTTGACATCATAATTTAATGATTCAGAAACATTATTCCTTTGTAACTTTTTATCTTCTTACCATATTAATTTTGTGGATAATTTTTTTTTGAGATTATTTTGTGGATAATTTTAATCTAACAAATTTGGGTTTTCTACACCAAAATGTAAATTAAAAATATACTATGACATTTAACATAATTGTGCTGACCAATATAATGTACTTATATTGTTTTTTGACAAGAATGTACTTATATTGTTAAAAATACATTATATATGATTTTGACTTAATTATAGACAAATTATTTTAAAAAAATGTAATATTATTTTTTTTATACAAAATATTTGTAATATGATCGAAATTAATATAACACATATAGTTTTTAAGAAAAAGACAATATCTAATTTTCTTCCAGTTTTAATCAATGAAATCTAGCTACTATTTCAAATCAGCATAAAGTCTTAATTATAATTATGGCTATTTCAAATGATTATTGTTTATAAAAATATCAATTTCTGTAACACCCCGATAATTTCTAACTTGTAGAAGTTACCGAAATGCACTACTGGCATACATCAGAGTACTTCATGTTCTAAATACTGAACACATACTAATACCTCGATGCTAAAAACCATCAAGCGCACTTACATAAATTAACATAAAATACATAAAGCGTTCTTACACCACTCAAACTAGTGTTCAGTACCAAAATAGAAAGTATGCGGAAGCGATTTACAACTTTAACAACATAAGTCGTACAATCGAATATTCTAAGATACAAAAGGAAATACATGACAAAATAAATAAAAGCATCAGCAACTCCTCAAGCGTCTCCATAACCATGCCTCATCGTCTTCAACTTAGCCTACAACTCTGAAAAACAACAACATATGAAGGGTGAGACAACTTGTCTCCGTGAGTTCTATCGAGACCCCTTACTAACTCTCTCGGTTCAATTATGCTTGATTCATTATTCTTGATTCATAACTCATAGTCCTAATAGTTGACTATGTGGCTGAGACTAACGTTGTCCTCATAACCCTTAAGCCGGCTACAAGAGGCAACACATGAACAATGATTTTTAGCATGTCACCGGTCATTTGGCAAAATAAACTCCCGGTGAACCCATTCCACTAATCACTAGTTGATCTCTCATGGGGCCTAGGTTCATAGGGCTCATGACTTCCCCTCCCCTAGCACACTAAACTGAAATAGGGTCGTCACCCTAACTAAACTGATGTATATATTTTAATATACCCGAACTTGTACATAACGATGAGCTTATACATAACATGATCTCTTGCTTAACATGATCTTATACTTAACATTAGGGTCTCTAGTTCGTCTTATCTTAACTTAACGTGATCTCACTCGGAGTTACTAAATTCGTTATACTAACATATAGACAATTACAATTTAATCCAATCATGATTATTTCCAAAACAGAGAATTATACAACTTTGATTACATATCCAGTTAGGCCTTTTCATAAGCTTTTCAACGCACTTGAGAACACTCAAATCGGACTACCGGATCAAACGTTATAGCGAAAACAAAATCAGGGAAGTTTGCTGAAAATTACACTACGTCGCGACGCGAACAGATTCCGTCGCGACGCGAAAAGAAACAGAAAGATTTTCGTTGCAAAATAATGTCTGGTCGCGAGGCGATGGGCACGGGTCGCAACGCGACCGTAGCCAGATGTGTTGAAATTGGTTTTTCGAAAGTTCTGTTTTGTTCCGTTTCGCTTTCAATCCGGTACCGAGATTTTCTATGACCTCTGAGACTTAAAAACAGATATAGTAACCAGTATTTCCAGTCCAAATCAATCAACCAATCATCAATTCAAATAACACATAATCATTCAACACAATCAACCAAACAATCACATGATTACACAATTCGAAATACGATTTTCGTGAAAACAGTTTTCGGCACTGAGTTTCATAAAACGGAAGACCAATTCAGAACACATAACCATGAACTTGAAAACAATTCCCTAGTGAGTATAGAACTCACCGTTGGTGATTAAATTCGCACGCGAAAACGCCGACTCTTCTCGAACCGAAAAACTGTAACCCACGAACTATCCCCGGAATCGCTCCAAATGCTCTAAACTTGACCCAAGCGAACCCAACTCAGAATCCAGCAACTCAGAACAGTGAGGGTGACTTGAATAAGGTTCCAATACTGACTATTGAGGTTCAGAAATGGTGATGGTTCATCAACTACAACATGCAAGCTCCAAAACTCCTAGTTGGACCAAGTGGAGCTTGAATGTTCTTCTATGGTGATTTGTGATGGAGGGATGGACAGGGATAAAAATTGTATGAATGGGAAGAAGAGAGTACTCTGATTCTAATGCACCAAAGATCTATTACATGCATCCCTGGTTTCTCTTTCTCCCTTCTCTTCTTTCCCTTCCACGAGTTCTCCCTCTCTTTTCTCTCCAACTCACTCTTTTTCCTTTCTCAAATTCTGATTCAGTTTTTCTGTGTAAGGGGGGTGTTGGTTCTGTTTTGGCTGATGTGGAGAGGGTGGGACACATGGCTCAGCTGAAGGCTCATAAAAAGGGATGAAAAGACCAAACTACCCTCCCTCACTAATACTCATCTAAACTACCTCTAACTCAACTATTACCCTTAACTCTCATACTTAGAATAATGTATCAATTATGCACAAACAATAGAATCAATTATTTCAAGATAATTAAATTATCAAAAAAATAAAATAATAGGGGATGTTACAATTTCCATTTTCATTAGGTCGTAGTGTTAAATTTATTCCTTCGGATTATATTTATAATCTTAAATATTTTTATGACAATCAAATTATGTAATATATTACAGAAATTTGAATTGTTTCTCAAATAAAACATTTGAACAACATTTAAATATGAAAATTACAAAGGAAAATATTAGACCAACTATTAAAAAAATTACAGTATATAATTACGTTGTTAATAATAATTTATGTATGATGTTGAATTTAATTTTAGACAGCGTAATTTAAAACAAATGCAATATGAACTCTTTTGATATACAAAGTATTTGTAATATGATCAAAACTAATATAACACATCTATTTTTTTTTTTTTAAAATATCTAATTCTTTCAAATTTTGATCGATAAAATCAAGTGACTATTTCAAAGTAACATAAATAGTCTTTGTTCTAGAGTCAACCAGAGGGTCTCATTAGCAAAACCAGGAGGTACGCTTAACAAGTCATATGGATCAGCCCAACCAATTCAGCCCATATCCACCTCATGCGAGCCCAACATGCTTGGACGGTCAAGATCGACTCTACCAATCCGACGATCCACAAGAGGGCACGATTTCCTATAAATACAGGCAAACTTTGCCCTTACAAAGGTTGAATCTCTAATCCTTAGTACCTTCACTCTTATATTCTAGATACTGACTTGAGCGTCGGAGTGGCTTGCAGGTACCCCCCCGGGCGCTCATTGACCTCCCGTCAGGACAGCAAGAGACCTGACCTCCCGTCAGGACAGAGACCTACCAACAGTAGACGACCAAAAAGCTGCTCGGTACAGAACACTGGCGACCACAGTGGGAGATATCTATCTTTCACATCATCACTACTCGAACATTTCTCTTGCTGCTCCATGGCTCCCAGATGCAGACCCCGGGTTTAACGGATCGAGAACTAGGCCTCGAGGCCACCTGGAGCTGATGGTCACCAATGGAGACCCAGAGGGTGAACCACCTTTATGCAGGACTGTCAAAACAGCTTTCCTAATCCTCCCTTGCAAATCTGTCTACCAGTGCATTATCGGGAGGCCGGCGTTGCGCAAGCTGGGGGCAGTAACCTCAACAGTTCACCTGAAAATGAAATTCCACAATTTAGGGAATAAGGTTGTGCTACATGGGCCTCGAGGATGAAAAAGATGCTACGGAAGTAAGAAAACCCTGCGGGGAATCCGGGAGAAAAACTAAAATAAACTTGGTTGACTTAGATGCCAGATACGATCCGGACAGTGAGGAAGAGGAGGAGGATTCCGCTCTCGCCAAGGAACTCAAAAAGCGAATGAGAAGGCCCGAGCCAGATGGCGCCTTCACCTCCATCCAGTTAGGAGAAGACCCCGCTAAGACTATCAAGATAGGCTCTGACCTCCCCGAGGAGGTCAAAGAGAAACTTACCATCTGCCTAAGGGAGAATACGGACCTGTTTGCCTGGTCTGCAGCTGACATGCCAGGGATACCACCCGAGGTAGCTTGTCACCACCTGGCCGTTAATCCCGACACCAAGTGGGTCGCCCAGAGAAGAAGAGTCCAGAAGGGAGAGAAAGCCGCAGTCGCTGTAAAGGCGGTGAAGGACCTCGTGGAGGCGAATTTCGTAAAAGAAATTAAGTATACCACCTGACTGTCAAATGTAGTCCTTGTGAAGAAATCTAACGGGAAATGGAGAATGTGCGTCGACTATACTGATCTCAACAAAGCATGTCCCAAAGACGCCTTCCCCGTCCCTAGCGTGGACAAGTTAGTCGATAGCGCCTCAGGTTTCCGTTTATTATCTTTCATGGACACATACTCGGGCTACAACCAAATCCCGATGTTCCCGCCCGATCAGGAGAAAACGACGTTTATGACAGAACAGGGGAATTATTGTTATCGCGTGATGCCGTTTGGACTCAAGAACGCCGGGGCGACCTACCAAAGAATGATGAATAAAATCTTCAAAAATCAAATCGGCCGGACAATCGAAGTATACCTAGACGACATGATAGTAAAAAGCAAAAGCGACCTAGATCACCCCAGGGAACTGACAAAAGTGTTTTCTGAAATCCGGAAGAACAATATGAGATTGAACCCAGAGAAGTGCACTTTTGGAGTCCGTGCAGGGAAGTTCCTCGGTTTCTATCTCACTGAGAGAGGCATCGAGGCCAATCCAGAAAAATGCAGGGCCGTAACCGAGATGGCATCGCCCACCACAAAGAAAGAAATTTAGAAGCTCACCGGAATGATAGCAGCGCTGTCCCTGCCTTTGTTCAAACTCCTTAAGAAGGAGACGGGTTTTGAGTGGACCGCCGAGCAAGAGCAGGCACTGAGCCTTTTGAAAGAGACCCTTTCTGAACCACCCATTTTGACACGTCCCAAGGAAGGGGAAACATTATACTTATACCTCGCTGTGGCCGATGAAGCATTGAGCGCAGTGCTCATCAGGGAAACCAACGCGGGCCAGAGGCCGGTATACTATGTCAGTAAGGCATTACAGGGACCCGACCTATTTTGTGGTGCATCAAGTAGTGGTTCGAACCAATCAGCCCATTAGGCAAATATTACACCGTCCCGACCTAGCTGGAAGAATGATCAAGTGGGCGGTCGAGCTCTCAGAATTTGGGATCAAGTACGAAAGAAGACCGGCCATGAAGGCTCAAATTTTGGCGGACTTCGTGGCTGAGATGACAACGATACCGCGCAAAGACAAAGCGGAAACGGCATGGACCCTCCACGTGGATGGGTCCTCAAACAGCAAAGGGAGTGGAGCCGGGTTGATACTTGAAAACTCAGAGGGACTCATGGTGGAGGTTTCCCTGACCTTTTCGTTCTCCACATCCAAAAATCAAGCGGAGTACGAGGCTTGCATAGCCGGTCTACAGCTGGCCAAAGATTTTGGCGCCACGCAACTTGAGCTCCACACCGACTCACTGTTGGTCGTCTCGCAGATCAACACAGCATTTGGAACCTATGATCCGGTGCTGCAGAAATATCTTGCCAAGGTACGTGAACTCCTTGGATGGTTTAATAAGGCGGAGGTGAAACACGTACCCAGGGGAGAAAATACCAGGGCTGATATACTCTCCAAGTTGGCCAGCACCAGGACACCAGGGAACCTTCGGAGCGTCATTCAAGAAACTCTGTCTAGTCCCAGCATCCTCCTAAGCAATGGATCGCATACCTCCGTTCTCACCGTCGAGGCGAGCCAGAACTGGATAACCCCAATCCGTCAGTATATACTCGAGGGGCAAGAGCCCACCAACGCCAAAGAAGCAGCTTCCGTGAGGAGGCGCGCAACATCATACTCGGTCATCGAAGGACGACTTTTCCGTAGGGGCTTCTCTATTCCTCTATTAAAATGTGTAGAAGGACCAGAAGCAGATTACGTGCTCACAGAAATCCACGAGGGGATCTGTGGACAACACCTGGGAGGACGAGCCCTCGCGGCAAAAGCACTCAGGGCGGGTTATTACTGGCCAACCATGAATGAAGATTCGCAGAATCATGTAAAGAAATGCGAGAAATGCCAAAGGTACGCTGACGTGCATGTCGCCCCATCCTCTGAACTGACATACCTAAGCTCTCCCTGGCCTTTTGCTTGGTGGGGAATAGACCTTCTAGGTCCCTTCCCGCCTGGCCCAGGGCAGGTAAAGTACTTAATTGTCGCGGTCGATTACTTTACCAAATGGATCGAAGTCGAGCCCTTGACCACGATCACGGCGAAAAATTGTATGCAATTCTTAAAGAAAAGTATCATGACTAGATTCGGCATACCGGAGGTGGTCATCACCGACAACGGCACGCAATTTGCGGACAAAGGTTTCAGACAACTGATGGCCGACCTAGGCATCAAACACCGCTTCACGTCAGTGGAACATCCCCAGACCAACGGACAAGCCGAAGCAGCAAACAGAGTAACTTTAAGAGGTTTAAAGAGGAGGCTTGACGAAGCAAAAGGCTGCTGGCCAGAAGAGCTACCTTATGTCCTATGGGCCTACAAAACCACCCCTCACTCGTCGACAGGTGAGTCGCCCTTCCGATGGCATACGGGACAGAGGCGGTCATACCCGTCGAGATCAGAGAGTTGAACTGGAGAACCAAGAACCCAAACCCCCCGGAGACCAATGATCAAATACTCCGCGAGGAGCTTGACTTCGTCGAGGAAGTCAGAAGCCAAGCAGCACTAAAGGATCTGGTGATCAAACAAAAGATGGCTGCAAGATTTAACGACAAAGTGGTTCCTAGAACCTTAGGGGTCGGTGACCTAGTCCTACGAAGGGCAGACATAGGTTTGAAAAACAGGTCCCAAGGGAAGTTAGCTCCAAATTGGGAAGGTCCATACAGAATAGTTGCGGAAACCGAAAACGGAGCTTTCGAGTTGGAAACTCTAGGCAAGGAGCCAATACCGAGAACTTGGAACACAGATAAGCTAAGAAAGTTCATTGTGTGAACAAAGACAAAAAAGAAATGTTAAACCAATGTAACAACTTGGGAAGTTACTAAACAAAACGAAATTGTACTCTTGTAATTCAAAAGACATCACGTTACGATTACAAGTTCTACTCTGACTCACTGCCGCTTACCAGAGCCTGCGCGGTTCAGAATATTGTTTCATAAATCACAGCTGTCGCGCCAGCACCATAGAAAAAACAAAGAGAAACTGGCGCCCAATACAGAAGCAGCCAGCGCCCAGGAGGGCGCCTGGCAGGGCACCTATAAGGAGCAACCAGCGCCCATGAGGGCGCCTGGCAAAAAGCGCTCTAAAAACCAAGTCCCGTCTCAAACAACAGGGGACCAGGCAACCAGGCAGAACCAAGCGTGAGTCAACCTGCTCGGTTCACGAAGCGACATATCCAAAAGGTCGCAACCTCTGATGGGTGAGTTAAATTCGGACAGATTCTGATAAACTCCTGTTAGAGTCCCTAGATGGGCGAAGTGGCGTCGCAAGATGTCACAACCTCGAAGCGGCATATCGAAAAGGTCGCAACCTCTGATGGGTGAGTTAAGTTCGGACAGACTCTGATAAACTCCTGTCAGAGTCCCTAGACGGGCGAAGCGGCATCGCAAATGTCGCAACCTCTAATGGGTGAGTTAAATTCGGATAGAATCTGATAAACTCCTGTTAGAGTCCCTAAATGGGAGAAGTGGCGTCGCAAGATGTCACAACCTCGAAGCGGCATATCGAAAAGGTCGCAACCTCTGATGGGTGAGTTAAGTTCGGACAGACTCTGATAAACTCCTGTCAGAGTCCCTAGACGGGCGAAGCGGCATTGCAAATGCCGCAACCTCTAATGGGTGAGTTAAATTCGGATAGAATTTGATAAACTCCTGTTAGAGTCCCTAGATAGGCGAAGTGGCGTCGCAAGATGTCACAACCTCGAAGCGGCATATCGAAAAGGTCACAACCTCTGATGGGTGAGTTAAGTTCGGACAAACTCTGATAAACTCCTGTCAGAGTCCCTAGACGGGCGAAGCGGCATCGCAAATGTCGCAACCTCTAATGGGTGAGTTAAATTCGGATAGAATCTGATAAACTCCTGTTAGAGTCCCTAGATGGGCGAAGTGGCGTCGCAAGATGTCACAACCTCGAAGCGGCATATCGAAAAGGCCGCAACCTCTGATGGGTGAGTTAAGTTCAGACAGATTCTGATAAACTCCTGTTAGAGTCCCTAGATGGGCGAAGTGGCGTCACAAGATGTCACAACTTCGAAGCGGCATATCGAAAAGGTCGCAACCTCTGATGGGTGAGTTAAGTTCGGACAGACTCTGATAAACTCCTGTCAGAGTCCCTAGACGGGCGAAGCGGCATCGCAAATGTCACAACCTCTAATGGGTGAGTTAAATTCGGATAGAATCTGATAAACTCCTGTTAGAGTCCCTAGATGGGCGAAGTGGCGTCGCAAGATGTCACAACCTCGAAGCGGCATATCGAAAAGGTCGCAACCTTTGATGGGTGAGTTAGGTTCGGACAGATTCTAATAAACTCCTGTCAGAGCCCTAGACGGGCGAAGCGGCATCGCAAGTGTCACAACCTCTAGTGAGGAATTTAAATCGGACCGATTCTGATAAGCTCCGGACGGAGATAACATTGCCACGAGACGATAGGAGCCGATAGGTTCAGAAGCGTGAAAAATAGGCATGACAAAGGAAACGTGGATATAACGTAAAATCATCAGTTAAGCTCCATAGGACAAAAAGAAATTGCAAATCAAGAACAACTGAACGTCTGAACAAAGAAGCTAGGAAGTCCGCCCGAAAGTTACCTCAATGAATCAGAAGCCGCAAAGACTAGCTAGAACGTCAATGGAGGATGATAAGAGCAACTCCCCTCAGCAACAAGCAATCCCTAGAAATTTATAGGTGAGAAGGCAGGTTAAAAATCAGGAGGAAACGGCAAAAATAAAACAGAGTGCTAGGCACACGCCCACGCAAAACCAGCACCCATAGGAGCAGCCAGCGCCCAGGAGGGCGCCTGGCAGGGCGCCAATCAAGGCAGCCAGTCAAGGCAGTCGGCGCCCATGAGGGGGCCTGGCAGGAGGGCACTGTCAACAACGTAAGTACACGGTAACGAACAACAAATACTTACCAAGAAGAAACGACATTGAAACAAGTGGAGTCTACTCCTTCCTCCTCCTTAAAGAAGGCGCTCCAATGATGGATTGGTCCCGTACTTTTGAAATAAGAAAATGCGGACCGCAAGACAAATACCCGCCTACTCATGGGAGTTAGCATTTCACCCAACGCCCCAGGTCTGGCAAATCGACTTGGTCCATATCCACAACGTACAAACCCAATGCGCCTGTCACCTTAGGACGTGCTCAAAAATACAAAAAGACAAGATGAGCAGCGAAAAATAAAGCAAAGTGCCAAGCACCCGTCTACGCAAGTCGGCACCCAAGAGGACGCCCGTCAAGGAGGGCGCCTGGCAGAAGCAACCAACGCCCATGAGGGCGCCCATAGGGGCGCCTGGCAGAGCGCCAATGAGACATCCAGCGCCCAGGAGGGCGCCAGTCAAGGCAGCCAGCGCCCATGAGGGCGCCTGACAGGGCGCCAGTCAGGAGCAGCCAGCGCCCAAGGGGGCGCCTGGCAGGAACAAGCGGCGCCCAGCAGAGGGGTGCCTGGCAGGGGGCAATCTGAAAGCAAATCCTTCGCGGCAGGGTGGTCAGCACTATGCAGCAAGACACCCACAAGAGCCCTGAACCTTGACTCGCAAAATCTGCTCCATGATAAGCCATCCAGCACACACAAGCAGGGAACAACGCCCAAGGCACCCAAGAGGGCGCCAACCTCAGAGCACTCGACACAAAGCGACGCTGACACTAGGATACGTCACCCTAGCTTGGTACCAGGTACAAGAATTACACCGAAGGAGGTGTGAGTCACGGCCGCGACAAATAATCTCGAACGACCTGTCAAGACAGACGAAGCAACGCTCAGAAAAAATTTCTCCTATGACAGAACCCGGCCGCTACAAAGGCAGTGTCCCGCATAACCTTACGGAGCCGGCAAACTGACAAAAAACCTTCAAGCCAAGACCATCCTCCGGAATAATCTCGGCTTGGGGGGCAACTGTTCTGGAGTCAACCAGAGGGTCCCATTAGCAAAACCAGGAGGTACGCTTAACAAGTCATATGGATCAGCCCAACCAGTTCAGCCCATATCCACCTCATGCGAGCCCAACATGCTTGGACGGTCAAGATCGACTCTACCCATCCGACGATCCACAAGAGGGCACGATTTCCTATAAATACAGGCAAACTTTGCCCTTACAAAGGTTGAATCTCTAATCCTTAGTACCTTCACTCTTATATTCTAGATACTGACTTGAGCGTCGGAGTGGCTTGCTGGTACCCCCCCGGGCGCTCATTGACCTCCCGTCAGGACAGCAAGAGACCTGACCTCCCGTCAGGACAGACACCTACCAACAGTAGACGACCAAAAAGCTGCTCGGTACAGAACAGTCTTAATTATATTTATAAAGATTTAAAATCAGTGTTTTTTATACAGATACCAAATTTCTATTTTTGTTAGAATATACTATTAAAAATTTATCTTTTTGGATTACATTAATAATCTTAATTATATTTATGTCAATCCAATATATTACAAAAATCTGATTTATTTCTCAAACAAAATATTTGAAAATGTTAAAATATGATAGTTACAAAGGAAAATAATACTTATTAAATGTTTGAAGGAAGGTTCAAGAATGAGTTCATGTCATAGTTGAAACATTATGAGTCACTTATATTCTCTATACACTATGCATAAAACATGTCATAAAAGAATGAAAATTTTATATTGTCAAAAAAAAAGAATGAAAATTTTATTTGAAAATAAAATTTTTGTTTGTTACAAAAGAGAAAGATATATGAAAAAACAATATTTTTGAAGGCGTAAATATATGATTACATAAAATAAATATAGATAAAAAGAAAAATAGATGGTTGAAATTTTTTGTCACGTAAATATAGATAAAATAAATGAAAACTAGAAAACAAAATAAATGGTAGACAAAACAAAAGGTTGATTACATAAAGTACATATATTATATGAAAAATAATAACATTCATATTAGAGTAATTAAAAGTATATCACACGGGATTGAATATTGTTGCGTTAAAAACACACTTAGAGCAAGTGTACTCTTTCACAGAAGTAGTATAAAAGATTATCGTATCCACAGGGATTAATTAGCAAGTAACAAACTAATCGAGATTATATATTGTTTTGACGAACAAATAGTTTGATTGTTATAATAACAAAATAAAAAGAAATAAATAGCAAGAATTAAAATAGAAGATATAATTAATGAAGAGAGGTCTCTAGGGTCACGGTTTAACTTGCAAGCTTCGATTCCCTTATGTCTAATTCTACCCGAATTCCTTTATTTTATTTAATTGCCAATCCCTTTACTAAAACTATTAATCCATTTGGTCATTCGCGATTAATATTCTTTTTCCTAAATTAACTCTTGTTTGGTCATGCAATAATTTAAATGCAAAAAAAGTATAAAGAACAAAAAGGTTGAATGACTGGAAGACTAAATTAAAGTTTGGTTATGCATTAAGTATAGCCCCAATTATCCTATAGGTCCACCAACTAATTGTAGTACGATCGCTGATCAACTAATTGATTATGAACATGCAAAGGGTGATCAATCCTAAGAACGTGATTAAATCAATATGACAATACTAATTGAAAAAAAAATTGGAATTCAAACCAGAAATTAGAACATAAAAAGGTTTCTAAGCATGCAAGATTCACCTAAGACCCTAGAAGAGCATTTAGGTATCCAAAGTCATAAAGAAAAATAAAATAGAAATTAGAGTCATGAATTACAGAGATAAAAATAACCGGAAATCAGATAAATTCTTATTGAGTCTTCAGTCTCCTTTTTCTACTCCAAAGCTCTCTCACGATGTCAAGAACTCTCACCCAAAAGTTCCTTGGTCTCTCTCTTTTCAGTCCGCCTGGGAACATGCAAAGGGTTGTACATAGCCTCCTTGTGTCAATTACTGTTATTTCTAATATTTGTGTGATCAACTAATTGACTATGAACATGCAAAGATTGTACATAGCCTCCTTGTGTAGATTAGTGCTATTTCTAATATTTGTGTGTGAGGCTATGTACAACCCTCTATCCTAATTACGGTTTGCCTCCTTTTAACTCCAAGTGCTCCTTTTTATGGTTGCTTGCTATCCACGCCCTCATCCATTCACGGCACCTTTCTTTTCCTTCACATGGCATGTGCTGACATTTTGATAAAGGGCTCCTCAATTGCAAGTTGGGCTTCATCCTTCTTTTGTATTATGGGCTTGTACTTCAATCCATTTGCTTTCATTTTCTTTTCATATATATATATATATATATATATATATATATATATAGCTCTAAATAGTTCACATAATGGACCTTCATTTTTTTTATCTTTTTTGCAAAAATAGAGTAAATTAAGTCCGTGACTTATATTTGACCAAAAAAAAATCAATGACTTATATAACTGCTAATAATTACTCTAAAAAATTACCCAAAAGTAACTCTAAAAATGCACTAAATTGATGTTTATCAAATATTTTACAAGAAAATATATTAATGTCTAACTCATTAAACTAAATATTAAACTTTAGTTGAAATTTTTTAAATATATGTTAATACTTAGTGTAAACTTTCATTTTAGACAATACACTAATATATGTCTAACTCATGAAAATTATTATTATAGTCTAGTTGAATATTTTTTAATATATATTAATACTTAGATTTTTTTTTTTTTAATCAAACAGGCAGGAGGCCCGAATATATTAATAAAAGAAAAACAATACAAAAAGCACAAGGGGGGACTATACCAAAACCCTTGGAAAAGAGGACAATAAAAGAGAGCCTAACAAAGGCCTCTAAAATTAACAACCTTAGACCACAATCGAGTCACCACACCCCTGACCACTGGAGACGGGACCCCCGCCATCATCGCGAAGTCGTGCCACCGGCCAGCACCGAGACAGCACCTAGCTTGAACGAGGAAGTCGAGCCACCAACCACCCCCGCGGCCTTGTACCCCCGGCCAACACCGGGGCACAATCAAGCAGAACCGCGAGCGACAGGAAAAAGGGCCCATGCCGAAAGTGCGGAGGTAAAACTACGGGTCCAAAGTCCACGACGACAGGCGCCAATGCCTCCAGTGCAATCTTCACTGTATCCAAACCCATTTTTCCACCAACCCAAACCACACGGGTCAATAGACCAACCCGACCCAGAAAGCCCAAACATCACCAAACACGGGTCACAGACCAACCCGACCCAGAAAACCAAAAACGTGTCACAGAACCATCACAGGCCGCCACCATCAAAACAGCCAGGCCGCAACCCGCTCGCAACCAGGCCGCCACAGTGGAGCAAAACGGAGGAGGCTCAGGAGGAGGGCGAACAGAGGCAACCACCGCAGGGGGGGGAAGATCCGGCAGCCACCAGCCAGCGGCAGCAGAACACGGATCCGCCGCCAACGACACCAGATCCGGATCGACCCTCAAACGCGAACCGGACCACCGCAAACGGCACCACCCGATCCAGCACCCGATCACACCAAAACGAGCATCAACACTCACGATCGGAACCCCCCCTTCCATGACCGACGCAGAAGCAGCAACCATCACGGAGCGCGGAGCGATCGTCGGGGCCACAACCGCCGTCTCCGGGAAAAGCGCCTCATCGCGACCAACTGACCAGGAGACAGCGACGCACGGTCGCTCAACCAGCTGCAACAGATCGACGGAAACAGGCGCGGCGGCCACCTCTGTGAAGGACAACCCATCGCGTGGGTTGGCAACCTCTCTCGAGAGAGAGAGGATCTGAAACATCGAGCATATTAATACTTAGATTAAACTTTCATTTAACATAATTGTGCTGGTCAATATACTCTAGTTATATTGTCACTAATAATATTTTAAATATGATTATGTACTTAATTTTAGATAACTTTTTTTAAAAAAATGTAATATGACTCTTTTTGGTATACAAAATATTTGTAATGTGATCGAATTTTTTTTGGGTAAACCAGGGTATCCTCAACAGCGGCTGTGGAGACTAATCCTTCATGGTACTGGAGTTCATTTAAGGGCTGACCTCTCCCAAGCGATGTCTCTCCATACACATCGGTCAGGGATCGAACACCTGACCAAATGCTTAAGGGGTCCAAGCAACCTACCACTTGTCAAAGGGTGGCCGGGGATGAAAGTGGAAGTTGCAAAATTCGTGTCTCGATGCTTAACTTGTCAAAGGGTTAAGATAGAGCACTGAAAGCCTGCCTTTGAATGTGCCAGAATGGAAATGGGAAAGCATTTCTATGGACTTTGTCATGGGATTACCACGGTCCCAATCCAGAAATGATTCTATTTGGGTGGTTGTTGATCGCTTGACCAAGTCCGCTCATTTTATTCCGGTACGTTCGAATCACAAAGTTGCCAAGTTAGCAGAAGAGTATCTCAAGAATATTGTAAAGCTGCATGGAATTCCCACGAGTATCATCTGTGATCGTGATCCCAAGTTTACATCACGATTCTGGAGAACACTGAATATGGCGTTGGAAACAACGGTATGTGCTAGTACCGCTTATCATCCGTAGACGGACGGACAGACTGAAAGAACAATTCAGACTTTGGAGGAAATGCTTAGAGCTTGTGTACTTGACAGTGGAGGTCGATGGGAGGATCATCTTCCATTGGTGGAATTTGCTTACAACAACAGTCACCATTCTAGTATCGAAATGGCTTCATATGAAGCATTATATGGGAGAAAGTGTAGAACACCATTGTGTTGGTGGGATGTCGGTGAGCAAAGATTGTTGGGTCCTGAATTATTCCGTGAGACTACTGAGAAGATCCGTCAGATTAGAGAAATGATGAAGACCGCTCAGAGTCGACAAAAGAGTTATGCCAACAAAAGAAGAAGGCCATTGGAATTTGAAGAAGGAGATCATGTATTTCTGAGACTTTCTCCAATATTGGTACCGGTATAGCATTGCGGGCGAAGAAGCTTAGTCCTCGGTATATTGGACCTTTCCAAATTATCGAGTGAGTTGGGCCAGTAGCATACCGCATTGCCCTACCGCCAGCTTTATCTAGATTACATGATGTGTTTCAACTGTCGCAACTGAGGAAGTACATTCCCGATCTGAGTCAACCGTTGAGTTTTGAGATGATTGACATCCGACTGGATTTGTCTTATCAGCCTAATCCAAGCCGAATCATCAAACGTGGCGAGAAAACGCTCCGAACGAGATCAATTCCTATTGTCAAAGTGCTTTGGGATGGTGCCTCGCTTGACGAATCGACATGGGAAGTAGAGGACAACATGCGGGTGAAATATCCCCATATTTTCAGTTGAGGTATGTTTTGTGCAATTTTGAGGACAAAATTTTTCGAGTTGGGGTGTATTGTAACATCCCCAAGTTGACTAATTTTGTTAATCAAAAATTTGCAAGCGACCACAATTAATTAATTAGCTAATTTGAAATGATTAGGCATAAATACTAATATCTCATAGTTGATTAATTTCCAATAATATATGTGCGTGTATGCCTTCATGAATGATTGTTGGTTTAAGTGGTTTTTAACTGAGAACTAGAAGTAAGGGTAGATTGGTCATTTCCCTTTTGCATGTGAGTTCTATACTCGCTTAGGAATTTGCTTATTTCAGAAATGAATGTATATGTGTTCCTGAACTGAATAAAACCGTTTTTCGTTTCGAAAAGTTCGCTTAAAACCATTTTCACAAAGATTGCGTTTGAATGGCTAAGTGTGTGATTATTGTGTGATTGATTGGATTGATTATGAATGTTGTTTGGTACCAAATTGATGTGTTGTTATGTTTGGGAATCGATCGGGACGGATTTTGGAATTGATCGGAATTACGAAACGGTCAAAATGTAGTGTAAATGTTGTTTCTGCACAGGGAGCACGTACCGTGCGCCCCTTAAGCACAGACCATGCGTCCCGTTCGCAGCAACATGCTGAAAAAATTATACAGGGAGCACGGACCGTGCGCCTCCTAAGCACAGACCGTGCATCCACTTCTGTTACCCTCTTCCAAAATATGTTTTAAGCCATTCCAATTGGTTCTAAGTCCATTCCAATCACTTCCCCAGCCCTATGAATTGACGAAATAACCGTAATTCGCTTAATTAAGCGTAGGTATGAATGAAATATTGGAAACACCCCAAGTATGTTAAATGATGATAACCGAATAGGGTTCCCGAGTGCGAAACACAAACTTATGTTAATGCAATGAACTAAATGTTCATTGAGGTTTTGGTAACCAATGTAATTACTTGATATAATTCAATGTACGATAATGTAATGACTTGATATGATTCTAGGTATGATAATTAATGTAAAAGACATTAATTGGGGTGACGACCTCTATGTATAGCACACTAGGGGAGGGAAGTCATGACCCCAAAACCTAAGCCCCTTCTTTGTTTGCCCACTAGTGAAAGTGGACTGGGTTCACCAGGTGTTGTACCCTAATTTTGTCCGACTAATTCAAATTCCCTTGAAAAAAAATCAAAAATATTATTTTTTTGTGTATTTGGTGATTTTAACCGTTGACACATGTCATTTGGTGCTCGTTAGCGGTTTTGTGTCATTTCTCTTATTATTAGTAGAACTTATTTACGTTTTATTGCATGAAAAAGAATTAAAAAAAATTGTTATTGGCATTGCTTTAAATCATATCATAAAATTAAAATACAAAAAATAATTGAAATGAAAATCAGATTTACTTCAATTAAAACTAAATGAAAATAAAAAGAGAGCATCTTCTAATTTGAGCTGAGAGTTGATAGCTCTTTTGTCTTATTTGCCTTTTGTTTCACCAAAATAAACCTCGGGAACATGCTTTACCACCGGCAAACACGCCTCACGCCTCTGCTGTCCCTCCTGCACACACTGATGACCAGCCTACAATTCCAGCTTGCAATTCTACTCTCTCTCTCCCTCCTGAGTTTCCCTCTTCCATTTAGAGCTCAACTCCAACACCTCCTTTAACCGGCAAATAATCCACTGTAGCACAAAAAAATTAAATACCAAAATAGCACACTTTTTAGATTATTTACCAAACTAGCACACATCCAATTTTAGTGTAGAAGTCGCCCCCCACCAAAACGACTTCTGAACTAAAAATTGTAATTTTTTTCATTTCTAGTTCAGAAGTCGCCCCCCCCAGGGTGACTTCTGAAGTGTGTTTTTTTATTTGACTTCTGAAGTGTGTTTTTTTATTTTTTCTTTTTCTTCTATATTTATTTAAATAAATTTAATTAATTTAATTTAATTAATTTAGAAAATTAATATTGTTAATTCTAAATTAATTATAAACTTTTTTGTGAAAAAAAAAATTTAAACACATTAATGTATTTAAAAGTGTCGGCAAAATCTCGTGCGTCCAAAAGTGTCGGCAACTTCTGAACTGTTTGTTTTGTAGTGCAAAAAATTAGTTTTTTACTATGTTTTGACCACTTTTAATCATATATTTGTATTTTTTTATTTAAAAAAATATCTACCGTGTAGAAGAGGTATAAAACTAACGTGTTGAGTTATGAAATATGACATACAGATTTACTTTGAACATGTATTATAATCGTAAAGAACACAAAAAAAAAACTGTTTGTTTTGTAGTGCAAAAAATTAGTTTTTTACTATGTTTTGACCACTTTTAATCATATATTTTTATTTTTTTATTTAAAAAAAATATCTACCGTGTAGAAGAGGTATAAAACTATCGTGTTGAGTTATGAAATATGACATACAGATTTAATTTGAACATTAATTTAATCGTAAAAAACACTAAAAAAACACGGATAATATTGATTGAAAAGTGGATTACAACAACGTTGAACTAGTCTAGATTGCGGTTTGCAGAGTGCACTATTACAGTGTGCATTGTGCATAGTGCACTGTTAAAGTGTGCATTGTGCAGAGTGCAGAGGTCTTAATTTCTTTATGGTTAAAGTGCTCCCGGGGTCCCTTATCTTTATTTAAATTAACGATTTGGTCCTTTATCTTTTTTTGTCCCAAATCAGTCCTTTATGTTTTAAATTTTTGACACATAAATCCTTTTCTGTCCCAAATCAGTCCTTTATGTTTCAAATTTTTAACACATAAATCCTTTTTTTTGACACATAAATCGGCACTGTTAACAGAAAAGGATTTATGTGTAAAAAATTTGAAAGATAAAGGACTTATTTGGGACAAAAAAAACATAAAGGACTAATTCGTTACTTTAAATAAAGATAAGTGACCCCGGGAGCACTTTAGCCTTTCTTTAATGGTCTAGATTTTGCCGACACTATTTAACGGCCTAGATTTTGCCGACACTAAACCCTAAAATCAACAGTTAAGATATTCCAAAATCAACGGCTTACATACGATCGATCACCCCTATTATAAATTTCCGCCGATGAGATCATCCGTCGGGTTTTCCCTCCAGCGTAAAATGTTTGGTGGAATTAGTTTCAATCATGTTTTCCTCTTGTTTCGTTTTTTATTTTCTATTCTTGTATTTCTGCAAATTTTGTTGTTTATTTTAGTCTTTTTTCAATATTTGATTGTGTTCCAATTTTTAATCTCTTAATTTTTTTTCGTAAATATTAACGTAATTTTTCGAATTAACAATATTAATTTTCTATATTAATTAAATTAATTAAATTAAATTTATTTAAATTAATATACAAGAGAAAAAAAATAAAAAAAGCACAGTTCAGAAGTCACCCTGGTGGGGGGCGACTTCTGAACTACAAATGAAAAAAAAATTACAATTTTTAGTTCAGAAGTCGTTTTGGTGGGGGGCAACTTTTACACTAAAAATTGGATGTGTGCTACTTTGGTAAATAATCTATAAAAGTGTGCTATTTTGGTATTTAATTTTTTTTTTGGGCTACAGTAGTGAAATTTCCCCTTTAACCTGTTCAAAATTTTATACACAAAAGGAGAAGAAGCATCAGACTTAACAATCAACATAACTAAAGCGTGAAAGCAGCGGGAGCTTGGAAGAGGGAAATTTGTGCTCAGAGCACTTTATACACCAAAGAATGAAACACATTTAGAGATGAAAATTAGAAAAACAGCAGACAAAATGGACCACACATTACAAAACTTCCTATAAATTAACCTTCAAACAAAGAGCAAAAGGAGGAAAAATGTTTTTTTAAAAAATGTAAGGAGGAGGAATTAGAAAAAAATTGTGAATAGAAAGACAGAGAAAATGGGGGAGAGGTAGAACAATAGAGAAAAATGTGAAGGAAAAAATAAAATGAGGAAAGAGAGAAATAAAAGAGGGTGTAGAGAGAAAGGGGAGAAGAAATCTGAGAAGGAAAAGTAGAGAGATTATCATCAACATTAGCTTCTTAGTCCACACCTCAAGTTCATACACACCAAAAATACAAATACCCACAGGCCACAACCAACAATCATTATCAACACAAAACTAAACACCCAATCCTCACATATAGCCAATGAAAGAATAAGAGAATGAGAGAGCGTGAGACATAGAAAAATCAGAAAAAATGGGGAGATAGGACCACCATACGTCCGCCACTTCAACCACCGCACCTCCGTGAACCAACAGCCATCGCCGACGCACCACCGTCGCTTTCCCCGTTGCTGCCGTTGCCACCTCTCTCCACTGCCCCTCTCTCTCTCGTTTCTCTTTCTCTCATTTTCTCTCTCCTGATAGGTCTAGGGATTTCAATCCCAAATTATATTATTCAATGTCATTTATTTTGAATAAAAATTATCATTTAATGTCTTTATTGCATTTTTTTTTAAATAAAAAGACCAATCGTGACGTGACCCTCACCCATCCCCTGTAAGTTGAGTTTTTTATTATTATTATTAGCATTATATCATCACCCCTTTACTGATCATTCCTTTCAAAAAAAATCATTCCTTTTGTAACACCCCGGTATTTCTAACATGTAGATATACCGTAATGCACAACTTTAGTAATAATTAGAGGACACAATTCCTGTTTAAGTATTGAACGTACAAACTTTTTCCGAAAATAAAATATAATACTTCGGATCCATTCGTCTTAATTCCATAATGTTTCAAACATCTGTAGGAATACAACCCAAGTGTTCAATACTATAAACAGAGAATTCAAAAGCGGTTCATACAACTCATAAACAATTACAAGTTATATAACCATAACAGGTCAACCGGAAAGATAAAAGAGAACATCAAGGCTGCACTTCGTGGGCACCTCCGCAAGCACGTCACCTACTCGTGTCGCTTACTCTTTCTCTTTCCCTGCTTCTCTGTAAAAACAACAACAATGATTGGGTGAGACAACTTGTCTCAGTGAGTTCTACCGTGCCCCCTCACTATCACTCGGTTTATTTATAAAACCGTCGCAACATAGTTAAATTTAAAAACTATTTGCTCAAATATATCCTTAGCCATTTACCGACCGTGCAACAGCCACAATCTCGGTATCCAATGCGCTAATTATTTGTTTCTAAGCCTCGTAAGTTACTATACAATTACAAGCTTATTAATCGAAACACCGACCGTGCAATAGCCACAATCTCGGTGAATCGTGTTCTTAACCAAGCAAACCATCGACCGTGCAACAGCCACAATCTCGATGAACCCACGTTAGTCCATTCCATAACGTTGTCCGGGCCTAGGGTGAGGGCTCATGACCTTCCCTTCCTAGTATTGGACCGACTTCTATATTCGACATATTCTGTATATCACACCCGCATTGGGCCGACTTCTATATTCGATATAATCTATATATATCGTTGTATCTATAACCCGTTTTGATGAATACGAAATTAGACAACCGGCATTATAATACAGTACCAAATTGGACGGGTTATCCGTTTTGTTATTCAAAATCATATGCTCACATGCGGTCTACAATTCGGTTTTGAAAACAGCTTTGACTTTCATAAACAGGGCATTTTCCCATTCGAATTATATATATATATAGTTAGTTAGTTCTTTGAATAAGCTTTCAAACGCACCTAAGAACACCTCAATCGGGTTCCCGGATTAAAAGTTATCGCGAAAACAAAATCAGGGTATTTTGCTGAAAAATTGCAAAGCGTCGCGTCGCGAATTGGTTCTGTCGCGACGCGAAAAGTTACAGAAAGTTTTGCGTTGCAAAAATAAGGGGAGATCGCGACGCGACAGCCACGGTTCGCGATGCGATGGGTGACAGAAGTGTTTGAAAACAGCATTTCCAAAACCCGTTTTGTATCGTTTCGCTTTCTATTCGACCCGAGACATTTCCTGACCATCGAGACTTATAAATAAACATTATAACCAGCAATTCAGTTTATATTCCAGCGAAAGCATTAAAATCAATAAATCCATAAAAACATATTTATCGATAAAATGTTTTGAAAGTCAGATTTTTGCATTGAACCCAAAATGAAACAAGTTCAGAATGTGGTAATGTTCCTAATCGTGAGTAAAACTCACCGATATGCCGAAATTCCGAGAGATCGCTTCCTCATTCGAACTGTCGATCAAAACCGCTCGAACAATCCCCGCAAGAGTTCAACCGCTTCAAAACAAACTCTTCAATGCTTTCCAATCTGAATCCAGCAACAACAACACTCTTCTTGCTACTGAATTCCTCTCCGATTTATGGAATTGGTGTATCTCGAAATTTTGGCGACTCGAACCCAAATCCGACGAATTGATGTTCCTAGCTCTAATTCTATTTCCCACCCCAATGTACAGATTTGCAACAAGTGTAACTAAGTCAATCCGTAACCAAAACCCCCCTCAAATCAGTGCCTATTATATAGAGAAATTTGTCTAGTTTCTGAGGGTTGAAGTCTCAAACGCATGCAATCAGTATTCTGAGAGTTATCACGAAAACAAGGGGGCGGGGTCAATACTGTGCCTGATTCATAACCGAAACTTGTGGACACAATATCTCCCTCCATTCCTAACGATATCAGATGATTCTTGTGTTCATATTGAAGCATTTTGTGTCTAGTTTCTGTATAAGCAAAAATCACGTTCAGAGGAGTTGTGTATGGAGAGATATAATGTAAACACTAAAGATAGGTCAAACGGCTTCCTGCAGAATTTCTGTTGAACTTGCGTCTTCAACTTCAGCCATTTCTAACCAAGAACCAAAAAACTAACTCTAACCCTTTGATGATGAATTTGGTTCAATATACACCATGCCAAGTTCTTATTTTTCAATGATTAGCTCCACTTTAACATGCAAGCAAGAAGATTGAGGTTTGTTCAATGTTTGAGCTTCAAGCTCCATCCATGGTCAAATGAATTAGGATTAGAATGGGAGGCTGAAACTTGGATCAATGGAAGGAGCACGAAAATTGGAGAGGAAAGGAGAAGAAAATACTCACGTGCATTGAAGAACTTAGTTGATCCTCCCTCCCCTTTCTTCTTCTCTCCTTCGCCTCCCTGTCTTCTTTCTCTCCTCTCCTTGTTTCAGTTTCTGAAGTGGAGGAATGAGTGTGGGTTCAGAATGACTTCAAGGACTAAAGTGTTTAAGTGTGAAGTAAGAGTCCATAATGCCCTCAGCTTAAGGCATTCACTCAATTTCTTTGTTTAAACCTTTAAATCCTCAGTTTTTGATACTAATACGCTTTAACTGTATGGCTCATCCACTAACGTTGATTTTCTCGACCGTCCTATATCCGAGTAATGTGTTATCATTTTACTCGAAATGTAAGTTACCTGTAATTTCCGTACGTCAAAGATTTTAAAAATTAGGGATGTTACACCTTTACTCATCAAAAAATATTATTATTCTTGTTCTACTTTTGTTAAATAACCAATGTTATACCCCAATTTTGTCTGCTCTCTTTTTACTATAGTCATTTTCATCATCTAGTTTTGTGTGTCGTAAGTCCCGGGTCCTATTACCGCAAGTTAGTTTTTGGGCTCGTTTAGACGCTAGTTCGTTTTATTGGGTCTGTACTTAGTAATTCACTCTATTGGGCCTATTTTTGATTTTCTCGTTTGGGCCTTGGCCCATCTTGTCCTTTTTCTAGATTTGTCTTTTTAAAATAACGTTTTCTCTAATTTAAAAAATCAGTATTTTATTTACATTATCACCAAAACAAAAATAAAATTACATAAAAAAAAAAGAGAAGAACGAAAATAATAAAAAGGGGGTGTCGGTAGCATTAACCTTCAGCCCAACAAGCTGTTTGCCCAGCAAGTCAACTTGCCCAGCAAGTTAACTTGTCCAGCAAGTCTCTTCACCTAACCCTTCACCTATAAAAGGAGGCCCTGTCCACGGTGAAAAACACACCACAGTGATTCAACAAGAACACTGAACACATTCTCTCTCTCTCCCAGCGAAGTTCTCGCTCTCTCTCTCTCCCCTCCCTTTTTTATTTTATTTTTCTTTTAATTAGTTTATTTTTAAATATTATTGATAATTATTTTTCACTAGTTGCACTTTTCATTTTTTTTTTCTTCTTTGTTAACTTTCCATTCATATTAAAAACAGAAAAACAAAATAATCATTTTCCTCCAAAAATAAAAATCTTATTTTCAAACTAGGGGACTAAGTCGACTGTACAGTCGGGTTAGTCTGCTTTTTAGGTCACTAATGAACCGTTACGGATCATGGCCTAAAATCCCAATTTAAAACAAACAATTTCTAAATTAAAATAAACACAAACATATTTCTTTCCACAAATCAAATTTTTAAAATAGGGGATTAAGTCGGCCGCACGGCCGGATTAGTCCGCGTTCTAGGACGAATGAGCCGTACGGCTCAAGAGTCCTAAAATCCCTATTCCAATAAAATCAAACCAACACACATCAAACCATTTTCCAAGCTCCAAAAACTCCATTTTTATAAAATAGGGGACTAAGTCGACTGTACAGACGGGTTAGTCATCGTTCTAGGACGGATGAGCTGTACAGCTCAACAATCCTAAAACCCCTATATTAAAAAATACCAACCAACAAAACTTTTTCTACCCAAGAACTACGTGTGATTTGATTCTCTACCAAGAGATACGTAGGAGCAGAGGGCGGCCGACCTCTGTCAATTGCACTAATAAAAAACCTTTTTCAGTCTTTTCCTAAATAATCATTTTCTTAAATAAAATATCAATTTTCTTCTTTCTTTTTAAGGCTTAAAGGTACTTTTAGTCCCTGCAAATGTCACAATAATCCAGTTTAGTCCCTGCAATTCCAAAACTTTTAAAATAGTCCCTGCAATTACAAAACGTTACTACTTTTAGTCCCTGCTGTTAGTTAAGGGTTAACACTGTTAACTTTTGATGATGTGGCACACCCCCCACCCCCCACCCCCCCCACCCCACCCCACCCCCCACCCCCCACCCCACCCCCCCACCCCCACCCTTCTTCTTCCTCGTGAACCCCCCCACCCCACCGACCCCACCCCACCCCCAGCCCTTCCTCCCCTTCGCCCCTCCTCCCCTTCGCACCTCCCCCTCCCTACCAGCAGGGACTAGTGGCGCACCGTAGCCCACCCTACCAGCAACACACAGTAGCGCACACCCTGAAAACGCAAACAACAGCGCACAAAACGACGAGCTGAATCGCGAACGGAGGACGATGCGCACGGCGGAGGGCGATGCGCACAACGGAGGACGCGCGAGGAGAACGACCAAACAAGATCCAAGGAAGCGATGATGATGAACAGCGCGCAGAGAACCAGATGAGAACCGATCTGAGAACCAAGGAAGCGAGGACGATGAACAACGCTCAGAGAACCAAGGAAGCGATGACGATGAACAGCACGCAGAGGAGATCGCAAAACGGCGGAGGAGATCGACACCAGAGATGGATCCGAACCAAAGATCCACGAAGGAGAGGATCCGAACCAGAGGAGAAGAAGGGTGGGGGTGGGGGGTGGGGGGTGGGGTGGGGGGGGGGGGGTGGGGGGTGGGGGGTGGGGTGGGGTGGGGGGGGTGGGGTGGGGGGGGTGGGGGGTGGGGGGTGTGCCACATCATCAAAAGTTAACAGTGTTAACCCTTAACTAACAGCAGGGACTAAAAGTAGTAACGTTTTGTAATTGCAGGGACTATTTTAAAAGTTTTGGAATTGCAGGGACTAAACTGGATTATTGTGACATTTGCAGGGACTAAAAGTACCTTTAAGCCTCTTTTTAATTCACAATAAAAGGGTAAAAATAAACATTTTCAAAATTAATATTCTTTCCTACAACTAGTTAGCAAGTAACCTTCATTAGGAAGGATGTCGTGGGGTGCTAATACCTTCCCCACGCGTAACCGACTCCCGAACCCTTATCTGGTCTCAAAGACCCTTATCCATTCCAAAAAGGATTTTCCAATGTTTGCCCTTAAATTAAACTTTGGCGGCGGCTTCATTTTTGAACCTTCGAGGAATCATTGCCCGGATTTTTCGATCGCTACAACCAATATTTTATATACAAAAAATCTGTTTTCCTAACTTGCACCCCTTATCTGTGCTTGAACCCCCACACCCTATTTAATTTCTTATTTTTCATTCATTTTGTTATATTATCTTTCCCTTATTTATTTCTAATAAAGCATCAAATGCTACTCATCATTTTATTTATTTTGTAATAAATATTAACTACTACTTTGCAACATATTTTTTATGTCTCTGACTCATTCAGGTCTAGGTTTTGGCTCCACTCGTCTTACTTTCACTAAACGATGAGTCCAACTCATCTTCACACATTTTACAAACCAATGAGTCCAACTCATTTTCATACAATGCTAACTCTTTTTCATATCATGCTTCCGAACAAACTTTTTCCAAGAACTACGTAGCCTTTGATTCTCCATTGCACAAGGAGATACGTAGGAGCGGGGGGCACAATCCCGTCAAGCACAAAAATAAACAATTTTCATTATGTTGCTTTCTCAATTCTTTTTTTTTTACAAAAAACCACAAAATATAAATAGGGAATTAAGTCAGTCACATGATCGGGTTAGTCAGCTTTTTAGGACCACGAATGAACCGTAAGGATCAGGTCCTAAAATCTCTATTTAAAAAAAATAATTTCTAAATTAAAAAAACACAAACACATCTCTTTCATTTCAAAATCAAAAATCTTATTTTCAAAAATAGGGAATTAAGTCGTCCATACGGCCGGATTAGTTATCGTTTTAGGACGAATGAACCCTACGGATCAAAAGTCCTAAAAACCCTAAGTTAAAAAACACAAACCAACAATATTTTTCTTTCCAAGAACTGCGTAGCATTTGATTCTCTACCCGGAGATACGTAGGAGCAGATGGGGGCCCACATCTGTCAAGTGCATTAATAAAAAATCTTTTAGTCTTTTTTTAAAAGCGTTTCTTTTTTTAGCTCTCAATAAAGATGCAAAATAAAATTCATTAATTTTTTTAATAAAAGGAAAATAAACATTTTTAAAGGTAATATAGTTTTGCACAATTAATTAGAGGTAAACATTGATGGAGACTTAATTGAACGCGAGAGATCCTCCGGATTTTTTGGTCGCTACACCGGGGGACTGAAACTGCAGGATCTTCAGTGTTGTGCTAGAATAAAAATAAGATCAGTGGGTAGCTGCTAGACTGGGCCTCACTTGATCTTGGTAGCTGCTGAACTGGGCTACAATTAAAACTGTAGCTGCTGAACTGGGCTACGATTAAAACAATGCATAACGAACCGCTAGTGTTAGTAAGGGGTCTCGATAGGACTCACTGAGATAATGTTTATCTCACCCTTTTAATGTTGTTGTTTTTCAGAGAAATAGGGAAAGTCGAAAGCAGTGAAGGATGGCTAGATGACGCTCCGCATGATGATATTGAAGACTAGTTATATGCTTATGTAGTTTTCTTGTTTTAAGTACTTCGACTATATAACTTGTATTTGTACTTAAAGTTGCATATCGGTTTCCGCTTTATTTCTGTATTTGGATATTGAACCTTAGGATTGAGGCGAGGACGTCTAATCACAAAACTTAAGTTATTTATGTACTTCGGTTTGAAGTTTTAAAATATGAGTGGTACTTTGACATGTTTAGTCAAAGGTTTAGTGTTGTTCAATGTCCATAAAACAGGAATAACACTCTAATGTATGCTAAGAAAGTATATCTTGGTATTTTCACTATGTAGAAATATCAGGTTGTTACACTTATATTCTCTATACATAAGCATAATACATGTCAATAATATTATGCGAAGTTAAATGAAATTTTAAAAGAATATTTATTAAAACGGAAAGTGTATATACTTATGTCACATAAAAATGTGAATTTTATTTGAAAAATATTTTTTTTATTACAAAAGAGAAAGACGTTTGAATAAACAATATTATTGAAGTCGTGCACATAAATATAGTTACATATATGATAACCTAAGAGAAAAATAAATGTTAGACTAACCAAAATGATAATTACATAAATACATATTACATGAAAACTAATAATAATTAAATTAGAGCAAAAGTATACCACACGGGATTGAATATTTTATAAGAAAGTATATTAATGTCTAAATCATTAAAATAAATATAAAACTTTTGTAGTTGAATGTTTTTTAATACATATTAATACTTAGAATAAATTTTCACATTAGACAATATGCTAATATCTGTTTAACTTATTAAAATTAATATTAAACTTTGGCTTAAAGGTCATTTTGGCCCCTGCAAAATACACATTAATCCATTTTGGCCCCTGCAAAATAAAAAACTTTAAATAAGCCCTTGTAAAATAGTTAGTTGTTCAGTTAAGCCCTCGCTGTTAGTGGTTCACTAACGCTATTAGTTCTAAAGGTATTTTGCAGGGGCCAAAATGGATTAATGTGTATTTTGCAGGGGCCAAAATGGATTAATGTGTATTTTGCAAGGGCCAAAATGACCTTTAGTGTGTATTTTGCAGGGGCCAAAATGACCTTTAAAACTAACAGCGTTAGTGGACCACTAACAGCGAGGGCTTAACTGAACAACTAACTATTTTACAGGGGCTTATTTAAAGTTTTTTATTTTGCAAGGGGCCAAAATGGATTAATGTGTATTTTGCAGGGGCCAAAATGACCTTTAAGCCTTAAACTTTACTTGAATACTTTTATACGTCTGCATGACTTATTTTTTTATTAAATACTTATGTTACATGTATCATTTTTTTATAATACCAAAAACACATATTTTTCCGTGCATCGCACGGGTTAAATACTAGTTGTATTTATAAGTTAAAAAAATTGTTTGTGTTAAACTTAGAGTCTTTTTGGAACATTTTTATTTTAGAAGTAGGGTGACTAAAAGAAAATAGTTCATCTGTTATCCATCACACGCAACTATAACTAAATTTATTCAGTCCATCTATTACAAACCATAAATATGGATATCACCCGATTTATCCATTTATATTGTGGATATTACAAACCTGTTGAACGGTTTCATTTCAACGGGTAATCGATTTGACTCAGTGGGGTGGCGTGATCTTGTTTGACTGGGTAACGATTGTGTTTTTGAAGACTGGTTTGAGGCGTGTATTAGAAGGGGTCTGGGGGATGGTCGAGAAGTGGACTTTTGGTACCATCATTGGATTGGACAATGGCCCTTAAATCAGGATTTTTCTAATTTATTTGCTGGTTGCAGGGATAATTACATAATGGTGGCTGACTTGGGCAGTTGGGATAATAATGTTTGGCGTTAGAACCTTTCTTGGAACCACTTCTGACAATCCACCGCTGGTTGAGGAGGCTAACGCCCTTAACTTATTTTGTTGGATGTTGTTTTGAAGGCATGTAGTGATGATTATTGGATTTGAATATTGGAATCTAGTAAAAGATTCACAGTGCGATTGTGTTATAATCACTTGGATCAAGCGCATCTGGTACACACTGAAGACATCAGCCTCAGTTCGGCTTTTAAGGCTCTTTGGAAGACAACTATCCCTTCGAAAGTTGGTATTTTCGGATGGAGAATACTCACCAACTCTCTCCCAACTCGTGATTTGCTTCTCAGGCGTAATGTTATTTATTCAGAGGAGGCAGCGGTGTGTGCTTTCTGTAGGGATCAGCGTGAAGATTTGCAGGATCTCTTTCTCGATTGAAATTTGGTGAGAAGGGTGTGGTCTAAGATTAACAGTTGGTTAGATATTCAGGTACCTGATAAGCCTATTTTTAGAGTCTTTTTAAATGTTATTTTTATTAAGTTTATTTTATTTTAATATATTTTTTTGAGCTATTTTACTACAAATGTTTACTTTTTATTTTCAGGTTTTATTTTGAAACAAAAGAGAAAATATGAGCTAAAATGAAGAACAAAGAAAATATTTGAGGAGGAACAATTTTTTAGACAGCACTAGGCACTCTGCAGGGCGCCAAGGAGCAGCACAGCGCAAAACTGGCGCAAGACAGGGCGCCAAGGAGCAGCACAGTGCAAACTGGCGCAAGACAGGGCGCCAAGGAGCAGCACAGCGCAAAACTGGCGCAGGACAGAGCGCCAAATGCGCCAAGGGCGCCAAGGAGCAGCACAGCGCAAACTGGCGCAGGACAGGGCGCCAAGGGCGCCCAGGGCGCCAAGAAGCAGTCAATTTTGGCTGCGGCCACTTGCTGATGGCCATTTTTGCCAACTTGATTTTTTACTTCTTTTTGACCATTTTGCCCCTCCACTCAAAGTGCTTTGTCCACTTGTTGATGGCTATCTTTGCCAACTTGAGTTCACACTTCTTTTCGACTATTTTGCCCCTCCACTCAAGTGCTTTGTCCACTTGTTGATGGCTATCTTTGCCAAACTTGAAATGACTATTTTGCCCCTCCACTCAAGTGCATTGTCCCTCATTTTTTCCTATAAATAGGACCTTGATCCTCACTTGTAAGGGAGCTTGAATTTTGTTAGAAGATCACTCTCAAAAACTCTCTAAGATTTATGACTTCAATTTACTCTTCATGTTCTTTATGATTCTTGCTCTTTTACTTTCTTGCCCTTTTACTTTCTTGCTCTTTTAATTCTTGCCCTTTTACTTTCTTGCTCTTTTAATTCTTGCCCTTTTACTTTCTTTCTCATTTACTTTCTTGCCCCTTTACTTTCTTGCTCTTTTATTTTCCAACTCATTTAAATTCCTTGCAATTTACTTTTTAAGCAATTTACTTTCTTGTCATTTACAATTCCGCTATTTATAATTTTGCAATTTTCTCAATTCCTAACATTTATTTTCTTGCCATTCTAACATATAATTCCTAACTCATTTACACATTCTGCAACTTATCGCTTTCTTTACAATTCTTGCAATTTACACATTCCGCAACTTATCGCTTTCTTTAAATTCCTTGCAATTTACACATTCCGCAACTTATCGCTTTCTTTACAAATTCTTGCAATTTACAAATATGCAATCTTCCTCTTCTCCTCTTTTGTCTACAATGATCATGAGTGAGTAGACTTTCTTAGCCTTGGGGTTTTTGGCAACAATCAAATGATGGCTTCCTACTAATTAATTCCCAAGACTATTCTCCACCTTAATCGTTTTGTATTTTTAAATCTAATTTCATCACTTTTCATTATTATTTTAAAACACCACACGATGTACCGAAAGGGGAAGTGTGGTTGTTGGATCTATGAAATTAGACAATAAAATCAACACATGAAAATAGTTTTGGTTTTATTGAGACACGAAAAGGTCTTTGCTTAATGGGTTCTAATAATAATCAACCATTAAAACAAGCTTGATAATTAGTTTAGAACACGCGTTTGTATTCCGAAAGGAAACTCTTGCTACAACTGTAACGCCCAAATATTTAATTAAATTATTTAATTAAATATTTAGGTATCCATTTATTTATTTATTTATTTATTTTTGTTAGTGTAATTATATTAGCATTTGATTAAGAGGTGTGTAATTGGATTTTAGGAGATGGTGTTAGTAATCGGGCTTAAGCTGGAGGAAAGCCCGCGATCCATATCCATGAGTTAGGCGCTTAGGCATATGGGGGTTGGGGTTTGGCTTGTCATTAGCGCAAACCCTAAGAGAAAAGAAAGAAAAAGTTGCGAATAGAGAGAGGAGAAGAGAAGGGAGAATTCGGCGCACAAGGGAGAAGAAGAGGAGGGTTCGCAAGTTCAAGGAGAAGAAGGAAGCCGTGTTGCTGAGGTTTTGTTGGTGACTCGATCAAGAGAATTGGTGCTCTCCTACTATAAGGTAAGGGTGGGGTTCTTCCTTATAATGGGGTTTCATGATGGGGTTATGTGGGGATAGGTCCTATAATACCCTTTGATGGATTGTGATGTTTGATTTGGTGTTAGTTGAAATTATAACTAGGTTGGATTGAAATTTGACATTTGTTGGTGATAGTTGTGACTCTAGAACTTGGTGCTCATTGTTGTTATTACTAAACGCATGCTAGGTGTTCGATTAAATTGTTGTTTGGTGTTGTGAGTGACAAATTATGATGATTGACATTGGTGATTAAGGATTGGTGATTTGAATTGGTGAATTAACGAAATATTGAACCCTAGGGCGCCATGGGCGCCATTGTCCTAGATGCTGTTTTTGGCGCCCTGTGCCTGGGTGCCGTGCCTGGTTCTGTTGCCTTGGTGTTCTGTTGCTGTCTCTGGCGCCCTGTGCATGGGCGCCGTGTCTGGTGTGTGTCCTGTGTGCGCCAGAATGGTTGTTGCTGTTGTGTTCTGAGTCATGGGCGCCATGGGCGCCAGAGTTGCTGTTGTCGTGTTCCCTCTGTGTGTTGCAGTTTTTGGCGCCCTGTGCCTGGGCGCCGTGTCTAGGGGGTGTTCCTGCGCCAAGTTGCGTTTCTGTTGTGTTCTGGGCTGTCTGGGCGCCAAAGGCGCCATGTCCTACAGTGTTGTCTGTTGTGTTGCTGCCTGTTGCTAGGCGCCCACAAAGTCATGCGTGTTGAGTTGGTTGCTAGGCGCCCTGCTCCTGGGCGCCAGATTCAGTTGTGTTGCCTATTGCTGGGCGCCATGCTCCTGGGCGCCAGTTTGCTGTGTTGCGTTTTCCTGCTATGCGCCCTGTGCCTGGGCGCCGTTTTCAGCATATGTCTCAGTTTTGTTCCTATTTTGTTTTTGCGATATCTTTTGACTCGGGAGTCCGATTGAGACGTTTCAAAATGTTTTGGAAAGATTATTCAGAAGCCTAGCTGAATATTCTAATTTAAGGCAAAGTGATCTATTTTTCTGGAAATTGTTAGCCGTTGTCTTAGTCGTTAAGTGTTGATGCCTTTGGGAAAAGAAAAATTGTCACATCTCAAATATTTTGGAAAATTGTCGTCGTCCCACTATTTTGGAAACTTGTTGTCATCTTGGTGTCTTGGTGCTGTTTGAGCTAGGTGTGAAGGCTCCAAATATTGGTGTCCCGTTGTCTCGGGTAGTTTGGTGTTTCGGTGTCGTTGGGCTAGGTGTGAAAGCTCAACTTTGGTGATATTGGTGAATAATTTTTGGTGTGTCACATTGTGACTATTTTGGATGATTGTCTGTGTGCATACATGGTGTCGCATACACCATGTGCATTTATTTTGGTGAAGGCCTTTGGTCTTGGAGCTAGGTGTGAAAGCTCAAATTTTTCAAAAACTAGGTGAGCCGGGTGTGAAAGCTCAAATTTTATGAATTGGTGAGCCGGGTGTGAAAGCTCTCAATTTTGGTGACACCTCTATTTACAGGCAAAATTTTTGGTGATTTGGTACCACATGTGTAACACCCCTTTTCTACCCGGTAATTTGTTTAATAAAAATATCAGAGTTTTCAAAATTTATTTACACCACAAGGGATGTCACACTTACTTCGCTAAAACGTCACACTTCAAATAACTCGCTTTTCAAAAACAGTCTTATAATAACTTCAAAGCGTCATTATCAGTTAAAATACAACTTCACATCGAAAATTCAACAGTTTAATCATAAAAGGCATTACAACTATGCCAGGCTTGCAATACTAAAATCCAATAACCACAATAGTCATAAATGACTTAAACAACATTCATTCCCCTCCCTAGTGTTACATATCAGAGCAGACGACCCGACTCAGCTAGTGAAGGTACCTAAGCCTTCACTCAAGGATCACCTGCACGTTACCGCATAGGGGTAACATTCAAACAGAAGGGGTGAGTTCATCTAACAATATAATAAAGCGTATGATAAGCACTATGCTAGAGCCAAGACACTATATCAACCACATCACGAACATCAAGTCAATCATCAAGGATAAGCAGTCGATTACATCATCAAGGGTAAAACAGTCAATTACATCATCAAGGGTAAAACAGTCAATTACATCTTCAAGGGTAAAACAGTCAATTACATCATCAAGGGTAAAACAGTCAATTACATCATCAAGGGTAAAACAGTCAATTACATCATCAAGTTACTCAGCACAACGAGTCGTCACAATGTCATGCAGGAGTATGAAATGCAACCCACTCGCGGGCATATGCATGAGGTACCTTTTCACAAACGTCGCTTAGCCCTTAAGGCCTCATCGTCACTTAGCCACTCAGGCCCCAAAACGTCACTGGGTTTATGCATATGGGCATGAGACACTATGACATGCACCACTCACAACACACAAACACACAATTACTCAAATCATAGTCAACTATGTGACCCGTCACTTACCGGTTTTTGCTCGCAAGAGCACAGCACCTGTCAAATTCACAATCAGCACACAACGTCACTGGCCATTTAGACCTTAACATCACTTAGCCCTTCGGGCCTCAAACGTCACTGGGTTTTCATCGTCACTTACACATAAATATCAATCAACTCAAATCGTAGCCACTGAGGGCAAAAACGTCATTTGACTAGCCACCAAGGGCATCCTCGTCATTTACACATCATTACCATCAACTTTGGCCACTAGGGGCAAAACAGTCATTTGACTAGCCACCAAGGGCATCCTCGTCATTTACACATCATTACCATCAACTTTGGCCACTAGGGGCAAAACAGTCATTTTAGACCACAACAGCACATAGGGACCAAAACAGCACGCTAAACAGAGGAAAAATGTTGCACAGGGCTCCGGAGCCCTGTGCCCAGGCAACACACCTAGACACACCTAGACACACCTAGACGCACCTAGACACACCTAGACGCACCTAGACGCACCTAGAAATCACCGGGACAACTCACAAACGACACGGGATAAAATGAAATCGCTCTAGCCAAAACGTTCACAATAAAAAGTTGCTCGGTCAATACAAAATTTGGCTAGGGAAAAAGTGCTCAGAAAATCGAGTTTTCCACAAAAAACCATTTTTTAACAGTCTTGACAGCAACACTGCACAGTGGCAGCAACACTGTCACTGTGCAACACACACATAAACCAAAACTTGCGCACATCTCCCAAATGGTGAGTGCTACAGAAAATCCGCTCGAGCCAAAACGTTCACAATAAAAAGTTGCTCGGTCAATACAAAATTTGGCTAGGGAAAAAGTGGTTAGAAAATCGAGTTTTTGACGAAAAACACATTTGTCACTGTTCTGCCAGCAACACTGCAGCAGAACAGCAACACAGCAAGCAACACACCGCAACTGTGCAGATTTTTCCTGCAGCAGTGCGCCTACTTCGGCGAATTAATTAAAATAGTAAACGATAACGGATTTCAACAAAAGACCACTCATTGGAAAGCTCTTTGAGTTTAGTTTCAGCCTGTGATTTTCATTTTTCAAAATAAGTATCCAACTGGTACAGTTTTTCAATTTACTACAGAGAGGTACCAATTCGGACAGAATTTTGTGACCCGACTTTGGAGACTTATAACTTGAGCTACACAACTCCGATTTAAACGAAACCAGTGCCAAAACGACCGGCGTTAAGTCTACTTTCTAACGCAATCAGCCACCAATTTTTTGAGTCGACCAAACAGTGCCAGTTTACGAAAACACGAAACAGTGTTCAGAAAATACACAACACGACACATCAATTTTTGACCCCGAAACTTGTCACGCTCCCAATTCGGGTTTAAGGCCACGTCATGCCACGCGAATACCAACATAAACTCCAAAATATAAGGCGTCCCGATTCGGGTTTAAGGCCACGTCATGCCACGCCAATGACCACAACAATTATGACATTGAGACATAGACACCTTATGTTCAAATCACCAATTCAACACCAATTCATGAATAATCATTGTCACCAATCACCAATTAAATTCATGTCTCAATCACACATATCAACAAACATCAATTATTCATCATAATTCACATACTTTCTCATTGAGTCAACATATCAAACATTCTAGAGGCAAACATAGTCACGTAATCAATTTTTTTGACACCAAGACACCATAAATCACCCAATTCAAAATATTATCACAACAATCATGAAATTAATTACACAATCAATTTAACAATTAACTTAGAACCTTACCCAAACATAAAAACCCATCATAATTCCCAATTATAGAGAAGATGAGACCCACCCTTACCTTAGATTATGACGAACACGATAACTCCATACGTAAGCTCCAAAGAACCCGCAACACGACCCTTCTCCTTTTTCTCCTTGAGATTTGCGCACTTCACCTCTCCTCCTCTCCTCATGGGCGCCGCGCCCTCCTTCCCTTCCCACTCTCTCTATTCGCATTTTTCCTTTCTTTTTCTCAAAATGAACCAAAACCTTAAAATCTCAGCTTTTATATGCGCTTAGGTTGTCGGGCTTGGATTGCGGGCTTCCCCGCAGCTTAAGCCCAATTTAATTACAACACCTTATCCGATTACAATACTGCTCCTTATTTTATTTAAAACACCTTATACTCATTTTAATAAGTAATAAATAATAATTATATTATTATTTCTACCACCCAATTTCTTTTAACTAATTATATAATTTAATCTATTATTTTTGGGGTGTTACAACTCTCCCCCACTTAAAGGAATTTCGTCCTCGAAATCCACCTGTCAACGCCAACACGCTCCCACTAAGGCCACCTAGACAACTAGTGCTATCATTCATGCTGATTACTATTGCTCTGATTACCGGCGGTAAGTGCTTGGGCGGCCGTCCCTCCTACTCGTTCAGCCAGGTAACTTCAAGCAGTAATAATTCGACCCACTCTCTACTCCGCTGCGCTACTCTGATAAACTAGCTCGCATTTCACCTCACTCATCTACCCTTAAGGATAACAAAATACATCAATCATCACAGCATCAAGACGAAATTCACAGGGTGCATAACAGTCGTACAACAAGTCTCATAATTTTAGTAACACGACAACAACATCCACAAACAACTCTGCCACTCAGGCGACATCAACAACTACAATTGCCACTCAGGCGACATCAGCAACCACAATCGCCACTCAGGCGACACCAACAACTAAAAACCAACGACAGAGTAACATCATCAACAACAACAATATTAACAACTCAGTCACACAATCGGGCACTAAGGCACCGGCAACAGTTAACAATCGAATTAGGCACAACTCATAAAAATAGGGGCAGCGCATAGGTTAGGAATAGTAACAGTACTTTTCGGTACGGTGAAAGTAATTTTTAAAGACAGCAACGATGATTTTTCAGGAAACAACAACAATCATCTCAGGAGCACAGCAGCAGTAGCTTTCAGAAAACAGCAATAATAGTTTTTCGAGAAACAACAACAACAATAACATCAACAACATCACGAGGAAGTTTACTAAATGCGTAACTATAGCAACAACAAGGCACACGGCACGGAAACAATGGCATAATGTCACATGGCAACAACAACAATAGTTTTTCAGGAAGTGACAACAATAATTTTCACAAAAACAGCAATGATCATTTTTCAGAAACAGCAACAATTATTTAAATAAAACAGCAACAGCAGTTTATACAAAACAGTAGTAGCATTCGACTTTTTAAAACAGCATGGCATTTATCATTCAAACAGCAATAGCAAATAGCTCAGGATAATCCACGAAACATTATCAACTAAGTACACAGGAACACGGTTAATATTTAAAACCTCATTACAACTAGTCAGCCCAAAAGAATAGTTACATTAACATTTACAGTAATTAGTTAATTCGGCCCAAGTGCACAAGCGTCCAAAATGCACATTTTTAATTCTTAAGATTTTTAAAACCACGTAACGCATATCGCAAGAGCGCAACTGCTAAAACAAAATTCGAATCGTTTATAAAAGTAAGTCTCAATGCTAATCTCGGCATCCAGCCGTAAAAGTGTTTAATGGATGTTCAAAAACAATTTCGGAACTTCCATTATTTTTCGGATTATAAAACTCTATAGCGCAATTCAAGAAGTAACGACCAAAAAGATTTTGTCATAAAACTCAAGCATACAAGACTCCACCTTGAGGAAAACTAGGCAAGTCAAAATAGCAATCACATGAGACGGTAGTCCTCAGCTAAAATTGTTACATCAAATTGCGGTCTTTTCCAAAAAGAGTTGAGGTCAAAATTATAGCACTCAATGAAGATATTTTTCGTTTGTAGTGATTAAAACGCTACGATAGTTATTAGTGCAGCAATACCTTGAAGTAGTCCACAAAATAATTTTACAACGCATTCAGTTTTCAAACATCAAACGTATTCACAGGATTTTTTTTTTTTTTGTAAAAGCTCAGCGTCGACCTCTTAAAATAGTTCGGACATATCAACATAAGAAGGTACATGCGACTTAACAATCCACAGCAACAGCAATTAATTCGACATTTTATGTAAAACACACAGAGCTCAATATCAACTAAAACACATGTGAACATTTAAACAACATGACAATTCATTTAGAAGCACGCAGCAATAAGGTCAACAACAAGGATCACAACAGCAAAACACAGTTCTCACACTGAATACACAATAGGGCACACAGCACTAGTAGGGAAATCTCCCCCACTAGTTCACTTACCAATAGAAACTTTCCGGTGTACCTGCAACACAAACAACGGTCAGCACTGAAAAGACAACAGTTGGTCACTATCTGACACAACGACTCGACGACTCGGCCGGACAGACCAACCATTGCTCTGATACCACTAGTGTAACACCCCTTTTCTACCCGGTAATTTGTTTAATAAAAATATCAGAGTTTTCAAAATTTATTTACACCACAAGGGATGTCACACTTACTTCGCTAAAACGTCACACTTCAAATAACTCGCTTTTCAAAAACAGTCTTATAATAACTTCAAAGCGTCATTATCAGTTAAAATACAACTTCACATCGAAAATTCAACAGTTTAATCATAAAAGGCATTACAACTATGCCAGGCTTGCAATACTAAAATCCAATAACCACAATAGTCATAAATGACTTAAACAACATTCATTCCCCTCCCTAGTGTTACATATCAGAGCAGACGACCCGACTCAGCTAGTGAAGGTACCTAAGCCTTCACTCAAGGATCACCTGCACGTTACCGCATAGGGGTAACATTCAAACAGAAGGGGTGAGTTCATCTAACAATATAATAAAGCGTATGATAAGCACTATGCTAGAGCCAAGACACTATATCAACCACATCACGAACATCAAGTCAATCATCAAGGATAAGCAGTCGATTACATCATCAAGGGTAAAACAGTCAATTACATCATCAAGGGTAAAACAGTCAATTACATCTTCAAGGGTAAAACAGTCAATTACATCATCAAGGGTAAAACAGTCAATTACATCATCAAGGGTAAAACAGTCAATTACATCATCAAGTTACTCAGCACAACGAGTCGTCACAATGTCATGCAGGAGTATGAAATGCAACCCACTCGCGGGCATATGCATGAGGTACCTTTTCACAAACGTCGCTTAGCCCTTAAGGCCTCATCGTCACTTAGCCACTCAGGCCCCAAAACGTCACTGGGTTTATGCATATGGGCATGAGACACTATGACATGCACCACTCACAACACACAAACACACAATTACTCAAATCATAGTCAACTATGTGACCCGTCACTTACCGGTTTTTGCTCGCAAGAGCACAGCACCTGTCAAATTCACAATCAGCACACAACGTCACTGGCCATTTAGACCTTAACATCACTTAGCCCTTCGGGCCTCAAACGTCACTGGGTTTTCATCGTCACTTACACATAAATATCAATCAACTCAAATCGTAGCCACTGAGGGCAAAAACGTCATTTGACTAGCCACCAAGGGCATCCTCGTCATTTACACATCATTACCATCAACTTTGGCCACTAGGGGCAAAACAGTCATTTGACTAGCCACCAAGGGCATCCTCGTCATTTACACATCATTACCATCAACTTTGGCCACTAGGGGCAAAACAGTCATTTTAGACCACAACAGCACATAGGGACCAAAACAGCACGCTAAACAGAGGAAAAATGTTGCACAGGGCTCCGGAGCCCTGTGCCCAGGCAACACACCTAGACACACCTAGACACACCTAGACGCACCTAGACACACCTAGACGCACCTAGACGCACCTAGAAATCACCGGGACAACTCACAAACGACACGGGATAAAATGAAATCGCTCTAGCCAAAACGTTCACAATAAAAAGTTGCTCGGTCAATACAAAATTTGGCTAGGGAAAAAGTGCTCAGAAAATCGAGTTTTCCACAAAAAACCATTTTTTAACAGTCTTGACAGCAACACTGCACAGTGGCAGCAACACTGTCACTGTGCAACACACACATAAACCAAAACTTGCGCACATCTCCCAAATGGTGAGTGCTACAGAAAATCCGCTCGAGCCAAAACGTTCACAATAAAAAGTTGCTCGGTCAATACAAAATTTGGCTAGGGAAAAAGTGGTTAGAAAATCGAGTTTTTGACGAAAAACACATTTGTCACTGTTCTGCCAGCAACACTGCAGCAGAACAGCAACACAGCAAGCAACACACCGCAACTGTGCAGATTTTTCCTGCAGCAGTGCGCCTACTTCGGCGAATTAATTAAAATAGTAAACGATAACGGATTTCAACAAAAGACCACTCATTGGAAAGCTCTTTGAGTTTAGTTTCAGCCTGTGATTTTCATTTTTCAAAATAAGTATCCAACTGGTACAGTTTTTCAATTTACTACAGAGAGGTACCAATTCGGACAGAATTTTGTGACCCGACTTTGGAGACTTATAACTTGAGCTACACAACTCCGATTTAAACGAAACCAGTGCCAAAACGACCGGCGTTAAGTCTACTTTCTAACGCAATCAGCCACCAATTTTTTGAGTCGACCAAACAGTGCCAGTTTACGAAAACACGAAACAGTGTTCAGAAAATACACAACACGACACATCAATTTTTGACCCCGAAACTTGTCACGCTCCCAATTCGGGTTTAAGGCCACGTCATGCCACGCGAATACCAACATAAACTCCAAAATATAAGGCGTCCCGATTCGGGTTTAAGGCCACGTCATGCCACGCCAATGACCACAACAATTATGACATTGAGACATAGACACCTTATGTTCAAATCACCAATTCAACACCAATTCATGAATAATCATTGTCACCAATCACCAATTAAATTCATGTCTCAATCACACATATCAACAAACATCAATTATTCATCATAATTCACATACTTTCTCATTGAGTCAACATATCAAACATTCTAGAGGCAAACATAGTCACGTAATCAATTTTTTTGACACCAAGACACCATAAATCACCCAATTCAAAATATTATCACAACAATCATGAAATTAATTACACAATCAATTTAACAATTAACTTAGAACCTTACCCAAACATAAAAACCCATCATAATTCCCAATTATAGAGAAGATGAGACCCACCCTTACCTTAGATTATGACGAACACGATAACTCCATACGTAAGCTCCAAAGAACCCGCAACACGACCCTTCTCCTTTTTCTCCTTGAGATTTGCGCACTTCACCTCTCCTCCTCTCCTCATGGGCGCCGCGCCCTCCTTCCCTTCCCACTCTCTCTATTCGCATTTTTCCTTTCTTTTTCTCAAAATGAACCAAAACCTTAAAATCTCAGCTTTTATATGCGCTTAGGTTGTCGGGCTTGGATTGCGGGCTTCCCCGCAGCTTAAGCCCAATTTAATTACAACACCTTATCCGATTACAATACTGCTCCTTATTTTATTTAAAACACCTTATACTCATTTTAATAAGTAATAAATAATAATTATATTATTATTTCTACCACCCAATTTCTTTTAACTAATTAAATAATTTAATCTATTATTTTTGGGGTGTTACAACATGCATATGCCCGTTGGTGTGGGTTGCATTCATGCATTGTCATGACATTTGGTGACTGATTGTGGTGTTTACTATTTGACGTGTGTTTATGAATTAGATGTGTGTATTGGAGTGGTACATATAGTTGTCATATTCTAGCATATTTCCTATCATTTTACGCTATTATATTGAAGATATCTCACCCCTTCTGTTTGAATGTTACCCCTATGCGGTGACGTGCAGGTGATTGCGAGTGAAGGCCTAATTACCTTCGCTAGTCTGAGTCGGTGTCATTTGCTTTGATATGTAACACTCAAGGGGGGAAACGATCCTAGACTTGGCTGTTGCATTTTATTTATTTGGAGTCCATTCAGGACGATATGATTTTATTGTTTGAAACTTATTTCTATTTCCGCTGCGTGGTGATGTATTTTTGACAATGCGGTCATTTAAACTGGTGTTATGGGATTCGACCCTTCTTGACAAGTGTTATGTATCGTATGTGACGTTTTGAACTATCGTTGAATGTGTGACATCTCTTTTCGAAGTATGAAATAATTTTTTTGTAACTCTGATTTTATTAGATAATTACCGGGTAGAAAATGGGTGTTACAACAACCGTCACCTTGTCTTAAGAAATATATCGTTCTTTAAACTGGAAAATAGTCGAAAGGATTAATAACGGAAACCTTATCATTTCGATGAAACTAATACCCCAAGTCTCTTTTTATCTTTAAAACATCAACAAAAACATTCCTTCTTTCTAAAAAGACTTTCTTTTCAGTTAATCAACTTTGGAAAATTAAATTGGTAATCACCTAGGCTCTCCCTGT
This sequence comes from Astragalus membranaceus, assembly GCA_039519185.1. Taxonomy (NCBI): domain Eukaryota; kingdom Viridiplantae; phylum Streptophyta; class Magnoliopsida; order Fabales; family Fabaceae; genus Astragalus; species Astragalus membranaceus. The sequence continues at coordinate 64,784,204 of CM076849.1, forward strand.
GGATCGATAACTCTTTTATTACGTGACAAGACCGTGCACTTGCGGCCTATCAAGTTTTTGGCGCCGTTGTCGGGGAGGCAGTGATATTTATTAAGTTTTTCTAAACGTTAGACTGAAGTTTTATTTTCTTTATTTTTACTTTTTCTTCTCTTCTCCCTCGAATGCGAAGAACCAGAAGTTTCGGAGAAACTGTTCAACAAATTCCCGAAATCGAAAGGTTCTTACATAGAAGGAGGAGAGAAATTCCCGATAACCAAATGGCAGCTAATGAAAATCGTGCTCTCAAAGAGTACGCAACACCTTCAGCAGAACCATCGGCTGTCATTGTACATCCAAATGTGGAAGCAAATAATTTTGAACTCAAATCATCTCTGCTTTCAATGGTTCAACAAAACCAATTTTCTGGTTCTCCCACGGAGGACCCAAATCTTCATATTTCAATTTTTCTGGAATACTGTGGAACTCTCAAATTAAACGGGGTACCTCAAGATGCCATAAGACTAAAGCTCTTCCCTTTTTCATTAAGGGATAGAGCAAGAGCATGGCTACATTCTTTGCCTTCGGAATCCATTACCAGTTGGGACCAATTAAAACAAGATTTTCTTGCTAGGTTCTTTCCCCCAAGTAAAACAGCTCAAATGAGAAGTCAAATTACTCGATTTTCTCAAAACGACGGGAAATCTCTTTATGATACTTGGGAACGTTTCAAAGAAATGTTAAGGCTATGCCCCCATCATGGACTAGAGAAATGGCTCATTGTTCACACATTTTATAATGGATTACAATATGCAACAAGAATGACTGTTGATGCAGCTGCAGGTGGAGCTTTGATGAACAAAATTTTTACTGAAGCTTATGCACTCATTGAAGATATGGCTCAAAACCATTGTCAATGGGCAAGTGAGCGAGCCATAACAGATAAACCAGCATCATCAAAAGAGCCAGGTAAGTATGAAATATCTGCTGTTGATCATCTTGCCTCAAAAGTGGACGCACTTTTTCAAAAATTTGAAAAATTAAATGTAAGTGCCGTCTCACAAACTTTTTCTCCTACTACTCCACCATGTGAATTATGTGGGGTTGTTGGCCATATTGGAGCTAAATGCCAGCTTGAGGCATCTAGTACTGGAAATGAGCATGTTAACTATGCTCAAAAGGAAGATCCGTTTTCAAATACTTATAATCCTGGGTGGAGGAATCATCCAATTTTTCTTATAAAAATCCTCCACCCAATCCAGCACCTAGACCACCTCCTGGTTTTCAAAATCAAAGGGTTTTTAACAACCCACAAAACAACCCGCAAAAGTCAAACTTGGAATTTTTGATGGAAAAATTTGTGTCATCTCAAACAAAACAAAATGAAGAATTCAAAAATCAAACTGGTTATTTGAATGACACACTTATCAAATTAGTATCAAAAGTCGACTCTATTGCCACTCATAATAAAATACTTGAAAATCAAATAACTCAAGTGGCAATATAGGTGGCTTCATCCTCTAAGTCTTCGGGGGTATTTCCTGGGCAACCAGAACAAAATCCAAATGGCCAAATAAATGCCGTCACCCTTAGAAGCAGAAAACAATTAGAGGAACCAAGAGCAAACCAAGAAAAAATTGTGAGTGAAAAACATAATTTACCATGTGAGCAAGAAGAGAAAGAAAAAGAGAAAGAACCAGAAAAAGAAAGAGAAGAACCACACATCCCCCCACCACCATACAAACCACCCATTCCTTTTCCCCAAAGATTTGCAAAAAACAAACTTGACGAGCAATTCAAAAGGTTTGTCGACTTGCTTAAAAAGCTTTACATCAACGTTCCTTTCACTGATGCATTGTCTCAAATGCCGTCTTATTCTAAATTTTTGAAAGAAGTTTTATCCAAGAAAAGAAAAATAGACGACTATGAGACGATTGCATTAACAGAAGAATGTAGTGCAATTATCCAGAACAAGCTGCCACAAAAGCTCAAAGATCCAGGTAGTTTTTCCATACCTTGTGTAATTGGAAGTGAAACTATAAACAGAGCAATGTGCGATCTAGGAGCTAGCGTAAGTTTGATGCCTCTTTCTCTTTGCAAAAGACTAGGGATAGGTTAACTTAAACCCACAAAAATGACAATACAGTTGGCAGATCGTTCCATTAAATACCCCACTGGAATCTTAGAGGATGTCCTTATCAAGGTAGGGCAAACTTTTATACCGGTGGATTTTGTTGTAATGAAAATTGAAGAAGACTCCCAAATTCCTATTCTTCTAGGGAGGCCTTTTTTAGCTACTGCAGGGGCAATAATTGACGTTAAAAACGGTAAGTTGGTTTTTAATGTGGGGGATGAAAAGGTTGAGTTTGAAGTTTCACACTTCATGAGGAGTCCGTCTGTAAAGGACTCATGCTGCAGGATTGATATTGTAGACTATTGCGTGCGAGACTGCTCTTTAGCATCATCTTCACAAGATAGTCTGGAAGATTGCCTTTTAGGCAACACAGATACAAATGCAGCAGAGGAAACCCAATTCTACATAAAACTTTTAGATGAGAATCCACCATCACAACAATTGGGTACTAAAACTTTGGGTGAGGGAAAACCTCGACCTCTCCCAAAAGAAGCACCAAAAATTGAACTGAAACCCTTACCAGCATCTCTCAGGTATGAGTTTCTTGGCCCTAATTCTACTTTTCCAGTAATTGTAAATGCATATCTAAAACAAAATGAGACTGAAAAATTGCTTAATGTTCTTAAAAAGTATCCCAAAGCCATAGGGTATACTATTGAGGACATTAAAGGAATAAATCCATCAATTTGCATACACAGAATACTACTGGAAGAGGACTATAAACCTTCTATCAAGCATCAAAGAAGATTAAACCCAAACATGAAAAAGGTTGTTAAAAAGGAAGTTTTAAAACTCCTTGATGCTGGGATAATATATCCTATTTCCGATAGTAAGTGGGTTAGTCCTGTTCAAGTAGTACCTAAGAAGGGAGGCTTAACAGTTATTAAAAATGAAAAGGATGAATGCATTTCCACAAGGACAATTACGGGATGGAGAATGTGTATTGATTACAGAAAGCTTAACAAAGCTACCCGGAAAGATCACTTCCCTCTCCCGTTCATTGATCAAATGCTAGAAAGGTTAGCACAACACTCACATTTCTACTATTTGGATGGTTATTCGGGATTTTTCCAAATTCCCATCCACCCTAGCGATCAAGAAAAAACAACTTTCACATGTCCTTTTGGCACTTATGCCTATAGAAGGATGCCCTTTGGTCTATGTAATGCTCCTGCTACCTTTCAAAGGTGTATGATGTCCATATTCTCAGACTTTGTTGAAAACATAATGGAAGTGTTTATGGATGATTTTTCCGTCCATGGCTCAAATTTTGAAAACTATTTAGCCAATCTGGAAAAAGTCTTAGAGAGGTGTGAGAAGGTGAACCTAGTTCTAAACTGGGAAAAGTGTCATTTCATGGTTAATGAAGGAATTGTCCTAGGACACTTAATTTCTAATAGAGGTATTGAGGTAGATCGTGCAAAAATTGAGGTGATTGAAAAAATGCTACCTCCCACCTCAGTAAAAGAGGTGAGAAGCTTTTTAGGCCATGCGGGTTTCTACCACCGGTTCATAAAAGACTTCTCAAAAATTTCAAAACCTATGACAAGTCTGCTCCTTAAGGATACAGCATTTATTTTTAATGATCTTTGTCTCGAAGCTTTTAACAGGTTGAAAAAGGCTTTAGTTACTGCCCCAATCATACAGCCACCGGACTGGAAACTTCCGTTCGAGATAATGTGCGATGCAAGTGACTATGCAGTTGGGGCAGTCCTGGGGCAAAGAAAGGAAAAAAAATTGCATGCCATATACTATGCAAGCACGACCTTAGACGAAGCACAAATGAATTATGCCACAACTGAAAAAGAATTATTGGCGGTAGTTTTTGCCGTTGATAAGTTTCGATCATATTTGGTAGGTTCAAAAATCATCATTTATACTGATCACTCGGCCATAAAATATTTGTTAAACAAAAAAGATGCCAAGCCGAGATTGATCCGATGGGTTTTACTCCTACAAGAATTTGATCTTGAAATAAAGGATAAAAAAGGCATTGAAAATGTTGTGGCTGATCATTTGTCCCGTCTACAAGGAACAAAAGAAGAAGAGTTGCCACTTAATGATACATTTTTGGATGATCAACTATTCTCATTGGTCATAACTGAAGCACCATGGTATGCAGATTTTGTAAACTACCTTGCTGCAGGAGTACTCCCCCCGGATTTAAATTATCAGTAGAAGAAGAAATTCTTCCATGATCTTAAACAGTATTACTGGGACGAGCCACTGCTTTTTAAAAGAGGAGCAGACGAGGTGTTTAGAAGATGCATTCCGGAAGAAGAGGTAAGTAACATTCTATACCATTGTCATTCTTCTTCCTATGGCGGCAATGCCAGTTCTTCAAAAATTGCTACAAAAATTCTACAATCTGGTTTTTATTGGCCGTCCCTTTTTAAAGACACGCATCAATTCGTTTCTAAATGCGACCAGTGTCAACGCACCGGAAATATTTCGAAAAGAAATGAAATGCCCTTAAATAATATCTTAGAGGTTGAAATTTTTGACGTCTGGGGTGTCGATATCATGGGACCATTTCCATCTTCTTTTGGAAACCAATATATTCTGGAAGTTGTTGACTATGTGTCAAAATGGATCGAAGCCATTGCTTCTCCTACAAACGATGCAAAGGTAGTCATAAAACTTTTCAAAAAAATAATTTTTCCAAGATTCGGGGTCCCTCGTGTTGTCATAAGCGACAGAGGATCCCATTTCATCTGAAAACATTTTGAAATGTTACTGCAAAAGTTTGGTGTAAGGCACAAAATTGCAACGCCTTACCACCCTCAAACTAGTGGTCAGGTTGAGGTATCGAACAGAGAAATTAAAAGTATTTTAGAAAAAACTGTTTCGACCTCAAGAAAAGACTGGTCGGTAAAGCTTGATGATGCTCTCTGGGCTTATCAAACTGCATACAAAACTCCCATAGGAATGACTCCTTTCAAATTAATTTATGGGAAGTCTTGCCACCTTCCGGTTGAACTAGAGCACAAAGCTTACTAGGCAATTAAACGCCTTAACCTGAACATGGAATTAGCAGGAGAAAAAAGAAAACTCCAACTAAACGAATTGGAAGAACTGAGAATGGATGCTTATGAGAATGCCAAACTTTACAAAGAAAGAACAAAAAATTGGCATGATAAGCGTGTCATTCGCAGAGAATTCAAGGAGGGTGATCTGGTGTTATTATTTAATTCCAGGCTAAAAATTTTCCCAGGAAAGTTAAAATCAGGATGGTCCGGTCCTTTTGAAATCCGTAAGGTTTACCCCTTCGGATCTGTAGAGATCTGGAGCGAGAAAACCGGATCGTTTAAAGTCAATGGTCAAAGGTTGAAAAATTATTTAATTGGTGACCCAATTGAGAAAGGAACTAGTTTAGTTCTACATGATCCCAATTGAAATTTTGATCGTCAAAACTAGTGACGTTAAAAGAGCGCTGCGTGGGAGGCAACCCACGGCTTAATGTATTTTTTTTCGATTCGTTGAAAAAAAAAACTCACGGTTAGAAAAATTGGAGCACGTGACAGATATGCTCCAAACCCTAAATGCATCATTTCAACATCAACCAGGGTCCCCCGCCCGGGCAGCTGTGATCCGGTGAGCTATCCTAACCCCTTTTGTGTTGTTTTATTTGAAAAATCATTGAGGACAATGCGTAGTCCAAGCATGGGGGGTATTTTATTGCTTTTATTGGGTATGTCTTTATTGCTTTGCTGACTTTTTATCTTTTTGTACTTTGAGTTGTATCTGCTCCCCCATGATGAAACTTTGTGAACCCTAAGCATGTTTTAGATAAGCCATTTCTGGACAAAAATAATTTTTCAATTTTTTAGCAATCATCTAGGTGGGCTGGTTGGGAACAACAAAAATTGTATCATGGTTCGATTTCTACTTCTAGGGCTTTTTTTTTCACACACACACTATTGAAACTGTTTTCAGTTATTAATACAATTAGAAGGACTGAAAAAAAGCTTGTAACCTGGTTCTCCTGGTGACATTCACTGGATGCGCGGTTACTGGAGAAAAACGTCTGAGTTGGGGTATCAAAAAAAATGCAAAACCAATTCAAAATGCAAAAATTGGTGCATTTTAAAATGTCAAAATGAATGGTTAGCATATAAAATCAAAAAGAAAAGAAAATTGCTTGAATGCCCAACATATAAAGACCCTCCTTTGAAACCCGGTCTTAGTGAATGGAGGACCCAAACTTAAGAATGCTGGGGAACCGGTTCTATGATGACATTGATATCCTCTCTAAAGTATTGATACTTTAAAGTTGTCTCTCAATTCCACAAGAGGATCAGATAGTAGTTCTCAAACCAAAATGTTAGAATTGCCCCACAGTTCACTTAATGTTTCGATGTGAAAATAATTTTCCTTTAGAATTGGCCTAAAGATTTACACTGTTTTTGCTAGAGGACAAGCAAGGGTTCAAGCATGGGGGAGTTTGATAAGCCTATTTTTAGAGTCATTTTAATTGTTATTTTTATTAAGTTTATCTTATTTTAATATATTTTTTTGAGCTATTTTACTACAAATGTTTACTTTTTATTTTCAGGTTTTATTTTGAAGCAAAAGAGAAAATATGAGCTAAAATGAAGAACAAAGAAAATATTTGAGGAGGAACAATTTTTTAGACAGCACTAGGCACTCTGCAGGGGGCCAAGGGGGCCAAGGAGCAGCACAGCGCAAAAATAGCGCAGGACAGAGCGCCAAGGAGCAGCACAGCGCAAAACTGGCGCAGGACAAGGCGCCAAGGAGCAGCACAGCGCAAACTGGCGCAAGACAGCGCGCCAAGGAGCAGCACAGCGCAAACGGGCGCAGGACAGGGCGCCAAGGAGCAGCAGCAGCGCAAAACTGGCGCAAGACAGGGCGCCAAGGGCGCCAACAAGCAGTCAATTTTGGCTGCGGCAACTTGCTGATGGCCATCTTTGCCAACTTGATTTTTTACTTCTTTTTGACCATTTTGCCCCTCCACTCATAGTGCTTTGTCCACTTGTTGATGGCTATCTTTGCCAACTTGAGTTCACACTTTTTGACTATTTTGCCCCTCCACTCAAGTGCTTTGTCCACTTGTTGATGGCTATCTTTGCCAAACTTGAAATGACTATTTTGCCCCTCCACTCAAGTGCATTGTCCCTCATTTTTTCCTATAAATAGGACCTTGATCCTCACTTGTAAGAGAGCTTGAATTTTGTTAGAAAATCACTCTCAAAAACTCTCTAAGATTTATGACTTCAATTTACTCTTCATGTTCTTTATGATTCTTGCTCGTTTACTTTCTTGCTCTTTTAATTCTTGCCCTTTTACTTTCTTGCTCTTTTAATTCTTGCCCTTTTACTTTCTTGCTCTTTTAATTCTTACGCTTTTACTTTCTTGCTCTTTTCATTCCTGCCCTTTTACTTTCTTGCTCTTTGACTTTCTTGCCCTTTTACTTTCTTGCTCTTTTATTTTCCAAGTCATTTAAATTCCTTGCAATTTACTTTTTAAGCAATTTACTTTCTTGTCATTTACAATTCCGCTATTTATAATTTTGCAATTTTCTCAATTCCTAACATTTATTTTCTTGCCATTCTAACATATTATTCCTAACTCATTTACACATTCCGCAACTTATCGCTTTCTTTACAATTCTTGCAATTTACACATTCCGCAACTTATCGCTTTCTTTAAATTCCTTGCAATTTACACATTCCGCAACTTATCGCTTTCTTTACAAATTCTTGCAATTTACAAATATGCAATCTTCCTCTTCTCCTCTTTTGTCTACAATGATCATGAGTGAGTAGACTTTCTTAGCCTTGGGGTTTTTGGCAACAATCAAATGATGGCTTCCTACTAATTAATTCCCAAGACTATTCTCCACCTTAATCGCTTTGTATTTTTCAATCTAATTTCATCACTTTTCATTATTAGTTCAAAACACCACACGATGTACCGAAAGGGGAAGTGTGGTTGTTGGATCTATGAAATTAGACAATAAAATCAACACATGAAAATAGTTTTGGTTTTATTGAGACACGAAAAGGTCTTTGCTTAATGGGTTCTAATAATAATCAACCATGAAAATAGGCTTGATAATTAGTTTAGAACACGCGTTTGTATTCCGAAAGGAAACTCTTGCTACAACCGTCACCTTGTCTTAAGAAGTATATCGTTCTTTAAACTGGAAAATAGTCGAAAGGATTAATAACGGAAACCTTATCATTTCGATGAAACTAATACCCCAAGTCTCTTTTTATCTTTAAAACATCAACAAAAACATTCCTTCTTTCTAAAAAGACTTTCTTTTCAGTTAATCAACTTTGGAAAATTAAATTGGTAATCACCTAGGCTCTCCCTGTGGATCGATAACTCTTTTATTACGTGACAAGACCGTGCACTTGCGGCCTATCAGTACCTACTTCACATGACATACTGCAACACTTTATTTATTTTGAAGACTTATGCAAAGAAACTAAGGCGGCGAAGGTTCAACATTTGATATAGTTGTCATCTGGCTGGTGTATTTGGTTAGCCCAAAATGGGTGTGTGGTTAGGGGGGAGGATGTTAATTACGATTCCATTATGGTTCATATTAACTGTATGTCTTGGAGTTGGTTCGTCTATGGGGTGGGTATACATTCTAGTTATTCCGCTACTTCTTGGTGGAACAACGCCCTCCAACGTATCAATAACTTTTGATTTTTGTCATTGTTTTGGGCTTGAGCCTCGGGTGCTCCATTCAATGAATCATTGCTTATAAAAATATGATCTATCCGCAACTTTTCAAAATCTATTGGATTTTTCAATTAAAAAAATGTATTAGATTATACTAAAGCTCTGTTCAGTAAAAACTAGCCGATAGCAGATAAACTAGCAAATAACAGATGAGTTGGAGGATAGCGGATAATGGAGAAGCTTGTGGATAGCAAATCATGTATTTGATAAAACCAGCGGGCTAAACAGCACTTTTGGCCCTTTATCTTTGCTCTAGATTTCATTTTGGTCCTTTATCTTTTCTTTGTCCCATATTGGTCCCTCATCTTCCATTTCTGTTTCATTTTGGTCCCTCAATGGTTTTATCCGTGCAATAAGTTAATAGATGCCACGCTGGAAGTTAACTGCTGACGTGATGTCTTAAGTGTCATGGCTGATGTGTATCTCATTAAATGATGTGACATTTCATTTATTTTTAAATCAAAAACATAAAACTATTTCCTTTTGCATTTTTTATTTCAATTTCATGTTTGATTTTGCATCGATCTCATTGAAATCTCTTGGTTGCATTCACTTACTGCAGTAATTTCGAGCATTTTGCAATTCGTTTGGTGCGATTTGGTTGAGATTTGAGCATTTTAGCCTCTCACAATATCCAAACGCATTTTTCGGTAAAAAATGCGTTTTCAGATAAGTTAAGATACTTTTTTGTGCGAATCGATGGTGAATTTGTGATTCGTGTGAAATTTCGTTCAAGTTAGGCATAAATTTTGTTTGATTTGGTGTTGAGCATTTTACCATTGTTGACTTGAAGCTTTTGAATCTTCATCTTCAACCTTGATTTTCCATAATCACTTTTTCTTATAAGCGCTTTTTTAGTTTTAAAACTTGCATAATCATATTTCTCATGAAATTTTGAGGGAAATGGACACCAATTTTTTGTAATTTGGTTCAGTATAACACGAGATAAACTTGTTATAAGAAATCATTGTGTTCTTGGTGTTGTTTCAATTTGGTTCCTTGTGTTTTCTTTTAGTTTCAATTTGGTCCCCTGTATTCTCTTCTGATTTGAATTTGGTCCCTGTCAATCACCATCAGCAAGAACACCAGAAATTGAAGAGCAACAACAAGAACACAATGATTTTTTGTAACAAGTTTATCTTGTGTTATATTGAACCAAATTACAAAAAATTGATGTTCATTTCACTTAAAATTTCATAAAGAATATGGTTATGCAAGTTTTAGGACCAAAAAAGCACTTATAAGGAAAAGTGATTCTGGAATACCAAGGTTGAAGATGAAGATTCAAAAGTTCCAAATCAACAGTGGTAAAATGCTCAAAACAGCATTGAATCAAATAAAATTTATTCCTAACTTGAACAAAATTTCACAAGGATCACGAATCCACCATCGATTTGCACAAAAAAGTAGCACAACTTATCTGAAAACGTGTTTTGGACAAAAAACGGGTTTGGATTTTGTGAGAGGTTAAAATCTCAACAAAATTGCACCAAACCAATTGCAAATTTCTCGAAATTACTGTAGTAATTGAATGCAACCAAGAGATTTCAATTAAACTGATGCAAAATCAAACATGAAATTAAAAAAATGCAAAAGGAAATAGTTTTAGAGAGTGGCTTAGAGGGAATGAGCATGGGCGGGAGGGGGACCGATCATGGCCCTATTTTTTTGGGGACACTAAAATTTTATTTATTATAGTATATATAGATATTAAGATAAAAAATATAAATTTAAAAGTAAATGATAGTTTTCTAGTAAAAGTTTTAAAGGTTTTAACACGTTAAAAAAATAAGTTTTATTGTAATAAGTTTTTTGTAGATATCTAACCATTTTTCTAATGCATACAGAGCTTATAAAAATTGGCTTTAATGCACTTTTGGCCTCCCTAATTTACTTGAAACAAGATTTTAGTCCCCAAATTTCAAATACCAGGTTTTTGTTCCCCCAATTTCATAGATTGTTGCAGATTTGGTTCTAACCCCAGAGTTTTGGGTTCAAAAGTGGTTATTTTTAGGCCAAAAAGTAATTATTTTTGGCCCTAATTTAGACTCTGAAGATAAAATGCAAAAGGTTATTACTTTTGAGGAAAAAATCACTACTTTTAGGCTTAAAAATCACCACTTATATAGGTAAATTTTTTGGGTTAGGACAAAAATTACAACAATGCATGAAATTGGGGAACTAAAAACCCAATTTTTGAAATACGGGGAATAAAGTCTTATTTCAGAAAAAATAAGGGGACCAAAAGTGCATTTAAACCTAAAATTAACTATTTATCTCACGGTTGCACCGCTAGAAGAAGGATTTCTAAATTGAATTTACAATTGACTATGTCATAAGATAGATTAAACAATCTTGTTTTTTTACACACAATCTTGTTTTGATTCCTATTAAAATGCTTCTAAAATAACATTAGTTATAAATGATTTGTCTATGATATCACAACAAAAAATCTAAGAAGAATATTATTTTTCAAGGTTATGAGGGCAGCATTTTTGGGTTCTCCCATGGCACCCAAAATCTAAGGATCGACCATGGCTACAACATCAAAGTTGCGGTCCAATAGTGGCACAATGGTCCGGCGGTGGTGATCTGATGATTCACGGTGGTTTGAAGGTAGTGCTCCGATAACCCATAGTGGTCTAGCGACAGCTGTGGTCTGATTGGCTATTTTTCATATTTTTTATGATTTAAAATAACAATTTTTTAATTTCAAAATTTAGTATTTTTAGTTTTAAAATTCTTTAAATAGTTTAATGATTGGATTTTATATCCATATTCGATAAAGTTGGGGGATTGGTTTTTATCAATTGGATGATGATAGATTGATTTTTTATGCACTTCAAATGAATCGTGAAGGGATTAATAGATCTTTTTAATCTATCCATTATAATCTAATTCAAATCTTCCCTATTTGCCTGACGCCTATTTGAAAGGCTAAAAGAACATACTTTATTTTATAATAATAATAATAATAATAATAATAATAATAATAATAATAATAAAAGAGTACATTCCAACTTATATACAATCAATAATTTCAGATCATTTTAGTAGATTGGTGATAGGGACATTTCAGATCATTGTCCTATTTCATTACTTAGGTCGACCAAAGATTGGGGACCCAAACCCTTTCGCTTCATTAATGGTTGGCTAGATCACAAGAATTTTAAGTTATTTGTGCAGACTTGTTGGGCTGAGTTTGAAGTCACCGGTAATAAGGCATACAAGTTATTGGAGATTAGAAGTTGATTTTCTATTGTTGGGCTAAGCTTACAAATTAAGTGTATGTAAGATTTTTTGTAAATATTTGAGATTATTGTAAGATTTTTTTACGTTTTTTAAATGTCAATATGATACTCTTAGATTGACATTTTTAGTGATTTTGTAATTTGACATGCTTGTAGGAGTTGATGTTAATTTTCAATATGATTAGAGTTTTTTTATTTTATTGTTTCATAAATATATTTATTTATTATATATTTACCTTTTAATTGGTTTAATATCTAAATAGAAAATATTAAATTTTTAATATTAAATTATAGTGCGTATATCGACATTAAATTGTTACTAAATATTTTACCAACGAAATGAACCCAACGGGTATAGCAAATTAGGTGTCATTAAAACCTATAGCAATGGAGATTCAGTCGTGGGTATAGCATAATAAAGTGTGTTGTTAAAATCTATTCCAATGAAATCAAAACCGTGGGTATAAGAATAAGGTTTTGTCCGACGGTCATAAAAACCATCACTATAGGGTATAACGACGGAAATCTACCGTAGGTATAGCCAAATAAAGACCACGGAGAAGGTCGTCCGTTGGTATAGGTTTTACGGGCTATACCCGTGGTTTTTAGCCCTTTTCCTACGGATTTTTGCCGTCGCTATATGTCAAATTCCTTGTAGTGTATCTTCAAAGAGAAGTTTAAACAGTTAAAAGATAAGTTACAAGTTTGGAGTAAGGAAGTGTTTGGTATCGTTGATGTGAATATTGGGGCGGAAGTCAAGTTGGTGAATGAGTTGGATTGTGTTCTAGTGGAGTATTTCGATAATGCGGTTGTGTTAAAGAGAAAGGAATTTTCGTCTAAGTTTTGGAGGGATATTCGTTTGAAAGAGATTTTACTGTTGTTGCCAAGTGGCTTCAGTCTCAAGAGGGGGGGTGAATTGAGATTTAAAAACTTTTGAAAACGTCCAGTCCTCACACCCTTGTGAGATTTTCCACTAACACAACAAGGCTTACGGGTGCCTTGGAAACTGATAACTCTATTTTATATAGAGTTATTCATACAATTAAGCTTGAGTTATTGCTTATTTTCAAGAACATTTATATATATATATATATATATATATTTATAGCTTATTTATCAAGGAACAACATTCTAAATATTCAAATGGATAAAGGGCAATGATCTAGGCAAAATGCACAAATCTTGTTAGGTTTGATGTTTTTGTTCAGTGCAGCTACTGCAGGAGTGGAATTACTGCCAACACCAGGAGTGGAAACACTGCCAACACCTGCTAAATTCTGCAGTTTATACCAAAACATCCAAAGACCATTTCAATGCTTCCACAATGGACCTCATCTTTTGTTATGCATGCAAGCGACCAAACCTGTGCAGCTTGCTTGATTGGTTGTCTACAACTAACCATGTTTGGTCCCCTCAGCTGATCTTTCACGCCAAAGGAAACCCCTTGCAAGAGGAAAGCTTTCAAGCCTATAAATAGAAGCCATATCTTCACTTATCCATCATCTTTTACATCTTTAAATCCTTCATCTTTCATTTGTAATTCTTCATTTTGTTTTCTGAAAGGATCGCTTAGTTTAGGTTTAGTTTATTTTCATTTCAAGTTTCTAAGGAGAGGAAGGTGAGGAAGTGCTTGACAACCATTCCCTTCACTTCTACTTTGAAGAAATTCGTGTAAGAAATCTTTATTGTACTTCAACTTGGGAACTTAATGCAAAAGATCTTCTATTCAAGTGATCTCTACTCTTTTAAGTTCTTTTGCTTTATTATTCATTTACTTATGTTCTTTGCATATTCTTTGCATATTCTTTGCTTTATAACATGAGTAACATGAGCTAAATTCCCTTAAGTTGAGATGTTCTAACCTTGTAATGCACTTCTAAATATGTTATTATGGTTTATGTAGTGTAAACACTTTAAACTCTTGCATAATACTTCTTTCAACTTATTCTGGAATTGATCACTTTAGAATAGGTAAAACTTGTAGCAGCAGACATGGGCTACATTTATGAACTCAAGAGTTAATAGGGACAAGTATTTAATAAAGGAAACTTTGTTAAATACATGCTAAAACCTAGACATAGGATAGCATAGTCCTTAGGATAATAAAATTACAAGAGTGAACCTATTTAGCAACTTGGATCATTGTTAGGAGGCAAGGGAGGAATTGACAAACCTTTCTTTACTGTAAAAAACAAAGATCATAAGAGCTTGTAATGAAACTCTAAAGAGAAGTGCTGAAAGGCACAAACTGATGCACCTACATCCAGTGTTCCCACACTACATACTCCATTAAAACACTTAGAAGTAAAGTACTTGGTGAAAACATCTCAACTACTTTTTCCACTGATTTCTCACACATTTTATTGCTTATTACTATTTTTACTTACTTTGAAAACTCCAAACCAAAAATACTGAATAGTGTAGACACACTAAGTGTACACTTTGAACTACAAAAATTTACAATACATAATCCCTGTGGGTTCGACCTTTCTTATCAATTTATTACTTGTGTGACTATGTATACTTGCATATATTAAAATAACCACACCAGAAACCTTTACAGACTCAAGCACTCTCCTCCTAGGATACCCCACCTATGAAGAGCCCTCAGATCTATTACAACAATAACAAGAGATACCCCACCCCTGTTACAACCAGCTGCCCCAGAAAGATACCCCACTTCCTAGTACAAACAGCTACCCTAGAGAGATACCCCACTCCCTAGTACAAATTACATCAATAAAACAATTACAAATGTAAAGACCAAAATACCTCTAATGTAGGCAGATATTACAACTTGAAGATTCCAACCCCGACTAACCCTTGCGAGAGATCAACTCTGACGGACCAACGGTGCGAGAAGAGCAGAAATGAAAGTGTGAAGAGTTTTTCTAAATTATGCTTTGAATCGTGAAAATGGGTTGTATGAAATGAGAAGTATGAAGCCTCTATTTATAGGCTTAGAAAAATATAGCCATTGAGTAAAATGGAATAATCGATTATGTGCTTGATTTGCCTAAGAGTGATAATCGATTTTATGCCTAACTAGATCTAGGATGAAAATCGATTATGTGTTGTTTGAAATAAGATGCAAATCGATTCTGTGCTTAAGACAAGGAATATGCAAATCGATTATGTGCTTCTTTAAAATATAGATGAAATCGTTTTTGTGCTTCCTTAAAAGATAAAATCGATTATGTGATTCCTTAACATAAAGATGAAATCGATTGTGTGCTTGAGTATGTTTAATGGGAAAATCGATTATGTGCCTGAATGTTCTAAATATGATAATCGATTCTTGCTTGTTTAGAAAGAGATGCAAATCGATTGTATACTTAGTAGGAATAATATGAATCGATTATATACTTTCATTTTGAGTTGAAAATCAATTTTGATGATTAGTTTAAAGTAGTGTGAATCGATTTTATAGTTTCTCAAAAATGCTTTTTATGTTTACGTGTGCATGCATGCATTTTGAAAAGCTAGTGAAGACGTGAGACTTTGAGAGATGAGCTGGCCCTCGGAAGAGCTTACACTTTTTCCTAAGACAATCCCCAAACCCTAAGGACTACCCTTATTTCTTGAGACTTCAATTCTTGAGCTTGATTGTCTTGGATTGTGACTTTAGATACTTTGTCACGTTCATCAACTTTGGCCATCAACTTTGGCTTTGTCTTTTTCATCATCAAAACCTGACCTGCAGTACAAGATATCCACATTCTAACCCTTTTTGATGATGACA
This sequence comes from Astragalus membranaceus, assembly GCA_039519185.1. Classification (NCBI taxonomy): domain Eukaryota; kingdom Viridiplantae; phylum Streptophyta; class Magnoliopsida; order Fabales; family Fabaceae; genus Astragalus; species Astragalus membranaceus. The sequence goes on from CM076849.1 coordinate 64,800,024, forward strand.
AAACATTACTCATCTTAAGGTGGGAGATTAGTTCATCAAACGGATAGTGCATATATATGATACTCCCACTATCATGATGTTCCCCCTGTTTTATTGACTCGATGCAAAGTAACAATATTTCTCCCCCTATATGACAGTATTATATGCTTCATGTAACATCCTCAAAATAATTAGCCGAATTATTTGGATGTTAACCTAATTAAATTAATTTAGTACTTGACTGGTAAATTTATTGAGTGCTAAAATTATTTATTGGTTGTCATCGGATCGTTAACCGGATAATACGGGTCAATGAAGTTTTGGAATCGAAATAAGAGATTTAGATCAATATGGTAATCGGACCACGTTACCACTTATATATTAATTAATATATGTGTGTGTGTGTGAAAGAAAAGAATTAAGGAAGAAAGAAAGAAAGGAAACGCGTACAGAAAAGAGAGAAGAGAAACAGAGGGAAAAGAGAGAAAAGGGAGGAGAAGAGAAAGAATGGGGGTGGAAGAAGAAGAGGAAAAAGGAGTATTTCGGTTCATCAAAACGACTTCCTTCCAACACGAAAAATGTTCAGCGTTCATTCCTCTTCGATTTGGTACCAACACCATCATCATCAACTCACTCTCTCTTGTAACATCCTCAAAATAATTAGGCGAATTATTTGGATGTTGACCCAATAGGGATAATTTAGTACTTGACTGGTAAATTTATTGAGCACTAAAATTATTTGTTGGACGGCTTTAGATCGTTAACCGGATAATACGGATCAAGGAAGTTTTGAAATCGAAATAAGAGATTTAGATCAATATGGTAATTGGCCACGTTACCACTTATATATTAATAAATATATATATGTGTGTGAGTGTGAGAGAATAAGAAGAAAGAAAGGTCCACGAGAGAGAGAAGAGAAACAGAGAAAGAAAAGAAGAGAAGGAAAAGAGAAAGAAGAAGGAGAAAGAAGAAGAGAAAGGAAGAAGAGGAGTGAAGCCCAACCCTCCAAAATTCATCACCTTCATCATTTTTCCTCCCTCATCATAACCCAAGAAATTGGTAACATTCCCCTCCATTTTTCCCATTCCTTTTTGATTTCGAAATTTAGAGGGTTTTGTTGGAAAATTGTTGAAATCAAGGATTAATAGGTTGTGTTGGTGATTGGGTTATGTTTAAGATCGAAGCTAGGAGCGGATTGAACGCGATTGGAAGCTCGGAACGAAGTTAGGAGCGGTTCGGTGTTGTTTGGGTCCGATTCGGTGATTTTGACATCTCGGTGATTTCGGCTCGGCAACGACTCTCGCTTCAAGGGTGAGTTTTACTCACGTTTAGGCTTATTCCGTTTTGAAATGAATTGTGTGACTTGGTTTCGAAAGAATTTGAGACGAAAACGTTATTTTGTAATATATCGCGTTTTAACGAAATTCGTAATCGTTGAGTTTTTGATTGAATTGCTTGATTGTTTGATGTTGATTGGACTAGTACATTGTCTGGTACTGTCTGTTTTTGAGTTAGGAATCGATCGGGGCGAGTTTCGGATTGATCGGAAAGCAAAATTTCATAAAACAGGACATTTTGGCAATGCTGTCAATTGCGCACGACCTGTGCGTTAAGGGCGCACGACCCGTGCGCCTGGCTCGGGTTCAGTGTTTTAAAAATGTCAAACAGGGCGCACGACCCGTGCGTCCAGGGGCACGACCCGTGCGCCTAGTTCTGCCCAAATTTTTCAACGTGCCCTAAATGATTCCGTTTCGATTCCAATCCTCTCCCAATCCTTTCCTAACCCTTCTATAATGATATTAGGCTTATAATGCCATGATTTTGGGCATGTTTCCAAAAGGGTTTTATAAAAATACTTTTGAGATTGAAATCGTTTCGAAAAACCGAATAATAGTATACGTGTACGGACACATTTTATTGATAACAAAGCGGACTATGAGTCCTACGTGGTAAAGTATAATTTGAATGGACTAAAAGTTCATATGATTGTAGATATATGTCTAAATATATATCGAGTTGGGTGACGACCCATGTGTAACATACTAGGCGGGGCAGTCATGATCCCCTTCCCTAGGCTCCATGCCAATGGGAGAATGTACTATTGGTAGGGGGTTCACCGGGGTTAGCAATGTTCTGCAGTCGGTGTTATGTTAAAGATTATTGTACGATACACCGGGGTTAGCAATGTTCTGCAGTCGGTGCCGTACTTTGTTTGTTGTGCGATACACCGGGGTTAGCAATGTTCTACAGTCGGTGCCGTACCTTGTTATTTTACGACATACCGAGGGTAGCAATGTTTTGCAGTCGGTGTCGTGTTAAGTTCTAAAAGAAATAATAACTGAACCGAGAGTGTTAGTAGGGGTTTCAGTAGAACTCACTGAGATTGTATCTCACTGTTTAAATGTTGTTGTTTTACAGATAAACAGGGACAGAAGAAACCTCAGAGGCACGAGTAGGTGGCCCCCGGGAAACGGATAATGGCTTAGCTTTATGTTTTAGCTTATTTTCCCTCTGTTGTCCATGTATCACAGCACTATGGTATTAGTGTCATGTTTATCTTTCATTCCGCTTTCTTGTATGATTCTGACTACCACGGTTGCTGACAGTTTACGGTCTGAGAACCGTATGGTCTTAAGCGTGTATAAGACAGCTATTTTTATTTCAGCAAAAATTTTATAGTGGTATTCAGTGTCTGGGCAGGAAATATTATCTCTGATGTATGTTTAATGTGCACTTGGGTGTTTTTAACAAATAAAAATATCAGGGTGTTACATCTCTCACTTTGCCATTTTCGAATTTAAGAGGAAAATGGAGGTTATTGTTGTTCAAGCTCAAAGGAAAGCTTTGGATGGTGTTTGGGAGCGAGCTCAAGGTGGATTGCGCAAATATTGAAGTCCGATTTGGGGTTTGTGAAGAATCAAGGGGTTAGGGTTCAAATTGGGGTTTTTGTGAATAGTAGCTTTTGGAGGTTAGGGATGATGAATAGTTTTCATGGAGGATTTCGAGGAATTCGGTATTTCGGTCAAAAAGAGGTTTCGCGATCGAGTGGAAAGCTTTGGAAGCGGATTGGGTGTCGCCGGAGCGGGGAGCGTTCGTGTGGTTACTCGGTGATTTCGGCTCGCTCGTGGCTCACGCTTCAAGGGTGAGTTTTACTCACATTTAGGCTTATTCCGTTTTGAAATGAATTGTGTGACTTGGTTTCGAAAGATTTTGAGTCGAAAACGTTATTTTGAAATATATCACGTTTTGACGAAATTCGTAATCGTTGAGTTTTTGATTGAATTGCTTGATTGTTTGATGTTGATTGGACTGGAATATTGTTTGGTATTGTCTGTTTTCGAGTTAGGAATCGATCGGGGCGAGTTTCGAATTGATCGGAAAGCAAATTTTCATAAAACAGACCATTTTTGCAATGCTGTCAAATGAGCACGACCCGTGCGTCCAGGGGCACGACTCGTGCGCCTGGTTTTGTCCAAAATTTTCAAAGTGCTCAAAATGATTCCGTTTCGATTCCAGTCCTCTCCCAATCCTTTCCTAACCCTTCTTTAATGATATTAGGCTTATAATGCCATGATTTTGGGTATGTTTCAAAAGGATTTCATAAAATACTTTGGATGTTCAAATCGTTTCGAAATACCGAAATATATTATACGAGTGAGGACATGTTTTTATCGAAAAGAAAGCGGACATTGAGCCCTAAGTGATATTGTATGAATGACTCGGGATGATTATTAAATCATCTAAACCGGTCTTTGGTACGTTCTATTTATTGAGTTATGCAACTGACGCGGGATGTTTATTAAGTATTCATCTAAACCGGTCTATGATTTTCGATATATATATTATATCTAGTCGGGGTGACGACCCCTATGAAATAGCATACTAGGTGAGGGAAGTCATGAGCCCTTGACCTAGGCCCCTATGTTGTTATGTTTTGCCTTTGGGAATTGTACACCTATTGGCTATGCGGGGTTCACCTAAGCTTGCGGTAGTTGGTGACATGCTAAATACTAAAAGGTTATGTTTGTAATTCATATCGAATTACCAGTGAATATTTGCAATTCAATAACAGAATTGCCAGGTAAAGGTTTTATAAATAAATCGAGAGCGTGGTTAGGGGTCTCGGTAGAACTCACTGAGATTGTATCTCATTGTTTAAATGTTGTTGTTTTACAGAGAAACAGGGAAAGAGGAGATCCAAGAAGCATGAGTAGGTTGTACTTGGAGGGTTGCTGAAGACTTAGCTGTTGTGCTTAGTTTATGTTTTCCCTTGTATTCCATGTATCACAACATTATGTATTTTATTCCGCTTTCTTGTATGATATTGAGCACTATAGTTTGCTGAAGGTTATGGTCAGAGAACCTGCTCGGTCTTATTTGTATTTAAGACTGTTTTGTTGTTATTCAGCGAGAACTATATTGCAGTGTTCAGTATCTATGCAGGAATTTTTATATCTCTGATGATTTAGGGATGGTGCACTTGGGTATTTTTACATGTTACAAATACCGGGGTGTTACACTTCATGCAACACTATATTTCTCCCCCTTTTTGTCATGATCAAAAGGGTCGACATATGATAAAGTTTGCGAGTCCAAACAGCATTTGTTTCATTCAAATAGAAGAGGAATCAATGATTCCAAGTTCTCTTCAATTGAAAAAGAAGCTTTCATTTTGTAAAGGTTTCGTGAAAATATCAGCTAGCTATTTTGACGATTCAACAAATTCAATCACACAATCGCCTTTTTGGACATGATCTCTAAGAAAATTATGTCTAATTTCTATATGCTTGGTCCTAGAGTGTTGAACGGAGTTCTTTGTAAGATTGATAGCGCTGGTGTTGTCGCATTTTATCGGGATATGATCTAGTTCTACACCATAGTCAAGAAGTTGTTGCTTCATCCAGAGGATTTGTGGGCAACAACTTCCGGTTGCAACATATTCTGCTTCAGCAGTTGACAGTGCGACACTGACTTGTTTCTTACTGTGCCATGAGACTAATGCACTACCTAGTATATGACATGTTCCACTAGTGCTTTTTCTATCCAATTTACATTCTGCAAAATCAGAGTCTGAATATCCTATAAGGCTGCATGTGGTGCCTTTGGGGTACCACAGACCAACATTTTGTGTGCCTACAAGATATCTCATTATTCTTTTGACAGCTACTAAATGCGACTCTTTTGGATTTTCTTGATATCTAGCACACATGCAAACACTAAACATGATATCCGGTCTACTAGCAGTTAAATAGAGAAGAGAGCCAATCATACCTCGATATTTTCTTAGTTCTACCGGTTTATCTTCTTCATCTTTGTCTAAATAGCATGAAGTGCTCATAGGAGTGGACATTTCTTATGCTTTGTCCATTTCGAATATCTTAAGTAGTTCTTTGCAATATTTTGATTGAGAGATGAAGATGCCATTGTTGGTTTGTTTTATTTGAAGCCCAAGGAAGAAGTTGAGTTCTCCCATCATTGACATTCAAACTCACTCTGCATAATACTCGAAAATTCTTTGCAAAGCAATTCATTAGTAGCACTTTACTGGAGATTCTTCCTCTATTGTTGTCACAAGTCACATGACGGCTTTTTCCGGGGGTGACTGTTAATAACTTTATTGCGTCTCCAGTCATGCGCTTTGAGTTTTTGCTGTCAAGGTATCAATCTTGTCCCATACCTTGAAGCATACCTGCAATGATCTAAAACAAGGTTCTAGGTACCCAAATCTCTTTGGGTCCTTGTGGGTTAGTGTTTGGTATTGTCCTTTTGGGAACCCATACCTTTTTCACATTTTGTCTACCTCTTGCCATGCAAACAGATGCAGTATGTAACATCCCCTAATTAGCTAATCTAATTAAATTAAATTAGCAAGAGGTTAAGTTGATTAGTTAGCATAATTACTAAATTATGTGATGTTGATATAAGTGATTTTAGTCCTACATAATTAAAGTAAGGCATTCAGTATTAGAACTTGTGTGTTAATGTCTAAGTTAAAATGCATTAAGTTAGACTTCATTGCAAAAAGAAGTCATAAGGAGAGGCTAAATAAGGTTAAGGGTAGGATAGTAATTTTCCCCTCCACAGTCCCACCAAAAGTCCAGCTGAATCCTTGCCACAACACACACTCAGCCACAAGTTCATTTTTGAAAAAACAGAAGAAATAAGAGGAGAGAGGGGAGAGAAAGTCGAGAAGGGGAGAGGAAGAAGGAGAGAAGAGAAGTTCCTGATGTCAGTTTGCATGTAAGTCATATTCACACCATTCTTCACCATTTTTCGTTCTATTCACATTGGTACCAATTTTGACAACTCATTCACCTCCTTTCCCATTTCACCATTGCTGAAATTTCAGAGCTCCAAGTGAGAAAATGGAGTTTTGAGAAGTTAGGAAGCTTGCATGTCAAAGTCAAGGCTAGCTTGGAGTAAAACCGAACCTACCTTGTGTATTGGAGTAGATTAGAAGGGATTTTAGTAGCTGTTTCGTTGGGGGTGAGTTCAAGTTCGAAGTTGAGAGCATTTCGAGGATCGTTCGTCTCTTTCGTGAGCCTTGTCTTCGAGTTGGTTTGTGATTTTCATCACGATAAGGTGAGTTCTATACTCGCTTAGGGACGTTTTGTTGTCGAGTCATTTTACTTTCTGAAACGATATTACCGAAATCCGCTTTGTGAAAACTTGACGAAAACGTTTTATCGAAAAACGGTAATTTTCATAATTGCTCAAATTGATGAGATTGTTGATTGATGATATGTGTTGTTTGATTGTTTAATCGCTTTCGCTGGTCTGGAATAATAATTGTTATGTTAGGATATCGATCGGAACGAAATTGGAATCGAAACGAACTTGGAAAAATGACACGAAACCGGAAAATTTGCCACTGTCAAGGACGCACGGATCGTGCCTCACAAGGGCACGGGTCGTGCGCCTTGTTCGCAGTAGCCCAGAAAATGAATTTTTTCACAGCACGGGTCGTGCGCCCCTGGGCACGAACCGTGCGTGACTTACGCAAATCAGGCTTTCATAATTTTAATACACGCACGGATCGTGCGCCCTGTACGTTTTTCAAAACTGAAATTTAAGTGATATGCACGGGTCGTGCGCCTCTGGAGCACGGATCGTGCGGATCCTTCTGTTACCCTAACTCAAAATCCCTTTTGATCCGTTACAAACGATTCTGATTCCCTTCCGATTGATTCCCCAATGCTTCCCAAGGATGGAAACCTACTTATGTCATGAAATGCAAGAAGTTTGAGGTAAATCTCATAAGTTATAAACGTTAAGGAAAATCGTACATTAGTAAGACGCGAGTGTACACAAGTTAACTCATAAAGATCAAGGTAAGAAATGTTAATTCACGGCAAAATACCTCCCTCGTGGAAGGGTAGACGGTACATGAATGAAATTCTAGACGGCCCAATGCGGGTACATGCTTATATATAATATATATAATAAATACAAGAGGTTAAGGGTGACGACCCTTAGAGGATTTAGCATACTAGGGGAGGGAAAGTCATGATCCCCAAAACCTAGACTCAAGAGGTTTCGCCCACTAGCAATAGCGGGATGGGTTCACCAAAGCCAAAGAAGTGCCTAAAAATAGGTAGGTTGAGGTGTTATGCTAAGAGAATAAAAAGAAATGTAATGCGTAGTTGCTTAGTAGGACTACAAAATTACAAGAGGTAAAATATGATATGCTTCATGTGTCGTTTAGGAGGGCCATGAGCATAAAAGTTACATGAAATTAATATATGTCCACGTGGTTGCTTATTAGGGCCACGAGTTCAAAGTAAAGCATAATGAACCGCTAGAGTTAGTAAGGGGTCTCGATAGGACTCACTGAGATAATGTTTATCTCACCCTTCATATTTGTGGTTTTTACAGAGAAACAGGGGAAAGCAAAGGCGACGAAGCACGGTTAGCCGGTGCGACTCTTGGAGTCATTGAAGATTGAAGTTCATGTTTTGGATCCGTATCCCATTCACTGTTTCTATGTTAATCGATTGTATAACGATCATGTATCAGTTGTAAATCGTTTCCGCTACTTTATGTTTTGAGTATTGAACACCAGGATTATGTACAAGTCTTAAGTTTTGAAACTTAAGCGTTTTCAGGAAGTTAATGAGGTTCAGAGAACCATTTGATATGTATTATCGAAAGTTTTAGTTGTGTTCAATATTTCAATAACAGGAGGTTACTCTGATGTATGCCATTTAGTACAATTCGGTGATTCTACAAGTTAGAATTTATCGGGGGGTTACACAGTATGTCCAGGTTTAGCACAATAGTAACATTTAATGTATGGTCTAGTGGAAAACTTTTATAATGCTCAAGCCTTTTATGAGATTGTTTCTAGGAGATCTATGATGCACATGTTGTAAGTTAGACAATTTTCCTACAGTCCATTCTAGCTCATGCACTTTCTTTTCAAATTCAACACATTTATCACAAACATAATTTGCTTTAAAACATGCAAGACTATCATTTTCTTTTCTAAGCTCTAGTTTTTCCTTAGTTTAAGCAATAACATCATTTTGAAGATGAGTGATGACTTTCTTGGATTTACTTAATGCTTTAGCTAGTTTTAAAGATTTATCATGCAATTCAGTAAATGCCTCATACAATTCATCATAAGCATCTTGCAAAGTTTCAGAGTTAGAATATACCTCAGTTTCACTTTCGCTGTCGTGGTCGGCCATGAGAGCAACTTGACCTTTTTCACTTTGAGTTATCTGATGAGTTCAGGTCGTTGTCTTCCCATGCTATATAGGCTTTTCTACTCTTCTTTCCTTCGGATCCCTTTTTCTCAAACTTTGACCGTTTTCTTTGTAATTTTATGGCACTCCATTTTCCACATTCGTGGCAAGTTGGTGGATTTGAGAAGTTTTCCTTGCTTGAGACTCTTTTGGTTGGAGAATTCTTTTTGAGAGATCTTTCCCTTCTCATGAACTTTTTGAATTTTCTAACCATTAGATCCATTTTCTCCTCGTCTTCATCATCATCATCTTCCGAATCATCACTATCGTTGGATGAACTTGAGCTTGAAGCTTTGAGAGCTAAGTTTTTCTTTTTCTTGTCTTTTCCTTCATGCTCTGCTAGGCGAGTGAGCTCTAACTCCTGCTCTAGTAGTTTCCCAAACAGGGTGGCGAGAGTCATGGTAGTTAAGTTCCTTGACTCAGTTATTGCAGTCACCTTTGGTTGCCATTCCCTGTTTAGGCATCTCAATACTTTGTTGATCAAGTCTTCGGGAGGAAATGATTTTCCTAATGAACCCAATTTATTCACTATGTGAGTCAACCTCTTTTGTATTTCTTGTATGGATTCTCCATGATTCATTCTGAACAACTCATATTCCCGGATGAGAGTATTTGTTCTTGCTCTTTTTACCTCACTGGTACCTTCATGAGTGACTTGAAGGTTGTCCCACATTTCTTGAGTAGTTTTACAATTTGACACTGAAGAATTCATCGGGACTAAGTGCGGAAGTGATAATGTTCTTGGCCCGGAAATTAAGTTGAACTTTCTTTTTCTCATTGTCCGTCCATTCGTTTCTTTCTTTCACTATGAGTGCACCATTTACCATGTGCCTGGGAACAAAATGTCCATTTTCCACAGCATCCCATATATCTATATCTACCCCTTCTATGAATATTCTTATTCTTTCTTTCCAATATGCATAGTCTTCTCCGTTGAATCCCGGAGGACGGATAAGAGATGCACCCTCTTGCGCATACCAACCTGAAGCCATTTCTCTTGAAGCTGCTAGGCCCTTTATACAAGAGTCTAGCTTTGATACCACTTGTTGCCAAGTGGCTTCAGTCTCAAGAGGGGGGGTGAATTGAGATTTAAAAACTTTTGAAAACTTTTTCCCCTTTTCAATGACTTAGATTAATTTTCGCGCAGGTTAAGTGGAAGCGAAGGAATTAGAAAATAAAGCAATAAAGAACACAGCAGATTTATACTGGTTCGGTCACCTCCCAGTGACCTACGTCTAGTCCTCACACCCTTGTGAGATTTTCCACTAACACAACAAGGCTTACGGGTGCCTTGGAAACCTTTACAGACTCGGGCACTCTCCTCCTAGGATATCCCACCTATGAAGAGCCCTCAGATCTATTACAACAATAACAAGAGATACCCCACCCCTGTTACAACCAGCTTCCCCAGAAAGATACCCCACTTCCTAGTACAAACAGCTACCCTAGAGAGATACCCCACTCCCTAGTACAAATTACAACAATAAAACAATTACAAATGTAAAGACCAAAATACCTCTAATGTAGGCAGATATTACAACTTGAAGATTCCAACCCCGACTAACCCTTGCAAGAGATCAGCTCTGACGAACCAACGGTGCGAGAAGAGCAGAAATGAAAGTGTGAAGAGTTTTTCTAAATTAGGCTTTGAATCGTGAAAATGGGTTGTGTAACACCCCGATAAATTCTAACATGTAGAATTACCGAAATGCACTAAATGGCATACATCAGAGTGACTTCCTGTTATTGAAATATTGAACACAACTAAAATTTTCGATAATACATATCAAATGGTTCTCCGAACCTCAATAACTTCCTGAAAATGCTCAAGTTTCATAACTTAAGACTTATACAATCCTGGTGTTCAATACTCAAAACATAAAGTAGCGGAAACGATTTACAACTGATACATGATAGTTATATAATCGATAACATAGAAACGGTAAATGGGACAAGGCCTAAACTTGAAACTCAATCCTCAATGACTCCAAGAGTCGCACCGGCTAACCGTGCTTCGTCGCCTTTGCTTTCCCCTGTTTCTCTGTAAAAACCACAAATATGAAGGGTGAGATAAACATTATCTCAGTGAGTCCTATCGAGACCCCTTACTAACTCTAGCGGTTCATTATGCTTTACTTGTGAACTCATGGTCCTACTAAGCAACCATGTGGACAATGTATTTTACCTCTTGTAATGTGTAGCCCTACTAAGCAACAACGCATTACCTTTCCTTTTCATTTATATTCTAGCATAACACCTCAAGCCTACCTATTCTTAGGCACTTCTTTGGCTTTTGGTGAACTCATCCCGCTATTTCTAGTGGGTGAAACCTTTTGAGTCTAGGTTTTGGGGATCATGACTTCCCCTCCCCTAGTATGCCAATCCTCTAAGGGTCGTCACCCTTGACCTCAATTTATATATATTATATAAATGTACCCGCATTGGGCCGCCTTATCATTTTCATTCATGTACCGTCTACCCTTCCTCAAGGGAAGGTATCTTGTCTTTGAATTAAACATGTGTACACTCGCGTTCCACTAATGTACGGTTTTTCCCAACATTCTTAACTTTCAAAACAGGGAATTTTATAGTTTGAATTACACCTCTGAGTAGACCTTTCAATAAGCGTCAACACGCAACTGAAAACACTTCAATCGGATTACCGGATCAAAAGTTATCGCAAAAACAAAATCGACAAGTTTTGCTGAAACTTACAGTGCGTCGCGACGCGAACAGGTTCCGTCGAGACGCGAAAAGTGACAGAAACATTTTCGTTGCAATTTTACAAAGGGTCGCGACGCGATGGGGAATGGGTCGCGACGCGATGGCTTCCAGATAGTTCAGAAAACAGGTTTTCGAAATGCGATTTTGTTCCGTTCCGCTTTCAATCCGATACCGAGACTTTCTAGGATATCTGAGACTTAAAACAAGCATAGCAAGCAATTTTTCCAGACCAGCGAAAGCGATAAACAATCAATCAATGCATATCATCACAACATCAATCAACAATTCCATCAATTCGAACAATTTACAATTAACGGTTTTTCGATAAAAACGGTTTCGTCTATTTTTCGAGAAGCGGATTTTAACGTATCGTTTTAGAAAGCATTATGACTCGATATCAAAAACGTCCCTAAGCGAGTATAGAACTCACCGTATTGTGATGAAAATCACAAACAACGAAACCCCGTGAACTCGACCGCTCCGAAATGTCACGAACTCGCCCTGAATCCTCTCCAACAACGAACTCCGATATTCGATCGCTTGGACAGCCACTTAACAAAAACCCCAGCTGCTCAATCGAACTTCAAATAGGTTTTTGGCAAAATAAGATAGGTCTTAGGACTGAATGTGGGGCTCTATTAAGACATGCAAACCTTTAGGACTCCATTTTTGAGCTTGGAGCTTCAAAGGGATGACAATGGTGAATCTGAGTTTGGGAGGAGGTTAGGTCACAAAAATTGTATCAATGGATAGAGGAGGAGAAACTGATTATGATGATGGTGGAAATCGAGACATGCATCAAGATCCTAGATTTCTTCTTCCCTCTCCTTCTCTTCCTCTCTCTCGCAACTCTCCTCTCTATTCTCTCCTCTTTCAAAATTTTCTTTTTCTGGAAATGGGTGAAGTGAGGCTGGGTGTGTGGTGTTGGCTGGTCTTGGGGTGACCAGCTGACTCACTCACTAGGAATTGACAATAATGTCCCTCATTTAATCATGTACAAAGACTATTGTACCCCTCAACAACTTGATTACTTCCTATACTATGATATGGCCTAATCTAATGAACTTAGCCAAATTCTTTTTAACTTAACATAATATTTTAATTATGCATGAGTACAATCTTTTATTTAATTCAACATCACATAATTTAGCAATGTTTGCCAACTAATCATTTCATGATAACCTCTTGTGCTAAATATTCGATTTAGCTAATAATTCACCTTAACCTTTTCGCTAATTTAAATAAATTAAATTAGCTAATTAGGGGATGTTACAATCACCCCAATTTTTAAAAATTTTGTCCTCAAAATTGACAAAACGTACCTCAATCGAAAAGATGGGGATATTTCACCCGCGTGTTCTCCTCTACTTCCCATGTCGCTTCGTCGGGTGATGCACCGTCCCGAAGCACCTTGACAATAGGAATTGATCTCGTCCGGAGCGTTTTCTCGCCACGTTCGATGATCCTGACGGGAGTAGGCTGATAAGATAAATTCGGTCTGATGTCAATCGCCTCATAACTCAATGGCTGACTCGGATCGGGGATATACTTCTCAGTTGCGATACATGAAACACATCATGTAATCTAGACAAGGCTGGAGGTAATGCAATGCGATACGCTACTGGCCCAACTCACTCGATAATTTGGAAAGGTCCGACATACCGAGGACTGAGCTTCTTCGCTCGCAATGCAATACCGGTACCAATGGTCGGAGAAAGTCTCAGAAATACATGATCTCCTTCTTCAAATTCCAATGGTCTTCTTCTTTTGTCGGCGTAACTCTTTTGCCGACTCTGAGCAATCTTCATTCGTTCTCTAATCTGACGGATCTTCTCCGTAGTCTCACGGACCAAATCCGGCCCCAACAATCTCTGCTCACCTACATCCCACCAACACAATGGTGTTCTACACCTCCTTCCATATAATGCTTCATATGGAGCCATTCCGATACTAGAATGGTAACTGTTGTTGTATGAAAATTCCACCAATAGAAGATGATCCTCCCATCGGCCTCCACTGTCAAGTACATATGCTCTCAACATATCCTCTAATGTCTGAATTGTTCTCTCAGTCTGTCCGTCTGTTTGTGGATGGTAAGCGGTCCTAGCACACACCGTTGTCCCCAACGCCATATTCAACGCTCCCCAGAATCGAGATGTGAACTTGGGATCTCAATCACAGATGATACTTGTAGGGATTCCATGCAACTTCACAATGTTCTTGAGATACTCCTCTGCTAACCTAGCAACCTTGTGATTTGAACGCACCGGAATAAAACGGGCGAACTTGGTCAAGCGATCCACCACTACCCAAATAGAATCATTTTCGGCTTGGGACCGTGGCAATCCCATGACAAAATCCATAGAAATGCTTTCCCATTTCCATTCTGGCACATGCAACGACTGTAACTGGCCGCCTGGCTTCTGGTGCTCTATCTTGACCCTTTGACAAGTCAAGCATCGAGACACAAATTCTGCAACTTCTACTTTCATACCCGGCCACCAGTACAATTGCTTCAAATCTCGATACATCTTGGTAGACCCAGAATGTATCGAGAATGTATCGAGAACTGACTCTTATGAGCCTCTTCTAAAATCTGCCTCTTAATGCTCTCATCTTTCGGCACACAGACTCTACCATCAAAACAAATCACACCATCGCCATCTTCGGTGTAATTCGGCAACCTCTTCTGCGCTTGCAGCTCTAAATCAACCTCTTGGGCTGAGTGAATCAGATTTCTCAAGGAACTCGAAATCTGAATATGGCTCAACACCAACCTGAGATATTACATGGCCTAGAATCTTAACTTCGGGCATCCAAAAATCACATTTGGATGGCTTAGCATACAATTTCTTCTCCCGGAGTACGTTCAGAACAATTTGGAGATGTTGCACATGCTCCTCAATTGTCTTAGAGTATACCAAGATGTCATCAATGAATACCACAACAAACTGATCTAGATAGGAATTAAAAATCTGATTCATATAGTCCATGAATATGGCTGGAGCATTGGTCAAACCGATGGGCATCACTACAAATTCGTAGTGTCCATACCTCGTACGAAAAGCGGTCTTCGGGATGTCCAAAGCTCGAACCCTGATTTGCTGATAGCCGGACCTCAAATCAATCTTTGAAAATACTGCAGCTCCCCTCAATTGGTCTAGCAAATCATCAATCATCGGTAGAGGGTACTTGTTCTTAATAGTCACCTTATTCAATTGACGGTAGTCAATGCACAACCTCATACTTCCGTCCTTCTTCTTGACAAGTAACACTGGAACACCCCATGGTGAGGCACTCGGCCGGATAAACTGTTTGGAAATTAGCTCTTCCAATTGGACTTTTAATTCTTTCAACTCTAATGGCGACATTCTATACGGAGCTATAGAAATTGGCCCAGGGCCCAGAACCGATCTATAGAGAATTCCACCTCACGATCCGGAGGTAACGAAGAAACTTCATCAGAAAACACATCAAGAAATTCATTAACAAATTGCACAGAAGATAAATCTAGACCTGTCTCAGTGGATGCAGACAACATCATGACATAAGCTTCTGCGCCTTGAAACAAACAGTTACTGGCTGAAGTGAAAGAAATAACAACTTCAGGATTGGTCGGCTGTAGCTCCACTGACTCGGAGGAGAAACCGATAGTCCGATGGAAACAATCTATAGTCACATGGTTGGCCGTCATCCAACTCATACCTAGGACAACGTCCATACCCTTCATTGCCAAACAAATGAAATCCACCACAAAATTCCTGTCTCCGATAGATAGAAGACAGTTTTCACATAAAGCTTGGGTTTGAATACTACCCTCAGCAGCAGTCTTAATGGAGATTGGTTGAGGCAAAGGAGTCAAAGTCAATCCCAACCGTTCAACACAGATTTGAGATATAAAACAATGGGTAGCACCCGAATCATATAAAATACTAACGGAGTTATTAAAAAGAGATCCCGTACCCCTTAGTAGATTGTCTGATAGAGTGACCTTCTGGGCGTCCAAAGTGTAAACTCTCCCAGTAGTAGTAGTAGCAGCAGGGCTATCTCCTTGACTCTTCTCCTTTGCTGGGCAGTCCCGTGCATAATGACCATCTTTCTTGCAGAAGAAACACCGGTTGGATCCCATTTGACACTTACCCTGATGGTACTTTCCACAGTTGGAACATGTACTGAATCTTGAGGAGTTCGACGACTAAACTTGTTTCCCTTTGTTGGAGTTGTGCTTGGGACCCATCTAATTGTTGGATGATCCAACATTCTTCTTATTCTGATTGAATACTCTCCTGCTTTCATACAACCTCTTCAAATCACTTTCAGCTACGTACGCTTGCTGAACCATGGCAGCATAGTTGGTATATGCAAAAGAACTTAGACTTTGGGCAATGTCTTCCCTCAGCCCATACTTGAACCTATCAGTTTTCCACTTGTCATTGGGAGCATACCCGGCCAAACCGAAGAATTGATACAACTCTTCAAACTTAACCGCGTACTGACCCACAGTTGAACCTCCTTGAGTGAGAGTCAAAAACTCGTTCTCCTTGTCAAACCTCATAGCTGTCGGAAAGAACTGCTCCAAAAATACCTGCCTGAAATGTTCCCAAGTCTGGGGAGTACCCATGGTGACCATCATGTTCCGAACATTAGACCACCAGTTGTGAGCCTCTCCCTTCAGCATATGTGTTGCCAATCTCAGCTTGTCCTCATCAGTGACTTGCATAGTTAAGAAACTTTTCTCTATGTCATCAGCCAATGTTGGGTTTCCATGACATCTAGTCCTCCTCTGAACTCGGTAGGTTTCATTTTCAGGAATTCAGAGTAGACCTGTCGCGGGTTAACTTGTGGCTCAGGAATTGGTTGAGGCAGAGCTTGAGCATTCTGTTGCATTAGTAACATATCTTCCATCATCTTTTGGTGCCTCTCGATCATATTCTGTATCCATGCAGAATGTGGATCAATTGGTGGGTTATTCCTCGATCCTCCTGCCATAATTCTGCAAACGATACACCAAGTATTAAGTTGATCAGGCTCAATGTCTCTTAGCATCATAAGAAGCAAAATAGCAGAATTACTCGAGGGATAAAACCACCCTAACTATCTAAGACCGACTAGGTCGAACTGCTCTGATAACATAATGTAACACCCCGATAAATTCTAACATGTAGAATTACCGAAATGCACTAAATGGCATACATCAGAGTGACTTCCTGTTATTGAAATATTGAACACAACTAAAATTTTCGATAATACATATCAAATGGTTCTCCGAACCTCATTAACTTCCTGAAAATGCTCAAGTTTCATAACTTAAGACTTATACAATCCTGGTGTTCAATACTCAAAACATAAAGTAGCGGAAACGATTTACAAATGATACATGATAGTTATATAATCGATAACATAGAAACGGTAAATGGGACAAGGCCTAAACATGAAACTCAATCCTCAATGACTCCAAGAGTCGCACCGGCTAACCGTGCTTCGTCGCCTTTGCTTTCCCCTGTTTCTCTGTAAAAACCACAAATATGAAGGGTGAGATAAACATTATCTCAGTGAGTCCTATCGAGACCCTTTACTAACTCTAGCGGTTCATTATGCTTTACTTGTGAACTCATGGTCCTACTAAGCAACCATGTGGACAATGTATTTTACCTCTTGTAATTTGTAGCCCTACTATGCAACTACGCATTACCTTTCCTTTTCATTTATCATTCTAGCATAACACCTCAAGACTACCTATTCTTAGGCACTTCTTTGGCTTTTGGTGAACTCATCCCGCTATTTCTAGTGGGTGAAACCTTTTGAGTCTAGGTTTTGGGGCTCATGACTTCCCCTCCCCTAGTATGCCAATCCTCTAAAGGTCGTCACCCTTGACCTCAATTTATATATATTATATAAATGTACCCGCATTGGGCCGTCTTATCATTTTCATTCATGTACCATCTACCCTTCCTCAAGGGAAGGTATCTTGTCTTTGAATTAAACATGTGTACACTCGCGTTCCACTAATGTACGGTTTTTCCCAACATTCTTAACTTTCAAAACAGGGAATTTTATAGTTTGAATTACACCTCTGAGTAGACCTTTCAATAAGCTTCAAAACTCAACTGAAAACACTTCAATCGGATTACCGGATCAAAAATTATCGCTAAAACAAAATCGACAAGTTTTGTTTAAATTTACACTGCGTCGCGACGCGAACAGGTTCCGTCGCGATGCGAAAAGTGACAAACATTTTCGTTGCAATTTTACAAAGGGTCGCGACGCGATGGGGAACGAGTCGCGACGCGATGGCTTCCAGATAGTTCGGAAAACAGGTTTTCGAAATGCGATTTTGTTCCGTTCCGCTTTTAATCCGATACCGAGACTTTCTAGGATATCCGAGACTTAAAACAAGCATAGCAAGCAATTTTTCCAGACCAGCGAAAGCGATAAACAATCAATCAATGCATATCATCACAACATCAATCAACAATTCCATCAGTTCGAACAATTTACAATTAACGGTTTTTCGAGAAAAACGGTTTCGTCTACTTTTTCGAAAAGCGGATTTTAACGTATTGTTTCAGAAAACATTATGACTCGATATCAAAAACTTCCCTGAAAATCACAAACAACGAAACCCCGTGAACTCGACCGCTTCGAAATGTCACGAACTCGCCCCGAATCCTCTCCAACAACGAACTCCGATATTCGATCGCTTGGACAGCCACTTAACTAAAACCCCAACTTCTCAATCGAACTTCAAATAGGTTTTTGGCAAAAGAAGATAGGTCTTAGGACTGAATGTGGGGCTCTATTAAGACATGCAAACCTTTAGGACTCCATTTTTGAGCTTGGAGCTTCAAAGGGATGACAATGGTGAATCTGAGTTTGGGAGGAGGTTAGGTCACAAAAATTGTATCAATGGATAGAGGAGGAGAAACTGATTATGATGATGGTGGAAATCGAGACATGCATCAAGATCCTGGATTTCTTCTTCCCTCTCCTTCTCTTCCTCTCTCTCGCAACTCTCCTCTCTATTCTCTCCTCTTTCAAAATTTTCTTTTTCTGGAAATAGGTGAAGTGAGGCTGGGTGTGTGGTGTTGGCTGGTCTTGGGGTGACCAGCTGACTCACTCACTAGGAATTGACAATAATGTCCCTCATTTAATCATGTATAAAGACTATTGTACCCTTCAACAACTTGATTACTTCTTATACTATGATATGGCCTAATCTAATGAACTTAGCCAAATTCTTTTTAACTTAACATAATATTTTAATTATGCATGAGTACAATCTTTTATTTAATTCAACATCACATAATTTAGCAATGTTTGCCAACTAATCATTTCATGATAACCTCTTGTGCTAAATATTCGATTTAGCTAATAATTCACCTTAACCTTTTCGCTAATTTAAATAAATTAAATTAGCTAATTAGGGGATGTTACAGGTTGTAAGAAATGAGAAGTATGAAGCCTCTATTTATAGGCTTAGAAAAATATAGCCGTTGAGTAAAATGGAATAATCGATTATGTGCTTGATTTGCCTAAGAGTGATAATCGATTTTATGCCTAACTAGATCTAGGATGAAAATTGATTATGTGTTGTTTGAAATAAGATGCAAATCGATTATGTGCTTCTTTAAAATATAGATGAGATCGATTTTGTGCTTCCTTAAAAGATAAAATCGATTATGTGCTTCCTTAACATAAAGATGAAATCGATTGTGTGCTTAGTATGTTTAATGGGAAAATCGATTATGTGCCTGAATGTTCTAAATATGATAATCGATTCTTGCTTGTTTAGAAAGAGATGCAAATCGATTGTATCCTTAGTAGGAATAATATCAATCGATTATATACTTTCATTTTGAGTTGAAAATCGATTTTGATGATTAGTTTAAAGTAGTGTGAATCGATTTTATAGTTTCTCAAAAATGCTTTTTATGTTTACGTGTGCATGCATGCATTTTGAAAAGCTAGTGAAGACGTGAGACTTTGAGAGATGAGCTAACCCTCGGAAGAGCTTACACTTTTTCCTAAGACAATCCCCAAACCCTAAGGACTACCTTTATTTCTTGAGACTTCAATTCTTGAGCTTGATTGTCTTGGATTGTGACTTTAGATACTTTGTCACGTTCATCAACTTTGGCCATCAACTTTGGCTTTGTCTTTTTCATCATCAAAACCTGACCTGCAATATGAGTTACCTGCAGTACAAGATATCCACAACTGTATCAAAAAAGTAAAGCAAGGTGGATTAAAGAAGGAGATGTGAACTCAAACTATTTTAATTCTCTTTTGAGGTATCATCGGAGGAGGAGTAGATTATCGATTCTAGATGGTCATGGGGTGTTGATGGATGATGTTGATGAGGTGAAGGAGATGGTAAAAAATCACTTTGTAAACTGTTTTGTGGAGCCTTGTTATAATCGGTCTACTCTAGGAGGCCTATCTTTTTAGAGTATTTCTGAAGAAGCGAATGCTTGGTTGTTGGAACCTTTTGAGGAGGACGAAATCAAGGAAGGGATGTGGAGTTGTGGTGGAGACAAAAGTCCAGGTCCAGATGGGTTTAACTTTCGCTTCATCAAAGAGTTTTGGGACTTGTTGAAAGTTGATATTGTTTAGTTTTTCCATGAGTTTCACACTAAGGCAGCCTTGCCTAAAGCGTTTTCCTCCTCGTTTTTAACACTTGTCCTCAAGAATGATAATCCTCAAGGATTGGGTGAGTATAGGTCCATTTGTTTAATTGGTGGTATCTATAAGATTCTTGCTAAGGTGTTGGCTAATAGACTGAAGAGGGTTTCACCCAATGTGATATCTGGGTGTCAATCTGCTCTTTTGGTGGTAGAAACATTTTAGATGGGGTTGTGATTGTGAATGAATTGGTTGACTTGGCCAATAGAAATAGATATGAGTGCTTACTTTTCAAAGTTGATTTTGAGAAGGCATATGATACTATTTCTTGATCCTTCCTATTTTACATGATGGAGAGGTTGGGATTCAGTTTGGGATAGATTAGGTGGATTAAGGCATGTGTTTGTTCAAGCTCTTTGTCGGTGTTAGTGAATGGTAGTCCCACTAGAGACTTTTTGGTGAGGAGAGGTTTAAGACAAGGGGGATCCCCTATCCCCATTCTTATTTTTAATTGTGGCTGAAGGTTTGTCTGCTACGGTAGCTAAGGCGGTGGATATTGGATCTTTTCGGGTTATAAGGTTGATGCCGATCTTCTTTATTCTATAGTGCAATTTGTGGATAACACTATTCTTTTGGGTAACGCCACTCGGGAAAGTTTTTGGAGCATCAAAGCCATTCTTAGAGGTCTTGAACTAGTGTCAAGTTTGAAAGTTAATTTCCACAAAAGTAAGCTTGTTGGTATTAATGTGATGGAGGATTTTTTGAGTTCCGCTTCGACGTTTCTTCATTGCCGTACGGAAAACACGCCATTTAAATTCGGGGTATCCCAGTGGGTGCTAATCCTACGCGGGCATCAACTTGGAAGCCAGTTTTGGATATTCTTCGCAATAGGCTAGCAACTTGGAAGAGTCGCAATCTACCTATTGGAGGTCGGCTAACTCGTATTAACTCAGCTTTAAATGGCATACCTTTATATTTCTTCACTTTCTACAAGGCTCCAGAGATGGTGATTAATTCTATGATCAAAATTCAAAGAGATTTTTTGTGGAGTATTAAAGATGATGGTAGGGATATCTATTGGTTGGCGTGGGACAAAATTTGCAGACCAAATAAGGAGGGAGGTCTCGGTATAAAAAATCTTGAGCTATATTCAATATTGCTTTATCGTCTATATGAAAGTGGTGGTTTTTGATGGATGAGAACGCTAGCTGGGGGGATTTTAGCTCATAGATATTGATAGTTGTCTTCTTTCTTACTAAACGACTCTACGTTGGGTGGGAAGAAGGACTCTTTATGGTCGCAGGACCTTCTTTTTGTTGGTGAAGATGCAGTTGAAAAAGGGTGGTTTAACGATTGTATTAGACGTGGTTTGGGGGATGGCGAGGGCGTGAATTTTTGGATGCACATATTGGATTGGCAATCAACCACTATACCTTTTGTTCCCTTCCTTATTTGCGGGTTTTGAGGATAAAAATATGCCAGTTGCAGAGCTGGTTGCTGGTTGGAGGAGTGTTGGCAGTGGCGTCTTGTTTCGACCCGGCACGGTTCGGTTGAAGCGCAACAGTTGAGAGATATTCTGCTGGAGGTATCGCTTGTTAGAGGGAAGCGTGACAACTGGTGCTGGTTCTTAGAATCCCATAAAATAATCGGTCAGTCTTGTTATGAGCGTTTGGCTCGCTGTCGGGTGGTGACTGATAATGCTTCAGATATTAATGATATATGTTTGGCCCTTTGGAGGACTGATGCTCCTTCGAAAATTTTAATCTTTGGTTGGAGGCTGTTTTCCAATGCTATCCCAATGCGTGACATTTGGCTATACCGCCACGTTATTGTTTCTGAAGAAAGCGGTTTGTCCTTGGTGTATGCAGGGGCTAAAGACAACGATGCACTTGTTTTTTCATTGTGGTTTGGCTAAAGAGGTGTGGGCTCAGATCGGGGATTGGATCGGTTTGCAAGTTCAACATTGCCATAGTATTGTGGATCAATATAATACCATTAAAAATATAAACAAGGACCACACTTTGGTTTAGTTAAGGACCATTTTCAAGTGGTTACGTTGATCCAATTCAAAAGAATAAGTATATCACAATGTTGATTTGAAAAATTACTCAATTTCAAAAACCACAAATTGACCGTATGAAAACAATGCCTAATCATTTTTTCTTTACTAATTGTAAAAGAAAAAAATGTTAGCTTAAAATATTAGGTAAAATTGTATTAGCACGTGATTGGTATTAATGTGAAGGAGGAGTTTTTGAGTTCCGCTTCGACGTTTCTTCATTGCCGTACGGAAAACACGCCCTTTAATTTTCGGGGTAACCCGGTGAGTGCTAATCCTAGGCGGGCATCAACTTGGAAGCCAGTTTTGGATATTCTTCGCAATAGGCTAGTAACTTGGAAGAGTTGCAATCTATCTATTGGAGGTCGGCTAACTCTTATTAACTCAGCTTTAAATGGCATACCTTTATATTTCTTCACTTTCTACAAGACTCCAAAGATGGTGATTAATTCTATGATCAAAATTCAAAGAGATTTTTTGTGGAGTATTAAAGATGATGGTAGGGGTATCTATTGGGGGGCGTGGGACAAAGTTTGCAGACCAAAGAAGGAGGGAGGTCTCGGTATAAAAAATCTTGAGCTATATTCAATATTGCTTTATTGTCTAAATGAAAGTGGTGGTTTTTGGTGGATGAGAATGCTAGCTGGAGGGGGATTTTAACTCATAGATATTGAGAGTTGTCTTCTTTCTTACTCAACGACTCTACGTTGGGTGGGAAGAAGGACTCTTTATGGTAGCAGGACCTTCTTTTTGTTGGTGAAGATGTAGTTGAAAAAGGGTGGTTTAACGATTGTATTAGACGTGGTTTGGGGGATGGCGAGGGCGTGAATTTTTGGATGCACCATTGGATTGGCAATCAACCACTATACCTTGTGTTCCCTTCTTTATTTGCTGGTTTTGAGGATAAAAGTATGCCAGTTGCAGCAACTGGTTGTTGGTTGGAGGGGTGCTGGCAGTGGCGTCTTATTTCGGCCTGGCACGGTTCGGTTGAAGCGCAACAGTTGAGAGATATTCTGCTGGAGGTATCGCCTGTTAGAGGGAAGTGTGACAACTGGTGCTGGTTCTTAGAATCCCATAAAAAAGTTTCGGTCAGTTCTTGTTATGAGCGTTTGGCTCGCTGACGGGTGGTGACGTATAATGCTTCAGATATTAATGATATCTGTTTGGCCCTTTGGAGGACTGATGCTCCTTCGAAAATTTTAATTGCTATCCCAATGCGTGACGTTTGGCTATACCGCCTCGTTATTGTTTCTGAAGAAGCATTGGTTTGTCCTTGGTGTATGCAGGGGCTAGAGACAACGATGCACTTGTTTTAATTGTGGTTTGGCTAAAGAGGTGTGGGCTCAGATCGGGGATTGGATCGGTTTGCAAGTTCAACATTGCAATAGTATTGTGGATCATTTCAAATGGCATACCTTTCTATTTCTTCACTTTCTACAAGGCTCCAAAGATGGTGATTAATTATATGATCAAAATTCAAAGAGATTTTTTGTGGAGTATTAAAGATGATGGTAGGGGTATCTATTGGGTGGCTATTGTGCAGTTTATAAATGTGCAAGTTTACACATTCACGGTAGTAATATAGTAGAAATACAGGTCGAACCCACAGGGATTGTATTTAATTTATAGTTGTCATAACTTAGCAAATCAGTGTGTAAAATAAAAACACTATTTGAGGACAGTAAAATGAAGGTTTGGTTTGAAAGGAAATAAAAAGGGAAACTATATGATGAAGACTAGGTGGATTGCTTTTCACTAAGTACTTTTCTTCTGTGTTAGTGCTATAACATTAGATGCTATAGCATTGAGTGCTGTAGCCTATGTTGTGTGTCTTTCGGTCACTTTCGCCAAGGTTTCGTGACAAGATCCTATGTCTAGGATTTAAGTAAGTTCACCTCTGTATATTAAAGAACCCACGGTATTCACTCTATGAACTAAGCCCTCCTATGTCTAGGTTTGGGCAAAGGATTGTTTTAGGTGTCCTTAGAACAACCACTCACTCACATCAATCTTTGAGATCGAATCATGAACCATTTCTGAACCCATGGATGCACTTGTTCTAGTTAGCTAATCCCAAAACAAGTTTGAAAGCATTAAAACACAAAGATTGAAATGCATATATACATCATAATATTATATTACTAACACATAAAGAGTTATTACAAAGTTTACGCAATCCAACTAAAGTGTGTTTAGCTCATGGTGAGCAATATCAACAACTTACAAATAATGAAATTCATATCAATAAACCAGAAAGTAGAATAAGAATGTGCAAAAGATACACTCCTCCAACTTCTACGCATGAACTGGTGTGCTGACAGTGCTATAGCATGAGCAGAACACGATCTTCTAGTGGATGTTGATGATGGATCTTCAATGGATGCAAGAGGACAACTTATCACTGTATTTTTCCTCAAAAACCAGAGAAGTTTTGGTGCTGAAAGAAGATCCTCAAGTGCAGAAGTAATGCTTCCTTTTATAGAGTGGTTTTCCCTCCTTTTTTGCATAGCTAGGAGACATGTGGGTCCCTTCCTCACCAACTAAAGAAGGTGGTCAAGTCACATGTAGACAAGTGGCCATGTGCAAGTGGGAGGAGGGTGGCTGCATCAGCATAGGTTGTGCCAATAGGGAGGCGCTGAATGGACAGAATTAGGATTTGCTGCAGATTTGCTTGGTGACTTTGTCTCCAAGTGGGCCCAGCTTTTACTGCGCGCAGGGTGTTATAACACCTGATGCTATAGCACTTAAACAGAAACATTAGAAACTTCACAAGGGCACCATTTGTGCGAAATTAATGCATTTCAGTTCTTGATTCCTTTTTCCTTGATTTAACACAAATATTCACATAATTCCTAGCCTAAGCATGCAAACTCACAATGATTTGGGAATAGAAATGCTTAGATAACTCTACTAATGGAGAGTTATCAGTGGCGTGGGACAAAGTTTGCAAACCAAAGAAGGAGGGAGGTCTCGGTATAAAATATCTTGAGCTATATTCAATATTGCTTTATTGTCTAAATGTAAGTGGAGGTTTTTGGTGGATGAGAACGCATGCTGGAGGGGGATTTTAACTCATAGATATTGGGAGTTGTCTTCTTTCTTACTCAACGACTCTACATTGGGTGGGAAGAAGGATTTTTTATGGTGGAAGGACCTTCTTTTTGTTGGTGAAGATGTAGTTGAAAAATGGTGGTTTAACGATTGTATTAGACGTGGTTTGGGGGATGGCGAGGGCGTGAATTTTTGAGTGCACCATTGGATTGGCAATCAACCACTATACCTTGTGTTCCCTTCCTTATTTGCGGGTTTTGAGGATAAAAATATGCCAGTTGCAGCAGCTGGTTGTTGGTTGGAGGAGTGTTGGCAGTGGCGTCTTGTTTCGGCCCGGCACGGTTCGGTTGAAGCGCAACAGTTGAGAGATATTCTGCTGGAGGTATCGCCTGTTAGAGGGAAGCGTGACAACTGGTGCTGGTTCTTAGAATCCCATAAAAAAGTTTCGGTCAGTTCTTATTGTGAACGTTTGGCTCGCTGTCGGGTGGTGACTGATAATGCTTCAGATATTAATGATATCTGTTTGGCCCTTTGGAGGACTGTTACTCCTTCGAAAATTTTAATCTTTGGTTGGAGACTGTTTTCCAATGCTATCCCAATGCATGACATTTGGCTATACCGCCACGTTACTGTTTCTGAAGAAGTAGCGGTTTGTCCTTGGTGTATGCAGGGGCTAGAGACAACGATGCACTTGTTTTTTCATTGTGGTTTGGCTAAAGAGGTGTGGGCTCAGATCGGGGATTGGATCGGTTTGCAAGTTCAACATTTCAATAGTATTGTGGATCATTTCAAGTGGTTTGCAAGTTCAACATTGCCATACACTAGTGCAAAATCAAGAAAAGAATTAGGCATTTAAAGTCAGGCGCTCAGATGCCTGACTTTATATGTTGACGCGGTGGCAAACTTGTAATTAAAAGGCAAAACTCGCGAGTTTTAAAGTCAGGCGAATACACGCCTGACTTCTAAAGTGAAAAAATAGGAAAAAAATTAGACTTTAGAAGTCAGGCGTGTATTCGCCTGACTACATAAATAGACACGGTGGCAAACTTGTAATTAAGGGTGAATTTTTTTTCTATTTTAGTACTTCAGAAGTCAAGCAATTACACGCCTGAGTTCTAAACTACTAAAATAGAACAAATTACTAAAATAGTTCACAACATCTCGCGAACCCTATCCACTCTCAGAACACAACATCTCTCTCAGAACTCTCCTCTCGCATTCTCCACCGCGCCTCACTCCTCTCGTGTCCTCTTCATTGTCTCAACCTTCCTCCTTCCTCTTCATCGTCTCAACCTTGCTCCTTCCTCTTCATCGTCTCAGGAAGTAAGTATCCACTCCATCTCTCTCTCTCGGTCGCTCTCTCTCTCTCTCGATCGCTCTCTCACTCCGTTTTCCTCTAGACTGTAGATCGATTTCGATTTGGGGTTCTCAGTGTCGTTCATCTCTCACTCCATTTTCAGAAACCCCTCGGGTTGATATATGATTTGAAGGTTTCTCAGAAACCCTAGGTTCGTAACAATGGTGAGAATGAAGATCTGCTTCTAGGGTTTTGAATCGGACACCCTCAGGAAGGTAAATCACTTAACTGTTTCTTTAAATGCTTTCTTTAGCTGCTTCTTTTAACGAAGACCTAATACCTGTGTTTTCTTTGCTGTTTGAGGTTGCTGTGAACACTAATGGTTGAAACCCAGAGACTGACTGAAGGAACAGCAAACACAGGTAGTATTTCACTCTCTCAGTGAAATTTCAGTTTCTGTGTTGATTATTATCAGAAACCCTAAGCACTGTTTTCTTTGTGTTCTTTATTGTTCATGATGATGATTGCTATTTTCTTTGTTTTGTGTTGTGAATTGTGAGTGTGAAATCAGTATAACCTTTTAGACTGTACTTTAAAGATTTGTGATTTACCCACTTTTTCCCTGTTTTGGAATATTGTTTACTAGATTCTTGACTTTTTGATCCCTTTATTACATTGGCTAAGGTATGGAAATGGAGTTGAATTTACTCTGCTCACAATATGTGTGATTGGGAGAAGGGGAAATTCTTTGTTAAGTTGTAGCGTATTAATTGTTATTTTGCCACAGCATTCTGCTTAGTATTTCTCTCAAAAGTCAATTTGCAATTTTTTATAGATTAGTCATACATGGTGCTATCCTCTTTTTTTGTTTTTTGTTTTACCATATTTGGAGTTCGTTTAATTTTTTATACTAAAGCATTTACTCGACATTGTGACTGTTGCTGCTATTTTCTACAGTTTTCATTCCATTTTAACTGAAGCAATGTGGCATCTAAGAGTTTGGTTATGTTGTTTTCTCTGGTTGCTGCTATTTGCATGTGTATATTTTCCTCACTTCAAAAATAACGTGTGCATTGCAATTCTGCAGATAGCAGGCCAAAACCAGTCACAGGATCTGCTGAAGGATATTCTGGACATGTCGATGGAAAGCTCGGAGAGGCTAAGATGAACCACCCAAAGGGGGTTGCAGTTGATGATCTAGGAAATATCTATGTTGCAGATATTATGAATATGGCAATTAGGAAAATTAGTGATTAAGGTAAACTGCTCTAATTAATCTTTGGTCTTGTGCTCCTGTAGGGATCCTTTTTCATTTGTTGTGCGCATAGGATTTCTGCTTTAGAATTAGAGGTGGAACTCTTTGTTGAATTAAGATTTCTGCTTTCAGGGGTCACAACAATTGCTGGAGGAAAATGGAGCGTTGGAGGGGGCCATGTTGATGGACCAAGTGAAGATGCTAAATTCTCTAATGACTTTGATGTGGTTTATGTTGGAAGTAGTTGTTCCCTGCTTGTCATAGACAGGGGAAACCAAGCCATCAGGGTGATCCAATTACGCTTTGATGACTGTGCTTATCAATTTGAAAATGGATTTCCACTTGGTAAGCCGAGTAAAATCAGAGTCTGTCTCTAGAAATGTTTCTAGTTACAAACTCAGAGTGTGTTCCTTCCATTTTGCAGGTATTGCTATGCTTGTTGGGGCTGGCTTCTTTGGTTATATGCTGGCATTGCTACAGCGTAGACTAAGTACAATTGTAGCATCTCAGGAAGTGAGTGCCTGGTCTAGTCATCTGCTTTTTAGTGATTTAATATAGACATTATAACTTAGTTGGTCATTATATTCATGCAATAGTGATACATAGAATTGAAAAATATCCTCTATTCTCTAAAATTGCACAATTGAAGGTTCCTAAAATAGATATCAGAATATATTGGACAATTTCAGTCGATGATTCATTTCATTCTTTTGTAGGATGTGATCCCAGCAATGTCCGGCATTTCACCCAGTCCATATCAAAAGCCCTTAAAATCCGCCAGGCCTCCTTTGATTCTATTAGAAGATGAACCTTATAAGCAAGAAGAAGGTTTCTTTGGATCCATTGGCAAGCTTGTGACCAATGCTGGGGTATCAGTAGTGGAAATAATGGGAGGGTTATTTCCTGGTTTCAGGAAAAAGCCACAAAGCTATGAGTTTCAAAACCAGCCTCTATTCCACCAACCTGAAATGCAAGTAAATGCTTGGCCTGTGCAAGAAAGTTTTGTGATTCCAGATGATGAGCCCCCTTCGATTGACCCGAGAACTCCAACCCCCAAGAAAACATATCCTTTTATGTCTAAGGATGCAGAGAAAGTGCAACAGATGTGGCAAAGTCGAGCATTCTATGGTGGACGGGGTGGAGATCTTCAGCAGCAACAACAACAACAAAAACATCTCTATAGTGGATGGAATGGAGATCTTCAGCAGCAACAACAACAAAAAACTAAGAGTAACACTTGGTGCACCAAAAGTGAAGCCTGAGAATCAGCTCATTATGGACTATTGCTAATGGGAAGAACATTGAAAGGATCTCTATTTGGAGGATGGAAACCTAAGTCTGATCTTCCTTCATTAGTAG
The DNA here is from genome assembly GCA_039519185.1 of Astragalus membranaceus. Lineage (NCBI taxonomy): Eukaryota > Viridiplantae > Streptophyta > Magnoliopsida > Fabales > Fabaceae > Astragalus > Astragalus membranaceus. The sequence continues at coordinate 64,829,120 of CM076849.1, forward strand.
AGAAATATGTGAACAAGGTAAAGTAACAATACCTAGAATATCTCCTTTTATCAGAGCATCACTTTTTATATAGTTTTACTTTGAGTTAAGAGGTGACAATGTCTACTTCACCAACTCTACATATGCAAACTACAATGTCTACTTCACCAACGCTACATATGCAAACTACAACTAAGATGAAAAGGAAAAAACTCAGCTAGTAGTAGAAGTTTCTGATTATTTATTTTCAGCATTTGTTTCCAACTCTATTCTTCTTTCAATTCCTGCTACCTGTAAATCCATGCTCCACACACACATATAATGAAACCCATATAACAACATCTGATTGTCTTCTAGCACCTACAGGCTATACAAGAACCTACAGGCTCTGATTTGTTCAAGCACTGATTTGAAACCTCTACAAATGTTAAATTTTATATAAAGCGGGAAAAAGGCAGAGAAAGTTGCCCATGGCATCATCTTCTCTGTAAACTACAAAAATGATATATGTTTGAGATTATGTAATGATTGCATTTGTTAAACTACAAAGATGCACATAAATGCTAGTCAAGTCTATATCAGACTCTAACTTTCTTGTCATGCAATAGAATGGATTCTAGGTTTCTATGGAAATGGTATTAAGATGAAAGTTGCTAATCAGATTGCCTGGGTTCTGTTATTGTAATTTTAGCATTGGAGATATAGAATTTGGATGATCATGAAAATACTATAAGGCTAATCAGATTGGATGAAAGTTGCTTTATTTGTTCCATTGCTTATTTTTTACCCCTATATTTTCTAAGAACACGACTAATTTTTTTTGGTTGACACACATGCAGGTTTAGGCCGCGAATTCTTATCGATGTGAGCAAGATAGATATGTCAACAACTGTCCTGGGATTCAAAATATCCATGCCAATCATGATTGCCCCAACAGCCATGCAGAAAATGGCTCATCCTGAATGTATCATTGTGATTTTTTTACTAGGAAAACTTTATAATAGGCAGTAATATGAAAGTTAAATTTGGTGACATTTTTATATTAGATTTCTTTAATTCCCTTTGTTTGTTTAAGCACTGATAAACAAACTACCAAAAGCACAGATTTGTGTTGGATGATATGTGCTATTTTTCTTATGCAGGAGAATATGCAACAGCAAGAGCTGCATCAGCTGCTGGAACAATCATGGTACTTCTCTCTTTATGTTTATATTCTTGTTAATTAAGGATTTAGAAGTTTACTTGATTAATCACCACATACTCTTCACAATTTGCTCTTCTAAGAACCACTTAGAGCTAAAGGCCGGACACTGAAAAATGTTTAAAACAAGAGGAACCACTTATAGTCTCAATGAGTAATCTGTTGATTTTTTCAGACTTTATCTTCATGGGCTACTTCAAGTGTTGAAGATGTGGCTTCCACATGACCTGGCATTCGCTTTTTCCAGCTATATGTGAGATTGGTTAATATGGTAATTTTTGGGGAAGGGTTTATTGTTGGTGTGTTGAGATAGGTTAATATGGTAAGTTTTGCTGTGATCAAATTGGATTTTTTATTTGAATTATTTTTTATGAAGGTTTATTCTAGATACCAATGGTTGAAATTTTAGGGTGATCAGGGTTTACTTTACCTGATCAAGGTGGTCTAAGCATGAAGGCATAATCATAATCAATTTGAGTATTAGCTAATCCTTGAATTGGGAATTTTATATCTGTGTTCAATTAATGTCTTCATTCTTTGATGTTAGTATTCTGATGTTATATACTGATTTCTAGTTGTAGTCCTTTACTTTTATTGCACAAGTAGCTTTTTCTAAGATTCTGTTAGCCATTCACTATAGATGTTGTTTCCTGTACAAAAAATTGTGTGTCATGTTTGAACTGGTGATGATAGTTGCAATTGAAATGTGTGGAACTATCCCAAATGATAAATTACTCAACTCTTTTCGAGATGGATTTTAATTTTTTTTTATTTGGAACGAGAATGATTCTGATTTTCATGTTGTTGATGTAGTTGCAGGAGATGAAGCTTTATCAAAGAATAAAGATTCTAATGTTGAAGGGGGGAAAAGTTAGCCAAGTTAAGGATGAGTGAAGAATGCATTATACAAGAGTGATCCAATTGAAGAACAAGGGACTTGAATAAATTTCTTTATAGATAATTCATTTGTGCATTGCTGCTTCTTCTGATTCTTGTAGTTAGATATGTATTTGTGATGGAATTATGTGGAAGTCATTATATGTTTGTATTTGTGTGGAATATATAATTTGATATTGTTGTAAGATTATGTTGATATAAGATTATAAATGAAAAAAAGTGTGTTAATGTTTGATTGTTTTCTGCCTTTCTTTATTCTAAGTTCCATTTGTTTGAATTTTTTTAAAAAAAAAAGTAATTTAGATTAGCTGGCTAGTTTCTGGCTACCAAATAATTTTTTTTTAAAAAAAAATGAACTTTTAAAGTCAGGCGAAACTAAAGCCTGACTTTAAATCATACTTACGAAGTCAGGCAATAATAAATGCTTGACTTTAAATCATACTTACGAAGTCAGGCAAGAATAAATGCTTGACTTTAAATCATACTTACGAAGTCAGGCAATAATAAATGTTTGACTTTAAATCATACTTACGAAGTCAGGCAATAATAAATGCTTGACTTTAAAACTGACTTACGAAGTCAGGCGAAATAAATGTTTGACTTTAAAATTGACTTACGAAGTCAGGCGAAATAAATGTTTGACTTTAAATCAGACTTACGAAGTCAGGCTATCGCTTGACTTTAAAACTCCTGACATACAAAGTCGACTTAATAAAAGTCAAGCGGGCGCCTGACTTTAAATCCATTTTTCGTCTGACTTTAAATCCCCTTTTTGCACTAGTGATAGTATTGTGGATCAATATAATACCATTAAAAATATAAACAAGGACCACACTTTGGTTTAGTTAAGGACCATTTTGAAGTGGTTACTTTGATCCAATTCAAAAGAACAAGTATATCACAATGTTGATTTGAAAAATTACTCAATTTCAAAAACCACAAATTGACCGTATGAAAACAATGCCTAATCATTTTTCTTTACTAATTGTAAAAGAAAACAATGGTAGCATAAAATATTAGGTAAAATTGTATTAGCACGTGATTGGACACCCTCTGAAACCCTTCACAGAAGGGTGGAGAGTGTGTGTCAATAATACTGAGCTATGGGGATATTAATAATATTATTTCAATTATTGAAAAAAAACTGCTTCTCTACCATCTCTTCTTCTAGCTACCCTATTGCACTCCATTTAGACTACATTTTTTTCTTTTACAATTAGTATATAAAACTAATTAGGCATTGTTTTACCAAAAGACCAAAGAAAAGACTACCTCCACAATATACAATCATTAGTATCAACAAACCATTCATAAAATAAACAGGTAGGAGAATTTTCCCTAGCCTTGAACCAATGCCAAGATAGGGATAAAATTCTGTAAAAAGATCTCCCAAAATCAAGTGCACTACTAGAGAAAATACATGAATCCCTCAAATTCCAAGTAACCTAGAGAACTGTGTGCTAGATGAGCATCAATCCATGCCTACATCTGGCTGGACCACCCACATGTATGGACCGAACGAACAAAGAGGTGATATTATGCTGCATCACAAAATCAAAACCCAACCAGCTAACAGACGCTACCAGATCGAAGAAGTAAAACAACAAGTACAGAAGAAATGAAAGGAGGACTCTTGGGAAATCCCACACAAAATACAAAAATTAGCGGCAGTATTCGTAATGAAGTGCCTATGTGTGTTTGTGCATCCCCTTCCATGCTTTGTCTTCCAGTTTTTCATTAATATCACGATTGTCCATCCATTAATTAGTGGTCAACTTCTCGTACTAGGTCGTGCAAGTCAGGCCTGTGCATGTCGGGCATGTGTTAGTGAGCTGTGAAAATAAGACGTTCTATAAATAGGGGTTTCTTACCTCGGAAAGAGACAACCTGTTAGCCTTTTTTTACTACCAAGAAGAACCCTTCAATTGGAGACCTTTGGAGCGGAGACTAAAGCGTAAGAAAAGTCCAACTTTTTTGTCATGATTTAATTCTCGTTTATGTTCCTTTTTATGCGTGTCTGATTAAATTGCTGTCTTGCGATAGTTACGTGATTAGGATAACACACCCTTTTCATGTCTAAAATCAAGTAATGATTGGCGATTGAACTAAGGTTAATCGACGGACTTGGGTGACGTAAAAAATTCAAATCTTAGGTCCAATTTCAAACCTTCTACGACAATTTAAAATATTCGTTAAAATTTTTGCATGTTTTTTGGTTTTGAAGTGGCTTGGCAGTGAGACTCACTCACACAATTAATGCACGAAGAAGAGGGGGTGTGCATGCAAAATGACAAAACTTTTGCATATTCCGTGTAGCCTTTACCATCCTATATGCACATAGAGGACAAAACTTCTCACATTTTTTGAATGGCGAGCATATTGTTTGTATGTATATATATATATATATATATATATATATATATATAGAGAGAGAGAGAGAGAGAGAGAGAGAGAGAGAGAGAGAGAGAGAGAGAGAGAGGCCACATACATGATAAAATAGATGAAACCAGGAAACACAAAAGCGTTGTCAATCACCAACAAAGAGGGGGGGGGAGCAACAAAACCACTTGTAGAATAAATAAGTGAAAGAATTACCCGTGCCATAAACGATCTCCATTCTCCACAACAATGATTTAATACGGTCAATAGCTCTATCCATATGACTATATGAGTTACCTCACTATAGAAACTACAACCATTTCTCAACGCTCGTATGACCTAGAGAATAAAATGTCAAACTATCGCCAAACACTCTTTGACAACAGAAAGAAAACCTCTCACACGAGCAAACTGCAAGAACACATAAGGGAGAGTTTCTTATATTCAGAATACGCAATTTGACGCAAATGATGGGGAAATTACTTGAAGTAACGTTGCAATTACACTTTTAATGATGCTCATTAAGCCAATCAATAAACAGGTGAGGCAAAGAATGTGAGATTGATTCTATCCTATGAGGTTAATGAACAAATAAATATAAAAATCTTAAAAACAAAAGATGCCTAGCTTGTAAGTGGTATCAACTCAACTCTCTATATTCTATATAATCAAATCTTATGCTAGGAAAATGACATTTTTAGTGCTCTTATAATTTTGCCATTTGTCCAAATATTGGGGCATTTACGTCAATTCACCACAAAATGACAAAAAATAATTCAGCTTTTTCAACTTTATTGAAAAGTCAACTTTTTGCAAAAAAAAAAAGCATCATCTTTTTAACAGGCAGACAGAAAAGACAGGAGCAAAAAAAGTGACAGAAGAGAGTGAGGGACGCATTGGGACGCAAAAAAAAAACAGACACGCAAAAAAAAAAGACAGGCACTGACGCACTGACAGAACCAAAGAGAGAGAGGCAGAAATAGGACAATGATATAGCTGACGCGCGTCAGGCTGATGCAGAAAAAAATGGTATTATTTATAATTATCTATTTTATCTCACAAACAATTAAAATTTTAGTAACAATTATCTATTTTACTATTTACAATTCTCTATTAAAACTACTAAAACCAATCAATTTAATCACTAACAATTGTCAAAAAAAATATTACCCCTATCAAAAATTTCAAAATAACAGTTTTTTATAATTTAATTAAAATTATTAAATTAATATTAAATGATCTAAATTTACTATTTACTATATAATCTACTGAAACTACTAAAATCAATCAATTTAATCACTAACAATTGTCAACAAAAAATTTACCACTATCAGAAATTCCAAAATAACTTTTTTTAAAATAATTCAATAATTTAACTAAAATTATTAAATTAATATTAATTAATGATCTAAAATTTTCTCTAATCTACTGAAACTACCAAAATCAATCAATTTAGCAATTAACAATTGTCAAAAAAATTTAACCACTATCAAAAATTCGAAAATAACTATTTTTTAATAACTTGATAATTATATTAAAATGATTAAATTAATATTAATTGAACTAAAAATTACTATTTACTATAATCTACTAACCAATCAATTTAACCATAAACAATTGTCAACAAAAATTTAACCACTATAAATAATTCCAAAATAATTTTTTTGAAAATAATTTAATAATTTAATTAAAATTATTAAATTAATATTGAATGATCTATAATAAAAAATATCAACAACTGGCAACGAGAGATTGACAATGGGAGCGGCAATGGGGGGAGGCAATGGGAGCGGTAACAGAAGCGGCAACGAGAGACTGGCAAAGGAATCTGCAATGGGTGTGGCAACGAGATTTGCAACGGGAGTGCCAACGAGAGACTGAAAATGGGATCAGCAACAGGAGAGGCGGTGGGAGAGTAGTAACGAGAGCGGCAACAACAACAATAACAGGAGCGCCAACGAGAGCGGGAACAGGGGTGCATATCTTATATTAAATCTCATTTTCTTTTTTTTCTAATTTTTTTTACTCCATTATTAATAATAGTGGAAGATACCGACTTTTTTTAAAAATTTTGCTACACAAGTATTTTAATTCAGTTCAAATATAGCTTTTTATCGAGTTTTTCCTTTTCCTTTTATTACATTTTACAAATTTTAAAGTATTTATAATTTCATATCAAATTATAACAAATACAGTGTCACGCACGGGTAAAATACCGGTAGGTTTATGAAACTTATATAAGATAGAATCTTCTAGGGCTGGACAAACGGGCGGGTAGAACGGATTCGGGTTCAGTCAGGCATATCCGAAGGAGAACCGATGAGAAGATACAACATCCAATTTCGACCGTTTTGAGAGGCGGTTTTAAGTATAGCGGTTTCGTCGGGTGTCGGTTTTGATGAACGGATTTATTCGGTTTAAATGGAGGCTTGAACAGTGTACCTCGCATTTGTAGAAAGGATGAGAGCTTGACTGAAACCAAAACAACCGAGAAAATGGGGCAAAGAGAGATGAGGAGAGCATGGGGATGATGAATAGTAACAAGAGAGTCTTTGCCCAGCTATCATCTCTTTGAAAAGACAAGAATGGTTTTATAAATCATATTACTATTAATTATTAATTTATTGTATTATAGTGTAATTTTAAAACTTGATTTGATGCTTGCTTGTAGGTTAGCTGTGCAGCAGGTCTCGAAGAGAGATATAGTTATTTACTATAGGCTTACTTTAGTTTGAGTGTGTGAGTGGAATTGAAGGGTTTCAAGGAAAAATAATAATTAAATGTTAGTAGATGACATTAGTACTAGTCGCAGACTGCAGTGCAGAGTGGTCATGTGCTTTATCCGGTCAGTTCCGGGTATCGATGGTTTCAATTTTGAGATCCGAACCCACCCATTTGAAACCGTAAATGACCGCTTTATATCTATTGGACGGATTCGATTACCACTGACATACCCGTAACAACTATTTTTGAGTCGGTTTTCTCGGGTTGCGGACAGGTCGGATGATGTTGTCCACCCCTGGAATCTTCATCAAAGAACTTCATTGATATGAATGACACTTCACACGTGCTATTTTTAATGATTGAAGAATAAGAACCCAGGCACACATTTTCGTGGGGATCGAGAGCATATCATGCTATGACCGAGAGCCTTCCAAAAGCTTCCCAGCTTTATTTGTTTTGATTTAAAGATGCATTTAGGATTTGTATATCCAAATGGACACTTTTATATAATATTTACTGTCAGAACATATTTAACATTGATTCTCAGATCAATGATTCCATATCCAAAAGTATTTTACAAATTGTTTATTGTGCAACTAAGAGATTTTACCTATAACGACTCTTTTAATGAGAGTTTTGACAAGTTAGAATGCGTGTGCAACAATTTGAATGGAATATTGTTATAGCTAGCTAGGTAGCTAATCTAAACCTTGTGCATTATTCTCCAAGGATAACCGAGCTAAAAAATAACTTCTACATTGGTTCAAAAAGCAAATGATCAAAAAAGGGTGAATACTAATTTAATTTTTTCATTTCTAAATTAATTTAAATTTTAACATTTTAAAAATTTCTACAAATACTTCAAACATATCTAAAAATTTCTCATTTAGTTTTAAAAATGTCACTACCTTACTATCTAAAAAAAATGTCACTACCCTTTTTTTAACTCAGTTGTTAAATAATTGATCTTAAAACATGTTGTATCATCCGTATATACTTTGCACTAGTTGTGGTTAGAGTGCAACAACGAATATTGTTATAGCTAGCTAGCTAATATCCGTTTCATACCTAGGGTTTGTTTGGCAAGTCAGATCCACTACGGATTTGACTAGCGTATTTGACTAGCAGATAGCAGATAAAAAAAATAGTCTTGTTTGCAGTTAGTGTTTTTAGGGTAACTTAATTATAACATTTTTTGAAATGATAATTCAAATAGTGTTTGAACTTATAGCTTAATTATAGTGTATCATCTTTTTAGTCTTTTTTACCCTCACTATTTTTAAATAGTTCCTTCTTTGTGCGTTAACTATGCCACCTCCTCACCTGTGTTGTTTGTTGTCTTTACGTTATATCCCTTTCCTTTCTCTTTTTTGGCTAAGCCCGGGTATCCACCGCACGGACAGCAGTGACTAATCTCTCGCTCATTGTAGGTGCCTCGAGGGGCAGGACAGTTGGCCCAGAGTTTTAACGCTGCTCCGTACCCAATGCGGGGATCGAACCCTAGACCCTTGGTTCAAGGAGGTTCAGCCCCAACCGCTGAACCCCACGCTTGGCTAAAGGCTTTTTCTCTTTTTATAAATAATTAGTTGATACTAAATAAATAAATTAGTGTTTGTGTGCCTTGTTGGATGGGGCAAAGACTTATGATACTAAGGAATTCTTTCACTACAAGAATAAGGCTTGTTTCCTGCGAACATTTCCGACGAAAAATATTCCGTCGCAAATTGCGACGGATTTGCGACCAAAATCACCGTCGCAACTGTTAAAATAAAAAGGCGGGCAAATTCACGCTAAAGTTTCCGACGGAATCAGAGTCGTCGCAAATTTCCGACGGAATTGTTGGTCGCAAACCCCTTAAAATCCGTCGCAAACCAACGATCCAAAATTAAAACTTAACCTCACTCTCGTTCTCTCCCTCATAATCACACTCTCCTCACTCTCATTCTTTCCCTCGGTCTCTCCTCCTACGACCTCCCTCGCCCTCTACCCTCCTCCTCCCTCCGTCGCCGCCGCTCAACGTGCTCCATAGAGACGAAGATAGTCTCGCTCGCGCTCGCACCATTTCTCCTCCGTTTCTCCGGCAACCATTTCTCCTCCGTTTCTCCTCAGTTTCTCCTCCGTTTCTCTTCCCCTAGGCTTCTGATATTTACGATTACCTTCGTAAATCGGAGGTACTGCAATAGTTCATTTCAATTTAATTTCATTACTAGGGTTCTATTTTTCAATTTGGGGATTGGCATTATAATTAGGGTTTTTAATTTTTGTGTTTATGATTCAGGTGGATCCTAGTAAAAGACCATTACATGATTACATTCAGAAATTTCAGAAGGATATTAACGCTAGTATGAGGGGTGTTCTTGTGGATTGGTTACTTGAAGTTGCTGAAGAATACAAGCTTGTTTCAGATACTCTTTATCTTTGTGTTCTTTACATAGATAGGTTTCTTCGTTGAATGACCTAAGTAGACAGAAGCTTCAATTGCTTGGTGTTTCTTCCATGCTCATTGCTTGTTTCTTGTTTTTGTTTAAAGTTTAATAATTTTAATGTTGTTGTTTTTTATTATCATGCTGATGGGTTTTCAACAGGGGCATATGATGATGAGGAAGCAGCAGCCCGAGCGTATGATCTTGCTGCTCTGAAATATTGGGGTCCTGGGACTCTCATTAACTTTCCTGTAAGATTATTACTTGTATGATTATATTGATTTTGATGTGTAAGTTCAAATATGCTGTCTAGTTTTCCTCTGTTGCTAGATAAAAACACGGTGTCTACTTATTTCATGCTTCGTATTTCATCAAAAGATGGTGAGGAATCGGCTCAAATTTGTCATTTAACCAATCACTTCTTAGTGGGCCTACGAGTAGACTCTAAAGTTAACTCTAATTTGACATTTTAACTATTAAGTATCTTTGTTAGTATGTTAGATGCCTTCTCCTGGCATATCGCATTGATTAGAAAAAGGGTATTGCCTATTATCTTCTTGGAAATACAGTAATTTTTATAATAAGTTTGATCTGTGTGCTGTAGGTGACTGATTACACAAGAGATCTTGAAGAAATGCAGAATCTTTCTAGAGAAGAATACCTTGCATCTTTACGTCGGTGTGTATATCTTTGACCAAAATGCTTTCTACCATATAACCATACTGCTGCTTACCTGAGATGCTTTATGCAGGAAGAGCAGTGGTTTTTCAAGAGGACTGTCAAAATATCGTGGATTATCCAGGTGCGAATAAACCAAATTGTTTATACAGAAATTGTCTGGTAATTAACTATATTTTTATCTATACTCACAGCTGAGTCTGTGTAGCTATCTGTAGAGCTAATTTCTCACTGATAAGCCGACTTTGTCTTTCTCTGCTTTGCTACTGAGCTACAGATCTCCATGATCTGGTGTAGCTGTCATCCATTGGTAGATTTTAACGTGGATTTAATTGCGAACTTTAACTCTGAATTTCATTTTGCATATGGTGGTATAAAAATTAGTCGATGGGAGTCATCATATGGCAGAATGGCTGGATCTGAATACTTCAGTAGTACACAGCAGCAAGTGTTTATCAGTAGAAGTTTTCTTCACATATAAATCCTCGCAGTCTTCCGGTTCCAGTAGCAGCATGTTTGCCTTGGTTTTCACTTTCGTCTTCTGCATTGTGATCATACTCCAAGGTAATATTTGTATTCAGATTCATATTTATCATGCATATGATCTTTAGGTGTGTAGATTTGAGCTAGCAGTTGACGAATGAAACAATGATAATGAACATATTGTTGCTAATTCTTGAGTTGGGTATTGTTCTACTTTGTTTTGTCACCTTTGGATTCTACAAGATGGCCATTGAATTCTATAAATTTTTCAGACATAAGGTTACCTAGTAATAGTGTGCTATAAATTCCCTTTATGCTATGAATCAGTCACTCATTTTCATGAATACAGAATTTCTGCTTGTTATGATGCTTAACATTTAACAAGGATAACATTTAACAGGAACTTCCTGGATTAGCTAATGTTTCTTTATTCTTCATCTTGCCATTAAATAACTGTTGCACAAAGAAAGAATAGCTGAAAGAATCAGGGCTTTGCGGGAACTGGTTCCTAGTGTCAACAAGGTATGTGACTTCTCATGCATGTTATTTTTGTTACAATATGTAATGTTTCACTTGTACAATTTTGTCCGTAGATAAGTAAGGTTTTTCATGTTTAGTTGTTTACTCTGAGATGAGAAAACATAAAGAGCCTCCCCTGCCCCTGAAACAAAAATGGTGTTGAAAATGAAGTTTTGAGGGGTGTGTTTGACTGATTTGTCTCGTTAGATATTGTTTGTACAAGGCTCTTTAAGCACTCACAAATCGCAATTGGTGGTTCACAGTTGTTGCAACCAAATCTCTTAGTTAGTTAATACCTGTTATGTTAACTAATTACTAATTGTGTAAATAGCTGTTATGCTCAGCTAAAGGATCCTTTAAATCATTCTCTAATCATTAATGCATTTTTATAATGTTAGTTTAGTTTATGGGTTTCAATGCACTTGGATGCACCTTATTATCTTTGGATGTTTATCTTTGCTAAACACATTTGATTTCCTGCATTTTTATCTTTCGGCGTGGAAGGTATTGTTTTTTGGAGTTCTAAATACTACAAGACACATGTGTGATTTTTTAATTGATTTATAAGGATTGAAACAGGGAATAAAGCCTGTAGCTTGTCTATGACAATTTTAGGTCTGTTTGGAAGTAGGAAATAGCAGTAACATAACTATTGGTTATAGATATTGTGAGTTAAGGCATCTACTAACTAGATGTCCTAATTGATTTCATATGTTGACTAATTGGTACACAAAATAGATGTCCTAATTTATCAGGTCAGCCAAGGAGGTATCTACTAACTACTGGTTGGAGTATTTTTGTAAGCCAAAAGAATCTTTTTTCTGGTGATGCAGTGCTCTTTTTAAGGTAAATATCTATTCCATCTACATATTTTATATTTGTGTGAGTGTTTTGTATGGAGAAATTTCTAGTAGTTTTCAAATCATTACTGTTTATTGATGTCTTTTTAGGGGTGAAAATGGATAACTGAGATTGGGAATCAGAAGAGCTGTTAGACCTACAAATGGTCTTCCTGAATCAATTGTTGGTAACCATAACTGTTATCCAAACTTCCTTTCTTCTGTGGCAAATGCAATATCCACCAAAAGCATGTTTCATGTTTGCTATAGTCCAAGAATGTACTATATTACTAACTGATCTGTCGCCCATCTGTTATCCAAACTTCCTTTCTTCCGTTTTTCATTAATTGCCATGGTTCCTTATAGACAGAAAATTGCATGCTGGCCTGTTGATTGAATTAGTCACCAACAGAACTCAGGCCGTTGTTCGAACACAACGAGCTCGTCAATCCATGAACAAAGAAAATCGATTTCTACCTGAAGTTCTTGCAAGAAAATCTGTGGTAAAATAACTGTTTTTATTTCCCTTGCCTTTTAATCCCCATGCTCCGTTTTTCTTCAATCTATTTCTAACCACAGTAGACAAGTATTTGCCTGAGTCTGATATACTGAAATCATATAGGAAACTCACTAACTACTCTACAATTTACTAGTATAATACAATGACATTCCTTCAGACTAGATGATCAAGTGTCAGGACTAGTAATATAGTTGTTGTGTAACAATTTAAAAGTCTAATTACTGCAAACTTCGGGAATATTTATGCAGAGAACATGACAAGAAAGTTTGCTGCATTGGTTTAACATCGTTACTGTCACTTCCAGCTGATCAATTGCCAGGAGAGGCTTTAGGCCGGGTGTTCCGTTCCACTCTTGATCTTCTGGTTGCGTATAAGGATCATTAAAATTTTCCAGTGGTTTGATTGGTTTTCTTTCTTAACAAATTTTGGAAATTACCAATTCAGTACTTGTTATGGGGTTTTAGGGTGACTATGGTTTGGTTGCTAATAGGTTAAAAAGCTTTGTTTCCTAATAATATTATTGATTTGCTTCTTTGTGTTTAGCTGAGAAAGAGAAAAGCAAATAGTAAAAAGAAGGTTTAAAAAAATGTTTTTACAACAAGTTCCTTTATGTTTTCTTTTTTACTTTCTTCTTTATTTGTTACTTTCTTGGGTTGACAGAAGTTCCTATTATGTGTGCAGCAAATATGGAACGATATTGGGGAGAGCGAGAAGGACAAAGATCGTATGTTGATGGAATTGGAGAGGGAATGCTTAGAAGTTTACAGGAGAAAGGTTGATGAGGCTGCCAACACTAAAGGATTGATAAGTAACATGCATTATGAAAATCCCTTTTCAATTTAATACAGTATTAGCACATGTTTATTATATTTGAATGATGTTATAGTTGTTTGAATTGAGCTATTGATGCAAAATATCACACCATCAGGCCTTGAAATTAGTCTGGTTTTATTAGTTGTTAAACTCATTTGTAAAATTGATCATCAGTAGCGATTCTATAATTGTCTTTGTAATTCTCTCTTTACTGTTGACTTCCTTTAATTGCTTCAGTTTGATGCCTGCTAGTATATAATTCCTTTAATCCAATGAAATGCTCATTTAGCAATTGAGCTTTTAGTTAATAGTTCATTGTGGTTGAAAAAAGTTTGCATTAAGGATTTTGATTTTTTGATAATTACTAGTGTATAAGAGAAGGAATTGCAATAGAAGTTTGGTTTAGTGAGGGTATAAGGACGACTGTTGGATTTAAATTTTTTTTAATTTTTTTTAAAAATTTGCGACGGATTTGCGACGAAAAGGTATCAGAGTTTGCGACGAATTTGCCACGGATATTTGCGACGGATTTCCGACGACTTTGCGACGGACACATTTGCGACGAAAAAAACCGTCGGAAACTATTTCCGACGAGCGATTTTGCGACGAAAATTCGTCCGTCGGAAAGTCCGTCGGAAACGTTGATTTGCGACGAAAATCAGTGCGTTTCCGACGGATTTTGCCGTCGGAAATCGTCGATTTTCTTGTAGTGTTTAGTAAGAATTACTAAATTTTTCGGTAACCATTATACAACACTTCAATGGTTAGTACATACTAACCACAATTTAGTGTTTGTGTGGTTAGTATATGCTACTAACCATTATACAACAATCCAATGGTTAGTACATACTAACCATAATTTAGTGTTTGTCTGGTTACCGAATTTTTTCATTAATGGGAAAATGACTATTATGTCATTTAGTAACAATTACTAAGGAATTCCTTAGTACTCTAAGTCGTTAGACTTGTTGGATGGATAGCTTAATTTATGATCAATTAAAATAGTAACACGGTGTGTTTGATACAAATTTTAATTGATCAAATATGAGTTGTTAATCAATTAGAACACGTGAAAATTTGCAGTTGTGTTCCAAATAAAATCTAATTGATTAGAAAGGTATTCTATTTATAAATTAGAAAGCGTCCAAATTATCCAATACTAAAACTAGAGAGTTTCTAATATATGAAAATTTGATCAATCTGATTAGAACATGTAGAAACGTGTTTTTGCTATTCTAAACTCCAAAATAACCTTTAATGGCCATAAAGGAAGTTTTCTCAAACACATTTCATGTGTGTTTGTTTCTCAAGGGAAAGAGTAACATGTGTCCAATGGACAAAACACATGTGCATTATCTCAAAGAAAAACAACTTCACGTCTCTTATTCTTAAAGTACTGCTACAAAGTCTGCTTGTGAAGAGCTCAAACTTGCCATAAGCAAGTCCGCTCCCTGAACATCACACTTAAAGCAAAGGAATCAGACATGTCCATAGAAGACTTAAAAAAAAGAGCGTGCAAGAAATATAGCCATTCTAAACTGCACTTGTTGCGTCTTTTAAAGACCAAGTACATGCTTTAAAGGCTCTGACGAAGAGCATGCAAGAAATATAGCCATTATTAGCTAGCTGATACTAATTGCTCAACGAGTTTCATCTTGAGATGGAGGATTTATGTGCAGGAAATTTTGATTAGCCACGGGCTGGCGATGTTGACCATCAACATCCTACACCCCATGAATCTTCAGCCCAACAACAAGCAAATTAACAACCGACCTCTAGCGACAAGGCACCTCTTCCTGGTGGTCTTCAGGATGACTCACTTTTAAGGTGCTTTGGTGATCACATTTCCCACCAGTTGTGGGAGGGAAAGGTTAAGGTCTTGATTTTTGTATTAGTTTAAGTTGATTGTATTGCTGAATAAAAGTAACAATGTAATTTCGTTAATATTTTTTTAGGATCGTGAATCAAGTTGTAAACCATGGTCCATAGCTTAAAGACATTGGACAGCCTCGAGAAGCTATCATGGCTATAGTGGAAGACTCTTGACTTGCATCACTCATAGGTTGTTGGTACAAGCTATTGGACAAGGGGATTTTATCCCTATTAGAGGTGGCACCCCTACCGTAACATTCCCAAAATAATTGTTTTAATTATTTTAATTGATTGTTGATTTATTTTATACATGCTTGTTGCAATTGGGGAAATAATTGTAAATTCTATTGTAAATATTTGGTATGGCTCTTTTCTATTGTGTTTACTTTTTTTGACTTGATGTGATTTAAGACTTTAGGTTAATTGCACAATTGGGTGAGATTGAGTAAGGAAATAACAATGTTGATGCCTAGTATTAAAGGAGGGTGTAGGTAGTAAGCAAATTTTTATTATTTTTACCAAGTCCAACATCATTATAAGCCCAAGACTGATTTAAGGGATTTCTTTTGTACCCCATCATATCACTATATACCCCCACAGACCCTGCGAAAAGACGAAAATACCCTTAAAATTTTTACAATTTACAAAACTTATATCTGTTTGACCAGAAAGTTTCGTGAGAGAATCGGATTTACCATTCAGAGAGCTATTTCTGATTTGCCATCGGATTTACCATCGGATCTACATACATCCGATCTTCCTTAGCAGAAATAGTAAGTCGGATCTAGCTATATCTGATTTCCCCATCGTATCTACCTATATCCGATTTCGCATCGGATATAGCTAGATCCGATTTGTGTTTTATTTTTGTTTAAAAATTTGTTTTTTTCCCAGTGTCCAATAGGTATCAAGGGGAGTCCTCGGCTCACGCCTTGCCATCTGCTCCCAGTACACGCACCCGCCACAGGATTGCGGGACATGCGTCTACCCGGCGTAGCCGACAGCAGCAGTATCAGCAGGTGGAGGGGGCCCCAGACTATCACTATGAGGAGGGCCAGCAGGGGAACCCTTTTGATGAGCATTCTATGTCTGAGGACCATTCTATGCCTGAGGACCATTCTATGCCTGAGGACTACCAGCAGCAGTATTATCAGCAGCAGCAGCAGTACCAGGAGGATCAGCCTCAGCAGGGGCATCGGGAACAACATGAGGAGCAGCCTCCTCTATTCACTGGGCTAGCATCTCATGTTAGTACCGTTATACTGAGAGACCCGGTAAGTTTAATTTATTTACGTAGCCTTCTTAGTTTAATTTATTTACATAGCCTTATTTTTATTTTTTTTATAATACAGACATATGAGCGTAAATTGAAGGTTACCAACCATGGTAACAAGCTGGCTCAGAGACTGCTTGGGTTTTCCCAAAACCACCGGTTGTGGGCCTTTATCACAGGTTCCGGATTAGCCCCCCTCGTCTCGACCGGACATACAAAGGTGGACCATGAGCTGATGTCTGCTTTTCTTGAGAGGTGGCACTCAGAGACATCGTCATTTCACTTACCATTTGGTGAAATGACGATTACTTTGGATGATGTCTCCTATTTGCTGCATTTACCCATTACGGGGAACTACTACAGAGCTCCACCTACTTCTGTCACCACTGATCAGGCCATCCACCTAGGAGGAGGCGGGGCTGGAGTGTCGAGCTTCATCTGGCCCATATTACCGTTTTCAGTGGCTGCAAGAGATTGTTAGTAGAGGGTCCATAGAGAATGACATGCGTCCTGCTGTCAGGGCCTTTATCCTTCTGATCCTGAGCGGGTCCATCTTCACAGTCAAGACCGGTGACAGGGCTGAGGCTAAGTGGCTGCTGCTACTTGCGGATGTCAGTGCAGCTGGTGTGGGATCATATGCATGGGGGCAGCAGCACTTGCCTTCATGTATGACCAGCTGAACTACTTCTGCTTGGACCAGGCGCATCAGTTAGGAGGGTATACGACCCTCTTACAGGTAATAGATTTAAGTTAATTTTTTCCGAGTTTGGTTAAATTTTTGTTAAACAGTTTTTAATTCACCATGTTGTTTATCTTTGCATTTCAGAGCTGGATTTTATGGTATTTTCCTCAGCTAGTGGAGAAGAGGAGTGGATTACGGGCTAGAGCACTGTGTGGGCGTTGGAGGAAGAAGAAGACAGATGAAGTGAAGCTGGGGGTATGCAGGCAGATGATTGATGCGCTGACCTCGAATGATGTCTGTTGGCGACCGTTTGAGGAGCATCGGGGGGATAGAGACTTTGAGCAGGTGTCATTATACAGGGGACACTTCAGCTGGGGAGACATTATTGTTCCCTACATGCCAGATAGGTGCCTCAGACAGTTTGGGTACGTGCAGGTCATCCCACGTCACCCTTTTACTTGTCGTCCGAGCCATGCAGACTGCATTTTTCGTATTGCACATTATATGGCTATGGTGGAGGAGGTTTTGCGTACTACTTATCCTGCTGAGGAGTTGGGTCAGGTTGCTCCGGACTACTTACATTGGTATGTGAGAGCATCTATTCCTAGACTCTTACGGGTTGCATCACCACCACCACCACCAGTACAGCCAGCTGCACCACCAGTACAGCCAGATTTGCTCGAGATTGTGGAGGAGGAGATTCGGAGGGGGCTTCGGAGCGGAGACATTAGGATGAGTAGTCAGACATACGCTCGCCTCACGCGGTTACTGGATATGCTACTGAGGCGTGACTAGGGGGTTTTGTGGGATTGTATGTTTGAACTATTTTTTTTATGACTTGATTCTTATTATTTCTTGCTTATTATATTTGTGGAGTTTCATTAAAATTTTGATTTCATTCATGCGATAAAAGATAAAACATAACCAACTACAATAACAATAGATAGATACATTTTCCTAAAATTCTGGTCCTCGAACACGACGTAAAATCTCATTCACACTCCGTTGAGTTTCCACGTACAGCTCCAACGGCTTATACCCCTAAAGCGTATCATGGATGTTTAACATGTTCGCGACGTCTTCGTCAGTCTTGATTGTCATGGACGAGAAGGAAACGCGGCCCTCATCTCCAAGATAGGGTTTGCGATAAGTGATACTAGTGACATCACGGTCGTCACCAGTCACTTGAACTTTGGACCACACTTTATCCTTCAAACCTTCAAACCCCATGCCGCGGTGGATTCTGCATAACACCGGTTGAGGACTCCAGAAGTGGACACCATCTTCTCTCATCGTGATTTGGCCCCGATGATGTATACCGCAAAGCCTATTGTCATCTGAGCATTGAGTGAGACATATCTCCATTTTGGATGAGTGAAATAAGCAAGTGAGAGTGAAATTTTTGAGTGAAAAGAATGAGGTTGGCAATGAGTATTTATAGAATTTGTCAATGATTATCAACCGTTGATATTGTCGGTGCAATCTACACCGTTGATCAACATTGGCAGTCAAATCCTACCCGTCGAATTTAGTACAAATCGGATTTACCTATCAGGGAGGTACATCTGATTTGCATTTTAACAAAGCGGACATACCCCCACTGATAGGTATATCCGCTTTTATATTTTAACAAATCGGATATACCTCACTAAAGGTAGATCCGATTTCCCCCCACTAATTCTAATCGGATATACGTAAATCCGTATTTTATTTTTGTGAATCGGATCTACCTACCTTATATGTAGATCCGATTTAAGACAATTTAACCAGGGGTATTTTCGTCTTAAAATTTCTTGTGGGGGGTATATGGTGATATGACGGGGTACAAAAAAAACCCCTGATTTAATAGAGAGGGGATGACCCCATTTCACCTTAGTTCAGAAAAATTGAAGATGAGAATAGTTAGAGAGAGGGAGAAGTCGAACTTGAGGGAGAGAAAGAGAGTAAAGTTGAAACACATTCTTCCATTTTCCCCTTACATCAAAATCTGAAAACCCTCACTTCTCACCACTTACATTTCAGTTCATGGATGCTTTAGAACCATGATTTCCATTCCTTCCTACCATTCAAAATCTGAGTTTTGGTGCTCCTCCTCTTCAAGTGTGATTTGAAGCTTGCATGTGGGTGCAAGAGCTTGTTGGTGAAGATTGTCTTGATGCATGTTAGTTTGGGGGTTTGCTTAGGACATTGTGAGAGCTACATTGTGGTTGAAAGAGTTCAAGCAGAGGGATTTGGTGTTGGGGTCAAATTTGGGAAGCTTAGAAGCTTATGGTGTGCTTAGGACTTCAATCTTGCTTGCAATTGATTTCTAATTCAGCTCTAAGGTGAGTTTTTTTTGACTTAAGATGTATTCTTTTGATGTTTTTGCCATTAATATGATCTTATTCTGAACTTGAATGAAATGCATGTGTGTTTGATGATTTGAAATGTGTGAAATTCTGAAATGGTGCTGAAATGAAATTGTTGTATGTTGATTGAGTAAATTGCAAGACTTAATATCAAATTGGATACATTAATTAAGCATACATGTATTGTTTTCCATGAACTTTATGTGTATAGTGCATTTGAAGTTGAGTTTAGTGAGTTGGAGGAGCATAGGAATCAAAACAAAGACGGAAAAGAGTCAAGTTTTCACAAAATTTGCATAATCTGCACTTGCACTGCACAGGTCGCATTCCGACCCGAGCTGTCGCGTCGCGACCAATCACGAACTATGAAGAGAAAAGCTACTGGACCCTATTGCGACGGGATGGGACAAGGTCGCGTCGCGACCATGTGTAAATTTCAGCAAATGGGCTTTTGCACTATTTCAACGATAACTTTTGATTCGGGAACCCGATTGAGGTGTTCTCGGATGTGTTGGAAAGCTAACGCAAAAATATATATTTATAAGTGAATAATGCTTTACATTTATGTATATATACTCTGTTACATTTGATGTATATTTGATTGAAATTAACGAGGTTACGATTATGCGGTAATTGTATAAGTTGAACGATATTGTTTCATTAAACGAACTAACGAGTGGGAACATAATATTGGTTATGAACAAAACACTATGGGGATTACGATCCCAAGAGGTTACTTAGCGTACTTGGAATGGGAGGTCAAATCTCCCGAGTTCAAGGCCCATAGTTGTTATCCGGTCAAGACCGGGGTGGGTTCTCCGTTATGGTTGACGTTGTTCAACTACTTATGGATTACGCTAAGTTAAGAAAGAGGTTAATTAGCATACTTGGAATGGGAGGTTGTGGCTCCTGAGTTCAAGGCCCAAATTGGTTATCCGGCCAAGGCCGGGTTGGGTTCTTCGCTGAAATTGACTTAGTTCAGGTTCTTATGGATTATGCTAAAGAGGATAAGTTAAGACAAGTAATAAGAGACTAAGTAGTGTACTTGAAATGAGAGGGCAAATCTCTTGAGTTCAAGGCCCATATTGGTTATTCGGTCAAGATCGGGTTGGGTTCTCCGTTGTGGTTGACGTTGTTCAACTACTTATGGATTACGCTAAGTTATACAAGTGGAAAGATAAGTAAAAGACAACGAGAGGTATACGGTGAAGGGTCGCGAAAGAACTCACTGAGATTGTAAATCTCACCATTTATGTTGTTGTGTTTTCAGATTGACAGGATAAGACCAAACAAGGCGAGGAGAAGTAGCAGCTGTTGTGGCTACTTTAGTTTATGGGATCTTTAGAGACTTAAGTTTAATAGTGTAGTTCACCCTAGTTAATGGCTATGTATTGTATCTTTGAAACATTAGTCTTTGAGTTTGTAATTAAGTTAATGTATTAAGTCTAAATCGTTCTTTTGGATTTGAACTAGAATTAAGAAATGACTTATGTAAACTGTTTCAGTTATGTCGTTTAGTTGTCCTTTTGGTATTTATGTTGGGGTGAGGGGTGGGGTGGTTGATTGAGTATGTGTTTGGGAAGGGTTTGGGGTGTGGGGAGTAGGTAAAGTAGGGTCGGGGTTGAATTGTTGGAAAACAACCTCTATACCCGTAACTGGAAATTACTTTCCCCACACCCCCTCCTACTCTTTCACACCCCCTAACTTCTAAAAACCCTAAACTACCCTCAACTTAAAAAAAAAAAAAACCCTCACACCCTCACACCCCTCACTCCTCTCACTTTCCCTTTCCCTTTCATTCGAACCATTCCTCTCCTCCTCTCATTCGAACCCTTCCCTTTCACTCTCCCTCTCACTCAACTTCTCACAACTCACTCAATCTCACCCAATCTCCCACTCAATCTTCTCCACAAACACCCTCAAGACCACCTGGGTTTTGTTCGCGTCCTCTCACTCTCTCTAATCGTTCCATTTTCATTCAGGTAACCCTCTCTCCCTTCTGTCCATTTAAGTTTTTTTTTTCTGTGCATCTGCTGTGTTCGCATGACCTCATGCGAACACGTGAAAACGAAGGTGTTCGAATGAGGTCATGCGAACACCGTTCGAATGAGGCCATGCGAACACCCGTTCGAATGGGGTTGTTCGAACACGTGCGAATGCTTTTATTCGAACAGGTGCGAATGATGCTGTTCGAACAGGTGTGACAGTATTGTTTCTGTTATTTTGCTGATTATGTTGCTTAATTGGTTTAATGGTTGTTGTTTCAGATATGGTGAGGCATCGTGGCGGTAGTTCGCAACAGCCGGAGCGTAGGCCACCCCCGACGGCTTCCGAACGCAAACGGAGGCAAGATGGAGCTGAACCTTCCCGGAGGGGTAGGCGTAGGGACGTCCCTCCTCCCCCACCGGAGGTTGATGATATTGTCCGGGATGTTGAGCGTGATGCTCAATTTCCGGCATATGAGCTGGCCGGCCCTTCTGGTCATGCACATGAGGAGGGAGGTGCTCAACATGAGGAGGATGTTGAGCCTCAGGAGCCTGCTGCTGCTCCTAGGGCTACATTCCCATTCCCTGGTGGACCTGTTGATGGTTCTGTCTTGCCCACATACGGGTCTCATATTTTGACTGAGTTCTATGCTGGCCGGGTAAGTTATTGTTATATAATAGCGTGTTGTCAATTTTGTTTCTTATTTTGTTGAACATATTGGTTTATTGTGCCGGTGTCATTTGTCAATGCAGGTTCGGCCGGACATAACTACGATTCCACATGGACCGGTTAACCTTGTGGTCCATGCTAGGATCAGGGAGACTCTTATCCTATCGGGGTTGTTCCCTCTCTTAGGACTTGGTTTTCCCCTCACTCAAAAGGGGCTGTATAATTTAACTGTTTGGAACTTTTGTATAATTTAACTACTTTTGATATTATTAAGTATTTTTGTGATGTCATCTACTTAATTTGGCGCAAATTTATTGCCTTTTTATTACAAACCATAACCATACATGAAATACAAAAGACATGAAATACGAAAGACATAAAACCAACATAAGCAAACAACTAACTAAGAAACTAGTGTTTCGGTCGTCCCTGTTCCAGAAGATAAATGATCTCTTCTGGAGTGCGTATTGTGTCCACGTACAACTCTAAGACTTGTCGCCCCATCGGAAGTGTAGCATGATATTCCATCATGGTCCCAACGTCGTCATCGTTGCGGATCTCCATAACTGTAAAATAGCCAGTCCCGTAATCAAGCCGGTTGTACTTTCGGTAACGTATACGCGCCACGTCTTTACGCCACGCTCCCTCTGGACGAATCTTCCTCTCAGCCTTTTCCTTCAGTTGGGCGAAGGTGATGTCCTTACTCATCCTGCAGAATACATGGTTAGGACAACGAAACACAACACCATGTTCGTCGGTGGTGACAGTCCCATGGTGATGAAGGGCAGTTAGGAATTTGGTGGATGAGTACTGGGTTGAGCACAATTGCCATTCCATTTCAGCTTGGTTGTAGCTGTCAAGAGGGAGAGTAGGTTTTGGTGAAGAAGCAGATTAGGGTTTGGTGAAGAAGGTCTGAGGATGTGAACCCCATTTTATAATAGGCATGGTGAAATGTCAGCCGTTGATTTCATTTTTAGATCACAAATCTGAGCCGTTTAAATTCTATCCGTTCAGACACATTTTCCAAAGGGATTGACATCCACTCCTTTATCTGACACACATTTGACTGATTGTAAGCCGTTGATCAAAACTGTCGGTGGAATCTGAGACGTCCAATATCTGTCGCTCTGCAACACTGGTTCGAATAGCCTCATGCGAACATGTTCGCATGACCACATTCGAACCTGTTCGCATGACCCCATTCGAACAGGTGAAAAACACCCAAGAGGGTGTGTCCCCATATTTAACACACGCGAATGGCCTCGTGCGAACCTGTTCGAAGGCCCGTGTTCGAACAGGTGAAAATTCATGAAAAAAAAGAGGTTTGGCCTGGCCTTTTGGTCATTTCACACCCTTATGGGGTGTGTTTCGAGTAGGAGGGGGTGTGGGAAAAGCAAACGCCACAGATAATCCCAAAACAAAAAGGCCCATCAAAAGCCCATTAGAAATCACATGCATTGGGTCAGTGTTGCTGCTGCTGCCAAGTTGTGAGCAAGAGATAGATTCCTCCTCCACTCTGTGTTGCCGGAAAATGGATCGGAGCTCTTTCTCCCCGGGAACACGGAGAACCCGACCCAAATCTGAGATATACTCTACCTTCGTGGTTCACGACGACGAAGATGACGACAACGGAGAAACCAGCCGGCGGTGGAAAGCCGGAAGCTCCGAAACCCAGGACGATCCATACGCGACAATGTTGTACAAAGACAACGGCCACGATGACGACGAAGATGATGAAGACTCCTCTCTCCCTCCGCTCCTCAAGCGTCTCCCCAAAGACTTTGGCGGCGGATCGTCGATGGACTACGACAATGATGACAACGACGCCGGCGATTTCGGCACTGTGATCGTGAAGTCCGATCGGAGCCGGCAGCGGGATCGGCCTCCTTCTGGCATAGCTTCACCGGCAGGCTCAACTTGGAGGGCTGGGAGTTCTTCTCAGGCTAGTACTTTTAACAGGCACGGCGGGGACGATAACGACGACGATGGCGGAGGGTTTTCAACCTTCGTCGTGCGTTCCACGGTGAAGTCCGGAGAGAGAGAGTCGGTAAGCGGAACTGTGGTGCGGCGTACGGGCGGTGGCGGCGTAGGTTCAACGATGGAGAGAGCTGTGGCTAGCATGCAGGCGGCTGGAGAGTTTGGATTCGGGAAGCAGAGGAAGGGAAGCGTATCCTCGCAAAACGAGGAGGGAAAACAGCAATCGATAACCACCAAGGTTTCTACGAGTTCGATCCCTGACAGTGTTACCAGAGAGGACCCTACCACTAAGTACGAATTGCTCAATGAACTTGGTAGGTTCCAAATAGTCGATTCGGGCTCGTTCCTTTTATATTATTATCCACTCTTGTTTTGCTTTGCATACTTTGTTAATGGTTTATGCTCTGGGAATTGTTGCAGGGAAGGGATCTTATGGTGCTGTTTACAAAGCGAGGGATTTAAGAACTTCTGAGATGGTTGCTATCAAAGTCATATCCTTATCTGAAGGGGTGAGCTTCTGTTTCTTTTTGTATTCTGTTTATTTGGTTAATAGATTAAACTCAATTTGAACTGTTCTAAATGAACTATGATGATTCTTGCCCTCATTAGGAGGAGGGGTATGAGGAAATTCGTGGCGAGATTGAGATGTTACAGCAATGCAATCATCCTAATGTTGTCCGTTATCTTGGAAGCTATCAAGGAGAGGAGTATCTTTGGGTGA
Source organism: Astragalus membranaceus (assembly GCA_039519185.1). Taxonomy (NCBI): domain Eukaryota; kingdom Viridiplantae; phylum Streptophyta; class Magnoliopsida; order Fabales; family Fabaceae; genus Astragalus; species Astragalus membranaceus. Next base: position 64,854,103 of record CM076849.1, read on the forward strand.
GAACTAAGAATGCTTTTCCTAACCTGAAATCATTTTTCGTATGGCACTGCTTTTGTGAAACTCGAACTAGATTTAGAGTTTATTTGTGACTTGTGAATAATCATGTTTGTCTTTTTGTTTGGGCTTTTCATTTGGGTTATGATGATTAGGTAATGATTTGCTTAGAGGGATGTATGCATATTTGGCTTTTGTTATTTGTTGTTTCTTTCACTAGGACCTTTTTCTTCACCTGTCTCAACAAATGTCCTTCCCTGCTTACTCACTTCTTTTGGATAAACTTTCTTAATTTGTTTGTTAAAAATGGTTTCTGAATTCTGATTAAGATTTTGGCAGATAGTGATGGAATACTGTGGTGGTGGTAGTGTTGCTGATCTGATGAACGTGACTGATGAATCACTGGATGAGGGTCAAATAGCATATATCTGTAGAGAAGCACTGAAGGTATAGTTGATTGACTGGATCATCACTGGATGTGTACTGAGTATATCCGACCTGTTGATGTTTCCTTTAACCTCTACCAAGGTTTTCAGCCGAAGTGTTCTTGATTGCTGTAGATAAATTTGGAGAACAGAATACATCAACAGAATTATTTGAACCAAGATTTCTGCTGCGTGTCTGTCTGCATGTTATTGGTTTTTTCCTAATATTTTCCTTGATTTTGTATAGGGACTTGAATATTTACACTCAATTTTTAAAGTCCATAGAGACATCAAAGGTGGGAATATCTTATTAACTGAACAAGGAGATGTCAAACTAGGTGAGTACGGCAGGTGCATTTTTGTATAATAAAAAATTTGCTGAGTTCCCTTAATTGCTGATCCAATTGATGATTTTCATTGTTTACTTGAACAAGGAAAACATAAACAGCATAAAATTATGCATTCAACAAGAAAAATATTATAAGATCTTGTCATATTCCAACAGAACAGTGTATGTTGCGAAGTTTTGAATATGTACTCAATTTTTTATTTTTATTTTATCTTTAAAAATGTACAAAACCCTGAGAATTAACCATGACATTGCTATTCTTAATGTCTTTTTGATGCATTTCAATTTAGTTGTCAAAAGCATTTTAGGAGCTGGATTTAATTATGTGTTTCAAGGTTAAAATTGAGTGTGGCACATATACTTCTAGGAAATTGCAGGAAGATATTGTAATAAAGAAATTATCTGTGTACATGTTCACTCTATGCTTTTTTCCTTCATTTATTGAAATTTAGATTTCTTTAGTTTTATATCCACGGCATTAATATTCCTGGACTTTTAACAGCAGACTGATTAAGAATCCTGGTTGATAATGAGCAGGAGATTTTGGTGTTGCTGCGCAGCTTACAAGGACAATGTCAAAGCGCAATACGGTAGTTGTTGTGTAAATTATTATTTGAATGTTATTGAGTTAGATAATATATATATGAAGTGAGTAGGAACATGGCTTTTAAAAGCTTAGATGCCAAAGTTATGGTGTTGATGTATGATTGTTAACTTTTGATTAAATAGTAAGGTCAAGAACAAACATTTGTTTACTTACATTATTGTTTTTGAAATAAATAATAAATTGGAGAAAAAGTGAAAGAGTTCCATTAAGTGCTCAGCCTAAGGCGTGACTGCATATCTTTATGTTTTATTTTAATTAACTGTTTCTTGAGATAAATTAAACACACATCTCTGACTTCCTTCTAGCCGACAAACATTGGTCCCTGCAGATTCATATATTTATGTGTTTGCTAATTGTGTTATGTTATATGTTCTTTCCACTAAACTCATCCTTAAACTGAAATGAATATAGTTATCTTTTTGTGCATTGCATGAGTATCCTGCAGTTATCTTTTGTACGAACGTGCTACTCAATCTTTTTATCATGACAGGACTTTTGATGTTTTAGTTTAATGTGCTTGTAGTTCATTGGAACCCCTCATTGGATGGCTCCAGAAGTTATTCAGGAAAGTCGCTATGATGGAAAGGTATTGAGCTTTCCAGAATTTGTGAACCTGGTTTTCTTAGTTGTGTTGTGCACCCTCTTCTTTTGCCACAGTACTACATCTCTGTGCTTTAATTCCATTTTTCTTTCTTTGTTCTTGATTTTTGGATTAGTAGTAAAAGTGTATCATATTGTACAACATTTATATGTGTGTATGTCGTAGTTTGTGTTTCAATATATTTCTTCCCTGCTATTTCACCGATCTCCCTAAACATTAAAGCAATGTTATCAAGAACCTTCACTGGTTGCACTGTGTCTTTCACTATACTACCATAAGAGGAATTACCTGAGTTACCATGGGGTAAAGATTTCAAATTTTGGCTCCACTGATTAGAATAACTGCCATTTGGACAATTAATCAAATATTTCCTTGAAAGTCGCAATCCCTCATGATTAGCATTAACTCCCTCCCCAACAGCCTCCCCCTCAATTCGCCTACCATCATTGAGTTTGTTATTCTCCATAATCAATGCAACCTCCCCCTCAATTCGCCTACAATCATGGAGTTTGTTATTCTCCATAATCAATGCAACGCCGCCGGCCCCACCACCGTCGAGATCATCACCGAAGTCACCAGCCTCATCTCCGTCCTCACCTTCGATGAAACCAAAATTATCGTTCCACTTCTCCTTAGACTCCCTGGACTCACTATCAGACAATAGGGCATCAGCCTTCTCTTTCGACCATCCACTACTCCATTGAAGCGGCCCACTCCAATCCTCCACTAATCTAATATTAAAAACGACCTTATTAATGGACACCAACACCTGATTCACATTCTCAAAGGTCTGAGTACGTATCATAACACGTGCTACACCCATCTTCCTTCTTTTCTCCGTGTTATCATCTGAGTAGAGATAAGTTCCCACTGAACCTGTAAGATCAGTGAAAATCTCAGCGGCCATCGACTCAGTCAGGGTATTAGGTCAGTAGGTTACTGGTCAAACAAGTGGGTCTCTGGTCAAACTTTATAATTCGTGTATATTAATATATACCAAGAGTATGTGTATAATTATTTGTCAGACAAACATACAAAAGCTGTGTGGTAGAGTTACTTTTTTGGGACCTCCCGGAGATAGGATTGTTCTCACAAGGAAGCTTTTTCCAACAATTTTCCCAATGGCAGTATGCGTGTCATTGTGGGGTAACAGCGCGTGACAGCTTGTCTCTTTGCATTTTTTTCTTCACATCCTTTCATTACATCTATGTTTAACTTAATAGACCCAGCTGGCAGACAACCCTAAATCCCTCTTTTCGATACTCAGTTTGCACAAAGTAGAAGCTCACTTGTATTTGGTTTCTTCCTTTTCATTTCTTGATGTTCTCCAAGCGTCTCTCTTCTTCCATACTTCTTCATTTTTCCTCCTTTCCAGTGCATCTTCTTTCTCTTTTTTTTTTTGTTTCTTAAATTTTTCCCTTCTTTTGCATTAGGGTCTTCTCCTTTAGTTTGTTCGTTGAAGCATCCTTGTAGTAATTTTCACTTTACCAACGGTGAGTTATCCGTGATCCAGAGGCCAAATACCGATTCAATCCAGTTTCCAGCCGGTTTAATGATGTCACCCCCAATTTGATAACATCTCCGATTTGATTACATCACTTGGCCAGCTAAGTGTTTTGTTTCTAGTCCGACTGGCTAGCGCAGTTTTTGTAACACTGTATGAAAATGTTGCTCTAATTTTCAGATGCTTTGATCAGAAATTAATAGGTTTCAGTGAGCAAGTGGATGTAGGAATTGCATTGAAATGGGAATTACAATCTTATGCAGTTTTCAAATGTTAGTGGATCAGCTCATCAGAAACAGGAAACAAATAATTTTGACTTATGAGGGAACTGGTGGTAATAGAAATTAATTATATGCAAATTATGATAGAAGTTATCACTGGTTGAAAAAGTTATTCTTTGAAATCTAATGGTAAGAGAACATGTAGGATCATATTGAGATTTGAGACAGGAAAAATCTAAGAGGAACATGACCTTTTCAGCAACCTGCCAGTAAAACCACACTTATTAATTGCAGTTTGACAATGACGGTGACTTGTTGGTAGAACCAACGCATTAAGATTTAGTTCTTAAACCAAGAACAAAGGGCAGCTTTCACAACGGAGTCATCAAAACTTGCTTTTGAAGTACACAAGTTCCCTATTGATAGGCTAAGCTAGCTTCTTTGAGAAGCTGTTTTGCAATTGTTGAAATCCCTAGAGGACTTTTTAAAATACATGAAATAAATGCTACAATGGAAAATACAATACTAGGTATTGACTATCATGCAATTACGAAGGTACATTGATAAAGGCATGTACATGATTACCTAGAAAATTAGTATAGAGTATAGACACAGTAATAACTTCCCACTAGACATCATGAGTTAGAAAGTCTATAAAGCAAAAAAAAATGACTCGATGATGACTAAAGGACATTTGAATTTTCTCCCATAAGTTAAGCACAAAGAATTCATAAAAAAACTAAGAAATTAATTTAACTATTATTAACTAATCAGACTCCAACTAATTAGGCCACTAAACTAAAGAAATTGCAGCCTGTAAATGCTTCTTGAGTAATATGATTTGGGCTTATTTGACATAGAAAGTTGTTGTCGTTGGGCTAAAATCACAATCAAGTTGTAGAAAAGTGACCCATTTTAGTGCTGCCTCTAACCCATGTTGATCTTCTTTTCCCTTGGTCTCTATAGTTAGGTCTTGCAAAGCTTGCTTCATCCTAATTCCATGTAGAAGATATATAGGTTGGCTGGTTGCATTGCAATCGTATTATTGAAGAAAGTGCAATCGTATTATTGAAGAAATTGGAATCATATTTTCTCTAATCTAGTGAAAAAATTCAGATGGAATGACTGAAAGAATGAGCACTCATGAAGTATTGGAAAAACTATGGTCAGATCTTGTTGACACTGCTTTGTACAACAACAATCAAGCCTTTCCCTCTTGGTGGGGAGTTAGCACTGCTTTGTGATGTAAAAAGAATATAAGATGGTGACAGTATACGTATGTGAATCGTGGCTATTCTCTTGCAGCATATATAAAGTTAGTGGAGCGAACTAAGATCAAGAACCTTCACATGGGAACTCTTCTATAGCCATTGACTTTGTAATTTATTTGCTACATGTTCATAAAAACTAACTTCTAAAATGGAAATTAAGGTCAGTTATGATGTTAATTTCTTAGCTAGGTTTCTTTATATCAGGAGACATGGAAAAGAGTCAGTAATATTTTTGATTCAATATTATTTTTATGTATAATGTATCACTATCATTAATCAACATCAAGATAAAATCGTAGTTCTAGAATATTACATTGTTAGATTATTGGTCCCAACTGTATATGATATGGTTTGATACATTTAACATTGATTTTTAGGTGGATGTTTGGGCTCTTGGTGTGTCTGCAATTGAAATGGCCGAGGTATATCCATTACTTATGTTTTCTAATTCCATGACTTCCAAATAAACTGTCAGTTTATCTAACGCAGGTCTCTAATTTTCCTTTCAAACATTTTTTGTTCCCAAACATCTCTGAGATATTTGCAATTGAATAATGCTTTTCGATTGTTTACCCCACTTCTTTTGGCCATTCTTCCATGAAGGAGCATTTATGCAATTTCTTTTTTTGGAGAGACATTCTATCACTATGTGGCTGGTTTGTCATCCATATAGTGTTATTTACTGTATCATCTCATGCAATAAAATGGAAGCTTCATGATAGGTTTCTTTTTATATTCTGATGCTGCATTAAAAAATACACTGTCTCGTGCTTACATATGCATAAATTCTGTTACCATACTTTTCAGGGTGTTCCTCCAAGATCAGATGTGCATCCGATGAGGGTTAGTAACATGGAACTGAATTGATATTTAGTATTATTTGTAACTGATAACACAATCTCTTCTCCTCCCTCTTTCTCATAAGTAATATTTAACTGGTTATCTATGTTGATATTCATATAATGTTCTGATGACTTATTATTTCTTCCACTGTCACATGTAAGTCACTTTGTTAGTTGGAAAGAGTTTTGATTTCTGTTGAGGTGAATTAGGAAGGAGACGCAGAATAGTAACTCGAAGTAGAACTAAATGACAACCAACAAGCAAGGAGTTGGAGGGAATATAATTTTGAACAATTGTGTTGTGAGGGGGGATAGGAAAGTAGTATCTTAAAAATCCCCTTAATTTCAGAATAAAATGCAAAATCATGAGAGTCTGTATAACCTATTTAGATAAACTAAACAACTTAATTAAATGCTTATAGCATAAGGACTTATCATATGAGTGCCTATGTTTAAGCTATTTCCATAATAGAAGATAATTTAAGTTAAATTGTTTTCATATAAGTTGTAAGCTGGTTTCATAAGTTATCCTAGAGAGCTTGTGGAAATAAGCCAAAAACAATCTATGGACAATGCATAAGCTGTTTTCATAAGCTCTCCCAAACGGCCTCATAAATGGATAAGCCCAAATGGATAATGGATAAGCCCAAATAAGCCAATCCAAACAGGCCCTATCTCTCCTTCTCAACCTCTCTTATGTCGATAATTATTCCAGTCCTCAACTACTAAGTCTTACTTCTTTATTTACAAATTTATAGCTTATTTGGTGGAGTATTAATTTGTCAGGAAAGGTCTAAATTCTGGTTATTTCAAAATTTAGACCAAGGTTGTTGTATTTGTCAGGTCTGTTGGAGATAGGTATCAATATTTTATCTAAATTTCAGTGCAGAGTGGTTAATTTTTTGTCCATTTGGCCTTGCTGTGAAAATCTGGTGTCTCAAAGGTTGCTTCTGCAAAAAGTGAGTTCGTAAACAAGACTACTTTTCTATATTCAATTCTTGGGTTCCTAACAGAATCAATGTGAAAGGAATAATAGTCTTGGTAGTTTTTGTTGTCAGTAGAAGGTCCATATAGCTTCTGCCTTTCCCTATGGGAATTTTTGTTTCCTGCTCAGGAAACCTTAAACTTGCCAGAAATACCTTTTAAAAATATTTCTTTTTTACTTCACAGTAGGTCCGCCAAACAGGCTCAGAATACAACGGATTGCATTTGTGCCACGTGTATGATTCTTCGGAAGTGGGGGTAGTATCTTTCGGAGCATGTTTCAAATGATTGGACCTTGGGGATCTAATTTGAGGGCTACATGTTTGTCATAACTCGTTGAGCCATTTTTTGAAAACGACTTTCTGACCCAAGGCCACCTTTATGGAGCAGAGTGCAGTGGGAGCTACTGTTCGAACTTCAAACCCAGTGTGTTAGGTTTTCCGGGGAATGCAGAAAAGCTTTTTAATATATCTATCATTGTTCTCTTCATTCTTAATTTAAAGAGAGTTGGTTCTCTTTCTTCCCTTTATCGAAAAAACTTTGAAGGTCACAACCAGGGCATACTAAATTTTACAAGCTACCGAGAGCTAACCAAACCAATATCAAATCAGATAGAATCTTGTATGCTTTAAGAAAGTTACTTGTTGTTAGAATATAAGAAAATAGCATATAATATCATGATATTATGTTAGAGTATCATAGTCAGATTGGTTTCTTATCTTAGAGTATCTTAGATTATCTCTTAGGATAAGTTTTCATATTACGTCATTATTATTTCCTGATTTAGTTATTTAGGGTTGAGTCTATTTATCCCTATAAATAGGGGTTAGTGTTTAGTCTTTGTAATCAGTCAATCAAGCTATTATCAAATATATTCAAGTCTTTATTATTTCAAGGGCGTGTGGTGGCCAAGGTGCAGCTTGTGGTGGCTATTGTGGTCGAATGTATGTGTAAGGATTGTAGGGTTGATTGGGAGCAGCCTGAGGTTGAGCATTAGGTTGATAATGTTGATTGAATCGGTGATAGCATTGTATAGCAGAGTGGCCAAACTTGCCACACACTTGACATTGAACGCCAGAGCGACCACCACGGCCACGGCCACGGCCACGACAGCCATAGCCTTCAGTGTTGAGAGGCTGATTCTCAGAAGTATTATTTTGTTGAGAAGTGGTAATTATATTAGGTTGAGAATTCTCACCAGAGGATTGTTGCTGAGGAGGAACCTGTGTGAGAAGAACACTTGCTGCATCACTTTTGGTTTGCTTGCGATAGCGTGTAAGGCGCACTTCTTGTGCATGGAGTAGTGACTCAGCCTCTTCAACGGTGACTTCATCATCGAATCTGCTCTCAACAATGGAGATGATCTGGTCATATTCTTGTGGAAGGCCATCTAAGATAGCATCAAGGTGATCTTTGGCAGAGACAGGACTTCCAACTGCAGCGAGGGCGTCAACCAGAGATTTAATCTTCGCAAGGTAGTCTTTGACAGATCCAGTGTCCAATTGCGTGGTTCTTAGATCGTTGCGTAGTTGCCGTATTTTCGTACGACCTAATTTCTGGAAATATGCGAAGATGTTGTCCCAAAGTTCGAACGAGTGTGTGCATCCAACTACTCGTGCTTGAATCGCCGTTGAAAGAGTCGTTTGGAGCCAAGAGAGTAACATCTGATCCTGCGCTTCCCAAAATTGGAAGTCAGGATTCTCATTGTTCGAATCGATGTCTTCGCTGGTAAGAAACCGAGGCGGAATCGTAGGAGAAACGATGAAACGTTGAAGACGGTGCGCCTTGATGACAGGTTCTACCTGTTGGCGCCACAGCACGAAGTTCTCGTCGTGCAATTTCTCTGTTATCTTGTGTCTGAACTCCTTGGTTTCTGATGTGGAGTTTTGCGTGCACGCGGAAGATCGCGACATTGATTTGGAACCAGTAGGATCAGCGCCGTCGTGAGGAGGCGGAGGAGGATCATCGCCGTTGACGGAGGACATGGCGCGCGGAGCGAAAAGAAAAGAAGAGAAATGAGAAGGAGAAGTTTGTTACGAATTTGTTAGGATCGGTTGTGCTTGTGATACCATGTTAGAGTGATAGAATACGAGAGAAGAGAGTAGAGTATTGCTGAAAAATGAATTGTATTGAATGAATTGTTTACAGAGAGAGAGCCCTAATATAGGTGCAGAGAAATGGCCTGCAACAGCAGGTGATTAAACAAACAGAACCTGCAGTAGCAGGTTACACTAACTAGCATTATTACAAGCTGTTATTAACAAACAAATGTTCATCTATTATACTCTAACACTCCTTAAACATTCTTCAGTCTAGAAACCCATCTTTCAGGTCAAATCATCGTGCACCGCCACCACCATCAGAACCGCTTATGTCAGACCAGCCTACCACCGAAATCTCGCTCCCATCTCCGCCGTCACGCGCGGAAACAGTGTCAGCGTCTTTGTTTCACGTTCGTCCGCAGTACCGGCTTGTGGAGGCGCGTTCGGCCACCGTTCTTGTGGTTCTTTTCATTGCCGGCGTTGCCTCTCTCTCCTGGTCCCGGATCTATGGTTATTTATTGAGTTTGGTCCCTGGTTATACGTGGTACAGTACAAACTGCCCTTTCTCTCTCTTGGTTTAGGCATTTTTCTGGTAGATATTGCTTGTTTAGGTACTGTTGAACAATGTTTATACTGTTCTTGGTCTGTCTCTAATTTGTTTCAGTGCTCTTGGTCTATTTCGGGTTTGTTTCAGTGTTCTTGGTCTGTTTCTGGTCTGATTTAGTCAAGATATATCAATTCTTGGCCCTCTGTTTCTACATTTATGTCACATCAACTGCTCAATCATTGTGTATCGCTTTCGGATTTGGTTTCACGCATCTTTTTGTTTCAGGTTGTTCATTGGTTCCAGTTTTTTGTTTGTCATCTGTCCAAGTCACTCTTATCTAATGTGCTTTCTGCCTTGTCAGTCTCTAATGGCAAGCTCTCTAGTTAACAATTCGAGCACACTATAGATAGTCTTTGGTAGTCCCGCTGTCCAACCACAGTCAAGGTTGAGTCGTCGGTCCCAATCACAGATGAAATAGTCCGTTGGTAGTCCTGTTGTCCAACCACCGTCAAGGTTGAATCGTCTGCCCCAATCACAGATGAAATAGTCCATTGGTAGTCCCGTTGTCCAACCACGTCAAGGTTGAGTCATCGGCCCCAATGATAGATGAAATAGTCCATTGGTAGTCCCGCGGTCCAAGTTCAGTCATCGGCACCAGTCACATATGAAATGTTTCAGTTTGGTTTGGAGTTGTTACACCTTCAGTTAGAACTTCAGCTGCTGTAAGCGCTGGTCCAATATTGTTTTTGGTTTGGATCTAAGTTGTGACATTCTCCTATTTGAGTTTCAGCAGTGAGTGCTGTCTCAATATTATTTAAGTTGGTTTCGAAGATGTGACACTTCCTGTGTAAGTTTCAGTTGCCAATGTGAGCACTTGCTTAATATCTTCTTTGTTTTGAAGTTGTGGCATCTTCAAGTTTGGACTTCAGCTGCCAGAGTGAACACCGGTCCAGTTTGGTTTAGTTTGATGTGGTGACACCTTCCGATTATGCTCTCAGCTGTCATGTACTGCTGGCCCAATACTATTGCAGTTTGGTTTTTCTTCTTCAAGGGCATATTTTGTAACAAGCTAAAAGCTTAATAAGCTTTAGCTTGAGGGGGAGTGTTAGAATATAAGAAAATAGCATATAATATCATGATATTATGTTAGAGTATCATAGTCAGATTGGTTTCTTATCTTAGAGTATCTTAGATTATCTCTTAGGATAAGTTTTCATATTACGTCATTATTATTATTATTATGATTTGTTTCATGATTTAGTTATTTAGGGTTGAGTCTATTTATCCCTATAAATAGGGGTTAGTGTTTAGTCTTTGTAATTAGTCAATCAAGCTTTTATCAAATATATTCAAGTCTTTATTATTTCAACACTTGTATTAGTCCTTTTAAAAAGATATCAATTTCTGTTTCTTTCCCTTTCTTGCTATTATGATATTTGATGAACAGTTGATTATACACTTGTCTAAAAGAACTGCAAAAATTTTGGTTGTCTTGAGAATCCAAAATGCTTAGTAATGGATTATTGTAAAAGAAAAGATGTACTAGTAACGTTTGTTCGAAAGGATTCGATAAGATCTCAAATATTGAAACTTTTATTAATAATTGTTTGTTTGGCATTATCAAGGGCTGGTTTTGTTTTCATATTGAGGGGGAGTGGAGTTATGATCAAATTGTGTGTTTGTAGGTTTTATTCATGATATCCATCGAACCAGCTCCAATGCTTGAGGATAAAGAAAAATGGTTTGTACTATAATATCCATGCTCTTTGAGCTGATTGTTTGTGAATTAGTGAGCTTCAAACAATTAGTTGATAATCTAGGATGCTATTTGGTTATATGATATATTTTTGTGCTTGTTTTCTCTTTTTTGAAGGCTCTACTGGGCACCACTTGTTTCAATACTTTACTATACACTATCTCAGATGTTTCATTTTCATAAAAAAACACTGTATTAAGATATCGTTAAATTTAATCCACCTGTATAGTAGAATTGAGAGATTGATTTACAGAAATCTTCTCTCAAGTGACGTATCTATTTACCAACCTAAGTTAGATAAGTTTAAACAAAAGCTCATACATATGCTCCTTCCTTTTCCCGGAATCTAACCCACATTTAAATGGTAATACTAATACAGTCATTTTTTAACTGTTAAGGACTTAGAGTACAAGGTTGGTGCTTTTTTGTTTAAAGGAGTCCTTATGATCCCAAATTCACTTTATTTTTCTGCTTTAATGAAAATTCTTCTTTATTCAAAAATGAAAAAAAAATACAAGGTTAGTGCTTTCTTTGTCTAATAGTATGAGTGCATCATAAATTACCCTGATCGATATTTGCTGGTCAGCAGTCATTACTCACTCTTAATATGCTGCTGTTATTTCCTGGCGCCAATATCTTAATGGTGTTTAAGATAGTGTGTCTCAATTTAGTGAATGATCTCTTTTTGTATGATAATGTTTTATATTTGATTCTTCTTTTGTAGGTCTCTATATTTCCATGATTTTGTTGCAAAGTGTCTGACCAAAGAACCTCGTCTCCGCCCTCCTGCATCTGAGATGTTGAAGGTATGCTCAATAATATTGTAATGATTGTTAGGAGTCTTGAATTCATTCAGAGCTATGCTTGCATATTAAAAAGTTGAAAAAAGAAAAATAAAGAAACATAAAGAAGAGATGAATTCAATGTGTATTGGGGGATGTAGAAGCTTCTTGGTACAGAATAGATAGCAAATGGCAAGGTGGGAAGTCGAGAGGGATTGTAGAAGCTTGTTATATTATTGGTAGTGGATTTTTTTGAAGAAGTAATAATAGATAAAAAGTGTAGAGAAAAGTATGTCCACTAATATATCAGTTGGTTTAATATTATGTCAAAAGTCAAAATATTGATTTTCGTTTATACTTATTATATACTTAGATTTAATTATTTAGTTTTAACTGAAGCTTCTTAAATTCATGTGTGATTTATGTATACATTTAAACTTCTCTCATTGATTAAGAATTAAGACGCGTTAACTAGGATGGAGATTGACTGTTTAAAAAAATTAGGATGGACGGCTGCATTTTTTAGAGTCTGTTTGGTTCAATGGAGGGGAGAGGGGAGGGGAGGGATTTTAATGAATGGGAGGAGAAGGGGAAAGGGGAGAGGAGAGAGAGGAGGGATTTTAGTGGAGGGGAAGTATGGCGATAGATTCCATCCCCTTCACCAATGCTCAGAGAAACGGCTGCATTGGAATAGTCAGTTTATCTCTTTCACCCATCTTTCTTTTAAACTTTCTGCTTAATAAATTTTGACAAAATTTTAATATTCAGTTTATCTCTATCAATAAGCTTATTTTTTCCATCTTTGGAAAAATTGAAATTTTAATACAATTTTGCTGTTCAAATTATTTTTAATACAATTTTATTTCTTAGTCTCTATGGGAAATATTACATGTAAATTATTGTCATAAAATGTAAATTATCACTTTTTCACTCTCACTTTTTGAAACATTTCTCACTTTTTCACTATTTTCACACCACTCTCTCTCACCCATATTTTTTTCAATCTTTCTTAATTTTCTTTATCTTTTTTCTCCTCCTTTATTCCTCTAACTCTCATTTCTCTTTACTATTTTGTTTTTTAGTCTCTACAGGAAATATTATATGTTGTTGGGATAGTATTATCGTCTTAAAACGTAAATTAAGACATTTTTTTTACCTTTTCAAACCTTTTTACCTTTTACCGAACCGTGCATGGGGCTGGTTCTCAGTTAAACTGGTCGGACCGGCCGATCCTGTCCAAGTTTTAAAACACTGCTTATCAGTGTTGTTAAAATCGCGAGTCAGTGCGAAAGATTGTACGATCCTACGAGTTGACTTGGTTACAGGATCATTGGCCTCTAGAATAGCCATTCCAGCTTGTAAAATCGTAGAATCGTCGTTTCGTTTCGATTTTAAAAAGGAGACGTGTCTAAGTTGGAATTATCGATCCTATTCAGAAAAAACTGGATCAAGGACTTTAAACAACATATTCAGGTTGGATTTCTTTGCTGGCTTCTGCCAAATATACATTCTCGCATTCTCTAACAGAAGCTCCCTTTTCTCTGCAAAGTGGTTGCCTTTGTATCTGGAGTCACTCTGCAACCTATCTTTCGCTTATATCTGCCTTTATAACTCGTTTTAGGTGTCCTTTACAGATCTGGGTTTGCACTTAAAACGAGCCATTACTCAGTTTCCACAATCCAGTACATTTTGTTTGGTCCCTTACAGATCTGGGTTTGTGGTGATTAATGATGCATTTCGTTTTCCCCACTTCTATTTGTTTATATTTTGTATTAACCAATTCAAAATGAATATTATTAATCACGTATAAAAAACAAATTATTTCTAATGAAGAAGATGAAGAACTTGTGTTTATGGGTTTATTTTCTGGGTTTCTGAGGCGTGCTTTTGGTTTTATGAGTGTGAGAGAGATGAGGTGATGTAGGGAAGAAGAACCTTTTTTTTCTTTCTAAAAATTAAATAAATATGACTCAACTAATGACAAATTGGCCACATAAGCAACATGATGTCTACATGGACATTATAATAGCCACATATGATTTGTTTTTAATAGAGATGGACCGAAAGGTCAACGATGTTACATTTTTAATACTTAAGGGATCAAACTAGTAAAAAAAACATAAAGGACCAATTTGTTACAATTAAATAACTTGAGGACCGATAGTGCATTTTTGCCTATAATATATTGTTACGTTTCATTTAATTTTGTTTTTGTATGTAATTCTGATGTTATGATGGGGCAAGTTTGAAGAGTTTTGGTATGTTTTAAGGTTATGATCTTACGATTCTTTGTTACGCTCCTAGTCCGAGTTATGATCCAGCAATTTGGTAGGATCTTATGGTCTGTGTTACGATTCTCCGAGTTGCGTGTTTGACAACATTGATTCTTATGCTAGTTGTTGTCCATCCAAGTAACATTGTCTGCTTTAATTTAAGAAATCCAAACCCCTTTCTTTTGTAGAGCTCTCTAAGAACCCTATCACTGTCTTTTCCAAATCAATGGAAACCAAGAACAAAGATATTTGATTTCCTTGATATCTCTCCACTAGTCTTTATAATAAAAATATAGCTTCTGCAGTGGATCAATCCAGTATAAAACCAAATCGATTTTTGTGATATGACTTGAAAATACTAATAAATGTTGTAAATAGTGTATAATTGTAATTATGTGTCCGGCCCATTCATCAGGCCCACTAGGGTTAATTTCATTGAAGCCTATAAATAGCCTTTAGTGCTTGTATATAGGACAATTGAAATAATACAAAGGTATTTTTCTACAATAAACAAAATGCAAATACTTATATTGTATAAGTGTTTTAATATTCAACATTTCCCGCAGCATATAATAATACGTTAAGCATAATAATTATAATAATAGATTGAAACATAGAATGGGTATCTGAGATTAATAGTGATGGCTTATCATGCATGAACTCTTATTTTGGCCACTGCTTATAATGGGTGACTAAACAAACTCAAAATATATGCCTTTACTAATTTGTTTTATGCCGATATAGTTTGCATTTGCATAGATGTTTTCTTCAGTTGTTATCTATTTCCATTGAATTTCTTTTCTGGCTGTCAGCACAAATTCTTTGAAAAGTGGAAAAGTGGATCTGCTGCAATGTTGCCCAAGCTTGAAAAGGCAAGGCAAATGAGGGCTTCAATGGCTTTGCAGGTGCAAACTCATGCGCCTGCTGCATCAGAAAATCGGGTATGATTAAATCTTGCTCCTCCCTCCCATCCCTCTTGCTTTGCTTGCTCTTTTTTACACAGACACACCAATATACACAAACGCATGCATATCTACTCAGATTTGTTCTTCACATTTACCTTCTAGATTAGAAAACTTCAAAAACAGAAAATAATTTCCATGTGAACTTTAATTTGAAGGAGACAATGATAACTTCCCAACTAAATGACGAATATGGAGATACTGTCCCATCGAGACTTCAAAACATCGGCATTGAAGGGGCTTCCGATCTCTCATCACATGGAACTATGAGGAAGCTTCACAAGGTAGAAGATGTGGACACAAGTGAAGGTTTGTATTTTCATGCATCTTATTTTTAGCCTGTCTTTACTTCTTCTCAAGGTTGACTATTTGCTAATGTTTACCCACTACAAAAATGGCCTTTGAGGAAGTGGGCATGCAAATTCCACTTCATATAGGCTGTTGAACTTGAAAATGTTAAAAGTTATGGGGTTTAGATTTAGAAGGAGAAGAGAAAGAATGAAGACTCTAAAATATGATTATGATTATATGATTATGATTGATGATTTGGTGATGATCTGATTTTAAAAGCCACTAACCCTATTTATAGGGATACAGAAAGACTCTTAATCCTAATTGAATAGGAAAATAAATCATAATAGTAATTGCTACGAACCTAATCCTCTGAGAAAATTCAAGATACTAAGGTAAGAAAAGATATTCTCATATTCCAACACTTCCCCTCAAGGTAAAGCTTATTATGCTTTAAGCTTGTTACAAATATACATTTTGTAATAGAAAAATAAGCGAACACTGAGTCAAACTTAGTATCAAAGCCACAGCTAACTTTCATGAACTATAGGCAAACCAAATCGCAATATTACTTGACCCAAAACAAGAATGAACAAACCAGAACCTTTGCCGGCTAGTCACGAACAAACCAGGAAATAATTGGTACTGTAGTTGAGGTTTACTGGGTTCAATTCTGAGCTCAATTTACTTAAGTTTCTTTCTTCCATCTGCCTCATGTTGGAAGTTTCTATATATATATATATATATATATATATATTAAACTAGTTGGATTATGTTGTATTTAAAGTTGTGGTCAGTTGCCTTACTCTTTGGACTGAAAGAAAATAGGGAGGAAAAACAATTTTGGATGTTTTAAAATTTTCTCTTGATTGGTTGTAAGAGAAAATGAAAGGATAAGTTAGGTAAGAAGGAAAACTCTGGAAAGAAAAATTCAAAATTTTCTCTGCATTTCAATTTTCGAAATTCTCTCCTCAATGAATTCTAATTAATTTTATCTTCTAAATTCCTTAACTCGAATAATGAATGTCATTCTTTTTTTCAAGTTTTTGTATTTTTCAAAATTGTGATTTAATGTGGATTATTGGCAGGGAACTTTGGTACTGTAATAATCCATGGAGATGAGCTACATAAGACCACACAGGACGGAGATTCTGCAGTTTATTTATCTGCTGGTCTCACCAGCAGGACAGGAGGAAGATTATCTGATCCTGGGTACTTGCGCACCTGTTTAACTTTAGGAATAAATCTTATGTTTATCCTTCTCTTCATGACCGTTTTTCAAGAAAACGTTTGTCATTCTTTCTCTTGTAATTTAAAGTCTAAAGCTTTGCAAACATGAAAAATATGCATTATATACTTATCGGAGCCCCTCCATCTTTTTTTACTTCTCATTTCTCTCTAATTTAGTTTGCTTTCTTTTATGGATATTTAGGGTTGACAGTCAAAAAATTGGTGATGCAAACACATCCCCTTTTAGAGGATTGAGTCCTACTACCGATACCATACAATCACCTGTCAGTAATTCAACTGAGCAGGACATCAAAACGAAAGGTAGTCATCGAGCTCAAGCTGGAATTGGTGGTGATATAAGGAATAGCACATTGAAGAATGAAACAGTGAGCCACAAATCATTTGCTTTACAAGATAAGGTAGTTTTTGTAATTTGATTTATATAGTATCTGTCAAACTTATATTCTTTTCATGAGATCACTCCGTTTGAGCAAAGTTTTTTGTTTTTACTTATTTAAGTTGGTCACTGTTGTGATATGGAAAAGGACATTGTTTATCTTCCTACATCCTTTGCTTGTCAATACTAGTTTTTTTTTAATTAACAGCCCTAGCTTTTGTATTTTTTTGGCCTGCATTAATGTATGTTGTGAGACTGCAGTCTAAGGCTGATCATCTGTTATCTAATTTTTTTTTTGCTTTTGCAGCTTTGGTCCATTTATGCTGCTGGTAATACAGTACCCATTCCATTCTTAAGGGCAACAGATATATCACCTATTGCTCTCCTTTCAGACAATGTGCTTGGCACCATGCAACAGGATACCAATGGAACTGGAACAGTAGAAGCATTGCAAGAACTTTTTAGTGGTGATGGACAGTCCAAAAAGGGTCGGAGAGGATTAAATGAGGTGACTTTGTGTATGTGTGTGCGTGTGTGTACTCACCACACACCTTTGTGTGCTGTGCGCTTCTTATGATCACTTACATTGGTTTTGCTAATTGGCATGCAGCAGATGCCACTTCCTCCAAGCATTTACCAAAGATTGACGTCAAGTTCTACTCTAATGAATTTGGCGCAGGCTTTAGCTTACCATAAAATGTATGTCCCTTCAGCTTGTGCTGTTGTGCATGAATCATGTTTACCAATTTTATGCAAATTTTTGCAGTAGTTTTTTTTATGCAAATGCTTAAATTGGAGAACTGTATAAATTTTCACATCTATGTTTGTCAGAAAAGCACACTATTTCTGGTCTGGTGATTCCTTTCAGTTCCTGCTAGGCGTGTATTGGGTTTCTATGTAAATGTGGCTATTCTCACACAATTGCTTTACTTGTTAGGTGTTACGAAGATATGCCACTGCAGGAGTTGCAAGCAACTCAGGAGCAGCGGACTATTCAAAATCTATCAGACACACTTAAAACCATTCTTCGGCTGTAGATAGATAGGTATATATCTCATTGCTTCAATTTTAAATCCCCAAAATTTACTGGCTCCAAAGTTAGCAAAATCATTTTTCTTTTGTCGTTATTGAGTTGAGATTCTCTCTATTAAGAAATTACGAGTTTTAAGTGTATAAAAACACATAAATACCCAATATTTAATTTAGGAATGTGTTCATTTATACCTAAAACTATAATTAGAGTTTTCAGTTTCTTTTAAGTGAGAGCAGCATCTCTGGTCTTCATTGTCACATGATTACTTACATACCAATTGCAGGGAAACAATAGTTATTGGGTTCGTTTTTTTTCTTTTCCAGGAGTATACAAAGTTCGGCTGGTTTTTTATGTCAAGTAAACCCTAGAAGAATAGGGTTTAGTAAGCTGCCACATATTTAAATGTAAATATTTTGTATACATATTTTAAACAAATATTGTTGCATATGTTGTAATCAGTAGTTCGATTTTTAGAGTAATGCTACAAATTTGTGTACTCATATTTTCTCTCACAAGATCTAGGTGCTTGCAAGTCTCGCGCAGTGGTTACGTACGAATTCATATATCTTGTGTACTCATTGTCATTTTTTGAAAAAATTGAAGGAAGGTGAAGAGAAAAGCAATGTTTTTCTTTTGGCAAAAGAGAATTGCAATGTTAAAAATAGAAAATATGTCTGTTTGAATTTTAGAAAAGAATTCTTTGAATTTTTTTAATAGTAAGAGTCTAAAGTTGAAAAATAATGATAATAATAATAATAATAATAATAATAATAATAATAATAATAAAGTCGTTTCCAGTTATAATTAGGTGGCATGTTTGTACCAAAAAAATAAAAATAATTGGGTGGCATGTTTGTAACTATACGACCGTTATATTTTATTTTCACTGATGCTTCTGAATTAAACTCGGATCTGGGCAGATTTAGCCGAAAGGTGTAGTTTGGTTTGGTATGATAGTGAAAATTACCAAACGGCTGGAAAAAGTATTTATAGATTTGAGATAAGTTTTTTTTTTTGATAAACAATGATATATTGATCAGAGCATTAGGGTTGCTCAAAATCACAAATATAAAAGGAAATCAGAAATTGTTGATACAAGTAAGAGCATTGTTCTACCAAAGTGGCGGAGACAAGCTAGAATTTCTTCCCACCCCAAAAATAAATGAACACCAAGACAAGTATTTGATATGCGCCACAACTGAATCAATCTTGGCTTCTTCTCCTCTAAAATAAACTCTATTCCGGGCAAACCAGAGACACCAACAAGATGTCAACCAGAGTAAATATCGCACCTTCTTAGCTTTTTTTCCTCTACAAAAATTGTCAAACAGGAGAAAGTGTTGAGATAAGGTATAGGAACTAGGCAGCTCGATATCGAGCCAGCGCCCAACCTCACTCCACACATTGTGAGAAAAATCACAATCTAGAATTAGATGTTGGACTTCCTCTCTGAAGTTGTTACAAACACACAGACGGCTCCTTCCTCCAGATGGATGATATGTCGTCTCACCAACAAGTCACGAACCGATAATGAATTAGTAAGTAATCTCCATCCAAAAATCAGAATTTTTGATGGAGTTGAAGTCTTTCAAAGGGCTTTATAATCTGAAAAATCGCTGTCACTAACCACTGGAAAAGTTGGATCGGATGATAGTAGATATTGGTAACAAGAGCGAACTGAAAAACGTTTTGAAGACTCTAGGATCCAGCTCCAAGAATCTTCTCCATCACAATTTAAGCTCACCTCCCTTAAAATATCAAGCAGCACTTTCCCTTCATCACTATGAAGTTGAACATCGTTCAAAATCGAGGGCAAGTTCCAATGCCAGCGACTGTCATACCCCAATTTTGTCCGGCCTAGGTCAAAACCCTAATTTTCAATCAAAAATAAATAAACCAAGTCTTAGCATTCATCCTAGAGGTTAGGAAGAGCATCATGCTTGCATTTCAGAAGTTTCATAATGCATTTTAGGGTTAGAATAGCATTGCATGGCATTTTAGAGCACTTTAGAGCATTTCTAGGGTTTCTAGGGTTTTTCCTCGTTCAAAGGGTATTTTGGTAATTTCGCCAAAAAACTTATTTTCTCATCATGCATGCATTTATAGGGTTTTAGAGTCATCCAAAAGGTCTCAGGATCATTGTTAGAGTGGAAATGAAGTTTAGAGCAAAATCAGGGTTTTTGGAACCAAAAGGGCATTTTGGTCATTTCACTAAAATAAATAATTTCTTGGTAAAAACCATTATGCATCTCTTGAGGAATTTATGTGAGTCCAAGTGAGTGGAGTTGTGCATTTTTTTTATGCATCATAGGAGTATTTTTGGCATGAAATTCGGTTTTTTTGAACAAAAGGGCAAAATGGTCATTTCCTTTGGAGTGGGGTCAATAAATCAATTTTGGGATTGGTGAGATCATAAAAGTTCAGAGCCCAATCATTGAATCATGGGATATGGCCCAAAATGGCAAGAATCTAGAAGAATTATCTAGAAGGGAATAAGGAATATCCCTTTGAATTTTGAAAGGTCAAGTGTAGTACAATAGTACAAGTTGCAATTCCATTCACTCTCTCTCCTTGGCTGCGAATTCCAGCCCCTTTTCCCCCATTTTGATTTATTTTATTGATTGCAAATTGTGTTTAAATCATGGCCTTCCATTCAAGTGTCAAATGCAATCCTCACCCTTCATTTGAATTAAAATGGCACTCTTGTAATAAGCTTCATGGAAAAATACAATTTTGTAATTGAACTTATCCTTCACCACCCCTCTTAAGCTGCGCCCCTCAGCCCTCTCTCTCCTCACTTTGTGCTTTCTAATTGCCCCTAATCCATGTGACATTTGATCTTGACCCTTGGTTCAAAATTAAGAAGCAATCCTAGAGCACAATGGAAATCAAAATGACCTAGAAGCCCTTAATGATAAGTGAGCACTATATATACTTTCATATGATCAGCCCACACACCCTCTTAGCCTCACTCTCCATTCAAAAACCCTAGCACACCTCCCTCCTCCTCTAGGCTGTAGCCACCCCCATTCCTTCTCCTCCATTTTTTTCAACTTGCATCCACTAACTCACCTCAAACTCACTCCATATTCATATATCCTCCTCCTTTCATCTTTGATTCCACATTTACATCATCAAAGGGGCTGATCCTTCAAGGTTGCGCGTTGGTTGTTGGTGATTTTTGAGGAGTGTTGGTGATTTGTTACTCTTGATCTTCATTTCTACTCTTGTTTAGCTTGGAACTAAGGTATAACTTAAAACCCTTTGCATTTTCATCCACTTTCTTGCATCAAAACCCCTTTTCAACTTATATTTGCATCTCATAACATCATCTAAATGTAGATTAGGGGCTGTTGTGGGTGAGAGTTGGCATCTCACCCACCTAATAAATTGTTCTTGTGACTATGTGTTGATTATGTATTGTTCTTGTGATGTTTTTGCATTTGGTGAAATAAAATTGTGAATCTATGGCTATTTTGGTTCGCAAGTTATGTAGAATGCATGTGTAATATAATTTTCTTGTTCATCCTTGCCTAATAATACTTGATCTAGCCATTGATGTTTGATTGTTGTGTTATTATGCTTGGAATCATGTTAAAACTTGCAAAAATAATTTTACATCCATATGTATGTTTCGCAAGTTGCTAAAATAAATAGGGTTTTGTTACCTTTTGGTTATTTGGCTTGTGATTGTCTCAAGTTGTTGATGGAATCTTTGTTGACAATTAATTTTTAGGTTGAGAATAAAATTGTTGTTTGGTTATGTAGAGGTTTCGCAAATCATGAGACATTTAGGGTTTTTGTTGTTTCCTTGTTTATTTTGCTTGTATTTGTGTTTAAAAAATATTGCTTCAAGTTTGTTTTGATGGGCTCTTGTTTGCTAGTAATTGTTAAGTTGATGATTTAGCTATGTGAATCGCCACTAGTGCCTAGTGCACTTTAATTTAAGTGGTAAAGATGGCTAGAAAGGATTCAACTTTATTTTCTTGGTTTATGTGTTCTATTTTGCTTATTGCTAGATATTGATGATAGGGTAAGTTGATTTTCACTTGTGCCCATGGCACTTTAATCTAAGTGAAAGGATTACTCTATATGATTCAATTTTGCTTTGAATAAATGTATGTCTTGCTTGAGGTTTGTCTTGTAGTCTCATATGATTGGAATAGGGTTGCATCTTGTGATGTGTTTGTGTGCTAACTTGTGAACTTTAGTATGAAATTGATGATGATTTTTGCATAAGGAGCATTCGGCCAAGGGCCACTTTCATGTATAGATGTATCTCTTTGATTTGTAATGCTTGTATGAAGTATAACTAAGGGAATTGCATTTTGGTTAGGAATTGATATGTTGATGGAAATGTTCTACTTATCTTTCAAAACTTTTTTTTCCAAATCAAATTCTTTTCCAAAACTAGTCTTCAAACCCAAGTCAAATGTTTTCTAATAAAAAACCCTAAGGCATTTTCTTAAATAAATCATTAGTCATCACTCGAAGCCTTTGCTTGTTTGATCGCTAATGAGGAGTTATTAGTGGTAGTCACTCGAAGCCTTTGCTTGTTTGGCTATCATGAAAGCTCCCACACCTTAACTAAAAAATAAATAAAATCCAAATTTCAAAAACAACACGAGCTATTAGTGATAATTATCACTGATGCTCACCCTTTTTCAAAACGATTTCAAAAAGATAATAAAACGTTGTTACTTGTAATCACTCGAAGCCTTTGCTTGAATGATTACCGGTTTCAACTATTTTTTTTTCAAGTTAGTAATGAATGCCACTCGAAGCCGTTGCTTGTTTGGCATTCGTGAACACTCGAGTCTTATTTCCAAAAACTCAAAAACATTTTCAAAACCAAAAGGAGAGAACTACGTAGCTTTGAATTCTCCATCGCACCAGGAGGTACGTAGGAGCGGGTCGTAACCCGTCAAGCACCCTTTTAAAAAACTTTGTTTTGTTCCTAGAACTACGTAGCTTTGATCCCTCTTTCAGAGAGGGTACGTAGGAGCGGGTTGTAACCCGTCAAGCACCCCTTTTAAAAATCTTTGTTTTGTTCCGCTTCTCAAAGATACAAAAAATACTTTTCTTCTCAATAAAACCGTTTCCCAAACGAAAATAAAAAGAAAGGAAGTAGAACAAAAATCGTTTCAAGTCAACTTTTTCTAAGCCACACATCAAAGTTAATGGTTCCCTTTCGGTAGAAAGGAGGTGCGGGGTGCTAATACCTTCCCCGTACCTAACCGACCCCCGAACCTACATCTCTGTGTTTTCGAAAGACCATCCGCCTTTTTCAAAAGACTTTTTCCAATGTTTTAGTCTTTAAAAAATAAATATTGGTGGCGGCTTCAAAATTTCCACGTTGTCAAACTGAGGAATCCTTAACTGGATTTTTCGGGGCGCAACAGCTGGCGACTTCACTGGGGACCTTTTTTCAAAAAGGCGAGGGTCAAGCCTAGTTAACCTGATGTGTGGCTTAAAATGTTTAACTTGAAAACTTTGTTCTACCTTTTCCTTTTCTTCCTTTTCTTCTCTTATCATGCATTTCTCAATTCCCATGTCCCCTCTTCTTTGCTCCCTTTCTACAAGGTAATCTCATGCATCATACCCTTATGCCCTTATGATCCCTTCTTCTTCGCTCCCTTTCTTGAGGTAAGCTATATGTTTGTTGGTGATACCTTAGTGTAGTTTATTTTGTTAAACCCTAGGGTAGACGACTTATTATTTCTTGCTTCTGTCTGGCTGTGCTGGTTTTCCTTGCAGGTGGGGATGGGTAGATTTTAGGAAGTATGTCCTCAATCACACACTTTCACACCTTATGATTTGTGTGCTATGAGTGGGCTCCTATACCCGGATCCAACAAACACTTAGGGGAGTGGAGACGATTAGTGACTGTCATTCGAGACCTTTGTCTGTCTGATACTCATGAAAGTCTCAACCAGAGTACGCTTTCTTATGACGCCCCACACTTGGTAGTATTCTACATTTGTGGTGTCGGCATGAGGATTCTATAGCTCTGGCAGCCATTGTGAGGGTGTGAATTAGAGCTACATGGGAGGAACCTTTGAAGTTGCCCTAGAACTTAGGATTCCCACCTTGGCAGGACACGAGGGCATACGAATTGTATGTTGCATTATAGTTTAGGCATGTCTTTACTATAATAAAAAGAGAAATTTTCAAAAAAAAGAGAAAAGAGGAAAGGGTTACCATTGTAGCCTTCTCTTTTGCCGGTTCGTACGAAGTAACATATGGCCCACTTCATTTTCAAAAAAAAAAAAAGAAAGAAAGAGTTACCGCTGTAGCCTTTCTCATACCGGTCCATATGAAATGACGTACGGTCCTTATTTTCAAAAAATAATGATATATTTCCCTTCATCAAATAAGCCAGTGCGTGAGGCGGCACGTAGCGTGGCTCCTCAATTTTTGAACTTCCGTCCATATGCATCGCCTTTATTTTTTCCATACGCATCATTCATATCATAATTGCATCATACCGCATTCATTTATTCGCATCCATTTAGCATCTCATATGCATTTGCTTGCCGGGAATCACCGAATGATGCGCTGTCTTGTCATAGGCGTATCAGAATGGAATCAAGTAGCAAGACTTCGTCTACATCTCGCTTCCCGTTTATGACGAAGATCGATGTTGATAGTTTAAGGAAGTGTGCAGCTCTTATGGGCCCAGCTGAAGTAATTTCCTTTGATCAAGCATATGGGAATATCCGTAGGCTCTTGCAGTTGAAGGTTCAAGAGGATGCCCTTGTGGCTTTGAGTCAGTTCTATGATTCCGATGTGAGGTGTTTCTTCTTCAAGAATTTTCAGCTATCACCTACATTAGAAGAGTATGAACAGCTGTTGGGACTCTCCAAATCTCATGTCAAGCCATACCAATTCCCAATACAATACTACACTGATGAGAAGCTTGCAACTTTGCTTAGGGTCGGTGTAGACAAGCTGAAGCCGCAAAAGTTAGAAAGAAATGGTATAGTCGGGTATCCACAAGAATTCTTTGAAGGCCTGCTGCAGTCCTATGCTTTAGCCGAGAATTGGGGTTTATTCAAGTTAGTGCTCGCTCTCACTATATTCGGGGTTATTCTCTTCCCTCAGCTAGAAAGATATGTTGATGAAGATGCAATTGGTGCATTCTTGGCCTTTAAGGACACCAAGAATCCTATCAATCCTGTGCCTGCTGTTCTTGCCAACACCTATCATGCTCTCACTCGTTACGGTCAGTTCAACAAAAAGAAGATATGCCTTCCTTCTCATGTTCTCTACGCCTGGCTCATCACCCATGTGATCCAAAACCAAACGAAGGTTAAGGAATTGATTTCTTACGCCCTGAGCTGTGACGTGGAGGTCAGAACCTCTCTAGAGTGGGTAGAGTTCCTAAGAAGCCTCAATGATCTCCAGATCCAGTGGTATACACCTGCTTGTTGGGATGACAGACCGATGGTGATATTCAGCTGTGGAACTTTTCAAAATGTGCCTCTCATGGGGACACAGGGGTGTATTAACTACAATCCTTCGCTGACCATAAGACAGCTCGGTTACCCAATGAGGAACTCACCCTCTGAAGATATGCTATCCCGTGTTTACCTCTACAAACGGATGCCGAGATGCGATGATTTGCTCAGAAAAGTTCAACAATCATGGGGGTCTGTGGTGAGAAAAGGGGTTGAAGAGCTGTCAAAGAAGGCCAGTGATGTTGCTTTCAACAAATGGCTTAAAGAGAAGCTGCAAACTACGAAATCACTGAGTCAAGGGGCACTTCCCCTCGGGGAAGAAATACCAGAACCCTATACCCCTACTCATGAAGAATGGAATGAAGTCAAATCTGCTCTAGGTAAGGTGGAAGATGAAAAGAAGGAATTGCAGGCTAGGATAGAGGAGATGGCCTTGGAAAAGGAGAGGCTAGAAGAAGAAAGCATAGTCAGGAAGAGTGCTATGGAAAAGAGTGTTAGGCAATTCAAGGAAGAAAAGCAAAGTAAGGTGGAAGCACAGAAACGTCTGAAAGAAGCTAGAGAAGAACTCCAAAGATACAAACAAAGAACAAGAAAGATACTTGAAGAGGCTCAAGGTTGGAAAGCAAAGGCTATGGAGTCAAGTCAAGAATCTCATCTAGTGGGAGAATTGAGGGGTCAGCTGAGAATCCTCGGGCAAGAAAGAAATACCATTGAAGAAATGCTCAAAGAATATCAGCAGGCTTTGAAAGTTGAAAGGGGAATGTCTGATGGGCTGAAAAGGGACCTCTATCATCTAGAAGGTGCATACAGGCAGGTTCGAGTGGAGAGCCAATATTGGGAGCGGCGCTACCTAGATTTGCTTGGAAGAATTGAAGATCAGGAGATCATCAAGGAACTCAAAGATGAAATCCGATGGTGGAAAGGCAAATTCTCAAAGCTGTCAGAGCTGGCTAGTCAGGCCATGGTAGGGGTTCCCAAGAGTCTCAGGATAGCTGAAGCCGAGATGTACTTCTTCAATACTCCACCCGAAGTATGCAAGTTCGTGAAGTACTGCCGAGCTTTGATCACAGAGTTCAAGAAGCAATCTCCAGGCGCAAACGTCAGCAAGAAGAGGAAGCGAGTTGGAGAGTTCAAAGCTATCTGTATTTGAGTCGTTTGTTTGTACTTTTTATCTTGATCATGTACTTCGAGTATTGTATTCAGAATACTGTACTCTTGTGTCTCGTTCATTATGAATATTGTACTGTTTTTTTTTCCTTTAATGAAAGCTTTGAACTCTCAACAAATGAAGTATGTCGACTTGCTATTTCGATTCCTCGATCAAAAACAAAGTTTATGCGCTTGTGACAAGATGGAACACCTCGGGATTCACGGCATAAAACTAATATCCATCCGCATCTCATGCATTGTATTCATTAATTCATTTCTTCATTTAATAAAAAAATTGTTTCAAATAGAAAAAAGGGGCAAGCTGGTTCGTCCGCATCGCTATTTCACCCGTCTACAAGCAAGATTGATGGCTAGCAATCAGCATCTCGGAGATGAGGACCACCTGAGTCAAGACGACTTGGGTGTGGAGATTCTTAACCCTGAGCAACTGGCTCAGGAAAATCAGGCCTTGAAGGCTAAAGTTGAGGCTATGGAAGCGCAGATGGTCGAAGTAATGAGTATGCTACAGAATCTGAGGGGTGAGGCCGCTGCTGGGGCCACCGCTGTTGTAAATCCTGAAGGGGTTGTTACTTTCGTTTCTCCTCCAGTGTCTGCTGAAGTTACAACTACTCATGAACAAGGGGTCAGTCACTTTGCCCATCCTCCAGGGGCGAGTGGACAAGGTCATCTGAATGCACAGATATATCCTTGGGGAATGCCAATGGGTTATAGGCCGTCCGTTGCTGAAGCTATTCCTTTGGGGTCGGGTCAACCTGTCGTGACTATACCTAATGGATCTGCTATGGGACCACAAATTCATACTCCTAGTCCTGGTATTGTGTTGCCAAGAAGTTCACCTACTCCTACTCCGGGAGTTGTCGTGAATCCTCAGAATGCTGTCCATCATATGGGGAACCCCGCTCAGTATGGGGGTTATTATCACAGTTCGGGGAACTATCCACAAGGTCATTTGTTTGAGAGCACTCAGCGTGGGGATCGGTATCACTTGCTTGAAAAGCGTTTAAGGGCTGTGGAAGGATCAGGTACTAGAGCCAGGGATGCCCGAGAGTTGTGCCTTGTCCCAGATGTTGTCATTCCCCCTCAATTCAAAGCCCCTGACTTTGATAAATATCGCGGCACCGGGTGTCCATCTAGCCATCTGACGATGTACGTTAGAAAGATGGCCGCTTATGCTCATGATGACAAAGTGCTCATTCACTATTTTCAGAACAGTCTGACTGGGGCATCGTTAGATTGGTATATGCAGCTGCAATCCTCCGACATCCACAGTTGGAAAGATCTTTCTGAAGCGTTTCTGAAACAATATCAGTATAACATGGACCTTGCTCCCGACCGGTCTCAATTACAGCACATGAGTAAAGGAGATAGAGAATCATTCAAAGAATATGCCCAAAAGTGGAGGAGCATAGCTGCTCAGGTGAAACCGCCATTGACTGAAAAAGAGATGGTGTATATGTTTATGGAAACTCTTCCAGCGCTATATTATGATAGGTTGGTGGGGAGCGTTTCATCCAGTTTCTCGGATATGGTTGTCATTGGGGAACGATTAGAGCACGGATTGCGTAGCGGAAAGATTGCTGGTGGTTTTGGTAGCTCTAGTGGACAAAAGAAGCCCTTTTCCAATTTCCCCAAGAAGAAAGAAGGGGAGACCAATGTTATTACTGAAGGGAGAAGCCCGTCTTTCAATTCTCCACCGCAAACAATGCCATTATCCATTCCAGCTCAGCCACAGCAAACTAATTCAGGCTACAGAGCCCAGAACTATCAAGAGAAGAGACGTGCTAATTTCGATCCGATTCCAATGACCTATACTGAGTTGTTCAATCACCTTGTCTCAAAGAATTTGGTCAATACCCGCTCCATGAGGCCTATGCAACCTCCCTTCCCTAGGGGATACAATGCCGATGCTACCTGTAGCTTTCATAGTGGAGGGGTCGGTCACACGGTGGAAGACTGCAAGGCTTTCAAATATGTAGTCCAGGATTTGATTGACGCCAACTGGATCTCTTTCAAGCCGAATAGTCCAAGCACAACTACGAACCCCCTGCCAGGACATGGGATGCCCTCCGCCAATGCTATAGAGGATCCTGAGAGTCAGATCATGATAAAGAATGTTGAGAATATCAAGACTCCTATGGAAGACATATATGCTGAGTTACGTCGTTGGGGGGTGATTCAGAAAGGCTGTGTGTGTGCTGACCCTGTGTGTGCAGGCGCTTGTGAGGATTTTAAGGTTGTTTTACAAGATTTGATGGATCGCTATGTGGTTCGGCTGGAGGTGGTTGAGAAAGAAGAAAATGTGCTCATGCTGCAGTTCAATGATGGCAAAGAGACCAGAAAACCAATTGAGATACTATACAATCCGAAGCCAGCCCAAGCTAGATCTCAGCCGTTGATTATTGAGGTGCCTGCTCCTTTCCCCTACGAGAAAAACAGTGCAGTACCGTGGAAATACAGTAACTTGCCTCCAATGGAAAATTCTCCAAGTACTTCCGTTGTTACTAACATCACTGGGGCAAGTGGGATGACTAGAAGCGGCCGCATGTATGTCCCCAAGGTCACCCAGGCTGAGTCATCTAAAGTGGTTGAAGACATGGTACGAAAGGGGAAAGACAAAGAAGTGTAGAATGCCCAGAAAGAAAAGGTGGCAGAACAAGAAAAGGATGAGTTCTTGAAAATTGTAAGACAAAGTGATTATAAAATAGCGGATCAGATGAGCCAGACTCCTGCGAAGATCTCTATGATGTCATTGTTGTTGAGCTCAGAAGCACACAGAGCGGCCCTGATGAAAGTGCTGAACGGGGCTCACGTTGCTCAAAACATTTCTGTGGGTCAATTTGATGAGGTGGTTGGAAATATTATGGCTGCAAACCACGTAACCTTTGCTGATGATGAACTTCCCCCAGAAGGGAGAAAACACAACCTAGCCCTCCACATCTCTGTCAAATGTGGGGATTTTGTGTTAGCCCGGGTGCTGATTGATAATGGCTCCTCTCTGAATGTTATGCCAAAGTCCACTTTGAACAAGTTGGATCTGGACTGCTCCTTCATGAAGCCTAGTTCGACATTGGTAAGGGCATTCGATGGATCAAAGAAGGAAGTAATAGGAGAGGTGGAGTTTCCTATCCAGATTGGGCCAGAGACCTTTTACGTGAACTTTCAAATCATGGACATCTCTTCATCTTACAGCTGTTTACTTGGGAGACCATGGATTCATATGGCCGGGGCTATCCCTTCCTCTTTGCATCAGAGAATTAAATTTGTAGTGGATGATAGGATTGTGGTGGTGTTTGGAGAGGAAGAGATGCTAGTCAACAAGCCCTCTCCCTTCCGCTATGTAGAAGCGGCTGAAGAGTCGTTGGAAACTTCTTTTCAATCCATTGAGATTGCCAATGCTGTGTTCGAGGGGGGTAAGTTGCCATCACCCGTGATGAAGCTGTCAAAAGATGAAGAAATGGTTGCCAAGATCATGATGGCCCAGGGATATCAGTTAGGACGCGGATTGGGAAAAGAAGGACAAGGAATTCGTGCTCCTATTCAGTTGAAAGAGAACAAAGATCGTTTTGGTTTGGGATACTGCCCAACCGAAGCTGAAAAGAAGAAGGTGGCTGAAGAAAGAAGAGGGGTGAGGTTGGCCAAGCCGAGAGGTTGGAACCCGGAGCCAAAAAGGATTCCTATTTGTGACCTTCGCCAAAGCTTTAAGAGTGCAGGGTTGCTAAACCCAGATCAAATTACCGCCATTGAGGATGGTCCAAAGAATGAAGAAGGTGGTGTCAGCTTGGTCCGCCGTTGTCATGCTGATGAAAAGCTCAAGAATTGGGAAGCTGTAGACTTGCCCATCACTTTTAATTCAAAGTAATGATTTGTGATGCATTCCTTTAGCTCTGCCCAAGGCTTCAGGATAGTTTGTTAGGGCATGCATGTTTTTATGTTCAGTGACATCACCATCAATAAAAACACTTGTTTTGAATTCCATCAATAAAATTTCTTTGTCTTCATTTATTTTCTCTTTCTTTTCACTTTATTTTGTTTGTTCCGCTTTTCATTCTACTCTCTGCTTATACGTACGCAGATCGAAAGTAATTGTTTCTGGAAATAACAGTGCCAATAAGTCATATTATGATTTTGATCATCCAATTAACCAAACTGAAGGGGGCGTTGAGGAAAACTGGGAAACTCCTCCGGAACTAATAAGACTACTAGAACAGGAAGAAAAGATCATTCAGCCTCATGAAGATTCGGTTGAGTTAATCAATCTGGGTACGGAAGAGGATAAAAAAGAAGTTAAAGTCGGTACTGCCATGGGGGATGGTGAACGCAAAAAGCTGATCCAACTCTTGCGTGAATACGTTGATGTTTTTGCATGGTCATACAAGGATATGCCAGGGTTAGACACCGATATTGTTGAGCACAGATTGCCCGTGAAGCCAGAGTGTCCACCAGTCAAGCAGAAATTGAGAAGGATGAAGCCCGAGATGTCAATGAAGATCAGAGATGAGGTAAAAAAGCAGTTTGATGCGGGATTTCTGGCAGTGGCTAAGTATCCTCAATGGGTAGCAAATATCGTCCCTGTCCCGAAATAGGATGGCAAGGTCAGGATGTGTGTTGATTATAGGGATTTGAACAGAGCTAGTCCCAAGGATGACTTCCCTCTACCTCACATTGATATCCTGGTAGACAGTACAGCCCATCATTCTTTATTCTCCTTCATGGATGGATATTCAGGGTACAATCAGATCAAAATGGCTCCAGAAGATATGGAGAAAACCACCTTCATAACACTCTGGGGAACATTTTGCTATAAGGTGATGCCTTTTGGGCTCAAGAATGCCGGTGCAACTTATCAGAGGGCGATGGTGACATTATTCCATGACATGATGCACAAAGAAATTGAGGTGTATGTAGATGATATGATTGCAAAATCCAAGACTGACGAGGAGCACATTGTTAATTTGCGAAAACTCTTCGAACGTCTACGGAAGTTCAAGCTCAGGTTAAACCCAGCCAAATGTACCTTTGGTGTGAGATCCGGAAAGCTACTGGGATTTATCGTCAGTCAGAAAGGGATAGAGGTTGATCCAGATAAAGTTAAAGCAATCCTTGAAATGCCAGCGCCAAAGACTGAAAAAGAGGTCCGGGGTTTCCTTGGGAGACTGAACTACATCTCAAGATTCATATCCCAATTGACTGCCACCTGCGAACCTCTCTTTAAACTGTTGTGCAAAAACCAAAGAGTAGAGTGGAATGATGATTGCCAAAGAGCATTTGAAAGAATCAAAGAGTACCTTCAGAATCCACCAATCTTGATGCCGCCAGTGTCTGGGAGACCACTCGTCTTGTATCTAACGGTGCTAGACAATTCAATGGGGTGTGTGCTGGGGCAGCATGATGAATCTGGAAAGAGAGAGCATGCCATATACTACTTGAGTAAGAAATTCACTGACTGTGAGACGAGGTATTCAATGCTGGAAAAGACTTGTTGTGCTTTGACATGGGCTGCTCGTCGTTTAAGGCAGTACATGTTGAGCCATACAACTTGGTTGGTGTCTAAAATGGATCCAATCAAATACATTTTTGAAAAGCCAGCGCTCACAGGACGGATTGCTCGTTGGCAGATGTTGTTGTCAGAATATGATATCTTGTATGTCACGCAGAAAGCGATCAAGGGCAGTGCACTGGCTGAATACTTAGCATGCCAGCCAATTCAAGATTATCAATCGATGCAGTATGATTTTCCCGACGAAGACATCATGGCACTATTTGATGAAGGGAAGTCTCCAGAAGATGAAAGGTGGAGGATGATATTTGACGGCGCATCCAATGTGTGGGGACACGGGGCTGGGGCTGTGTTAATATCCCCAGATAACCGTTTTGTTCCAGTCACTGCCAGATTAAGCTTCTATGTTACTAACAACATCGCAGAATATGAAGCATGCATCTTGGGGATCCAAGCAGCCTTAGAGTGGAAAGTTAAAAGGCTCGATGTGTATGGGGATTCAGCCCTGGTTATTCATCAAGTAAGAGGCGATTGGGAGACCAGAGATCCCAAGTTGATTCCATATTGTGATTATGTGCGAGAATTGATGGAGTCTTTCGACGCAATTACTTTCCAGCACATCCCTAGAGATGAAAATCAACTGGCCGATGCTTTGGCAACTCTGTCATCAATGTTCAATGTCAGCTGCGACAAAAACCTAGCTCATATCAGAATCCAACATCGGGATCTCCCAGCGCATCATTACTGTACAGCCATAGAAGAAGAGCCTGATGACAAGCCTTGGTATCATGACATCAAGCAGTACATTATCAGCAGAGAATACCCTCCTGGGGCATCTGAGAATGACAAGAGAACTCTTCGGCGATTGTCAAGTAATTTCTTCCTCAGTGGAGAGGTTCTCTACAAAAGGAATTATGACTCAGTCCTCTTAAGGTGTGTTGCCAAAGAAGAAGCTACAAGAATCATGAGAGAGGTACATGAGGGCTCATTCGGAACTCATTCTAGTGCGCATACTATGGCTAGACAGATTTTAAGGGCAGGCTATTACTGGTTGCAGATGGAAGGTGACTGCTACAGTTTTGTCCGAAAGTGCCACAAATGTCAAATTTATGCTGATCATATCCATGTGCCGCCTGCCAGATTAAATGTTTTGACTGCATCCTGGCCGTTTTCAATGTGGGGAATGGATGTCATTGGTCCCATTGAACCCAAAGCATCAAACGGGCATCGCTTTATCTTGGTTGCCATTGACTATTTCACGAAATGGGTTGAAGCAGTTTCATACTCTAGTGTGACCAGTTCAGTGGTTGCTAAATTTGTGAAGAAAGATCTGATCTGCCGTTATGGTCTTCCTGACAAGATCATCACTGATAATGGCAGTAACCTGAATAGCAAAATGATGAAGGATCTGTGTGCAGAGTTCAAGATCCAGCATCATAATTCTTCGCCCTATCGACCCAAGATGAATGGGGCAGTCGAAGCAGCTAACAAGAACATCAAGAAGATAGTTCAGAAAATGGTGGTCACATACAAGGATTGGCATGAAATGCTTCCCTTTGCTCTGCATGGCTACCGCACTTCAGTGCGTACCTCAACTGGGGCAACTCCTTTCTCTCTGGTATATGGGACGGAAGCAGTCCTTCCTATCGAGGTTGAGATACCTTCTCTGCGAGTAATTATGGAAGCTAAGCTGGAAGAAGCAGAGTGGATACGGGCACGTCTGGATCAGCTAAATCTCATTGAGGAAAAGAGAATCACAGCCTTGTGTCATGGGCAGCTATACCAGCAAAGGATGAGAACAGCTTTTGACAAGAAAGTCCGATGTCGTGAGTTCAATGAGGGAGACTTAGTGCTCAAGAAGATCTTGCCTATCCAGACTGATCCTCGAGGGAAGTGGACACCCACTTATGATGGCCCCTTTGTAGTCAAGAAAGCCTTTTCTGGAGGAGCGCTGATACTCACGAATATGGATGGAGAAGATTTAAAGAACCCAGTCAATTCTGATCAAGTGAAGAAGTATTATGCCTAAAAGAAATAGATGAAAAAAGAGAAAGACAAGCCAAGTAAGAATTAGCTCGCTAGGTTGAAAACCCGCAAAGGGCGACCTAGGCAAAATCAGAGCGACCCGGTGGATTGAAAACCCGCAAAGGGCGATCCAGGCAAAAATTAGGGTCAGAAAGCTTGGGCAAAGAAAGTGAAGAAAGGCGTACAATTCTCCCGAAGACTTGGATGAAAGGATGATCAAAGTCCAAGACATAAATGTTGGCACTGTTCCATAGAGACGGACAGTCAGAAATCAGCCTCTCTCTTTTTCGTGTCTTTTTGTAGTTTAAATCTTCAAATGCAATAAACAATCGGCGTAACTTCTTGTGCGACCGGTTTCCATATCAATAAAATTCAGTCTTTCTCATATCTGTTTGTTCTTCTATTTCTCTGCTTTTTCTGCTCAAATAAGTGTTTTATGATGATGATGACATTGACCTGTAAAACATGTGCATAAATCATAGAACATCACAATCATTGCGAAATTCTTAAAAGTCAAGAGAAGGAAGTAGCTGAGAAAATTAAGCTCACAAAAGAATAATTGCACTCATAGACCATTTCAGATGGCAAATTGCAAAGCAATTGGTGCCCAGCTCATATGCCACCGCAATTCTAATCAATCCCTCAGTCTCACAGGTTGGACGGACCAGCAAAAGAAAATAAGCCAAAAGAGCAAAAGAGCAAACAAAAAAAACA
This sequence comes from Astragalus membranaceus, assembly GCA_039519185.1. NCBI lineage: Eukaryota > Viridiplantae > Streptophyta > Magnoliopsida > Fabales > Fabaceae > Astragalus > Astragalus membranaceus. The sequence continues at coordinate 64,889,080 of CM076849.1, forward strand.
GATGATCAGAAAAAAGAAAGCTGATCAAGTAAAATCATTCAAAAAAGAGCAAACAAAAAAACAGACGATCAGAAAAAAGAAAGCTGATCAAAAAATGAAAAAACAAAGAAAAACAAACAGTCAGAAAAAGGAAAGCTGACCAGAGAAAAATCAAAGAGATGAAGAGTCAGGAATAGCATGTCATCACACTCATCATTACACCAAAATCATAGCATTGCATGCATCTGCATAACATGCCTTTGCATAACATGCACCCATACTCCATGCACTATTCCTTGCATCAACTGACATATGCAGGTACCTCAATCCAGTGCGGCAGCATTGGTCATTTCAATCAATCAATCAACAGGATTCGTGAATCCCTTCAGGACCCAAGTGTCCCTTCAAAAGCAGACTTCACCTCGTATTCGAGCTGCGGGTAAGTCCTTCAGACCCCCAGTGGTCCTTCAGACTAGTTGTGTCAAGCCTAAGATACAGCGGACGTCCTTCATGGTCAACATATCAGTTCCGGAGCTGATCTTGACCCCCCATGGCCGCTCGAAAGGCCCCCTCAGACCGTTTTACTAGTACCATAGCTAGTAGCGCTCCTTCAGACCACGATGGTCCTTCAATTAAGGCCTAGGCAGCCTTCCAGACCCCGAGTGGTCCTTCAGAGCCTTAGTGCTCCTTCAGACCCTGAGTGGTCCTTCAGAGCCTTAGTGCTCCTTCAGACCCTGAGCGGTCCTTCAGAGCCTTAGTGCTCCTTCAGACCCTGAGTGGTCCTTCATTTTCTCTTTCGGTTAATGCACCAAGTGTTAACCATTCCCTGTTTGTTCTCAAGCCCAAAAAAAAAAAATAGAAAAAGAAAAGAGGAAAATTCGGGTTTCCCTAAGCAGACAAAATCGGTATAATTTCTGAATTCTTTATTTCTATTTTGCCTCGAAATATGTCCTGCGCAATTCATATTTCTTGTCAAAATCCAAATAAAGAGGGGCAGCTGTCATACCCCAATTTTGTCCGGCCTAGGTCAAACCCCCTAATTTTCAATCAAAAATAAATAAACCAAGTCTTAGCATTCATCCTAGAGGTTAGGAAGAGCATCATGCTTGCATTTCAGAAGTTTCATAATGCATTTTAGGGTTAGAATAGCATTGCATGGCATTTTAGAGCACTTTAGAGCATTTCTAGGGTTTCTAGGGTTTTTCCTCGTTCAAAGGGTATTTTGGTAATTTCGCCAAAAAGACTTATTTTCTCATCATGCATGCATTTATAGGGTTTTAGAGTCATCCAAAAGGTCTCAGGATCATTGTTAGAGTGGAAATGAAGTTTAGAGCAAAATCAGGGTTTTTGGAACCAAAAGGGCATTTTGGTCATTTCACTAAAATAAATAATTTCTTGGTAAAAACCATTATGCATCTCTTGAGGAATTTATGTGAGTCCAAGTGAGTGGAGTTGTGCATTTTTTTTTATGCATCATAGGAGTATTTTTGGCATGAAATTCGGTTTTTTTGAACAAAAGGGAAAAATGGTCATTTCCTTTGGAGTGGGGTCAATAAATCAATTTTGGGATTGGTGAGATCATAAAAGTTCAGAGCCCAATCATTGAATCATGGGATATGGCCCAAAAGGGCAAGAATCTAGAAGAATTATCTAGAAGGGAATAAGGAATATCCCTTTGAATTTTGAAAGGTCAAGTGTAGTACAATAGTACAAGTTGCAATTCCACTCACTCTCTCTCCTTGGCTGCGAATTCCAGCCCCTTTTCCCCCATTTTGATTTATTTTATTGATTGCAAATTGTGTTTAAATCATGGCCTTCCATTCAAGTGTCAAATGCAATCCTCACCCTTCATTTGAATTAAAATGGCACTCTTGTAATAAGCTTCATGGAAAAATACAATTTTGTAATTGAACTTATCCTTCACCACCCCTCTTAAGCTGCGCCCCTCAGCCCTCTCTCTCCTCACTTTGTGCTTTCTAATTTCCCCTAATCCATGTGACATTTGATCTTGACCCTTGGTTCAAAATTAAGAAGCAATCCTAGAGCACAATGGAAATCAAAATGACCTAGAAGCCCTTAATGATAAGTGAGCACTATATATACCTTCATATGATCAGCCCACACACCCTCTTAGCCTCACTCTCCATTCAAAAACCCTAGCACACCTCCCTCCTCCTCTAGGCCGTAGCCACCCCCATTCCTTCTCCTCCATTTTTTCAACTTCCATCCACTAACTCACCTCAAACTCACTCCATATTCATATTTCCTCCTCCTTTCATCTTTGATTCCACATTTACATCATCAAAGGGGCTGATCCTTCAAGGTTGCGTGTTGGTTGTTGGTGATTTTTGAGGAGTGTTGGTGATTTGTTACTCTTGATCTTCATTTCTACTCTTGTTTAGCTTGGAATTAAGGTATAACTTAAAACCCTTTGCATTTTCATCCACTTTCTTGCATCAAAACCCCTTTTCAACTTATATTTGCATCTCATAACATCATCTAAATGTAGATTAGGGGCTGTTGTGGGTGAGAGTTGGCATCTCACCCACCTAATAAATTGTTCTTGTGACTATGTGTTGATTATGTATTGTTCTTGTGATGTTTTTGCATTTGGTGAAATAAAATTGTGAATCTATGGCTATTTTGGTTCGCAAGTTATGTAGAATGCATGTGTAATATAATTTTCTTGTTCATCCTTGCCTAATAATACTTGATCTAGCCATTGATGTTTGATTGTTGTGTTATTATGCTTGGAATCATGTTAAAACTTACAAAAATAATTTTACATCCATATGTATGTTTCGCAAGTTGCTAAAATAAATAGGGTTTTGTTACCTTTTGGTTATTTGGCTTGTGATTGTCTCAAGTTGTTGATGGAATCTTTGTTGACAATTAATTTTTAGGGTGAGAATAAAATTGTTGTTTGGTTATGTAGAGGTTTCGCAAATCATGAGACATTTAGGGTTTTTGTTGTTTCCTTGTTTATTTTGCTTGTATTTGTGTTTAAAAAATATTGCTTCAAGTTTGTTTTGATGGGCTCTTGTTTGCTAGTAATTGTTAAGTTGATGATTTAGCTATGTGAATCGCCACTAGTGCCTAGTGCACTTTAATTTAAGTGGTAAAGATGGCTAGAAAGGATTCAACTTTATTTTCTTGGTTTATGTGTTCTATTTTGCTTATTGCTAGATATTGATGATAGGGTAAGTTGATTTTCACTTGTGCCCATGGCACTTTAATCTAAGTGAAAGGATTACTCTATATGATTCAATTTTGCTTTGAATAAATGTATGTCTTGCTTGAGGTTTGTCTTGTAGTCTCATATGATTGGAATAGGGTTGCATCTTGTGATGTGTTTGTGTGCTAACTTGTGAACTTTAGTATGAAATTGATGATGATTTTTGCATAAGGAGCATTCGGCCAAGGGCCACTTTCATGTATAGATGTATCTCTTTGATTTGTAATGCTTGTATGAAGTATAACTAAGGGAATTGCATTTTGGTTAGGAATTGATATGTTGATGGAAATGTTCTACTTATCTTTCAAAACTTTTTTTTCCAAATCAAATTCTTTTCCAAAACTAGTCTTCAAACCCAAGTCAAATGTTTTCTAATAAAAAACCCTAAGGCATTTTCTTAAATAAATCATTAGTCATCACTCGAAGCCTTTGCTTGTTTGATCGCTAATGAGGAGTTATTAGTGGTAGTCACTCGAAGCCTTTGCTTGTTTGGCTATCATGAAAGCTCCCACACCTTAACTAAAAAATAAATAAAATCCAAATTTCAAAAACAACACGAGCTATTAGTGATAATTATCACTGATGCTCACCCTTTTTCAAAACGATTTCAAAAAGATAATAAAACGTTGTTACTTGTAATCACTCGAAGCCTTTGCTTGAATGATTACCGGTTTCAACTATTTTTTTTCAAGTTAGTAATGAATGCCACTCGAAGCCGTTGCTTTTTTGGCATTCGTGAACACTCGAGTCTTATTTCCAAAAACTCAAAAACATTTTCAAAACCAAAAGGAAAGAACTACGTAGCTTTGAATTCTCCATCGCACCAGGAGGTACGTAGGAGCGGGTCGTAACCCGTCAAGCACCCTTTTAAAAAACTTTGTTTTGTTCCTAGAACTACGTAGCTTTGATCCCTCTTTCAGAGAGGGTACGTAGGAGCGGGTTGTAACCCGTCAAGCACCCCTTTTAAAAATCTTTGTTTTGTTCCGCTTCTCAAAGATACAAAAAATACTTTTCTTCTCAATAAAACCGTTTCCCAAACGAAAATAAAAAGAAAGGAAGTAGAACAAAAATCGTTTCAAGTCAACTTTTTCTAAGCCACACATCAAAGTTAATGGTTCCCTTTCGGTAGAAAGGAGGTGCGGGGTGCTAATACCTTCCCCGTACCTAACTGACCCCCGAACCTACATCTCTGTGTTTTCGAAAGACCATCCGCCTTTTTCAAAAGACTTTTTCCAATGTTTTAGTCTTTAAAAAATAAATATTGATGGCGGCTTCAAAATTTCCACGTTGTCAAACTGAGGAATCCTTAACCGGATTTTTCGGGGCGCAACAGCGACTCTGATGCCACGCTCCCAATTCCACAATCTTCACACTCTTATTAGAACAACCTGCAAAAATATTAGTGAAGTCCAGTTTCAACGGGCGTTGCCCAATCCAATGGTGGTGCCAAAAATTCACATTACGACCATCGCCCAAACTATTTCTAACATTCGCTTCAAACCACCCCTCCGAACACCGCTCCCCACTCTCCTAAGGTCATGCCAGCACAAAGAAGAATCCAGCTCACCTTATCTATACATACGAATATCCCTTCAAGAAGCTTCTTCATCCGACAAGATACGCCACTTCCACTTAGCTATTAGAGCAATATTAAACAACTCAGTATTTTTCACACCTAGGCCACCCTTCTCCTTAGACTTGCAAACCTTGTCCCAAGCCACCCAATACATACCTCTAGCATCATCTTTAATGCCCCACAAAAAATCGCTTTGAATCTTAATCAAACTCTTAATCACCGTCTTCGGCGCCTTATAAAACGATAAAAAATATAGGGGACTGCTATTTAAAATAGAGCTGATAAGAGTTTCCCGACCACCTATAGATAGATGTCGCCCTTGCCACACGGCAAGCCTTTTACGAAGCTTATCAATCACCGGTTTCCAAGTTGAATTCCTACCTGGGCTTTCCCCTACAGGAACACCCAAGAACTAAAGGAATAGATTCCGTGTGACAATGAAGGAACGTTGAAGCCGAAAGCATAAAATCTTCCGGAACATTAATCACAATAAGTTTACTCTTATGAAAATTGACTTTCAATCCCGACACAAGTTCAAAACTTCTTAGGATCGCTTTGATACTCCAAAGGTTCCCCCATGTAGCTTTTCCCATCATAATAGTATCGTCGGCGAACTGTAGGATAGAAAAATGGAGATTATCGTGAACCTTAAAATCAACAAATGAGCCAATCTCCACCGCCTTGGTCATCATAGTTGACAAGCCCTCAGCTACAATCAAGAAAAGGAAGGGTGAAAGAGGATCTCCTTGTCGGAGACCTCGACCAACTTGAAAATCTTTTGTTGGACTACCGTTAACCAACATCGACATAGAACTAGAGAATACGCAAGCCTTCATCCACCTAGTCCACTCCGAACTAAACCCCATTCTCTCCATCATATACACCAAAAACTTCCATGAGATAGAATCCTAGGCCTTTTCGAAATCCACCTTAAACATCAAACAATCATCCTTCTTAGAATGAGCAGGACATCACCACCACCAACACACCATTTAGAATGTTGTGACCTCCTAAAAAAGCGGATTGACACTTAGAGATTACCTTAGGAAGAACTCTCTTCAATCTACTAACTAACACCTTTGCAGTGATTTTGTAAATACAATCAATCAAACAAATGGGTCTAAACTCCCTCAAACTTTGGGGATGGTTATTCTTGGGGATGAGTGAGATAAAAGATGTCGAGACCGCTTTGGGTATAGAAGTCTTCCTAAAAAATTCATTAAACAAGGCCACTATATCTTCACGCATAAAATCCCAACACTCCTTTATGAATCTCATATTAAAGTCATCCGGTCCCAGACTCTTGTCACCGTCACAATTCCAAATTTCTCCCTTAATCTCCTCTTCCGTGAGAGGCATCACCAAGAGAGTGTTATCCTCACCAGAAATTTGCTTAAAGTTTAATCCTCCAGGAAGTGATTTTTAACTCTCAACTTCACTTCCTCCACATCTTCAATTAACGCCCCATTGTCATTCGCAAGTAAAAAAATTACTCCTCCTCTCCTTCTATACTTCAAAAGAGAATGAAAATATTTAGAGTTGGAATCCTTTTCTCTAATCCATCTAGCTCTAGATTTTTAACACTACAATCTCTCCTTCAATCTAATATCTTTCCAAAACTTCGCTGAAACTTCTTTTCTCCTCCACACCACCTCATTATCAAAAGAATCCCCAAGAGTGATGTCTAACACATTAAGCTCCTTCACAATATTTTCAATGTTCAAGTCAAGTACTCCGAAGACCTCCTTATTCCAAACTCTCAATTTAGCTTTTAGCATCTTCAATTTTTCTTTCAACACATATGCCTTATTACCTTGAACATCAAACCCAGCCCAACAAGAGCTCACAAAGGGGCAAAAATCACAATGTTCAAACCAACCATTGATAAAGAGAAATGGTTTAGGGCCCCAATCCCTAATAGACCGAATGAGCCAAATCGGGCAATGATCCAATATATCTCTGTCACCAATCCATTGTCCCGAAACATTCCACAACGAAATAAGCCATTCCGATAAAATAAACTGGTCTAAACGACTCATAGAGACGCCATCAGGACAGTAATAAGAAAATTTCTTCCCAGACATAGTTACATCAATGAGATCCAACGACCAATCAAACGCCTGATTACCCCATAAAAGACCAATCTGTATGCCATCTAAAATCCCTCTTAGTCTCTTGTAAGCCAATAAAATCAAACTTACCCATTCTTATCAAAGATGACAGTTGGCGACGCTTTGCATTGTCACCCCACCCTCGCATATTCGGAGATAGATTATTCATGGAACACCATTGTCGGCCACCCCCTTATCTCTGGCATCTTGGTCACGCTTCTCACCAACTTCACTAGTGCAAAAATGACATTAGAATTATACATTTAAAGTCAGGTGCCCAGATGCCTGACTACATAGGTAGACACGGTGGCAAACTTGTAAATAAGTGGCAAAACTCGCGAGTATTAAGGTCAAGCGGATACACGCCTGACGTCTAAAGTGAAGAAATAAGGAAAAAATAAGACTTTAGAAGTCAGGCATGTATGCGCCTGACTACATAAGTGACACGGTGGCAAACTTGTAATTAGGGGTGAATTTTTTTTCTTCTCTTCTAATACTTTAGACGTCAGGCGTCTATTATCGCTTGACCTCTAAAATCCAAAAATAGAAAAAAAAATATTCACGCCTCTCACTCTCAATTCTCAAACCTTCACTCTCACAATCTCACGAACACTCCTCTCCTCTCCTCTCCGCTCCATTCTCACTCTCACGCGAACCCTAATCCTTCATATTCTCTCTAATCCTTCATCTTCTCTCTATCAGACCCTCACTCACTCACCGTCACTCCCTCACTCCCTCACCGTCACCCTCACTCCCTCACCCTCACTCTCACTCTCACTCTCACTGTCACTCTCACTCTCAGAACCCTAAGCTTCTCACTCTCACCCTCAGAACCCTAAGCTCCTCACTTTCAGAACCAGAGTTCGTCGTTCGCCGTGGTTCGTCATTTGCCGTGGTTCGTCGTTCGCCGTGGTTCGTCATTCGCCGTGGTTCGTCGTTCGCCGTGGTTCGTCGTTGTCTCACCGTCGCGTTTCTCCTCCCCCTCACCTCTCACCGTCGCAGATCTCAGATCCCAGATCTCACCTCTCACTCCCTCAGATCTACATATTTATTTTTCCTTTCTCATAATGAATTTTCACTTTCAGATTATGATTTGAGGGGTTACAAGATCAGTTGGAAGATTGTTGGTAGGATGTGAGATGGGTCTTCTATCTTATGTGGTAATTGTTTTGAATCTTGATTCTAAATCTGTCATAATTACACTTCACTCAAAAGAAATACAAATGTTAGTTTAGATCCCTTTCCATAGTAGGTACCTGTTTATGTAGCAGAAATAACACCCAAGAATCTTCGAGGGGCGTTCACCGCAATACTCACATCTTATTTGTCTTTATTTCAGGAACTATCCCATGTCTTGCACAGCTTCTGAGTCTGCCCTTCATTCCTGAGTCTCCTAGGTGGCTGGTGAGTTGTTCACAGATGCTGTAGGGTTATTGTTTCGGGAAATTGTGTCGCGCACAATTCATACAGGCAACTGAATTTTTTTTATCTTTTTGTCAAATAATTGGAGTCAAAACGTGTTATCTGACAAACTCTATACTAATAAGTGATAGTTGCAATTCTTTGCAGGCAAAGGTTGGTCGTTTGGAAAGGAATGAATCTGCTTTACAGCATCTTAGGGGAAAGAATGCTGATGTTTCTCAAGAGGCCACTGAAATTAGAGTATATAATAAGCGCTTGTTCTTTAAAGGTTGAGTTATGGGCTATAATCTTACTACTTTACACACTACTTTTCTTAGGATTATACAGAAGGCCTTCAGCGGCTAACAGAAGCTAGCATGATTAGCTTATTTCAATTGCAGTACTTGAAGTCACTTACTGTGATCTTTCTAAGATAGCCCCATTTGTGTATTCTATCTTAACTTTTTTGCAGACTCTTATGCTATTTAGTAACATTGTTTGGTTGGAGTTGGCCTCATGATACTTCAACAGCTTTGGGAGTACCTATTATCAGGTTTGTGTTTATAACTTTGTTCTTTAGGAATTCTTTTTTCAAGGATCCTATTATGATTGATATAATAACTTGTTGTATGAATTTTATTTGTTTAGAACATTCGTGGTGGACAAGTGGTGCTGCATCCCATTGTGAGTCCCCCCTCAGAATTTGAACATGTGGAAAAGGGTGATGCATTGTATGGTGAGTCTTCTGTTTTCACTTACCTTGATCTTTTTTTCTTGGTTTGCAATTTGACATTTTTGATTTATCAAAGTTAAAACCAATATATATGCTGATGTTTTGTTTGTTTTTTCTTGTTTTTGGTTTGATTCAGCCATGGAGTTAGCTTTGCCTTTGGAGAAGTTAGTGAATGAGAAACTTGTCAATCTTCACAGTGTAATGCCTCATTGTCTCTATTTTCTGATTGAATTGTTTCTAGTTAAAATAACAATTTGTATTACCTATACATAGATGTTGGATGACTAATTAATCTAAGATTTATGCTTACTGGATGCTAATAGGTGGCCGATCGTATCACAGGCTCTTATGATATCCTATCTATCACAGGCTTTTCCAAAAGTATTGGAACAATAGCTATGGTTTCTGTTCAGGTTCTAAATTCTCTTCATATAATTTATTCATCACTGTCTTCTTAACGCCGAAGACGTGACAGATGACAATTTTGTTGAGTCTTCTGAATCTCTTCACATTATTTAGTCATTTCTGTATTCATAGGTACCAATGACAGTTTTGGGAGTACTTTTGATGGATAAATCTGGAAGAAGGCCACTTCTACTGGTAAAAAGGTTGAAATTTTGTCTTTTTTTTCATGCTATTCTGTCAAGATACTTGTGTAGTATCTTGTAATTAAAGGAGTTTGCCAAAATTATTAACTTTTTTCCTGATGAAATTGTACAGAGATTTAAAGGTTGTAGTTATGGCATTTTAAATACTTCTGAGATGGATCTTGAGGTGGAGCCAGATAGTTTGTTTTCGTAATTTAAATTGTTTTTGTAGATGTTTGATTGTGAGTTTTGCCATTAAAATTGATTGTTTTGTTAGTTAAAGAATGTGAAACTAACAAGTGAGGGACTCTAAGAGATAAAGTGCAGAAGATACTAAAGACACATAAGAGAGACTAGAGTTGTTGAGAGGGAGAGAAAGATGAGAAGTATAGTGATGCAGCAAAGAAGAAATATAGTGTTGCCATATATAGATATTTCTGTGTTCCTTTCCACACACCCTCTTACTCTAATTTCTTTTCACTGGTTTACTAATTTAATGGGAATAAAAATAAGAGATACATGTTAGTCTTTCTCTGAACATTCAATTAAAAATAAGAGATACATGTTAGTAATTTAAATACTATATATAACCATTCAATTAAAGTTGAATTTGATGGGAAATATATGTTAGTCTTTCTCTGAAGTGGTTCTCTGAAGTTGAATTAAAGTCAGCCTTATCCTGCATTTTAATAGGCATGTGGTTTTCTGCATCTTCAGTACTAGTAAATGGATTAAAGTAGGTTTGAGTGCTACTAGCATGTGAGTAATTGATACTAATGCATGCAAAAATAGCAAACCAGCTTGCATGTATAGATTCCTAAAGTGATTTAAATCTGCTTTATTATCAAGTGATTTAAATCTGCTTTATTATCCAATCTGCTTTATTATCTAATTTAAATTGTTTTTGTAGATGTTTAATTCGAGTTGTCCGTTCACGCATGAAGACTTGACACACGTCAGATAAGTTTGGGCAGAGTTTTTTATAAAGTTGTATGCAGAGCGTAAACCCACTTCAAAGGAAGAAGAACGAAGAAAACAACCTAAGTGATGAATGTAAGTGACTGTGAGACTAGAATGTAAGTGACTGTGAGACTAGAATGTATTTTTTTGTACTTAAACTGATGAATGTAAGTGACTGGCTGTAGAATGTATTTTGTACTTAAACTGATGAATGTAAGTGACTGATGAATGTACCTAAACTGACCAATTATAGTAGAATATGTTTGTCTTGTACTTAGGTGAATCATGTGAGTGGCTGTATAATTGCTTTGTTCTACTAATTTTGAAATGTTTGTTTTGTTGGCAATCAATTAGTGGTGTCTGTAATTTGGATTGGCCATATTCCAAGTTACAGATGATTAGAGTGATGAATTTCGTATAACCAGGGTGTAACCAAAATTTAAAAAAAAAAAACTTTTAAGGTCAGGCGCAATAATGCTTGACCTTAAATCATACATACGAAGTCAAGCAATAATAAAAGCTTGACCTTAAATCATACATACGAAGTCAAGCAAGAATAAAAGCTTGACTTTAAATCACAGTTACGAAGTCAGGCAATAATTAATGCTTGACTTCGTAAGTATGATTTAAAGTCAAGCATTTATTCTTGCTTGACTTTGTAAGTATGATTTAAAGTCAAGCAATAATAAAAGCTTGACCTTAAATCATACATACGAAGTCAGGCATGAATAAATGCTTGACTTTAAATCATACTTACGAAGTCAGGCAAGAATAAATGTTTGACTTTAAAACATACTTACGAAGTCAGGCGCAATAAATGCTTGACTTTAAATCATACTTACGAAGTCAGGCTATCGCTTGACTTTAAAACTCCAGACATACAAAGTCGACTTAATAAAAGTCAAGCGCCTGCCTGACTTTAAATCCCCTTTTCGCCTGACTTTAAATCCATTTTCTGCACTAGTGCTTCAATCAACTCTACGTAGTGCTCAACCGCTTGATTACCCTCCACACCTAACTTCTGGGCTTCCTCCCACACCTTTCTTGCGACTGTGTTATTCTGAAGGGCCCAAAATCTGTTATTCACACGAACAATGTCTGAGTTGCTAATGGAACCGTCGCAAAGAACCGTCCCCGCTGAAAAAAGAGACGAATTCTTCGCTTGAGCTACGAAATCACGACCAACATCAACTCCATTGACCTCACCACCAGACTTACCTGTGACTTTCGCCAATTCATGAACAACACAAGGAATGTTTCCCGAACTTGGAGCTCTCTTGCAACCAACGAAACGTAATTTGCGAAGATTTTTCATTCGTTGTACAATTGGGCCAAGGTGATGCTGCTTTGGCTTTGAAGGGAGTCCTGTAGAAACACACTTGGGTCTCGATCCATTCATATTCTCCGTCAGGCCCAAGTTAGTAAGAGACTTAGTGCCATGAGAATTATTGGGCTTGCTGCCTTGTAAATTGTTAGACAAACCCATCTCGCTTTCTTCGCTTGATAACCCTTCTAAATTATTGGACTTGTGGCCTTCGATTGACTTCGGCTCCACTGGTTGCATTGTGTCTTTCACTATACTACCATAAGAGGAATTACCTGAGTTACCATGGGTAAAGATTTCAAATTTCGGCTCCACTAATTAGAATAACTGCCATTTGGACAATTAATCAAATCTTTACTTGAAAGTCGCAATCCCTCATGATTAGCATTAACTCCCTCCCCAGCAGCCTCCCCTTCAATTCGCCTACAATCATGGAGTTTGTTATTCTCCATAATCAATGCAATGCCGCCGGCCTCACCACATTAGAGATCATCACCAAAGTCACCAGCCTCATCTCTGTCCTCACCTTCGATGAAACCAAAATTATCGTGCCACTCCTCCTCAGACTCCATGGACTCACTATCAGACGACGGGGCATCAACCTTCTCTTTTGACCATCCACTACTCCATTGAAGTGGCCCACTCCAATCCTCCACTAATCTAATATTGAAAACGACCTTATTAACGGACACCTGCAACACTCGATTCACGTTCTCAAAGGTTTGGGTACGTATCATAACACGTGCTACATTCATCTTCCTTAATTTTCTGTGTTATCATCTGAGTAGAGATAAGTTCCCACTGAAGCTGTAAGATCAGTAAAAAACTCAGCGTTCCGAGCATGCATCGGAACAACGAATCCACACATTATGCTCGTTATCCACATCAGTGGGCTTCCAAGGACGAATCCACTCTAACCATTGGTTCAACCACTCCCTTGCTTCTTCTACATATCCCTTGAAATCCTCTTAATCGCTACTACCTTCAAGGAGCACCAAATTTGACCCCATTGGAATCGCTTAAATAGAAAACACCCCTTGATGAACGAACTCATCATGAATGAAATAGGACTTTCCCGGTAGCAGCACCTCACCAACCATGCCTTGGAAAGATCATGCGAATTTTCCATACTCAGAACAACACTGAGATCACACGTGGGAAGCGTCATGTTACTTGTTTTTAATTTGCTAAGCAAAATGAATTATATATATTGATGAACAACGGTGTAGGTTAGTACGAAAAGTTTTGTAAGAAAGGTAAAAATCCTTATATATTTGCACCTTATCACAACACGCCGGCCATTCGCTGGATGGTATTTGCCCCTCGTTCCGACATTTCTTATCATAACATTAATCATTTCTCTTTGATGAAAAAACCCAAAGCACAAACACTACTAAGGGTATAGAATCTTTTACGGCATGATAACAAACAGAAAAATAAAATTTCCCCACATCATCCCAATTCTAATTAACACGAGGCCATGCCAGGAAAAAAAACCACCCCCTTGTCCACATATATAGCTACAGACCCACCACCAATAACTTTAGCACTGACAGAATTTAAACTTTACACCATGCATGAAAGCAAATAACTTAGTATTGGATTTATCTAAAAAAAACTTAGTATTGGTTTGAGACTCAATAACGTGCGCAGCTCAAGAGTTAAGAAAGGCTTACTGGGTACTACTACACTATGTGTTGTGGGTTGAGTAATTGTCTTTGGGTGATTAACTTTGGGCCTTTGGCAGCAATGCATCCTATTTTTGTTTAAATTACGGACTTGTGAGCTACCCATGACCTGGCTAGGCTAGCTCGATGTGGACTTGGGTTTTTCGAATTTAAGCTCAGATATTAAAATGGGCTCAATTTCCTCGACCCCAACCCTATGTTTTTTCAGGCTAGCTCATCCCGGGCTGACGGGCTCAACGCATTTTGCTAGCTCTACTTGAAGCTTCAAATATGAATTTTTTGGGTTACTCTTATTTATTTAGAGAAGACAATTTGTGTGGAAATGAACTTGTAAATTTTAGAATGTCTATTTCAAGCTACTTTTGGTGGGATAATATTAGGGACAAAAATTAAGGTTATGTTTCCCTGATTTTTGTTTTGCTTTTTGCACCGTACGTAGCGCCGTTACAAATAATATACGCGTACTTTATATAACTTGAGCCCCAAGCATAGTAGTAGTAGTAGTAGTATAAATGCATCAACCAAATGTCCAAATCATCCTCGATTCTCGACTCCAACTCAATGCATAGAGTTGCTAGTACTACTCTCATCCGCACCTTTCGTATTTCACGATGTCTCCATTACACAACAGCGTCAGCAACAACACTCTCTCATTTTCACCAAAACACCAGCCCCCCCACTCTCATTGGCCCACCCGAAATCTACACTGCCAATGTCAATTCAGCCGCCGCCGCCCCCACCACTCCATCTGACCGCTTCATGCAGCAAATGATAGCCAACTTCAACGCAAATGCAACCGATAGTGATGCTGCAACCGATGGTGATGCAACAACACCAATGGGGTTAACAGAGAACAGATCCCCTACATTTCTCTCCACAGGTAACCCTTGTCTTGATTTCTTCTTTCACGTTGTTCCCGACACTCCCTCTGAAACTCTCATCCAAAGACTCCAACTTGCTTGGTTCTACAACCCACTCACCACTCTCAAACTCGTATGTAACCTCCGTGCTGTCCGCGGTACCGGCAAGTGCGATCGCGAAGGCTACTACCACGCCGCTATTTGGTTTCATAACCACCACCCTAAAACCCTAGCTTATAATCTCCCTTCACTCGCTGACTTTGGTTACTTCAAAGACCTCCCTGAAATTCTCTATCGCCTTCTAGAAGGTTCTCACATTCGTAAAATTCAGAAACAAGAATGGTGCGAGAAAAAAAGGGAAGCTACGGAAGAACATTATCCAGAATCCGATTTTGAAATTAGAGAAGAAACTAATCCAAAACAACTCTGCGAGAACAAGAAAGAGAAGGAAAGTAAAACAGATTCTTTGCTGAGGGCTAAGGTTGAGAAAGAACATGCTCATGTTTTGAAGGTAGAAAAGAGGGTTGCTATGGCTACAAAGCTTCTTGACCGTTATAATACTGATCCCAATTTTAGGTTCCTTCATGATCGTATCTCCGATCTTTTTGCTGACTGTCTCAAGAGTGATCTCGAGTTTTTGAAATCTGGGTCTAACACAAAAATCAGTCTTGCTGCCAAATGGTGTCCCTCAGTTGACTCTTCTTTTGATCGGTCAACGCTGTTGTGTGAGAGCATTGCGAGGAGGATGTTTCCGCGTGAGGAGTATGAAGGGGTGGAGGAGGCGCATTATGCTTATAGGATTCGTGATCGATTAAGGAAAGAGGTTTTGGTGCCTTTGAGGAAGGTGCTTGAGTTGCCTGAGGTGTTCATTGGGGCTAATAGATGGGATTTGATTCCTTACAATAGGGTTGCCTCTGTGGCTATGAAGTTCTACAAGGAGAAGTTTTTGAAGCATGATAAGGTGAGATTTGTGAAGTACTTGAAGGATGTGAAGTCAGGGAAGACTACTATTGCTGCTGGTGCTTTGCTTCCCCATACGATTATAGGGTCTTTGTTGGAGGATAAAGATGATGGGGAAGTGGCCGAGTTGCAGTGGAAGAGAATGGTAGATGACTTGCTTAAGAATGGCAAGATGAGGAATTGTCTTGCTGTGTGTGATGTGTCTGGTAGTATGTATAATATGGAAGGAACCCCTTTGGATGTGTCTGTGGCATTGGGGTTGTTGGTGTCTGAATTGTGTGAGGAACCTTGGAAAGGGAAGGTTATCACTTTCAGTGAGAATCCTCAGCTTCATTTGATCGAAGGGAGTGATTTGAAGTCCAAGGCCAAGTTCGTGGAGAACATGGAATGGGGGATGAACACTGATTTCCAGAAGGTGTTTGATCGCATATTGGAGGTGGCCGTCAATGGGAATCTGAAGGCGGATCAAATGATTAAGAGGGTGTTTGTATTCAGTGACATGGAGTTTGATCAAGCCTCTTTAAACCCTTGGGAGACTGATTACCAAGCAATCACGAGGAAGTTCACAGAGAAAGGGTATGGTTCTGCTGTGCCTCAGATAGTTTTTTGGAATTTGAGAGACTCGAGGGCCACTCCGGTGCCGGCCACTCAGAAAGGAGTGGCGCTGGTAAGTGGGTTTTCCAAGAATCTGCTGAAATTGTTCTTGAATAATAATGGAGAGTTAGACCCTGTAGAGGCCATGGAAGCTGCTATCTCTGGCCCAGAATATCAGAAACTAGTTGTGCTAGATTAGCTTCCTTCTGTACTGTCTGAGAGTTTTATTTAGTGTAATAACATTGATAATTGAAGAAATGGAAATAGGTTTTACTGATCAGATTCGTGGAATCAAATTTATGATATGCTTTTGTTTATATGCTTCTCTCCTGCTGCTGAAACTTGATTTTGCTCCAAAGAAATCAAATTTTTATTACCTGCCAAACACTATCAATACTCAAACCTTTCAATAATATTATTTTCTGCATTCTGTCGATAGTCTTTAAGGATGTGAGGCTTGAAGATGTTACGATGAACACTGAACAGTCTTTAAAGCTGGAATTGATAGCTATCATGCACAAGCTTGAATTTGTTTTGATATATAAGCAACAACATATTGAAGAATGGAACAGTCGGATGGAAATCATCTGCTTATTCAACATTTTCATAATTTGATTTATAGTACATGTGTTGTCAAACATAGTATTCTCTGCTCTGGATCACACCATTTCATCAGAGATTATGTGTTTTCATGTAGTAGAGACTCCGAGATTCTTGTGGTATCTTTCTTGGACTAATAATTTGTCTACCCATGTTTCCATCACAAGATTCTGGTTGTGTTACTGATTTTCATTCAGTGGTTTGTTACACGTGGATTCATTTTTCAAGATTTAGGTCTCTGCTCATGTTAACTCATGGACAATCTTTTTTTTTCAAAAAAAGACAGTGGTGTATTTGAAAAAGAACATAGTATAAAGAACCTGGATCTGGAACCTTATTAATTGACACAGGTCCAGGTCCTGTTAAATAGAGACGAAGAATAGAGAGACGATATTGGTCACGCAGTTCGGCCAATGTTTGCCTACGTCTGCGACTACAGAGCAGTTGTAGTTCCGTCTTATTAACCGTATATGTTGTTGTGTAAAGAGTACAATCACTAATGAGTTTAAATAGGTTATACTATATGAAAACCTAACGGGCCTGGGCCGAATACACATATAAATAAATCTACTATTTACACCACATCTCAACACTCCCTCTCAAGCTGGAGCGTATAGATTGTAGGCATCTAGCTTGTCACATATGTAAGTTATCCTTGGTCCTCGAAGAGCTTTTGTGAAGATGTCTGCCAATTGATCATTAGAACCAACAAATGAAGTAGCAATGTCGCCGGACACAATCTTCTCACGAACAAAGTGACAATCAACTTCAATGTGTTTGGTTCGCTCATGAAAGACTGGATTGGACGCAATATGTAGGGCTGCTTGATTATCACAGATGAGACTCATAGTGCCTATTTTACAAAAACGCAACTCTTGGAGAAGATGTTTTAGCCACGTGAGCTCCTGAGTGGTAAGCGTCATAGCTCGATATTCAGCCTCAGCACTGGATCTGGCAACAACATTTTGCTTTTTACTTTTCCATGAAACTAGATTTCCACCAATAAGAACACAATACCCAGATGTGGACCTTCTATCAAAGGGGCAACCAGCCCAATCAGCATCTGTGTAAGCGACAATATTTGAATCACATCTATCCGTGTAAACAAGACCTTTTCCAGGAGCTCCCTTGATATACTTCAGGATTCTAACAACGGCATCCCAATGACTGTCACAAGGAGAATTTAGGAATTGACTCACCACACTAACAGCATATGAAATATCTGGCCTCGTCATGGTCAAGTAATTTAACTTTCCAACTAGCCTCCTATGCCTTCCTGGATCTGAAAATGGCTCCCCCTGATCTGGTAGGATCTTGACATTAGGATCCATAGGAGAGTCAATTGACTTGCAATCCAGCATTTTGGTTTCTTCTAAAATATCCAAAGCATACTTTCTCTGGGAAATAGCAATCACTGCCTTAGAATGAGCTACCTCAATGCCAAGAAAGTAACGTAACTTCCCAAGATCTTTGACCTGAAAGTGGTGGACTAGATGTTGTTTAAGTCCTGCAATCCCATCATGATCATTACCTGTAATGACAATATCATCGACATAGACAACCAGATAAATACATTTGTCACAGGAGAACTTATAAAAGAAAGAGTGGTCAGCTTCACTCCGAATCATGTCATACTCTTGAACAACACTACTGAATCTCCCAAACCATGCTCGAGGGGATTGTTTAAGACCATACAAGGCTTTGTGAAGTCGAGAGACAGGAGATGAGTCACTAGGATCTTCGGTAGGAGGTGGGTCGACAGGAGGGAGACGAGCACGACGTTGATAAGTTTTCAAGGTGGGAGGACTAGGAATTTCCGTAGGAGATGGGTGATCTATCTGGTCAATGATGGGTGGGAGAGGAACTACCGGGACAAAGTTAGGAATAGGTAATACTTGAGAGACAGACTCAGACTCAATGGGAGATGCAAAGAAGGGAGCATCCTCAAAGAAGGTGCATCAGTAGACATGTAGAAGCGATGTGTGGAGGGACAGTAGCATCGATATCCTTTTTGAACTCTTGAGTAGCCAAGGAAGACACACTTAACTGCACGAGCAGACAATTTATCAAGTCCCGGAGTAAGATCATGAATAAAACAAGTGGATCTGAAGACTCGAGGAGAGATACGGAACAAGGGCTCATCGGGAAACAATATGGAATGAGGAACCCTATTCTGGATAGCAGAGGATGGCATTCTATTAATCAAGTGCCTTGCAGTGAGGACAACATCCCCCCAAAACTTCAAAGAAACATTAGCATGAATAAGTAAGGTGCGTGCTGTTTCAATTATATAACGGTTCTTACGTTCAGCAATCTCATTTTGTTGTGGGGTATGGGGACAAGATGATTGATGTATGACGCCATTTTCAATCATAAAAGAATTAAATGATGTAGAAAAATATTCTTTCGCATTATCACTGCATAAAGTGCCAATAGAACAACGAAATTGATTTTTGATTTCCTTAAAGAAATTTTGAAAAACACCAAGAAGTTCAGATCTATCCTTAAGTAGGTAGATCCACGTACATCTAGAAAATTCATCAATAAAAGTGACAAAATATCTATGTCCTACAACTGAAGTGACTCGACTCGGTCCCCATACATCTAAGTGAAGAACATCAAAAGGAGAACGAGCTTGAGACTAAGTACTGCTAGGGAAGGAAGAGCGAACATGTTTCCCAAGCTGACAAGACTCACAATCTAATGACTGCAGATGAGACAAATGAGGAACCATAACTTTGAACTTCTTGAGACTTGGATGACCTAACCGACGATGAAGAAGACTGGGGGACTGTGTAGTAGAAGTGGAGGCAATTGTAGATGAAGGATGGATGGGCTGGAGGTAGTAAAGTCCATGTGACTCATATCCTGTACCAATCGTCCGCTTCGTACTCCGGTCCTGTATAACAAAATAATCATTATCAAAAGTTACAGAACATTTTAGGCTTCGAGTCAGACGACTAACTGAAATGAAATTAAATGGGAAATTGGGAACAAGAAGAACATTGTCAAGGGGTAAGGATGGAAGAGGAATGGCTTTACCAATGCCACTAGCTTTAACTTTTGATCCGTCGGCAACAGTAATATAATGTGGGGTGTTAGGTTGGGATATTTTGGATAAAAGAGATGGATTACCAGCCACGCAATCGGAAGCTCGAGTGTCCATAATCCAGGAGTCAACAGGTGATGATTGAGAGAAACAGACTGTAGAATTACCAGAATGAGAAACTGTTGCTGATGATGAAGCCTGAGAAGTCTTATACTGCAGGAATGCCTTATACTCCTCATCAGAAAGAACATTTTGTTAGGTGCTTCTCTGTTCAGAATCATTAACCCGAGTCACATTTACTGGTTTCTCTGGAAAGCCATGAAGGGAATAACACTTGTCTTCAGTATGACCAAGTTTCTTACAATAAGTGCACTGAGGACGTCCTCCGACACGACCTCCACGACCACCCCCTCAACCACGACCGCGTCCCCCACGACCTGCAAAATTAGAAACAAGAGCAGAGGATTCTTTGTTAGTCTGAGATCCATTCCCTCCAGTTCCTTCCAATCCAGGAAGACGTATGAGACGCCTGATAAGATCCTCTGTTGAGGGAATGTCTGATGCAGAAAGAATGTGGCTCCGTACTGACTCATACTTTTGATGAAGACCATGAATAACATAGATCATACACACATTATCTAGTTTTTCAAGCATCTTTTTCGGGTCATTGTCGGTCACAAGGAGCTTGAACTCATTTGCTACTGACTGAGCTTTATTAGCATATGTCATGATGTTATCTTCTGTCATCTGAAGGGTGGCTAAATTATGAATAACACCATAGAGACGCTGGATATCATTAGAATAAACATTCTTCGCCTTCTGCCAAATGTCATAACAAGTGGTGTATGAACGATAATGGATCAGCAAGGGGGGTTCAATGGATTGCCACAAAAGAGAGACCAATTGACAATCTGCTTGCTCCCAATCTTCACGTAAATCGTTACCAATATCTGTAGAATTCTTAGTGAGGTGATCTAAAAGCCTTTGTCCCATAAACCACATTTTGACAGAGGCAGACCAATTCAAATAATTATCACCATTGAGTTTCTCCGTTGTTATAGAGGGATTGCTGGAGAAAGCATAAGACACGAGACTCTTAACTGTCAATTCAGATTTGTTTTTGTCCTTTTCTGAAGTTGAACTCATCTTTGACAATAATGGAAAGGCTAACCACAATCAGAGAGGAGCAATAGAAATGCGTGGTACGGAATGAACAGTAACGCCGTACGGATAGCAACTGGCACGCGAATGAACAGTAACGCCGTACTGATAAACAAGACCGGCGTACGGATGAACAGTAGCGCTGTACGGATGAACAGTGACCTAGGGCCGTTGAGGATGAACAATCAACGGGACAGCTAGGGTTCAATAGCGTGACGGCGCGACAGCTAGGTTTTCAGGCCCAGTGATCATAGGCTTTGATACCATGTTAAATAGAGACGAAGAATAGAGAGACGATATTGGTCACGCAGTTCGGCCAATGTTTGCCTACGTCTGCGACTATAGAGCAGCTGTAGTTCCGTCTTATTAATTGTATATGTTGTTGTGTAAAGAGTACAATCACTAATGAGTTTAAATAGGTTATACTATATGAAAACCTAACGGGCCTGGGCCGAATACATCTACTATTTACACCACATCTCAACAGGTCCCTTCTCTTTAATTGAATCAAAGTAATCACTTGCAAACAACTAGCTCGCTACAAAGAAATTTGGTGATTCTTGTCAACTTTAGGATATTTGAGAAGGCACACACATTTCCAAATGGAAGTCATCTTGAGCTTCAGCAATTTCCAGTTGAGGCTTGTCTGCACTAAGATGTTAACCCTATTTCAGATTGCTTGTGGAATGCGATCATAACGTAATATGTGTTGTTATTTGTTTAAGTTAAAGACGTGATGTGTTTAAAGGCTGTTAGGATTTTTGTAATGATAATTCTGAGTATACTCTATTTTCAAAATGTTCCTTAGCCAAATATTTCTCATTTTGTGAATTGCCGGGGCATTTTACTGTTGTCAAAATTATTGGCATGTTTCTGGCCTTTTGTTGCACATCAGTTTTGATAATTTGCTTTATTTTTTTTGATCAATAGTTTGAAGATTTGCTAGTAAGGGATCTTTCTTTAATTGGACTAGTAATACTGGTATGAAAAATATTAGATGTTGATTTATCACAAAAAGTGTAAAATGAGGTGATATCTGGCATGAAGTATCCACACTAAATGGTAATAGGTATTTTGCTTGGATGCATTTTCTGTATTTGCAAAAAAAGTCTGATAGAACTCAAAGCTGGAGGAAAAATGGGTGAGAGTTGAACAGAATGTGACAGGTGGCAGTAGGGGGGGGGGATTGGAGGAGAGGAATTAGAGGGATTATATACAGTGGTGTAGCAGAATGAAAGGGCATTAGGAAATTTGTTGGAAAAGGTTTGGGCAAGCTTTATGCTTGAAGGAGGAGTTCATCTCCTATTTTCCGGTTTATAGTATCTGCATTATTTCTGTTTTAATCTCTTTTAGAATTCTGTTTGTGATTGTAAGGAGTATAACTCCATAGTTTCATATATTTTTTCAATATCAAATTCTGGTTTATTAAAGTCCCTCTCTAAATTTCGATTGTTCTCCTCACTAGTCTTCTTGTTGCCCATTTTGATTGGTTGTAGCCCTTGCACAAACTTGTTTATCCATTTCCATCCAAAAAACCTGATATTTCTAATTCTTTCATGGATCTATTAAATTTCAGGCTAAATAGCTGTTTTGGCCATTTATCTTTGGGGTTGGTGTCACTTTGGCCCTTTATCTTTTTTTTTCTCGTTTTAGACCCTCATGTTTTTTGTGTGTGTCATTTTGGCCCCTGCCGTTAGTTTTTTCTAACGGACGCCACGCTGGCAGTTAACTGCTGACGTGGCGCCTTATATGTCAGGGTTGACTTAGACCTGATTTGGTAATGTGGCACATAAGGGACCAAATTGAAACTTAAAAAGAACATGGGGGGCCAAATTGACACAAACACAAAACATTCATCTTCTTCCTCCAAACACCACCTCCATCTTCATCTTCTCCGGCGACCCACCACCACCTCCGGTGATCCTCTGCCACCACCACCACAAACAGTGACATTGTCTCTCTCTCTCTCTCTCTCTCCCCCTCCCCCCTCTCTCTCTCTCCCTTCGTCATTGAAAAACCCAAAAAACCGTAAAACGTGAATCTACATTTCCATTTCGTTCTCAATTCTTTATTATTTTTGTTGAAATATTTTGCTAACAATCAGTTACTGCACCAATTTCGAGTCTATTGCAAGTGGTTTGGTGAATTTTGGTTGAGTTTTGAAGGTTTCCCCAATTTGCAAAACCCAAAACACGTTTTCCTCTGAAAATCACGTTTTTGATTAAGTTCTTCCACTTTTTTGTGAGAATTGGTGATGGATTCTAGTTCCTTGTGAAATTTCGCATGAAATGCACTATTTATTTGCTTGATTTGGTGAAGAATTGAGAATTTTGGTGTTCTTAAGGAGAGGGAGAGGGAGAGAGAGAGAGAGAGAGAGAGGTGATGTCACTGTTTGTGGTGGTGGTGGCAGAGGCTCATCGGAGGTGGTGGTGGCTCGCCGGAGAAGATGAAGATGGAGGTGGTGTTTGGAGGAAGAAGATGAATGTTTTGTGTTTGTGTCAATTTGGCCCCCCATGTTCTTTTTGAATTTCAATATGGTCCCTTATGTGCCACACCACCAAATCAGGTCCAAGTCAACTCTGACATTTAAGACGCCACGTCAGCAGTTAACTGCCAGTGTGGCATCCGTTAGAAAAAACTAACGACAAGGGCCAAAATGACACAAAAAAAAACATGAGGGTCTAAAACGAGAAAAAAAAAAGATAAAGGGCCAAAGTGACATCAACCCCAAAGATAAAGGGCCAAAACAACTATTTAGCCTAAATTTTAAGTTTAACTGATCCGGCATAGTCAAAAGTATGCTTCTAAAATCGAGATACATACATATGCATAAAAAAAAGGCTAAAGTGCTCCCGGGGTCCCTTATCTTTATTTAAAGTAACGAATTAGTCCTTTATGTTTTTTTTGTCCCAAATAAGTTCTTTATCTTTCAAATTTTTGACAAATAAATCCTTTTCCGTTAACAGTGCTGATTTATATGTCAAAAAAAAGGATTTATGTGTTAAAAATTTGAAACTTAAAGAACTGATTTGGGACAGAAAAGGATTTATGTGTCAAAAATTTAAAACATAAAGGACTGATTTGGGACAAAAAAAAGATAAAGGACCAAATCGTTACTTTAAATAAAGATAAGGGACCCCAGGAGCACTTTAGAAAAAAAAAACCATTTTCTGTATCGAATAGTGTATCTTGTATTGTAAGATATTAGATTACATATATGATAAAAAGTATAACATTTTTAAGTAAAACATGAGGTTATATATATATATATATATATATATATATATATATAATTTATTTTAAAAAAGTGACGCCGTAGTTAAAAGTAACTCTTGTAAAGTCCGGGCCGGCCCAAGGCCCAAGCCACTAAAGCAAGGGCTTTGGGCCTCAAAAAAATTAGTAAAAAAGAGGGGCCTCAAATTTTTTATTGCTACTTAATATTAAAAAGAAATTTCAAGGTATTACCATGAAACAAATTCAATAATGTGTTTGGTAAGCAACGGCTTGTGTTTTGTTTATGGCCCAGGTTCGAATCCCGCTCTCTATAATTTTGTTGTTTTTTATTTCTTTATTTATTTGTCGGGACCAATTACCAAAGGCCTCTCTAATATAAACCGCATCTTGTTGGCAACTCATTTGCTGTATTTGTTGGCTATCAGAGTTCTTTTTAAGAAATAGAAAACTAATGGCTCCAACAAAGACACACTATTAGATGAAAACTAATGGCTCCAACAAAGACACTATTAGATGAAAAAGTGGGGAGTATTTAACCGTTTGAGGTTGGCTCTAAAAGAAGGTTTTAAATATGTTGAGCTTCATGTTGATTCTGAGCCTGTTATTCATGTTCTATTGGGCTCGACGAAGGGTACTGCTCAAGGCAGAAATGTTATTACAAGAATTCGCCATTTGCTCCACTTAGTTTGGTCAATCAAGATTCAAATGTATACCGTGAGGCTAATAAAGTTGCAGATGGCCTTGATCGTTGGGGTGTGATTTTGTAGGAGCTGACAATTTCATTTGTTTTAATAGTCTTCTCGATGGTATAAAACATCTGAGCTGCGATGTAATTGGAGTCTCTACTTCTCATTTTGTTAATGTGTAATATCTCTAGTTGCTATAAAAAAAAATGTTGGTATTCTTTTGATTATCATGTTATTGGTGTGTAGTATTCATTATCGGAGAACTTGATTGGTCACGTGTATTCGATTTTGCCGTTAATTAAAAAGGAAACATTTATATGAAATCTTGTAATTAATGAGGTAATCTAAGCCGTTAATTTAATCTAACGATTTCCCATTTCTCATCATAACCAAATGTTCTCATCTAAGTCGTCTTTTATATATATATATATATATATATATATATATATATATATATATATATATATATATATATATATATATATATATATATATATATATATATACTAGTATGTATCACCCGTGCGCTGCACGGGTATACATTTTTTTAAACATAATTTATAAAAATTTTGTTGTTAAATATTTTAAAATCAATTATATATTTATATTGGTTAGATGATATATAAAAGTTGTGTATAACATGAACCATAAAAAATACATTTTTATAACGGATCATTATTACGTAGTGGGAATCAATAAGTTACTGCAAATTAATAATTTTTTCCCTGACTATTGATAAATCGAAATACAATTTTGCATAAATCAAATAGGGTTGTTTAATTGAGCAACACTGTAAAAATTTGCAAGTATATAAAATTACATAACCAATTCTTATAATGAATAATTTTTTTAATTTAACAGGTTATACTAAAAGATTACTTGTGAATTCCATTAGCTTTTTAAACATATTATATAATTTTTTTGTTGACAATTTTAAAAAAAAAAAACTTTTTTATATTTATGTCGGTTAGATGAGATATAAAAGATGGGTATAACATCAATGATGAGAAAAACATTGGTATCAACTGTTCAATATTACGTAATAGGAATCAATAAGTTACTGCTTAATTTTTTTTTGTGGTATTGATAAATAGAAATACAAATCTGCATAAAGCAAACTGGGTTGTTTAATTGTCATCAAAATTAATGAATAGCGAAAATATAAAATAAAAAAGACTAACGATATTACCACCAACAACATCATTGAAATTCAGAATCCATATATAGTAATAAGTAAAAAAACGTAAAGGCTATCAATAACCAAAGGAAACAGAATCCATATATAAAAATACAAAGTAAGATATAATTCATGCATACAAATATAAAAACAAAGTTCAGTAACTTCATCAAAGGACTTAGTGTGTTGATATACATCATGAAAGCATATAGGAAGACCAACAAATTGCTAAATAAAAATATAAGGAAAGGTGGTCCTCTTTGTTTTTTCACAAAACAATTGAAATGAAAACCTTGTCTGCCATGTCTTTGAAAATTAGAAACCTGGGAAGCATGTGAAAACAAAATACACAAATTAATGAGAAACAACATTTCAGCAGTAAGAGGTTGCAAAATTATTCAACATAAGCAGAATTCAGTGTTGCTAAACTTAACAAAAAAGAAAACCAAAACCAAACCATCTTATGCAGTATAGAGGGGATACAAACATTAAAGGACCTTGTCACAGTGCACATTAGCAATGCATACTACTGAAATTGATCCCATTTCCCAGTAAAAAGTGAAGCTAAAAAAGCAGCTTGATCCAAACATAAATTAAGTCTCACCTCTTATATTCAATATAAAAAATGCCATACCAAGCTCAAAATTGTCTCCCATCTCAATTTGAGCCATGACTACAAAGCCTCTATTGTTGTGAAAATTTTGACAGCAACATCCTAATATAAACAAAAAACGTAGTTTTCCCACCTATAAAAGACACATGCAAGATGCCTGAGTTTCCATACACATTCCAAAGGCCTAACAACAGCCTGGGAGAAATAGCAGCACTACCAAGCAATATACCAAACAAAGACTAAAAGAATCATATGGTGACAGCCTAATTCAAAACTAATGTCTATTAATTATGTTGCCAAGAGAAGCACAGATAGGAAGATAAACACCTAATAGTCTGTTTCTTTCAATGATGACAATTAACTCATTGTCTTAAACCTAAAGGGGAAATACACAACATGTTTCCAATATTTTTCTATAATTTGAAAAGGCACACATGAATTCTATAATTCTCTATTACTAACACCTAAATTACGTTTTCATTTGAATGCCTCTATGTGCTAGATATTATTCTATGCTTCCTCTAGAAATCATCATTTTCTTTTCCATTAAGAAAATTCTATCATTCTCTTCCTGACACAATTTCCTTTCCTAATCTACCATTCTCTCCATAAGCAAGCACATTGAACACATTAATAGAAAACTTTATAGAAAAATCATCTCGGAATCACCAGCTTTTCAATAGCTAAAAGAAACTTAAAAAGTAAAGATTTTAATGAGCTGTTCAGATTTCCTAGCATAAAAATAACAAATTGACATTGGTACAATTTTAAGAACACGGTTAAATTATGAGGAAAAGAAGTCTAGTTAAGTGAAAGAATAAATAAAGTCTAAACTCTTATGAGCCTCATGTTATCCAAATAAAAAAGTAGGAATGGTGTGAGCTTACCAAAGGTTATAGCATTGTTGATACTATTAGTGGCTTAAATCTAAAGATGGATACTATTAGTGGCAGCAAATAATGCCTGCATAGGCTGCCCTCCAAACCTTCACTTTTGGTTAAGTTTTTTGGGGATACAATCATACAAAAGAAATACTGAGATTGCACTTCTGGTAATTTTCTAAAGGGCATGGAGTACGCTATTTGATAGAGTATCATTTGAGTAAGAAGATACTATTTGCTCAAATGCAAAATAGCTATCTGGTAGAGGACCATTAGTCTAAGAACATACCAACAAACAGATACTACACTCAAATTTGTTTATTAGGATTGAATAAATTGCATGCTTCGGTAAATGATTAATATAAGTACCGGTGACACTGCAAGCTAAATCATCTTCATCTGAACATCGTGTCGTCGCACCACATCCGATTACCGGCGACACTGCAAGTGCAAGGATAGAAATAAACAATTCCACCCTCAAACCCTCCAACTTGAAATGAACATAAACTCTTTTGATGGTAGCCCTTGAACAATAAATAAATAAAGGAATTCTGCAATTTCTAATCACTAATCAATTACAGGTTTCAAAGAGTTTGAGAGTCACAAATAATAATATAGCAAAGAGGGGTTTTCCCCAAAAGTTTAAATAACAGAATTACAATGAAAACGACAAAAAATATGAGAATAACATACTTACTAAGAGTTGATGGATAATATAATATACTTACTATGATACCATCCTTTCTACAGATCCCTCGCAAATTCCTAAGTCTTTATTTCTCAAAGCCTTTATCACTCAAAGCAATACCAGGGCTGTTTTTTGACAGTGGAATAGTGAGGGGTATCAACATTTGATTGGCACGCGGAGAGATGATTGTTTCACCTGTTATACACACAACCATAACAAATATCTATGATTGTTTCACCTTCCATAGCTATGACTAAAACTCTAATCATCCAGAACTTGAATTAGAAACTTGGATTATGGACAATCCAAATTACAAACACCACCAATTGGTCAAATAAATATGAACATAAAAAATAGCATTCATTTTATGAGCTAGCCTCTGAATCAACAATAACAGTAATATTTTATAAGAAAAGCATACAAATCAGGATAACAGTTGTCACATCCTATCAACCCATGATTTTTCCCTCAAGGATCTGTCTTCCAGACAAATCTTTCTAAATTTCATCAACAATCACATGTATAATAACATGACATAAATTACATAATGCATTGCATCCACATATAAACTAAATATGATGCTCAACAGATTCATGGATTGGAACCTAGATTCAAGCAATGTTTGTACAGCGAGATTTTAAAACCTATCAAGCATGGCCAATATATTATCTGTAAAACCCAAGTCATGATGTAACCTCCTTAACTATGTTGTTATCTTCACCATCCAACTAAAATCATCAAACTCAGCATCTATTACCCTATTAAGAATAGTCATTGCACAATAGCTAGCAATCATATAGCAGTGAAAGCGCACTCCCACACATTATAACCAAATTTCATAATAGGATTATTTATGAGTAAAAGACTATCTAGGAGTATCAAAACAACATAACAGGAAGGAGAAAAAAGGAATAGAAGTTAGCACATACCATCAGCATCGCGAGGAGGCCTGGAACCACCGGTAATCTTCCCCTGTGCTTGAGATGGAGGAAATGTCTGAAGATTTGAATCTACAAAGTAAACCAATCTTATCACGGGTCAACAATTGTAAAGTTAGAATGAACGAATTCAAACGAAATTCACACGAGCTTAATAACGAACAAAAATTGCGATTTCCATCTGTGAACGGAAACTGATCTATTCAACTGAATCGAATTGTGGAATTGGAAGAACGATTGATATGCGAAATTGAGAATGCAAGTAAAGTTATGAAGAGTTGTAGACTTGTAGGTACCGTATCGGTGAACTTGACGGTGACGGGTGGTGGATCTGTAACGGCCTGCAAGAGAGGAAAGTGAAAAGTGGAAGAGAAAGATAAAAAGGGAATGGAATGGAATGGAAGAAATGGAATTGAAGTCTCTTACAGGTTCCTTGCTAAGAATTTGTAATAATGAGCCATAATTTTGGATCCAAAAAATTAGCATAGTGTTTATTACATTTCGAAATCAATGAATAATATGTGTGTTGACTTCCGTTTTTTTCCAAACAATGGTAGCCGCAATTTAATTAAATGAGAGCCGTCCAGATTGTGCGATGATGTATCTTTTTTTAACAACCGTTCAGATTGTACACATTGATTAGGTGGACGCCACGTATTTTTCAGTTGTATTGCGTGGCTTTTTTTGATTAGTGACATGGACTGCTGATTTGGACCATTCGTGAATTTATATAATTATGATTATGATATATATATATATATATATATATATATATATATATATATATATATATATATATATATATATAAGTTAACGGCTCTGATTCGGCCATTTAATTACAAGATCTTTCGTAATCTTTATTTAAAAAGATAACAATCATATCTTGTAATTCATGCATAGTTTTGGCGTAACCCCATTGATGATTTTTGTATTTACTTTCTTATTTCTTTTTAATAAAACATGGTAGAGTACTATTTTTCCTTACTAATTTTCACCAAAGAGGGTTTTCATCATAATTTTAACCAGACTCCTACCTTTTTTAGATTGAAAAACAAATATCCATAAAAAGATAATAGCACGTCAATCATTTTTACTAACGTAACAAATTTTGATTGATTGACGGTATTTATCTTTGGTGATCAAATTTATTTTTTGGTGATTAATTAACTGAAAGTATAAAAAATCTTTACACAAATAGTGCATATAAATTAAACACATATTCTTTTTTTATAGAAAATCCTAATATTTTTTTTTTGATAAAAAAAGTTTAGATGAGTTGGGCTCTAGGGGCTCACCAAAGCCAGGGCAGGCCTAACGGCTCTTTGAGAGCTTACAGCGGTACTTACAGATCACCTACCAAAGAGGTTCTTACGCCGGCAGCGAAAGTTGAACCCACGCCCTTGTACGCGCTCAAAGAGCCTTCATTTGACCATTTGACAAAAAGGAAATAAGTTTATTGGATGTGCATAATGGTTTTTTGTTGACAAAGATGTGTGCGCGCTCACGCATAATGGTCAAATATATTACATGATATACTCGTATTTTGTATAAAAAAATTAAGAATTCTTTTTTTTTTTTGCAAACCTTTAGGTAAGGGAAGGGCTTTTGAAAGATTAGTTAATATTTTAATATATATATATATATATTTGAGATTTAAAAAAATTTAAAAGAATAACATGATAGACATCATTATAATATTTTTAACCACACACTTCATTTATGTTTAAAGACATTTTATAGCTTCATTAATTTAGAATTGAAAAATGGCCCAAACTTATTACAATCCCCCTTCTACTCAACACACACCCCTAATATATTTTTTGACCCAACACCCTGATAGGATATTAAATAAATAAATAAAGTGTAAGGGGAGGGAAATATGAGAGTTGGTTGTAACCACTTGCTTATATGGCAAAGTGGAGGGAAAGTGGGTGAGTTAGTGGAGTGAAGGTTATAAATAGGAGTTGGGGGGATTAGAATCACGGAGCAAGTATTTGGGAAGTTATTCCTATGGGAGAGATTAGGCCTCTATAGTACCTTTTGGGAGACCCTAGGCTTCTCGAATTGTCTAGTTTATCGTTACGTCATTGTATTTCCATTTTTCACCATCAATATACAGTTTCATTGTTCCATTATTGTTCCATTTGAGAGATGAGGAATTTAGGATTCTATCACACCCCCAATTTTTAAAAATCCTAAAAATACTCTCACATGCAACACGCTCCCCAATCCCCCACGCTTACATCAGTACTGAACTGGTATAGTACTATGATACATAGTTCACAAAAAAATATGGTACGGTACCAAAGTACCGAACCAGTTTGAAGTACCAGGTGTATTATAAAGACAAGGGCATTGGAGTGCCAGTCTTCATAAATACCTACAAAGACCGACATAATTAATATCTTAACTAACCTTTTACAATATAGAAATGAATTATAATTTCTCTTACACATACCTATAAAAAAATGATCCAGTTTATGTACGTAGCAGATGTTGAGCACAAGAGTGTTGTGTGAAAACATGATGTGCAAGTATACACAGTGGCAACGAGTAATAAAGAGTAAGTAGAGATCGTTCTCATGAGGATTGTTGAGTTCATTCCTAAATTTAAATTAGTAAGTAAGCTAGTAAGTAAAAACAAAATAAAATAACAAGTTGTAAAACCCAATTTTATCATCAAACAAGTAAAATAAAGTTATTGTGGAAAGTTAGATTGAGAACCGGTTCGAATACCTTTTCACTATGTAAATTTTTAATAATGGCTAAGTGCTAACATAGATACTATAGCATCTGAGTGGTGTAGCATAAGATTCGTGCCTTTCGTCACTTTTTAGTAGGGTTTCATTTAAAGCAGTTATGTCTAAGCTCTAAGTAAGTTCGCCCCTAGCTATTAAGCACCGACAGATCACCAAATGGGTTTTGTTCGCCTATGTCTAGGTTTAAACAAGATTTATTAAAGTGTCTTTGAATTCAACAAGTAAACCCTTTCAGTATCTACATACATGTGCTTTTTCTAAGTTGATCACTCTTAAAATAAGCTTGGAAATATTAAATACACAAGGATTAAAAACACTAAAACACATTCTTCAACATTAAACCATTAAAAAGGCTGTTAAAGAGCTAAGACATTCCAACTAAAAGAGCTAAGACATTCCAACTAAAAGTGTTTAGCTCATAGTGAGTAGCAAAAACATGAAAGAAAGTCTAGATGCAAGATCTAGTTCCATAACACTGAAATTACAAAGGAGTAGAGATACTAAAAAGGGAATATACTGTCAAATCTCCAACTGTGGTGAGCTAGAGAGATGAAAAAAGCTTATATATATTAAACAACGACACTCCAAGAAAGATAGCTTCAGTAGTGCTGCAGCACTGCTCCCAACACAATTGTGCAGTATTGTGAAAATAGAGGCTCGAAACGAAAATGCCTCAAAATACTATGCCTAATCTTTACTCCGCCTTCCAGCCTGATAAAAGAGGAGATAACAACTGCTATATAAATTCCTAGGGTTTGGTGGGGCAAGAAAACCCTAAAAATGCACTTCCTTGTCTTCTAGTGTGCCCAAAAGGACACGTGTCTTTAGCAAAAATGAATATACACACAAAAAGTAGTGGTCCCAGAAACACCACGTTTTGACATTCGATGACGTATAGTAGGCATCGAAATTAGTGCCGAAATTGTCTCCCAGCGTTTCTCTCTCATGTATCGCAGAAATAGCTGCATGCAATAGCACCTTAATGTCGCGACAACAACAACACACATTAAAGCACAAAATGAGAGCACCAAGTGCTCCAATAACTCAAAATAGAATTTATCCCTTAATTAACATAAAACAATTTATTATAAACAATATCTAAACAAATCACTCTTTGATAAACAATGATTTAAGGTAAAAAAGTTTAAATAGCTCTTATAAATAAGAGTTATCACACTCCAAACTTAAACCATTGTTTGTCCTAAAGCAATGAAACTTTACAAAGTCTTAAAAACAGAAACACATTGGTACAATCAGATTGCCTAGTTGTTTTTCATTAGTTTTTCAAACATATATGTATCAAGAGGGCTTTGCTTTCAGATTTCCAACAGTGGCACACACCTTACTTATCATGAATTCTAAAATTGTTAACTGCTCAAGTGTGAGTGTGTGACTACTAGCCTTAGTTCAGCTCCCAACTGGTTTCAAAATTTCACCTTGTCTTTGGAAGAGTGGTTGGCCAAACTAACTTTAGAATCACCTTGCCTTTCAAAATTTCACCTTGCTACCTGATATGATCTAAAATAGATCAAGAAGGATAGGATCTAGAATTTTGACAACTCAATAATTCTCACACAAGATCAAGAACAAGTGTTATTGACAAATCAAGAAAGATGAAGAACATACAACACAAACACAATGAACTTACATGAAAAGTAGAAGAAAGAACAAATGTGGATGAGACTAGAGATGGATGGGGAGATGAATGATCGCCACACCTTCTTAGAAGGCGATAAGATCAAATAGCCTTGGGGGCTCCTAGTCCCAAGGTTGTGAGCAAGGTCCTCTTCTTCAAGAACCATTGGAGAAACTTCATGATGAACCTCACCTCTCATGTGCATGTTCTCGCCACTCTCACCTCTCACTCGGTATCTCTCTAGGCTTTCAACTTTGCAAAATTGAGGAATGATTTCATTCATCCAAAAGTTCTCCCTAATTACACTAAGGGGTAAGGTATTTATATTATGGACTTATTGGATCCTTGGTCCACAATCTAAAGCCCAAATCCACAATTACAAGAAATGCCTTTAGCCACAAAAACTAGTCTAGGCCGTAGCCCATCTACTCAGCCATATGGCCGAAAATGAAAGTGTCTTACAAATATACAATTATTAAAAGTATATGAAACACTAGAAATTCCCTATTTTTTAAATGGTCACATTTAATGTGCTTTTGTCTTAATGATTAGATTAAGCACATTAAAATATTTTCCTTTGACTTGTTGTTCCTTCCTTGAGAGTTGACTTCTAACTTGTTGCTCCCTTACCTTGAGCCTTGTCCTTGTGATGGGTCCTATGGTCACATCACTACCCCCCTCCCCATTTTTAATCAGAATTTGGTAAAGTCTTGGTTGGCCAAACTAACTTTAACATCAGCTCATTTCTAGCTACCTGAGTTCCTACCTAAGCCTAGAGTAAAATCGTATAAGTAGTAGCAATTAAGTCAACAATCCAAGCAAGGTTTGACAATCACATGCAATACATCATCATTAAGCTCAGCCCATCTCGAAAACACGTTTTAGTACTAATTAAACATTCATACAACTTGACATGCCTTGACTTAAACACTTAACAACAATTACACACAAAAGCCCTCCCTTCAACCTAAGACCTTGTAGTGTCCCCACTGCAATATACATCAACTATGGGAGAGGACATTACGCTAATAATCAGCAAAAACAACTAAACACAGGACATAAGCAGAATAGAAACTACGTTGCTGCTAGGTGCTAAAACAAATGCTACAGTACCTAGCAGTTATTCCAAACAGCAAAACAGATATTCAAAACAACAAAACAGAAACTAGACATAAAGCAAGATAATATAATTAAAAGGGATTCAGTTAGGAATAACCCTTGACTTGAGCCTTAAACTTGCTCTTGTTGCTCCTCCTCTTTTGATCTTGCTTGCATAGACCTTTGGCCCCTTATGTGGAGGTTCCTTGACATCACCCTTGCTGCTGCCTTTTGATGTTGCAACATCAACCTTGTGTTGAATCTTTGGCCAATGGAGTCTCTGGTCATGTTCCTCCACAGCTTTCTTTAGTGCTGCAGCAGATGTTGCAGCTCTGCCTTCCGATACTGATGTTGTAACACCACTAATGACAATATCCACTCTCTGCACTTCAGTTCCAATGGCCTTGGTGGTTGCTATGTGGTGGGTTGAGTTTTGGGTGGAATTTTCTTTGGTGAGGGCTGAGGTGGTTTTTGTTTTGGTGGGGGAGGTTGCTTGGGAGATGGGGACTTGTGGGGAGTGGATTGTTTTGGACATGGGGAGGGTGTTGGGATAAGGTTTAATGGTTTGGTTTGAGGTGGGGGTGATGAAGGGTGGGAACTGTGAGAAGGGTGGAGGAGATGGTGGTTTCGATGGTGATGGTTGAGGTGTAAGTGTGGGGGAAAGATGTTCTGATGAGAGGTGATTGGAGAAAATATCTTTGGCAAGGTTTAAATGAGGATAAAGAGAAAGAACACTGCAAATTGGTAGAGGTGACTGCCAAATCTGCCACCTCATCACTTAAAACTCTCTTTTTTGACTTTTTTGACCACATGTTCAACACATCAGCCACAAGTGCTACACATGGTACAACACTAAACTTAGCACCAAAATTCTACATAATTGGCAGCACATACCATAAGACCACTTATTCACACTTGTAAAAGTAAAAACAAAAACACATCGAAAACACAATTATTCTTAAAAATATGGGTTTCCTGCCAGTAGCGATTTGTATATAGTCTTTCTTTAGCTAGACTTGGGCTTCAAACACCCAAATTAGGGTGGATAATATGGCAAAAAGAAAATTTCATCCATCCACTTTCTTCTTTTGGGCAGAAATCCCATGTATTTGGCATAGGGAAGCAAGTGCTCCCATGCCCCAACCAATAAGCATTTGGGATATGATGTTCCCCTCTCTTGAAAAAATTGAATCTCATTTTGCGAATTACTCTTTTCTTCAATTACCAAGGATTGAGTCTCAATTGTCACATGACTCTTTTCATACCTCAACATTGACTTTTCTTCCTTGCCACTATTTTCGAGTTTTTCTTTTTCAACAACTACAAAATTGTTTTGTTTTTCTTCCACTACTTCCAAATGACCACATTCACTTTCAAGCTCTACACTCATTACTTCCTTTTTCTCAACCACTACTTCAATACAACTCTCTTCTTTTATATGCTCAACTATAGTCATAATGTGATCCTTTACATGAAGCTTTAAGTTGTCACGATCCACCTTGATAGATTCAATGGAATGAGCTAAGAGTTCTTTGAAATTAATGTTTTCCTCATGTAATCCTTCAGTTTGAGCTTGAGAACATGACTCTTGCTCACACGCGAAATTTCCCATGTCACAATCTATATTTGGACTGTCATGGGCATGCAATTTGTCTCATAACAACCCCGTTCATGTTCACTCCCATAGAAATCATAATTGAAAAATGTTGTTAAGCATTCCTTGCATGTATAAAGTAAAAATTCCAATGGACCATGACTTAAAGTGGATTTATTTACAAAACAACAAACACAAATAGTTGTAGTAAAAACAACAAAGAAAACACAATACAAACACAAAGCACAATACAACATAGAAAAAAATCTGAAAACAGAACACACTAAGTGAAAGAATCTAAACTAACCAAACTAACTAACTAAAAATTAGAAGAATGTCCTAAGAAGAAGTAATCTAAGCCATAGAAGCCATCGCAAAGGGATTTCATGGGTTAACGAGCTCATAAGCTCTCAATGGTCACCTGCAGCAGTGTACAGATACCTGCTGTAGTGTACCCGTCTAGGCGCTAAAAGCACACCGGTCACAATCCTCTTTGCTTAAGTGTTCCAACGGCTCTTTTGGATCAAATGGCCAATAAATATATCATGAAGTACCTCAGAAGTTTTTAAGAGAGACTGCACGCAAAATTGGTCAAGACATCAGAAGCTTCTCAAGAGCTTCTGAGTAAGTCTATCTTTTCTCCAAACACACTCATTACAAATCAACATTTCTGGGACTTTGTTGATTGTGTTCTAGAGGTAGACCCACATAGAACCTAGGGGGTTCATTTGAATTCCCTGGAAAAAAAATTCTGCTTACCACCCTATATAAATACTTTTTTGTACCACTTGAAAATTTTAAATTGCACTAGTAGCCCAAATTTTACACTCTTTTGCCCCAAAGACCCAAACTCCACTTACCCAAAAACTCTCTCTCTCGAACGCTGAAGCCTGAAACGGAAAACACGCCTCCCTCTTCTCTCTCGCAAAACACAGAACTCTCTTCCCTCTTCTTCTGCGCAACCACCACCACCACCACGAAGGATGAAGCCTGAACGACGACCACCACGACACAACCACGTCCACGGCACCAGAAGCCTGCGTCGGTTCTCTTCTCTATTCTCTCTGCGCGAACAGAAGCCAGTTTTTCTTCTTCTCCTTCTCCTGCGACTGCGAATCTTCTCCTTCTCTATGTTAAATCCTTCCTAATTTGATTGAAATTTCTGTGAACTGAAATCCCTAATTTGATTGAAATTTGACTGAAAACCCTAATTTGATTGAAAACCCTGATTAATTCCTAATTTCTGTTTGATTGAATCTGAAGTCAGTTTAATTAGTATTAGTATAGAAATTGCAATTGATTTGGTATATTATTTTGGTATTAGCTTAATTCTAATTAGTATTAGTTTGTTTAATCACCAATTGTTTGGTAATTAGTATTAATCCCCAATTGTTCAATTTCTGATTAGCTTAATTCTAATTAGTATTAGTCTGTTTGAACAAGGTGATCAAATGGATACATTTTTAGTAAATAGAGCAAGGTCATCAAGTGAGCAATGTGGATCAAATTTCTAGTGGGTAGGGTCTTAATCAAGAAACTAGCTAGTCTTAAACGACCTACTGATACTCGTTGGAGTTCTCATTATGCCACCTTGACTAATATAGTATTGATGTACTCTGCTATTATTGATGTTCTTAAGATTATGAAAGTAGACGGACATCGATCCCCGACAGGTAAAAGGTGAAGCATCCGGTCTTCTAATTATGTTACAAAGTTTTGATTTTTTATTCTACTTGCATTTGATGAGAGATGTATTGGCTATTTCAAATGAAGTGTCACAAGCATTACAAAGGAAAGATCGAGACATTATGAATGTTATGAACTTGGTTAACATCACAAAGCAGAGGTTAGAAACACTCAGGAATAATGGATGGGAGTCTTTATTGCAGGAAGTAATTTTATTTTGCAATAAGAATTCTATTAGTGTTCTTGCTATGGAAGATGTGTTTGTTAAGGGGCAATCACTACGTAAAGCCCATGGCATTACAGCAGAGCATCATTATTGTGTTGAGTTATTTTATACTGTGATAGACATGCAGCTTCAGGAACTTAATGACCGTTTTGGTGAGATTAATACTCAATTGCTCCTTTGTTTGGCTTCTTTGGATCCATCTATTTTGTTCTCTGCTTTTGATAAGGCAAGGTTGTTGGAATTTGCAAGTTTTTATCCAGATGATTTCTCTCCATTTAATTTAGTGGTGCTTGGTGATCAACTAGACTGTTACATCGTCGATATGCGTAGGAATGTTGAATTTACATGGATGAACGTCTGTCTAGTGACATACATTAATGAGAGTGATGTATTCAATAACATTGACTCTGAACTTATTATTCAACGATTTCAGAATATGAAATCACGTAGAGGACAACTATGAAATGTATAATTTATTGATTTAAATATAATAAAGTTGTTTTTAATTATATTTTTAGCGATGTGTGTGTTTAAAAAATTTGAACCCCCGAGTCCTGGGTCCGCCACTGGTGTGTTCATAGTTTTATGTTAATTGATAAATGTATTTTTTATAAAGCTATTTTTATCCCAGTTTAGAACAAACATATTTTGTATATGTGTACCTTCTAAACAATAAGCATTGGTTGTTGTATTGTTAGGGAAGAATTCTAATAGGGTTTTCTTAGAGGTTTAAGTTGCTAGAACTTGTAGAAAACTAATGTGACAGTTGATAGAACTGTGCTAGGAAAACTATCAGTGTGTGGCCAGTGTTTGACTTGTAAGCTATTTGCAAAATAGTGGAAAATCTTACTAGGTGTGAGGAGTGGATGTAGCCTTTGACGATTAGGGTGAACCTCTATAAATCTCTGTTTGTTCTTTACTATTTCCTTTAGTGCTTTCATTTCTCAACAATACATTACAAAGTCATCATTACATTGATTAAAAACAAGCTTCTCAAAGAATTTGAGTCTAGGAAGGATTTTTAAAATGTGTCACAATTCAAACCCCCCCTTTCTTGTGACTTATATTTGACTTCATATGGACCTCATCCGTAACGGTTCTTGGTTTCCTCTCGAAGGCAGGAACCTCTTCTTTTTCTTCATCTTTATCACTGACTGTAACAACGGGGTCGGTCTGAGCTACATTACGGAGGAATGGATAGAGGTTAGCCTTGGAATGTGCCAGAGAAAAGAGAAAAATCTAGAGGTACTTACTAGAGGGAGAAATTACCGAGACAATGGCCTTTAACCAAGCGGATGATCTTTGACCTGTGCGTTTGTCGGCTCAATGGGAGGTCTTCTCGATAGCCGAAGCAACGACGTTAACGGTTTCTACAGCAGGGATCGAAGAAGGTATTGCCATTTGCTATGGGCGACTAGTGTATTGGACGATAATGACGTTAAAGGGATGAGGGAAGACGAGTCCCCTGATGCCAAGCCACGAATTGGCATAAGCGGCTGTTTCCTCAACGTCCTTTTTGTAATATGCCCAAGTAAATTCGCCAGCTTTCGAGTAGCCGTCCCCAACTATAAGGTCGACTTCCCCATCATTTATACCTTCCCTCCTCAAGGCGGCTCCCCGAGGTTTGTAAGGCATGGGGACATGTTGGGTTTGGCCCAATTTTTTGGCCACGTAATTAGGAAGATAGTACTCAACAAACATTTATAAGCCACGGTAATCGGTGACGATATCCTTGGCCACCAGGACTTGACACCAATTCTTTACCACAGTCTCCCGCTCCGTAGAAGAAAGATTGGAATCAGGCAACAATGCATCGAATATCCATTTTAGGCCAATACCTCGTTCCAATACAGGGCACCAGTCCCCCGCAGAGGGGTTCAAGTGAAATGGTGTTCTAACGACCTCGAGCGGCGACAAAGATTTTATGGAAGTGGCTGCTAATTATGGGCCTAAAGCTCTGGCCGCCGAGGAAGAGGAAGCTGAGGGGCCCCCTGAATAAACATCCCCACTCATCATCTTGGAGACGTAAGTTTGGAGCTCTTGGACTATCCCTACCGATGCCGTGCCGAAGAAGAACTTACAGAAGAAATACATTAAGAAGGTTGTGTGTTTCGCATCAATGGCAGAAGTGGTCGTTTTTGCGTTTTGCTTAATGAAAGTGTAATAAACACCTTTGGGCACGTGGACATAGTCGAGGTCAATTTTCTTTGGCTCGTAGTAGGCATGGAGATGCTTTCCTGCCAATGGGAGGCCAAGAATGGTCACATCGTCAACGAGGGTCGGAGTAGCCATCCCCTATGGGAAGAAGAAGGTGTTGAGACGGGTTGACCAGAAGCCAAGAAGAGGCAAGGGGAGGTCCTAATTGGCAGCTATGGTAGTGGTGGAAAGGGTAATCATATCATATAACCCCGAAGTTTTCCAAAGAGCCGATTTGGCTGCCGTTATTCTTTTGGCCCTAGCTTGATATTCTGGAGTAGGTTTTTGCCACCCTCGAGTTTTAGTGACCTTTGCGTCAGCAGTGAACCAGGTACGAGTGATCGACAGACCATCTGAAAATGGAGAAGGAATGAAAATCTTTTTGAAAGCTTCAAAACCTTCTCGGACCTCAGAGGTAAAGAGGCAGAGAGCCACGTGTGACCTTCGACAATGGTCATGGTGCAATCTTGTTGAGTCCTATTTTTGAAAATAGGCGTGAAGGAGGTGGTTCTTCTTGCGTCCCTAGGTGTATCATGAGAAGTGGAAGCGGGTGATTCGGCAGGGCTGTCCTCACCTCCATAACTATGGTCTTTGTTTTGTGAGTTAGAGTTGGAAGACATGGTGGCAATAGAAGTGGAAAAGCTGAAGTTAATATGCTCGATGACAAATTGTGATCTTGGACACCAGAGATATGATAAAGCTTGTCGAGTAAGGGCAACTCGGTTGAGGAGTAGCTCGACTAAGAGATAAATCGGTTGAGGAGCTAGCGGTCTAGGACAAAACAAGTGGCATGGTCGGGGAATATTTTGGCCAAGGTGAGAAGGTTTGCTTGGGAAGCAAGTACTCAATGCACGTGGACAGGTTTAGGCGTTGGAGGAGTTAAGAAAGACGTGGAGAAGAGCCGAAGAAACTGGAGGAAAGTTATTTGGACCCACTACCCGTGCTAGTGGAAGAGTGGAGCGTGTCTCCGAGTTTTTCGGATTTAGGCGTGATATAGTACGTTGATCATAGTCGATCCAACGGTGGTTAGCTATAGCCTAGGAATAGTGGATGACGGAGACCATGTATGTATGTATGTATGTATGTATGTTACATTTGTAAACACACAATCAATCAAACATCTACATTTTTTCCAAAGTCTTTTACTTTCTATCGCATTTTTACCTTTATGTTTAACACTAGTAGACTGTACATTTGTAAACACACAATCAATCAAACATCTACATTTTTTCCAAAGTCTTTTACTTTCTATCGCATTTTTACCTTTATGTTTAACACTAGTAGATAGTCCAACCGTGCGTCCCTCTCACCTAACCTAACACTCTTTGGAGGAGTTAATTAGGGAACCCATAGTCGAGGAACAGAGTTCCTTCCTCGTCGCAATTGCTTGAAGAACAGATGAGTCAATAGTTCAAACCTCTGGCCGATCCCTCGACTAGGAAAAAAGAGTTTGACGACAACAAGTACTTAATGGGGCCAAATAGAATATTTACCTAGCAAGCTCACACACAAATGGTAGATTGTGGTGGTTCTAATCGTGCATCCGCATGCAAATGAATCAACACCAATTGTGTTACACCACAACAAATCTTTGGCTATATAGTCTATCGCATTGGCACACACTACTCCCTTAAGGTTATTATATACCGGTTTCATGCGTTCAAATTTGACCCTGTTGAGGCTATGCTCAAAAGACATTTTAAGCTCGATATACTGACCCTAATCATGTTGTTGATCCCATCCCAGCAGTTACACAAGTCTCCCCTACTGTCGTGCAATAGTCTCTTTAAATACGAGTGTGTAGACTCAACTTTGTTGGTGATAGTGTTTCTGAGGTTACATATGACAGTCTATCCAAGCACAACCAAACCTTTATTTGTGAAAGATGAGCCAAGTGTTCTTCA
Organism: Astragalus membranaceus; assembly: GCA_039519185.1. Lineage (NCBI taxonomy): Eukaryota > Viridiplantae > Streptophyta > Magnoliopsida > Fabales > Fabaceae > Astragalus > Astragalus membranaceus. The sequence goes on from CM076849.1 coordinate 64,931,214, forward strand.
CATAACTTATGAAATTGTCAAATGGTGCGGACATATCCTCGAAGTTTTGCAACTCCTTCTCATACTCCTCTATAGAGGCCGCATAGACGACTGTTGGTGAAAACAATATGTGCAAGTATACACAGTCGTAACAAGTAATAAATAGTAAGTAGAGATCGTTCCCACGAGGATTGTTGAGTTTATTTCTATATTTAAATTAGTAACTAAGCTAGTGAGTAACACAAATAACAAAAACAAGTTGTCAACAAGTATTGTGAATAACAAAAATGTAAATAAGCAAGTAAAGATATTATGATGATTCAAAGTAAAAAGATAGTTGAAATGCCTTTCACTAAGTAAATCCTTTAAAACAGAACAAGCCTTTCAGTCACTAACTTCAGGGTTTCGTTACAAGTCTTATGTCTAAGCTCTAAATAACTTCACCCCTATATATGAAGTACCCACAGTATTCACCCTATGGACTATACTCTCCCATGTCTAGGTTTAAGCATGGATTGTTAAAGTGTCCTTTAGCAACCACTCACCCATATTAACCCTTGAGTTCAAATTGTAAACCATGTCTGAATTTACAAATGTACTTATAATTAGCTAATCAGTTCTAAAATAAGTTTGAAAGAAGTTTCACACAAGGATTAAAATGCAAACATCAAAATATTACATTAGAACTATTAAAAAGTCATTACAAAATTTTAATGCATCCCAACTAAAAAAGGCTTAGCTCATGATAAGCATCAACAAGGAAATACAAACAAGGTTGAGAACTATATTCATATTACTAAACATACAAAGGAAAGAAAAGAGTATACTAGTTAAACTCCTTCGCATGAATCTGTCCCGTGATGCTACAACATCGCTTCGCAGCATGAGTCATTTTCTTGGTTTGTTTTCTTTTATAAAAGTAATATTCTGCACTAGCTTTTTAAGCTTCCTGAAATGAAGTTAATGGGAGTCGAACAAAGCACATATCATTCCCACAAAACACAATTTACCATTTAGCTGCTAGTTGTTGTTGTTGTCATTAAGTATAGTATATTAATATATATATATATATATATATATATATATATATATATATATATATATATATATATATATATATATATATATATATATATATATATAGACACAATACCTAAGAAAAATATGGTTTTTTTCACTCAATTTATATATGTAACATACATATATTTATATTTTTTGGAGTATAAATTTTATTCATATTTTTAATACTATCACATTTCTTACTCGGCAGTCAGTCAATTTAATTATTTTTATAAATTTTAATTTATATTTATTTATTTTAATTGTATTTATGTTTCGGCGTCTCTCTTCATGCGTTTCTAAGTTTTCATATCTTTTCCATTAGCGGCCCACCCTAACTTTTTAGTCAAAATCCGCCACTGTGCATTGTATATTTGTTTGAGAGTAGTACCGCTATTAGGGTTCATGACTTTGATTTCACTCAGGACGCGAATGAATGACCTTTTTGGTACGTAATTACTGTGTGGTTATGGGTTCCACACATAACCCTCAATATCCATCCTTCAAGCTTCTTAATAAATTTTTCTTTCAATCTAAACTTGCAGCAACATTTTCTACTCTTAGTAGGAATCAATTTAGCGTACTTGTAGAATCCAGCTTTTCACACATCAACATGCAGTATTCCTTCCCTGTCTCCCGTCCGTTGTCGGATCTAGGTATGACACTCGTCATCCCAAGGGACTTTTCGACATAATGTACCAATGTCAAAAACTCGTCACGAGTAGCAAATAATTGGAAAAAGAAATCAGTCAGTTAGTTTTTTTTGGTTGCCATGTCATTTGTGCGTAGTTTCCACAGGCTTTGCCGATGACTAATCTACGCCCGGGAACCTGGTTGGCTACGTGTATACCCGGCTTTGCCGGTCCATGTGGTTCTCCCACCCCAACACATGTTTTGCCACATCCAAGATCCGAACCCGAGACCTTGGGGTGGGATCCAAACCCAGTTACCACTTTGACCAACACTTGTTGGTAATCAGTCAATTGGTTATTAATAATTAAATGAACCCGAAAAAATAAAATAAAAATATACTTAATATGTACTTGTTGAGTTGTAAATGCACTAGTATGGTCCACAACCAATGCATAGTCTGGAACACCCTTTGTTCGTGATATACAATTTTCTTCCATTTGTTCGTGAATGCACTAATATCGTCCACAACCAATACAGTGTCCCTTTGTTTTTTAAGTATTTTTGAGATGTGTGTATACAAATTAGAGAGAGAGAAGTGAGCGAGAGACAGAAACAAAAGTATACGGTGTCCCCCATACGGTGTTGAAAATGTTGTGTCCATATATAGTAGGGCTGGACACCGGTCGGTTATGGCCGGATTCGGTCCAGAAAACACCAATCCGTCATAACCTTTTGGCTTTGTACTTCGGTCGGTTACGGTTACATCGGATTATACAAGGTGCAACCGATTTCGACCATTTCAATCCGTCGCTACCCTATTTCATTCAACCGACTGACCCGAAATCCGAATTAAACCGTCCGCAACACAAAAACTGTTAACGGGTACAACGGTTTCGGTCGGACAACAAAATTCTGTCCACCCCTAATATATAGCACATCTCTCCCTCCCTAAACCCTAATTCTTAATGCACAAGTAATGCCAAATACACGCGTCGTCGGATTACGATTGCTTGGGCCCCAAGCGTTGTAGTACGATCGTAGCAGTCTTTTGCAGTATTATAAATACATCATCCATATCATCCTCGATTCTCGTTCCCACTCAGTCACTTTGCAGTTTCCATTCCATTTTGTCCGCACTACACATCACTCTCTCAATCTCAGTCAAACACCATGGCAGCCACTCTCGTAGGCCCACCCGAAATCTACACCGTCAAACCAACCCCCACCGCCGCAGTAACCACCGCCGCAGTAACCACCACCACCACCACCACCACTCCATCTGACCCCTTCATGCACGAAATGGTAGCCAGCTTCAACGCCCTTCAAATGGGGTTTACAGAGAACCGATCCCCTACATTTCTCTCCTCAGGTAACCCTTGTCTCGATTTCTTCTTTCACGTTGTTCCCAATACTCCCTCTGAAACTCTCATCCAAAGACTCCAACTTGCTTGGTCACACAACCCACTCACCACTCTCAAACTCGTCTGTAACCTCCGTGGTGTCCGCGGTACCGGCAAGTCTGATCGTCGAGGCTTTTACGCCGCCGCTCTCTGGTTTCACAATCACCACCCTAAAACCCTAGCTTCTAATATCCCCTCACTCGCTGACTTTGGTTACTTCAAAGATCTCCCTGAAATTCTCTATCGCCTTCTAGAAGGTTCTGATATTCGTGAAATTCAGAAAGTAGAGTGGTTGCAGAGAAAAAGGGGATCAAAGAAAAACAAACACCCGCGTTCCCGATTAGGTATTAGGAAAGAAACTAATCCAAAACAATGCCGTACGGACAAGAAGGAGAAGAAAAGTAAAAGAGATTCTTTGCCTCCTAGAGAGATTAGGGTTGAGAATGAGATGCTGAGGGCTAAGGTTGAGAAAGACAGGGCTCATTTTTTGAAGGAAGAAAAGAAGGTTGCTATGGCTAGGAAGCTTGTTGACCGTTATAATACTGATCCCAATTTTAGGGTCCTTCATGATTGTATCTCTGATCATTTTGCTGAGTGTTTGAAGAGAGATCTCGAGTTTTTGAGATCTGGATTGAGCACAAAAATCAGTCTTGCTGCAAAATGGTGCCCTTCGGTTGGCTCGTCGTTTGATCGGTCAACGCTGTTGTGTGAGAGTATTGCAAAGAGGATGTTTCCTCGTGAAGAGTTTGAAGGGGTGGAGGAGGCGCATTATGCTTATAGGGTTCGCAATCGGTTGAGGAAGGATGTGTTGGTGCCTTTGAGAAAGGTGCTTGAGTTGCCTGAGGTGTTCATTGGGGCTAATAGATGGGATTTGATTCCTTACAATAGGGTTGCCTCTGTGGCTATGAAGTTCTACAAGGAGAAGTTTTTGAAGCATGATAAGGAGAGATTTGAGAAGTACTTGGAGGATGTGAAGTCAGGGAAGACTACTATTGCTGCTGGTGCTTTGCTTCCACATGAGATTATAGGGTCTTTGGAGGATGGAGATGGTGGGGAAGTTGCTGAGTTGCAGTGGAAGAGAATGGTGGATGACTTGCTTAAGAAAGGCAAGATGAGGAATTGTCTTGCTGTGTGTGATGTGTCTGGGAGTATGTCCGGCATCCCTATGGAAGTGTCTGTGGCATTGGGATTGTTGGTGTCTGAATTGAGTGAGGAACCTTGGAAAGGGAAGCTTATTACTTTCAGTGAGAATCCTCAGCTTCATTTGATTGAAGGGAGTGATTTGAAGTCCAAGACTGAGTTCGTGAGGAACATGGAATGGGGGATGAACACTGATTTCCAGAAGGTGTTTGATCGCATATTGGAGGTGGCCGTCAATGGGAATCTGAAGGCAGATCAGATGATTAAGAGGGTGTTTGTATTCAGTGACATGGAGTTTGATCAAGCCTCTGCGAACCCTTGGGAGACCGACTACCAAGCAATCACTAGGAAATATACAGAGAAAGGGTATGGTTCTGCTGTGCCTCAGATAGTTTTTTGGAATCTGAGAGACTCGAGGGCCACTCCGGTGCCGGCCACTCAGAAAGGTGTGGCACTGGTAAGTGGCTTTTCCAAGAATCTGCTGACATTGTTCATGGATAATGATGGGGATATTAGCCCCGTAGAGGCCATGGAAGCTGCTATCTCTGGCCCAGAATATCAGAAACTAGTTGTGCTAGATTAGCTTCCTTCTGTACTGTCTGAGAGTTTTATTTAGTGTAGTAACATTCATAATTGAAGAAATGGAAATGGGCGTTACTGATCAGATTCGTGGAAACAAATTTATGTTATGATTTTGTTTATATGCTTATCTCCTTCTGCTGAAACTAGATTTTGCTCCAAAGAAATCAAAATTTTATTTCCAGCCGGGGCATTTGACTGCTGCCAAAATTATTGGCATGTTTCTGTCCTTTTGTTGCACATCAGTTTGATGATTCGCTACTAAGGGATCTTTCTTTAATTGGACTACTAGTAATATGGGTATGCTTATACCAACCACTGTATTAGTATTGTGTCTAATGAAAAATATTAGATGTTGCTTTATCACAGAAAGTGTAAAATGAGGTGATATCCGGCATGAAGTACCCACACTAAATGGTAATATGTATTTTGCTTGAAGGTTTAAATACGTTTTTACCCCCTGCAAATAGGGGGTGTTTTGCTTTTACCCCCTGCAATTTTTTTTTTTAAAAAACACCTTGCAATTTTCACCATTTTGGCGTTAGCCCTTCTGTTAGTTTCCCTGTTACAAAAAAGCCTACGTGGCAGTGAAGTATCTGATTTGGCATTTTTAATTGCCAAATGGGCAAGCACGTCATTAAAAAACCCTAATTCCCTTCTTCTTCTTCCCTTCGTTTCTCTTCTTCCCTTTCTCTTCTTCCCTTCGTTTCTGGTCATCTCTTCTCCATGAATGCACACAGCTTGGTAGTGGTCACGACAGTGACATTACGAAGCTTCATCGCGGCGGCGAAGGATCCTGCACCACCACCGATGTCAAGTCCAAGCCGGAGAACAGATTTCGCGGATTTCGCGATCTGGAGAAGCTGTTGAACGGGGAGATCCAAGTCGGTAGTGTAGGTAGTGAACTTGGAAACTTCACGAGAAGGTTCAATCGAAGGATTTACATGAGTAACGATCCCAAATGACAGAGGAATCAGGAAGAGAAGAAGTGAAAGGGTTTTGCGGAAGGGAAGATGAGGAAACTTGCTTTTTCGGCGTTCTGGAGAAGCAACGTCGGCGAGGGAGAGGATGACAACCGCGGAGAATTAAGGATTCAGCGAGGTCGGAATCGGAGGGGCAAAGAGAGAAAGGAGTGTAGGTCATGTACTTGTGAAGAAGATCAGGGTGGTTATGGCAAGAGGAAGCAATTGGGGAAAGTTGTGAGTAGAGCAACAGATTTGAAGGGATAGTGGATTTCGATTTTGTGCATTTACAGATCCCAACTGATTTTAAAACCAGTGTTGTTGAATTTCTGTTTTATCTGCGTTTCGATTTCGTTCAGATCTGCGATTTCGTTTTATCTGCGTTCAAAACCAGTGTCGTTGAAGTGTTGTGGTGTTGTTTAGAGTTCGATGGTTGAAGTGAATGTAGAACAGATCTGGTTGTGGGAAAGAGGGGAGATTGAGAGAGATGAAGAAGTTCTGAGAGAGAGAGACAGGTTGTGTGTGAAGATGAAGAAGAAATGGGGAAGAATGAGAACATGGAGAAGAAGGGTTTTTCATTTAATACGTGGCAATACCATTAATTTAATGAGATTCATTACTGAGGTGGCTTATACAATCAGCAAATCTGTTAGACATCTCAGCAAAGCACTAACAGATATTTAGCAGAAGAACTAATACCAAAAAAAAAATATTTGCAGGGAGTTTTTTAAAAAAAAATTGCAGGGGTAAAAGCAAAACACCCCCTATTTGCAGGGGGTAAAAACGTATTTAAACCTTGCTTGAATGCATTTTCTGTATTTGCAAAAAACAAAGACCCTCTCTAAATTTCGATTGTTCTCCTCACTAGCCTTGCTGTTGTCCATTTTGATTGGTTGTAGCCCTTACACAAACTTGTTTCTTCTGAGGTGAACTAATTTCTTTCACCAGTCTTACAATACTTAGTCATCTTCAACATCCTCCTAAGGCTTCTGGTGTGATCTTTCTGCTATTCGGATCTGTGAGCAAATCATAAAAAGCCTTAATCCAATATTATTGCAGTGTAGTGATATAGTCACACATTTCCTATTGAGGTTTTGGTTTGGCAAGCTCTCATTTGTAGAACAATGTATCTGGTCATGTGCTAGTCACAACTCAACTGTTTTTCAGTTCATAATCTGGGAGTTTGAGAGAATTGGCTGAAGCATATTCCAAGCAAATAGAGACAGCAGGAAGATAATGTTTTTGAGCTTATGTTCATTTAACTGATAATAAGTGTGATTATGGTTTAAGGCAATTTGATATTAAAAGTGGTGGTTGGTAGTAAGCTAGTTTGTGACATCTTGGTTATATTCTATTTAACTTCTATCCTGCCAGACCTGACTTAGGTGGCATTGCAAGGCATTATTAATAACTCACCCTATTAAATTCCTCCTTGTTTATTCTTTATCTATTTCCATCCCAAAAAAACCTGATATTTCTAATTCTCTCATGAATCTATTAAATTTCACGTTTAACAGATCCAGCATAGTCAAAAACATGCTTATAAAATCGGGATACATATGTATTGAAAAACCCATGTCTTCCTTGATTCTGAGGCTATTGTTCATGACCTATTGAGCTCGACGAAGGGCAGTGCTCAAGGAAGAAGTGTTATTAGAAAAGTTCGCCTTTTGCTCCACTTGGTTTGGTCAATCAAGATCCAACATGTCTACTGTGAGGGTAATAAGGTTGCAGATGGCCTTGATTGTTGGGCTGTGATTTTGTAGGAGATGATAATTTCATTTGTTTTAATAGTATAAGACATCTAATTGCCGTGATGTAAATGGAGCCTCTGCTTCTCATATTGTTAATGTGTAATCCCTTTTTCTTTACTAATTTTTACTAACGAGGGTTTGCATCAAAAGATTTTAACGAGAATCCTACATTTCTTAGTCTCGAAAAACAAATATCCCTAAAAACATAATAGCATTACGGATAAAAAGAAAATTAATTTTACTCTCTCACTCTCTCTCTCTCTCTCTCTCTCTCTCTCTCTCTCTCTCTCTCTCTCTCTCTCTCTCTCTCTCTCTCTCTATATATATATATATATATATAGGGTAAAATATGTTTTTAGTCCCTACAAAATCGTGCCTTTCTAAGTTTAGTCCCTACATTAACGAAATAGGCGTTTTGGTCCCCATCTTATTTTACCGTTTTCATTATTAGTCCCTGACGTTAATTGTTACTGACTGGGCTAACGTTTTTTTGAGTTGTCATGTCCAGGTGGCTTTTTTTAATCCACGTGGCACAATGAAATTAGGTGTCACCAAATTTTTTTATCCATGTGGATTTTTTGTTTTTTTTACCAAAATTTTATGTTTTTTTTTTTTTTTCAGAAAAAAATCATCATCTTCTTCCCTAAGCTGCTGCAGCCATGAAAACCTAGAAGCTCCAAACCTTCACTCACATTCTCCCTCATCTGACCACGACAAGCCCCAAATTCCACATACTGACTCGAAATTTGCCTCTGATTCCGATTCCAGCCTTGGTTCCGTCAATTGTGGCTTTGTTTCATTGATTTTCATCGCCCCCTTTAACCCCCAAACAGACAAACTCAGTCTCCTTTCAACCACCACAGACCACACCGTCGTGAACTAAGCCAAAGGCATCCTCCCATCGCCACCGGCGCACTGCCTTCTCCCCCTATTCCGGTGCCTCTCTCACTCTCTCTCCCTCTCTCGCTTAACCCATATTTCAACACCCAAACCCAAAATCGCAAAATCCCAAAACCCAGAAAACGATTGCAACGAGAGATTGATTCGGAATTGAAACGAAATCAGAAAATGAATGGTTGCAGATTGAAGAAATAGGGGAGAGGAACGACTGCAACGAGAGAGGAGAGAAAAAAAAATTTGGTTTTTTGGTTTTGTAATTTTTAATTTAAAAATTAATTAATTTAACTAAAATAAATATAGGTAATAAAAAATATGAGTTAGCATGCCACGTGGACGCCACATCAATTAAAATGTCCACGTGGCGTGTCCAGTCATAATTTCTGTCAGCATAGTTAGCAATAATTAACGGCAGGGACTAATAATGAAAACAGCAAAATAAGATGGGTACCAAAACGCCTATTTTGATAATGTAGGGAATAAACTTAGAAGGACCCAATTTTGTAGGGACCAAAAACATATTTTACCCTATATATATATATATTATATAATATTTTATTTGTGTAAAATAATTCTTTATTATTTAATTTATTTAAATAAATTAACGTTGTATTTGAAAGATTTGTTCAGCACCTAGTAGCGCTGCGGTGGCTGCTGTTGGTAGGTCTCTTGCATTCCGAGCGGAATGTTGAAAGGATCCCGGGTGGGGCGCCTGCAATGCCACTCCGACGCCCATGTCAGTATAGGGAATAAGAGAGTAGTATGATCTGGGAATGAGAATGTACCGAATTATGGCAATGTGAGCTAGTATTTATAGAGATTCGTGCAGGATTTGAGTCGTTGGATCGATCGGATGAATCTGAGCCATCCAAGCGTGAAAGCCACAAGTGGGCTGATTTATTGTGGATATGGGTCAAAAGGGATTGGGCCTATCCATGTCTAATTGCTGAATGGGCCTCTTTGTCCAGTCCAGAACAGTTGCCCCCCTGCCGTGACTGCCTGCCCCCTGTCCTGCAGGTTGTGATTGATGTCGAGGATGAAGAAGACAGCTCGAGTTCATGGGCCATATCGAGATCCTATTCATGCTTTGAGGGAGACTGGCTTTGAGATTGGTGGTCCTTCGGAGGGACCTAGTGAGTCTAAGGCACCTCGCTTTGTTCTTCGCTTGAGACTTTAGACTTGAGACATGAGGTTTTGAAACGTCTTTCAACAATCTTCATGCCTTCGTAGGCGTCTTGTTACTAGGGACCCGAGACACAAGACTGTTGCCGCATCGCCGGAGATCAACAGATCTCGTTCTCCCCCGGCATCTATCTTCCGTATCCGTTCAACATGTTTGTGGGTAGGACACAAGTGCATTTTGTCCTAGAACGTATCTCGCAGTTTGGGCCTTCAAGACATCGGAATTGGGTTTCGAGCTTAACAGAAGAATTGTAGCTCTGCTCTTAGATTTCCAACGCATGCTCGCACGCCTTAATTGGATAAACACGCACGAAGTTATGGTCTTCAGAATAGACAGCATCTCGCCTAAGCATGACATAGTGGGATCTCGCCCTTGTTCCTCTTAGCGCCCGTCAATGCGCCTGGTGTCTATGACCTCATCGTTTAAAGCCTGCTTAGTTTTCGCGCCGGTGTGCCTTTTCGTTGGACTTAGGGTTTTTTTCAAGTAGATAGTCGCTAGGTGTGGCTCGCTTTTTGTGCTAAGCTACCGATGTTTGCTTGGACTGTTTGTAATGAAGTACACCCTTGGCACAGTTTACCAGGACTCAGCCTGGATAGAACTTGTACAACGGGGTTGTGACCCCCAAGGTCAGCTTAAAGTATACCCTTGGCACAGTTTACCAAGACTCGGCCTGGATAGAACTCGTCCAACGGGGTGTGACCACCAAGGTCAGCGTAAAGTATACCCTTGGCACAGTTTACCAGGATTCGGCCTGGATAGAACTCGTCCAACGGGGTTGTGACCACCAAGGTCAGCTTAAAGTATACCCTTGGCACAGCTTACCAAGACTCGGCCTGGATAGAACTCGTCCAACGGGGTTGTGACCACAAAGGTCAGCTTAAAGTATACCCTTGGCACAGTTTACTAGGACTCGACCCGGATAGAACTCATCCAACGGAGGTTGCGACACGTTCAAAGTCGCTTCGACGAAGCGAGCCAGCTGGCTCGTGCCTCGATTTATAGGAAAGCGCAAACGATCGTAGCGTCGATCTCATGCCGCTCCTTTCTACCGCCAGGCTTAGGCGTCATGCCCCTTACTAGTTCCTCGGGGCTTGATTTGCTTCGCTGCATATAACAATGAGAACTTATAAAAGATGGTTTACAGTAGTTAGCGTTATGTTTTCTTAGTGGCGTCTCGCGCCTTGCTTTAGCACTGTTGATCTTTGCCTGCGTGTCCTTGGAAGAGAGCGGGCATTCGAGGCCCGAGGTGGTGCTCTCATGAGGCGCCCCTTTGGTTTCGCACCTGAGATAGTCCTCTTCGCACCCTTCTATGTTTTCTTAGTGACTGCTCCGCCGCGCAACTTCTGACTGCGCGCGGCGCTTCTCGCGCGAGATTGCTACGCTGTGCAACTCGTGACTCTGCGCAGTGCTCCTTGCACGAGACTGCTACGCTGCGAAACTCGTGATTCCGCAAATCCTCTCCTTGGATATTTGTGAGAATTAATAGAGTTTCAGCTATTTTTATGCTCTTAATGGGAGTGTTGAGCCGAAGCCTCGTAGCTCCGCCGCAGCCTCTCAAGTCTTGATTTAGTGAATATATTGTGTGTGGGAAATTTGTCTGGCCCTGGAAGGTGAGTTACGGGGAGTCCAACTCGTGTTGCTCCAAAGTCTCGAGTCAGCTGCGGACTGGCTGTGTCAGGGGTTAGGTTCATCATCTGCTTTAGGCATCTTGGTGCGCTTCTTCAGCTTCTTGGCTAGGATGTCATCGTTTCCATCTTCCTCACTGTCTAGGCCGTACTGAGTACCTAGGTCGGCCAGGTTCACCTCAGTTTCCTTTCCTATCTTGTGTAGTTCTTTAACTCCCTCAACCTCTTGTAAATTCTTCATGCTCGGGTAGTAACATTTGCGGGCTGCTCCTAAGTCAGCTTACAGGATTACAATCCTGTTGTCCAAGGAGTAAAACTTCATCTTCAGATGTACAATTGAGGTTACTGCTCCCAGCCTGCCTAGTGTCGGCCTCCCAATTATGCACTGGTATATTGATTTGCATGGGAGGACTAGGAAGGGTGTCTTTACAGTTCGACGCAGCGGTTGTTCACCATTTGGGTCTCCATAAGTGACAATCAATTTGACATGGCCAAGTGGCTCGACTGTTGATCCATTGAAACCAGTCAGTGGAGTTCCATGGTAAGGAGTGACGTCATCAGTAGAGATGTGCAACACTTTCAGCAAGTCCTCCAAGATGATATCCGCGGAGCTACCCTGATCGACCAGGATCCTTCGCACTTCGACATTGTCCATGACAACGGAGATCAGTAGTGGAACGTATTTGTTGGGTTTTCCATTCAGCAGATCTTGGTCTCCAAAGGTTAGGGGTGGCCTGGATGGTCCCTCCTTGGGCTTCGAAGTTGAAAGGCGCTATGCGACGCATGCTGGAAGAGGCGCGACGCGACGCAGGCGTGAAGAGGCACGACACGGCGCAGGTGTGAAGAGGCGCGACGCGACACAAGCTGGAACAGGCGCGACGCAGGTATGAAGAGGCACGACGCGACACAGGCTGGAAGATGCGCGACGTGACACAAGCTGGAAGAGGCGCAACGCGACGAAGGCTTGAAGAGGCGCGACGCGACACATGTGTGAAGAGGCGCGACGCGATGCTGGCGTGAAGAGGTGCGACGCGATGCAGGCATGAAGAGGCGCGACGCAACGCAGGGGTGAAGAGACACGGCAATGCTTCAGACCAGGGTCTTCCTCGGGGTGCCATCGGAATGCAAGAGAAAACTCTCAAGAGATTGAAATGAGGTGAAAGCTAGACAGCTCCCACTATGGTCACCAATGTTCAGTACTTAGCAGCGCTACGGTGACTGCTATTGGTAGGTCTCTTGCATTCCGAGTGGAGTGTTAAAAGGATCCTGGGTGGGGCACCTGCAATGCCACTCCGACGCCCAAGTCAGTATAGGGAATAAGAGAGTAGTATGATCTGGGAATGAGAATGTACCTAATTATGACAACGTGAGCCAGTATTTATAGAGATTCGTGCAAGATTTGAGTCGTTGGATCGATTAGATGAATCTGAGCCATCCAAGCGTGAGAGCCACAAGTGGGCTGATTTATTGTGGATATGGGTCAAAAGGGATTAGGCCTATCCATGTCTAATTGCTGAATGGGCCTCTTGGTCCAGTCCAAAACAAAATTATTAAAAGAAAGTCAATTTCATATTTCATAGGCATTTTATATTGAAGATTTAACAAATTATTTTGAAATACTTCATAGTATTTTATTTAGGTGAGAAAAATGCAGGACTTCTAGATGACGCCATATTTCAAGATAACGAAAAACATCTAACCTCTTTATGTACTTACAAAAGGAGTTACTTTTACCTCGCCCTATAAGGGTACTAGTGGAGACTTGATCCTTATAAAATGACAGCGCATATAAATTAAATCCTAAAAAATTAGGAATTGTCTTAACTTTTTAGTTTAATTATGATGCATTAGTGGGTAAAAGTTTTTTACACGACAACTAATCATAATTGCGATACAATTGATTTTCGATGTAGTTGGGTGATGACTCAATTATTTTTATTGATGTGAAAATTGTAATTGATTAACAATATTTTTTTGTTTGGTGACTAAATTTATTTTTTTGGTGATCAATTGATTGACAATATAAAAAGTCTTTACACCGATTATGTGTATAAATTAAATCCTATTTTTTTTTTAGAAAATCAATACTTTTGACAAAAAGTAAATAAATTTACTAGATATGCATAATGGTAAAATATAAATACATGATATTATTGGAGATAATCCAAGCTAAAACACAAGAGGTACACTTACTGCATTGGCTTAAACAAGTTTAGTTTTAGTTTTACTGTGTAATTTTTCTGTTTTGCTATTAAGGGGGCGTAAGACAGCTTATGTTTGCTGCATCATAGTTCATTATAAATACTTGTATTTTCAAATGGAACAAATGAGAGTTTCCTTCAATTTTGTTAAATAGATTCTCTCTCTCTCCCTCTCTCTCTCTCTAATGGATTTCTAACCGTTTTCTTCTTCAAGTGAGTGTGTGTGAGATTGTGAGATCAGAGAAATCCTCTAAACAATTGTGCAATTCACCTACGCAATTGATATCTGTTCCAACAGATTTGGTATCTAGAGCTTGAGATCGTGATTCTGCGGCGACGACAATGGCGAATTCCGGCTCAAACAATGGCCAATTTCTGGTAAAGCTTTCGATCCTCGACATGATGGATTATGATAAGTGGATCATCCAAATGAAGGTCGCTTTTCACTACCAAGGCGTTTTCGAAGTGATTCCCAACGACATGGTGGCTGATGGTGGCGAACCACTTCGCGATCAACAGAAGAAGGACAGCAAGGCATTGTTCTTGATTCATCAGTGCGTGGATTCAGAAGCATTTGAGAAGATTGCTTAGTATGAAACGACGAAGGAAGCATGGGATGCGCTGTTGTTATTGACGTGACAAATTGTGATTGATTATCAATTTTTCTTGGTGATCAAATTTATTTTGAAATGCATAATGGTAAAATATAATTACATTTTTTTTGGTTACAAATGAAAAGATAAAAGAAAAAAGACAGAGGACTAATGTCTTAAAAAGACTACACCAGTTGCATCAGCTGCTAAGGGGACTGATAGTTCTGGGGGGCAGATAGTAATCTCCACCAAATCTTGTGTAGCATGAGCACTCATCTTGGCCAATACATCAGCACACTGGTTCCCTTCACAGAGGCAATGAGAAATGTGACATTCTCAATCATGTCGCATGAGAGATTGAATACAAGATATCTCATTACTATATCGATGGTGAACTCCGACGCCGTTATTCACATAATGCACAACTAGCAGGGAATCGGATACACAGTGCACTTTCCGAAATCCCCAATTCCAACATAGTTTGAGACCATGCCAAAGGGCCATAATCTCTGCATATATTATATCAGAAGTTGTAGCAACACCATAAAAGCCTCCCAGGAATTCACCTTGGCTATTGCGAACAAGTCCTCCATATCCCGCATTTACTGTGTTCTGAAAGATGCTACCGTCAACATTAAGGACCACCTCGTCCTCCCTCGGCCTCCCCCATGTTACCTGACGCTGCTGAGGAGGAATGTTATTACCACTTGTGAGAAGGAAAGCATTTTGTACGGCAAAATGCAAGCTTCCAATTTGAGCCAAAGAATGCTCAATAGATAAATGCTGCTGTTGAAAAAGAAATTTATTCCCGTTGCACCTCCAAAGCTTTCCATATGTTAGTATCACCATTCCCAATTTTAAAACTGTAGCAATCACTCAGCACCTCCAAAGCTTTGATTATAGAAGACCAAATAGGGGAGCCCCTCCTTTTGGTCACTGAAAGAATATGTTCCCTGGGAATGTAAAGAGCTATGAGAACTTGGGCCCACAACTTATTATTGGGATGCATGATATCCCAAATCAATTTACCAAGTAAAGCTACATTCTGCTCTCTACTTTTTCTCACTCCAAGCCCACCATACTTTTTTGGTCGAGTCACTGTTCTCCAATTAACCATATGCATACCCCTCTCCCCGGTACCTTTCCAAATAAAACTTCGCCCCGTTTTATCAAGAAAGTCACACACATGTTGAGGAAACCAGCAGATCTGCATGTTGTAGGTTGGAAGTGCTGCCAAGACTGAATTCGCCAAAACAACTCGCCCCGGTTTATCGAGAAGTCTACCTTTCCAAGAGGCCAATTTTCCATTCACTCTATCCATAATTGTCTCAAAGTCAGCTTTACAGATGCGCCCTTGAAACATTCTGAAGCCCAAATAATTGGTAATCCTTTTAGTACATCGAAAGCCACAAACCTGAGCCAATCTATTTTTCTTGTGACAAGTTACACCTTTTGAAATATAGATGTGGGATTTCTCCTTGCTAACTTTTAGACCTGAAATTAAACAAAAATAATCTAACAGGTTAGTAATACGGCGAAGTTGCTCCGTATTTGCTTTAGCAAATGGAAGCACGTTGTCCGCAAAAAATAGATGAGAGATCTGTGGCCTGTTGAGACATAATTGTGTTGGCTTCCAGAACCCGTTCTATACCTCCTTAAGAATCATACTCCCTAACCGCTCCATACACATAACAAAGAGATAAGGGGAGAGAGGGTCTTCTTGACGAAGACCTCTACATGGTGTAAAGCCCGGTGACGAAGACCTCTACCATTCCACAACAGCGAGATGCAAGATGAAGTGATACCATGCATAATGAGCGCCACAATTGCCCCGCGAAAGCCAAAGTTAAGAAGAGTTTCATCTAAGAAGTCCCAGTCAATTCGATCATATGCCTTTTCAAGGTCTAATTTCAAGACAACATTTCCATTCTTCTTCTTAGATTTATGCATGTGGTGCAATACCTCTTGGAGTATGATAGCATTGTCCACCGTGCTTCTTCCTGGAATAAAGCTACTTTGTTAGGGGCTAATAATTCTGGAGAGAATGAGTCGAAGTCTTTCCACTAGAACCTTTGTAATCAATTTGTAACTGACATTACAGAGGCTTATAGGTCTAAAATCCTTAAAGGTAGACTGATTATTACCTTTAGGAATAAGGACCAAAAGAGTTTCAGTCACACATGGATCAAACCGTCCTTGAGAAAAAGTATCCTTGACAAACTTCCAAACATCATCACCTATGTCATTCCAAAACATTTTGAAAAATATTGGTTGAAAGCCATCAGGCTCTGGTGCCTTATAAGATTTCTTGCTCATGAGAGCACGATACACTTCCTCCTTAGTGCTAGGTCTCATCAAATCCTCCCTTTCCTCATCGGTAAGAGTACACAAATTCTCTTCACCATGAACTCGTTGAGTGTTCTCCTTGGTGCAAAATGTGATAGGAAATAAATAGTAGTAATTATCCTTTTAGCTAGTACGTTTATTTCTAGTACTTTTATGCTTTTGTCTTATTATGTGACTCACCATGCTCTAGAATATTCTTAGGGAATGACTCACCTAGTTTCTAGAAGTTGGTGTAGCATCTAGGTCAGAATATTCCTAGCATCTAGCATTCAGTGGCTAATCATTTGTAGCCTCCTTTGCCTATATATTTGTGCAATCATTGAATGAATGAATCAACCTATCATTAAACAATTAATACAAATTTCCCTCTATGAATTTTTCTTTTATTCCTCTCTCAACTCACCTCCTTCGAAATGTATTCTAGTTCATTACCTTTCCTAGCTTGAGTAAGGGTATTACCAGAGATCATTCTCCCTAGTATCCATTTATCCGTTACAATTGGTATCAAAGCATCGCCCAGGTGCTTCCCCTATGGATCCCATTACTGCTGCGCATCGTCAAGCCACTTTTGAAAAAATTATAGCAATTATAGATCGTCATTCCTGTTTTGACAAAATTTTTGCAATATTAGATGACATGAAAAAGCACCTCCAATCAACACGTAAGAATGTTCGCTACGTGGTGCTGGAGAACGAAGAAGGAGATCCCGAACCTGAAAAGGAAGAAGAAGTCGTAGCTCTGAGCACATCAGTTCTCACGCATACACACCTTCACAATGGTTCATCTCCCAACGAAGAAGTTCAAGCAACCCATAAGCCAGAACACGTGGTAGCAAAGGTAAAGACAGATGGAGCTCAGAAGGAAAACGAACATGAAGCTCAAAAGCCAGATCTGTGTTCTCCGATCGAAGGCCCCATTGTTGCTCCGGTAGATGCTGCGCTCCCTGACCACCGGGAAACACTTAAGGAGAATCCCATTGCTGATCCAGTTCGTGAGATGGTGGAAACGGGTCGTGCGATTGTTCAGCCAGAGGTAGTTCGTGACAATTTCTTGTTGTAGCGACCGAAAAATCCGGGCGAGGATTCCTCGAAGGTTAAAAAATGAAGCCGCCACCAACGTTTAATTTTTAGGGCAAACATCGGAAAATCCCTTTTGGAATGGATAAGGGTCCTTGAGACCAGATAAGGGTTCGGGAGTCAGTTATGCGTAGGGAAGGTTTTAGCACCCCACGACATCCTTCCTAAGGAAGGTTACCTGCTAATTAGTTGTAGGAAAAAAATGTTAATTTTGAAAATGTTAATTTTTACCCTTTTATTGAAAGAAAAAGACTTAATAAAAATTTTAGTTTTTTGTGCTTGACAGGAGTGGGCCCCCGCTCCTACGTATCTCCAGGTGCGATGGAGAAATCAAAGCTACGTAGTTCTTTATTTAGAAAATGTTTGTTGGTTGGTGTTTTTTTAATATAGGGGTTTTAGGATTGTGTGATCTGTGTTGAAGGACCACTGAGGGTCTGAAGGAGCGCTGGGGCTCTGAAGGGCCGCTGAGGGCTGAAGGAGCGCTGGGGCTCTGAAGGACCACAGTTCACTTATCCTAAAACGATGATTAACCCGGCCGTACGACCGACTTAATCCCCTACTTTGAAAATAAGATTTTTTGATTTTTGAAATGAAAGAGATGTGTTTGTATTTTTTTAATTTAGAAATTATTTATTTTAAATAGGGATTTTAGGACCTGATCCGTAACGGTTCATTAGTGGCCTAAAAAGCAGACTAACCCGACTGTACAGTCGACTTAAAAAAATTTGTGTATTTAAAAAAATTAATGACGACACTAACAATTAATAAAGAGTAAAGTTAATAAATAAATAACTATACATATAAATAAATAAATGAATAAATAATTATTTACATAGATAAATAAACAATATAAATAATAAATAAGTATGTACATAAATAAACAGTATACATAATAAATAAATATGTACAAAAATAAATAAATAAAATAAATAAATAAATGCAAAACTAACCTCAAGCTGATCAATGCGATCAAGTAAAGGACCTCAAGCAAAACTAACCCCGAGCAATCTGACCATATCAACTGCGAACCGGACTCTTATCTGGTCCGTTTTCACCCGAAAATCGCCAAGTAAAGGACCTCAACGGCCATCCCAAAAATAACTAAAGACGGGCTTTTAATCTAATGGACTGCAAAAGCTAGCCCAAAAGAATTAAAGACAGGCTTTTAATCTAATGGACTGCAAATGCTAGCCCAAAAGATCACTTACCCCATCAATCACCCATGTCCATAGTCTTTGCATCTCAACCTCTTTTATAGCCAAATGCTAGGTAGTTCTTGCTTCTCCCAAGCAATGTGGGACTAAAGTAAGATAGAGAAAGTTATTCCCGTTTTCCTCAAACCAGCCCCTGTAACAGTGTGATTCCGGATTCGTTAACCGTTGGATCATCGTTGTTTTTTGACACCAGGTTCATGAGACATCCATCTTCACTTCTACTGTTCGGATCATCGAAACGAGGTCTGAGGAGAGAGAAATTGCCATGGCAAAAGTAGAAAAAACAACTCCCGGATCATCGTTAACCGTTGGATCGTTTTCGTTTTTTGCCAGAAGGTTTTTGAGACATTCATCTTCACTTTCACCGTTCGGATCGTCGAAATGATGTCCGAAGAGAGAGAAATCACCTTTGCAAAGTAGCTGCAGTTTTAGGTACTTGGTTTATTTTTGTATTTTTGTAACTTTGGCATTCTTGGGCCAAGTCATGTACATGGACATTCTCCTTTTTTTGTAATAATAATTTTTTATTGCACCTCCCTTTTTTATTTTCTTTTGTAATTTGTATTATTTCTTATCTATTTTATTTTTTATTTTCGTTTGTTAATTAAAGATATTGTAACAAGAAAAATAAATTAAATCTACTATGTAATTTTCGTGTTAGCATATTTTTTAATTTTTGTTTAACCACTAAAAAAAGTAATAACAACGCAAAATTAGTAAATTAGCGCAAAATGACCTATTCGAGGGATTAGGAATCAAATATATGCGAAAAACTTTTTTTTGGATTTTTTTTAATTAGCCGGACAAAATTAGGGTATGACAGCTGCCCCTCTTTATATATATATATTCCGTAGATAAACAGAAAGCTTTTCATAGTAGGAATAGAAATAAAGATAAGACAAATGCTAATTTTGTCCTCTTAGTAGAAAAGTGTAGAGTTTGAGAATTAACAGAGAACGGTTAACACTCGGGGCACCGACGAGAAAGGAATAAAGAAGGAGCACTGGGGCTCTGAAGGAGCACTGGGGCTCTGAAGGACCGCCGGGGGTCTGAAGGAGCACTGAGGCTCTGAAGGACCACTGCGGGTCTGAAGGATCGATGCCCTGAAGTATCAGCATAATGATCTGAGGGTGTAATTCGCAGTCGATGCTTGGCGCATTGATTTGAATTAAACTGAAGGACCGATGGGTCTGAAGGGCTGCCTGGGCCTGATGGACGAAAATGGTCTGATGGACTGCAACTAGCTATGGTACTAATAAAACAGTCTGAGGGTGACTTACGTCGATGCGGCCGTGAGGGTCAAGATCAGATCTAGAACTGATATGTTGACGACGAAGGATGTCCACTATGTCTTAGGCATACACAGCTAATCTGAAGGACCTCTGGGGGTCTGAAGGATCCGCCGCGCTCAGTGGCGACGTTAAGATCTGATGGTAGAGTTCGAAGCCGTCGTTTTGACGTGTTAATTCGAACTGAACTGAAGGACCAAACTGGTCTGAAGGATCTATGCTAGACTCTGTGCTAACACTGCGATCTGGTGTTTGATATAAGATTCAACACTTGTCGTATTGACTTAAGAAGTGGAAGTATATAGGGATCGACACTTGAAGCAATAGATGTTATGTATATGACATGCATGTAATGTATGCACATGCAATGATTGATGTTTGTTAAGGTAGTGAATGAGATGTGGTGGATAATGGATGCTGAAGTTGCTGGAATAATAAAGTTGATACACTGTGTATGCGTATGCAGATAAGATGCAATTGTAATGCTTAGATGTAAGTGTTGCGATGAAATGCGTGTAATATTTGCGCATGCAATGATCGATACTTTGGTGGGGGTAATGAATGCGATGTGGATGAATGCGATATGAATGAATGAATGTGCAAATGTAATGCTTAGATGCAAAAGTTGTGGTAGATGCATGGCTTGATGTTGGAATAAAATGTATGGTGCAGTGATTTATGATATGGTTTATTGGTGATGCAGAAAGTTTTTATTTTGCAATGATGAGAAATGAGACTTTTGATGCGAGAAGCAGATAGGTGAAAATTCTGGAATCATCATTTATTGGAAAAATTGGGTTTGATTTGAATTCAAACTTTGGTAAACTCAAGGTTCTTATTCTCAGACACTGATGTGCGAAAGTATTTGATCGCATTTGCCAGCTCCTTCACATTGTTCTTTCGTTCGGGTGTCCCATGATGACTGAATTTTAGGTCCACAAAGTTAACTACGTGAGTTTCTAACTTCACATTATTAACTCGTGTTTTCTCTCTTTGAAGCATTGTTTAGCAAATAGGCATAATAGTGCAAATACGAATGAATGAGTTAGTTAACTTGGTTCTTGATCCAGGGTATGACACATATGACACGTGACAGGTTTTTGCCAAAAATCAGGAAAGGTAGGTTTGCCCCAATCCGAGAAATGTAGGACTGCCTCAATTTAGACTACCAGTGAAGGTGATCGAATAGTCTGCCCCTGTCTAGTGATGACAAAACAAGTGGTGTGGGGGAGATAATGAATTGGGAATGCCATGACTTTGGGATGAAGGGTGGCAAGCAAGAGATTCTGTCTCAACCCATGACGTTTGGTGCTGCCCCAATCTTGACGAGAGCAAGGCTGCCCCGGCTGGAGTAACATTGTGAAGGGCCGTATTTAGGATAATGGGTTGAGAAGATGCCTCGGCATGGTTGTGTGGATGTGGATATGACAAGGGGATGAGATGGGTGTAGAGCGAATTTCCCCGACTTTAGGTGAAGTGAAGAGTGATGGGATTGCCCCACTTTGGAATGATATTTAAATGATTGCTTTTAGTGGGGTTATGAAAGGTAACTGAGTTAGGGTCATGGGTCTTTGGAATTGGTCGTATGGATTGGATGGGGTATATGAATTGGATGGATGCCGGACATTTTCCAAGTTCAAGAAGCATGAAAGGTGAAAGGTAGGTCCCACTTTGGGATCTAGGTGATGGTCCTAGACTAAACTTTTGGCCATTTGAAGGTGACTCTCACAGACTATGATAATCCTGAGTTTTTTGATACGATGAAAATTTCACTTGGTGATCACTAAACATTGTCTTGATATCAGTGCGATTTGAATGAACATTGGAGTGCAAGCCCTTTGGGTTTTTTTTCTTTTTTTTTATCCTCTTTTTTGATTTTTTTTTGAGCGAATATATTGTAAATAAATAAACTTACTTGTCCTAAAGTTATATCTTTGAGAAAATGAAAGCAATCAGTCATTGATTGGAATGGACTTTATAGGGTTGTTATGTGGTCAATGGTTATGGGTAATGTGGTCAATGGTTATGGGCTTGTGGAGTATAGGCTCAAGTAGGCTCAGAGAGGTGTTTGATGGTTTATTGATACGATGACCTTTTAAAAGATAAGTAGGATCAGAGAAGTGTTTGGGGCCAATGGTTTGGGTTTTGTGGAAGAAATGATAATTCGGCCTGAGGAGGTATTTGTGGGTTTATTCGGACAATGATATCTTCTGTGTTTGGTGATATTATGTATAAGCTCACAATTTCTACTGCTTTTGCTTTTTTTCTTTTTGAGGATTTCTTTTTCAATCCTCTTTTTTGAATTTCACATTTTTTGTGATCTTTTTTTTTTGAGTAGAGTGAGCAGATAAAAGTGACACACCATTTTTGATGTGGAATTGATCCTTGTCTAGGGTGACTCAAAGATTTTTTGATTTCTTTCTTTTTGGCTCAAAGGGGTATTAAAGAACCTTTTTTTTGAGGATACGGGAAGACGACCAAACTTCATTTCAAATCATGATTGCTTGTTTTTCTCAAAAATTAATTCAAGGACAAAAATTAGTTATTTTTATATTTCCGCTCTTTTTCTCTTTATTTCTTTTATTGTCCCTAATTTTTGCTTAGGCTGCTCTTGCGAGTTTTCAGCCTAACAGGCTTATTTGTTTTTTTTTGCAAAGGACTTACATCAAGGAAATACAATGTTTACAAGATATCTAGTGATCACAAATTTGCCCCAGCTTGGGGGCTAAAGTGTTAGCTCATGAAATTTCATCATTGGGAACAAACCAAATGGTTAACTAGGTACTTGTGTGGAGAATATGCACCTTATGTGATGGTC
Source organism: Astragalus membranaceus (assembly GCA_039519185.1). NCBI lineage: Eukaryota > Viridiplantae > Streptophyta > Magnoliopsida > Fabales > Fabaceae > Astragalus > Astragalus membranaceus. Next base: position 64,953,962 of record CM076849.1, read on the forward strand.
GGGGTGGGACTGGACATGAACAAGGAATGATGATAGGATGGAAAATGTGGATACTAACTGACTCAAACAAGAGTAGATGCACGTTGCGTTCAAATTCACTATACGAATGCTTCACAGAGAGTTAACATAGTTAGCGACATGATAGAAGAAATTTTTGATAACACATTGGTTAACAAAATGGACCATTTTGATCGTTTATCATGGGACTGATGAGATGCATCGTTTTGCTCTTAAAAATTTGTGAACGAACTGCAAAATCTTTGAAAATTGAGTGTCTCGAAAACACCTTGAGTTTGCAACTGAGTTTGACCTTGTTTTGTACAGCTAAAACTTTTCCAAAGAAAAAATAATCAATTTCGTCTCATCTCTCATCCATTTTTTTGAAGAAGCAATGCTCATGTTTTTTTTTATGTATGGATGAACACATGATCATGTATATGCGTGATGAAAATGCAAATGCATGAAACACGTGAATCCACGATCATTTGGAAATAAACCAATGATTCTAAATGATCTTTGAAGGCAATACAACCTGTGAAGGATGCAAAGTTACAAATTCTCATTTTTATTGGGTGCTCAATGATGCATGAAAAAGAGTGATGATATATTTTTGTTTTTTTTGTTTTGTTTTAGAACATGATGATGGATATGTACGATGAAAATGCAAATGTATGAAGTGCATGGAGGAACTGATCACTTGAAAAGACCAACGATTTTATTCCTATTATGAATGCATGATGACTTTTCTAGTTAAAAGATTAACTATACTCATGCAACGAGGATAAATAAATTACATGCCCCTTGTGTCCTAATGCATGAATAAACACATGGTGATAGATATGCATGATGAAAATGCAGATGCAAATGCATGAAATGCGCGCATAAATGGTCACTTAGAAAGACCAGTTATTCTAAATGATTTTTTTTGGTGGCAATGCAGCATGTGACTGATGCAGGGCCTCATTTATGTATCAAAAATAATGACATAATTTTTGTGAAATGATGCATGCTGAAACGGGGAATGAAATGACGTATGAATGATCGATGAAACAGCGGTTTTTTATTTATTTATTAGGATGAGTGAAATGATGTATGAATGATATGTTTTTACATGCATCTCATGATGTTGCAAATGATGAAATGTCTACATTATTTGGTGATGATTTTTTGTGAATGGAAGTGCATGCTAAATGAGATATTCCAATGCTTATCACAATTTTTTTAATTGTGCTCGTGGTTTTTTCTATTATCTCTTTTTTAGAAAAAAAAATGCATGAATGAACAAATGATGTTGCGTGATGCAGATGCATGAGATGTGAATGATCACTTGAAAAGATTGACTATCCAAAAATGATTTTTCGGAGGCATTGCAATATGCTGATGAATAATGCAAGAAAGTGGCATTATTTTTTTACTTTCTTTTATTTGGAAATGATGCATGCAAGATTACTAATGCATTCGAGGTGGTTAAGAATGAAGAGCTTTTGTTTTTATTTTTATATTTTTTGCACGAAGAGGAGTAATGAATATAGTATATTTTTTCTATATGAGTATGCAAGATGATGCAAGTTGGGCAAATATGTAGTGTCTTTGTTTTTTTGGATGATGATGTTATGCATGTTAGTACCATGAGAACAAGTGATTCGTTCTATGGTGATTTTTTTATTTTCTAGCAAAATATGATGCCCATGATGACAGCTATGTATGAAAAATGCAAATGCATGTATGCATGAAGAAATAAATGTTTGATCCTAATGCAATTATTTTTATTTTTCAAGAGGTAGTGCAACATGTATGCAGACTCTTATTTTTGATTTATTCGATGACGAATTATACAATAATAATGAAGTGATTTTTTTTTATTTTATTTGGGAAAATGATACACGAACATGGAGTGGATGCATTTAAACTAGGATGGCAACATGAGGGAAAATGATGTATGAATGATATGTTTTTTTTGAAATGTAATTCATGACTTTGCAAATGATGTGATGCCTACGCTATGTGATAATGATTTTGAATGATTATGTATGAATGTCAGTGCATGTTGAGATGCTCACGTTATATGACTAAAAATTACTCTTTTTTTGTGCGAGCAAATAAAATGCATGACACTCGCAGTGATTTTTTTATGCATAAAAAGGAAAGAGAACATGATGCTTGACATGATTTTGAATATTTTTGTTGTTCTTGGAACGGGAAGACAGATGCATGAGTATTGGTGAACCAGCTCGCCTTTGATTGAATGAATGAATGTGCGTGAGATGTGAATGTATGGTTTTATTCATCTCGTCGGGGAATCCAAAACTTTTTATTAAAGTATGATTCTAGGGTCTGACTTTAAGATGGTTTTTTATTATACTTTCATCCACCTTTTTTAAAAAGTTTTGTAATTCCCCGGCGGTCATTGAAATGTATGGAAAACGATATATTTAGAGATTTGTTTTTATTATATGCAAAATAAAATAAGAATGCATGAGACATATTTCAAGAAAAGAAAATAGCTAGAACAAATGAAATATGATTTTTGGTTTTTTTTTAAAAAAAATGGGAAGGAAATGTATCTATGCTTGTTTGAATGCGACGTGATGAAGCTCCTTTGTGTCCTAAAAAGGGTTCCTTTGAGAATAGATCTAAGATTCTTTCTACTGAGTGAACCTTTCAAAGGGTAGCTCTACAAGGTCCTAATAAGGTTCCTAGAGCCAACGACCCCGTTCGAGAATGCTAGCCACAACAATAGGCAAGCTATTAGAAGTGATAGCACCCTCGAAGGGACCAGACTCTAGGTGAGACTTTCGTAACCACCGAGCTGAACGTACATCCAGAGGGCCATTACTACGCAGTCTCGTTCTAACTTAGTTTATGCTCCAGTCCGGGTATAGGACTATTCTCACGTGTGTGCAAAAGTGTAATAGTGGAGTGTGTGAAGGAGCAAAATATCAGGAATACCCCCCAAGCTGCAAAACAAACAAACACATATACAGAAAATAATAGTCTTCTACCCTAGGGTTCGCACATCACATAAAAATAATATGCAATAAAATAAAAGAATAATCACAAATACAAACATAATGGTCTTCTATCCTAAGGTTTACATATCACGTGAAAATAATATAATATGCAAGAATAAAAGACAAAAGGATAGGATAAAAATAAACATTAAATAAACAATTAATCCTACAACTAATTAGACTAGGTTTGACTCTCTAAAAGTCCCCAGTGAAGTCGCCAGCTGTAGCGACCGAAAAATCCGGGCGAGGATTCCTCGAAGGTTCAAAAATGAAGCCGCCACGAACGTTTAATTTTTAGGGCAAACATCGGAAAATCCCTTTTGGAATGGATAAGGGTCCTTGAGACCAGATAAAGGTTCGGGAGTCGGTTATGCGTAGGGAAGGTGTTAGCACCCCACGACATCCTTCCTAAGGAAGGTTACCTGCTAATTAGTTGTAGGAGAAAAATGTTAATTTTGAAAATGTTAATTTTTACCCTTTTATTGAAAGAAAATACTTAATAAAAATTTTAGTTTTTTGGGCTTGACAGGAGTGGGCCCCGCTCCTACGTATCTCCAGGTGCGATGGAGAAATCAAAGCTACGTAGTTCTTTATTTAGAAAATGTTTGTTGGTTGGTGTTTTTTTAATATAGGGGTTTTAGGATTGTGTGTTCTGTGTTGAAGGACCACTGGGGGTCTGAAGGAGCGTTGGGGCTCTGAAGGGCCGCTGAGGGCTGAAGGAGCGCTGGGGCTCTGAAGGACCACAGTTCACTTATCCTAAAACGATGATTAACCCGGCCGTACGACCGACTTAATCCCCTACATTGAAAATAATATTTTTTGATTTTTGAAATGAAAGAGATGTGCTTGTATTTTTTTTAATTTAGAAATTATTTATTTTAAATAGGGATTTTAGGACCTGATCCGTAACGGTTCATTAGTGGAGACAGCAACAGTGATTTTTCGTAAAAACAACAACATGAAAATGGTGACAGCAACAGTGATTTTCCAGCAAAACAGTAACATAAAAATGGTGACAGCAACAGTGATTTTCCAGCAAAACAGCAACATAAAAATGGTGACAGCAACAGTGATTTTCCATAAAAACAGCAACATAAAATGGTGACAGCAACAGTGATTTTCCATAAAAACAGCAACATGAAAATGGTGACAGCAACATCAATTTTCTTTTAGAAAAACAGCAACATTTGTTTACTGTGACAGCAACATCAATTTTTAGAAAAACAGCAACACTTGTTCACTGTTACAACAACATCAATTTTTAGAAAAACAGCAACACTTCTTTACTGAAGACAGCAACATCAATTTTTAGAAAAACAGCAACACTTGTTCACTGTGACAGCAACGTCAATTTTTAGAAAAACAGCAACACTTGTTTACTGTGACAGCAACATCAATTTTTTAGAAAAACAACAACATTTGTTTTTCAGCCAAGACAGGCATGGCAGGAACTGGCGCCCAGCAACAGGGCGCCAACAGGCAACATCGCCCAGCAGGAACTGCCGCCCAGCAGCAGGGCGCCAACAGCAACAGCAACAATACAGAAACTGGCGCCCAGCAACAGGGTGCCAAGAGGCAACAACAACATCTTGAAACTGGCGCCCAGCAACAGGGCGCCAAGTGAGACAGCAGCACAACAGGAACTGGCGCCCAGCAACAGGGCGCCTAGTGAAACAGCAACAACATCAGACTTGGCACCCAGGAGTATAGCGCCTAGGGCAACAACAGAATTGGCGCCCAGGGGCAGGGCGCCTAGCAGCAACACAGGAAATGGCGCCCAGCAACAGCAACATCCCAGAGACTGGCGCCCAGGTGCAAGGCGCCCAGCAACCACATCACAGAAGCTGGCGCCCAGGAGCAGGGCGCCTTCACAGGCAACAGAACGTGACACAGGCTTGGCGCCTAGGAGCAGGGCGCCGTTTCCAGCAACCAAGACAGCAGCAACAACATAGACATGGCACCCAGGAGCAGGGCGCCTTTTCCAGCAACTAAGACAACATCACCAAATTGCACCAAACACCAACTTTCAGCATGGTCAATCACCAAATTCCAATTACAATCATCAAGAACACATTCAAACATCAATAAATCAACACCAACAAGATCAAACGAACGACATAGGTCCTATCTCCCACATAACCCCCATCATGCACCCTATTATAAAGTAGAACCCACCCTTACCTTAGATTTACCGAATGCGAGATCTCCTTGCACGAAAACTCCAAAGAACCACTGCAACAGAGCTCTTCCCTTCCTTCTCCTTGGTGCGCCGTTTCCCTCTCTCCCCTCTTCGCACATCTCTCTTTCTTTTTCTTTTCTCCAAGAATGCGCAAAATGACTAAACCCTAGCCAATACTCTCCTTCATGCGCCTAGGCCATTGGGCTTTTGGATCACGGGCCCCCGTCCACTACTCAGCCTAATTACTAAACATCACTCCCTGATTTAAATAAAACATCATATTATTATTTTAATATAACTATACCAATATAATACCCAAATAATTTAATTAAATAAATAATTAAATTATTTGGGAGTTACAACTCTCCCCCACTTAGAATATTTCGTCCTCGAAATTTACCTTATTCAAACAGCTCGGGATAGGATTCCCGCATCTTGCTCTCCAGTTCCCACGTCATGCTCTCTCTGGCAGCTCCTAGCCAGACTACATTCACCAACGCAATCTCCTTGCCTCTTAAAACTTTCACCTCATGACCTTCGATTCGTACAGGCATCGTCTCCACCGTGATATTATCCCGTACCTCTACCTCATCCATGCGGATTACATGAGATGAATCTGAAATGTACTTTCGAAGTTGCGACACATGAAACACGTCGTGCAAATTCGAAAGGTTAGGCGGTAAAGCCACTCTATATGCAACATTCCCGACTCTCTCTGAAATCTGATAAGGACCAATAAAACGAGGAGTGAGCTTCTTCGACTTCGAAGTACGTCCAACACCGGTCACTGGAGTGACTCTCAAAAATACATGCTCACCCGCTTGAAACTCCAAATTTTTCCTCCGCTTGTCGTGATAATTCTTCTGTCGACTCTGTGAAGCCTTCATCTTCTCACGAATCAACTTCACTTTTTCAGTTGTCTCTCGAACAATCTCCAGTCCAAGCACCACACTCTCTCCCGACTCATACCAACACAGCGGGGTTCTACACTTCCGACCATATAATGCTTCAAAAGGTGCCATCCCAATACTAGAATGGTAACTGTTGTTATACGTGAACTCTATCAGTGGGAGGTAGGAATCCCACGAACCTCCTTGTTCCAAGACACAAGCCCTCAGCAAATCTTCTAATGACTGAATTGTCCTCTCTGACTGACCATCTGTCTGAGGATGATATGCCGAACTCAACCTCAACTTAGATCCCAACTTCTCTTGCAAATTCTTCCAGAAATCTGAAGTGAACCTTGGATCTCTATCCGAAACAATACTCATAGGAACTCCATGAAGCTTCATAATCTCCCGGATATAAATCTCCGTCAACTTTGACACCGGATACGTGATGCTGATAGGAACAAAATGAGACGATTTCGTTAACCTGTCAACAATCACCCAAATTGCATCATACCCTTTCGCAGTATTAGGCAATCCCGTCACAAAGTCCATCGAAATGCTATCGCATTTCCACTCTGGAATTTCTAACGGTTGCATTAGTCCAGCAGGCTTCTGATGCTCAACCTTTGACTTCTGGCAAGTCAAACATGCATAAACGAACTGCGCCACATCTCGCTTCATACCAGGCCACCAAAACAACTTCTTTAGGTCTTGATACATCTTTGTAGCTCCCGGATGAATACTTAACTTACTTCTGTGACTCTCTTCAAGAATGGCTCTCTTCATGTCTGCATCATCAGGAATGCAAATTCTACCACGGAACCTCAACACACCTTGGGAATCCAACCTGAAATCCTCATTCTTAGATCGATCAATCCCAACCGTCAAGTCTACCAGTTTAACATCTGATTTCTGGGCTTCTCTGATGCTGTTCAGAAAGTCATTACCAATCTTCAACATTCCTAACTTAACACTCTGAGGCGTCACTTCGCAAACCAGACTCATATCTCTGAACTCTTCAATCAGTTCTAACTCCTTAACCATCATTGCCGACATATGCAAAGTCTTCCGGCTCAAAGCATCAGCCACGACATTAGCTTTGCCTGGGTGATAGTTCAAACCGACATCATAGTCCTTCAACAACTCCAACCATCGTCGCTGCCTCATATTCAACTCCTTCTGGTCAAACAAATACCTCAAGATCTTATGGTCACTAAACACCTCAAATCTAGAACCATAGAGATAGTGCCTCCAAACCTTCAGCACAAAGACCACTGCAGCTAGTTCTAAGTCATGCGTAGGATAATTCTTCTCGTGAACTCTTAACTGCCTCGACGCATACGCAATAACCTTCCCATCTTGCATAAGCACACCACCTAAACCCATTTTTGAAGCATCACAATACACCACAAAATAATTTAATTATTTATTTAATTAAGTTATTTAAGGCTTGCAATATTTATTTAAGCTAATTAATTAATATAGGGTTTTATTTTATTTTATTTTATCCAGGAGGTGCTTAAGTGATTGGAGTGGTGCAAATAAGGGCCCATGATCCACAAGTAGGCCCATGACCCAATGGCTAGTCATATGGTTCGATTTACTTAGGGGTCTTTAGGGTTAGTCTTCATTCATTCATTCCATCCAAAAAGAAAGAAAAGAAGCGAATAGAGAGAGAGAGAGAGTGAGAAGAGAGGCGCGACTTGCAAGAGGAAGGGAGAGGAAATCCGTGAAGCACTCAAGGAGGAGGGGAAAGCTTGTTGGTGTCTTGCAATTTCTTGGATCCTTGCCTAGTATATTCGAACTCTATAAGGTTAGGGGGTCCTCTTTCCATTCTTAATGGGGTATGTGATGGGTGTTGTCTTGGGTAGGTGCTAGGATGAATTTCTTGGATGTTTTGTATGTTGTGATGTTAATTGTGTGTATGGAAACTATGTGTATCAAAATGTGTTTAATTGGTGTTGAAATGAATATGGTGCGTAATATGCATGCTAGGGGTTTGATGTTATGACTGAAGGATTTTTGGTGATAAATGTGTTGGTTAGTGTTTGTATTGATAAATGGTGTTGGTGATTTAATTTGGTGTAGTTATGTTAAGAGAAACTCAAAAATTGACGGAGCCATAGGTGCCCTAGGTGTGTGTGTGTGTTGCTGAAAAAGGTGCCTTAGGCGCCCTGTCTGTGTGATGTGTTACTGTGTTCAGGTGCAGGGTGCCCTGCTGGGCGCTTGTCTCAATGTGCCTGTCTTGGTGCTAGGCGCCTTGGCCATGGGCGCCAATGGCGCCAATGTTGCGTGTCACATTTTGTCAAAATTTTTGCTGGGTTCCCATACACTGAATAAATGGCTCGTGTAAAATTAATTTTGGAGTCAAATGAGTTGTTCCCTGTGTTGGCCTTAGGCGCCTAGTGCATGGGCGCCAATGTTGCGTGTCACATTTTGTCAAAATTTTTGCTGGGTTCCCATACACTGAATAAATGGCTCGTGTAAAATTAATTTTTGAGTCAAATGAGCTGTTTTCCGTGTTGGCCTTAGGCGCCTAGTGCATGGGCGCCGTGTTCCCCTGCGCCAGTTGCGCCAGTCCAGTGTTGCCCCTGGGCGCCCGGCGCCTGGGCGCCAGTTTCAGAATGTCTAGGTATTTTCCCGATTTTGTTTCAATCATAACTTTTGACTCGGTTATCCAAATTTGACGGTTCAAAAAGTGTTTCGAAGCTTATTCAGGTGCCTACCTGGATATTCTAATTTTAGGCAAAAATGAGTTATTTTTCTGATGATTCTGGGCAGATGTTGCCCAAGGTGTCTAAGTGTAATTTTGCCTATCTTTTGCCCTTTCCTTGTGATTATCCTAAAATGGTGTGGTTGAGTTGGTGCTGGTGTGATTGGTGAGCTGATTGATAAAATGGTGAGATAGTGAATAAAATGGTGAGTTAATTAATCATTGGTGAGATGGTGAATAAAATGGTGAGGTAATCAATTATTGATGACGGTGAGTTGATTAAATGGTGAATTGGTGAGTTGTTTGGTGTGTTGTGGTGCAACCATGTGCATTATCGGTGAGCAGAGGCTTCGGCCTAACTATAATTGGTGAGTGCCCTCAAGGCTTGTGTTTGGTGACGGATCCGACATGCATATGCCCGTGGTGTTTGGGTTGCATTTCATGCATAACCATACATTTTGTGATGTTGTTTGGAGATTGTAATTCTGATGTGGTTGCTGCCATTGTTGCGAATCGGTGTGCCTAGTTACTTTCCCTATGTAATGCTTATTCCATATGCTATTAATTATGTAAAGAGACTCACCCTACTGCTTTTTATGTTGCTTCTCATGTCGGCAACGTGCAGGTAATAGCGAGTGAAGGTTACCCTTATGCCTTCGTCTGGTAGGGAGTGTCATGCTCTGATACGTAGCACCGGGGGGCGTCTTATGCTTATGTGTTATTTCATTTGATACTGTTAGACTGTTATTGGTGATGTATTGGATTTGTTTCGAACTTATTATTATTCTGCTGTGGTAGTGACTGTATTTAGTTGATGCGAACTAAACAGGTATTTTATGGTGCTATGTATCTTGTGGCTTTTAGCCGAACTATGCGATTTGAAGTTGTTTGATTTAATGGAGTAAATGTAGCACTCTCTTATATTGTTTTCAAAAAAAAAAAAAAAAGAAACTCTGATTTTATTAAATAGTAAGGTTATTAGAAGGGGGTGTTACAGTCACTAAACACCTCAAATCTAGAACCATAGAGATAGTGCCTCCAAACCTTCAGCACAAAGACCACTGCAGCTAGTTCTAAGTCATGCGTAGGATAATTCTTCTCGTGAACTCTTAACTGCCTCGACGCATACGCAATAACCTTCCCATCTTGCATAAGCACACCACCTAAACCCCTTTTTGAAGCATCACAATACACCACAAACGACCCTTCCGGTTTGGGCAACGTCAAGACAGGGGACGTTGTCAATCTCTTCTTCAATTCCAAGAAACTTTCTTCACAACGGGCGTCCCAAACAAAAGCCCTTCCTTTGCAGGTTAACTGAGTTAACGGAAGTGCTAACTTAGAGAAACCTTCAATGAATCTTCTATAATAGCTGGCCAATCCCAAAAAGCTTCTAATTTCAGTTGCCGACTTCAGAACCTCCCAATTTAACACTGCTTCTACTTTCGACGGATCCACCGCAATACCACTACCAGAAATGACATGACCGAGAAAACTCACTTCCTTCAACCAGAACTCACACTTTGACAACTTCGCATACAGCTTCTTTTCCTTCAATACCTCCAATACTAACCTCAGATGCTCTGCATGCTCTTCCTCCAATTTAGAGTAAATCAGAATGTCACCGATGAATACCACTACAAACCGATCTAAATAAGTATGGCAAATACGATTCATATATTCCATAAATACTCCAGGTGCGTTGGTAACACCGAACGGCATCACCGAATACTCATAATGACCATAACGGGTTCTGAAAGCCGTCTTCTGAATATCTTCGTCCTTCACCTTGATCTGATGATAACTCGACCTCAAATCAATCTTACTGAATACTTGAGCACCTACCAACTGATCCATCAAATCGTCTATCCTCGAAAGTGGATACTTGTTCTTAATTGTCACCTTATTCAACTGCCGATAATCCACACAGAGTCTCATACTACCAACCTTCTTCTTCACTAACAACATAGGAGCTCCCCACGGCGATACACTCGGCCTCACAAATTTCTTCTCGAGCAGATCCTCAAGTTGCTTCTTCAACTGAGACAATTCGGATGCGGGCATCCTGTACGGTGCCATAGAAACAGGTCTGGTACCAGGTACAAGATCAATAGAGAATTCAACTTCCCTCTCTGGCGGTACACTTGGAATCTCATCAGGGAAAACATCAGGAAACTCGCGCACCACCTGCAACTCTTCAATGATAGCTTGATTCTCAACAGACAACGATGCCATCAGCGAGAATAACTGAACTCCTTCCTTCATCAACTTCTGCAACTGACTAGCGGATAACAGACCAGACTCCTCTCCTTCAAAACTCACCGACTTGCTCCGACAATTAATATGAACATGGTTATGCTCTAACCAGTTCATACCCAAGATTACATCCAATCCGCTCAACGGCAAACAAACAAAATCCACAACAAAGTCTCTGTCGAAGATCGACAAGGGACACTGAGAACACAACAGAGAAGTAGTTACCGACCCCTTAGCTGGAGTGTCGACAACCATTTCTCCATTCATAGCAGACATTGCAAGATTCAATCTCTTACAACAATCAGCAGCAATAAAGCAATGCGTAGCACCAGTATCAACAATAGATTTTAAAGGAGTACCATTAATGAAGCACGTACCTCTAATAAGTCCATCATCTTCAGTAGGCTCTTCACCTGCCAAAGCGACACTTTTCCACTGGACCTTTCTTTCTTCGGCTTCGGACACTGAGTGCTAATGTGCCCTCCTTCACCACAGTTGTAGCAGACCACCTCCTTACGCTCACACTCAGCCACCACATGACCCTCCTTACCACAACAGTAGCACTTCTTCACTTCAGCTTTGCACACGTTACTCTTGTGACCAGCTTTGCCACATTTGTAACAGACAATGCTAGCAGGAGCATCTCCCCCACTAGTCTTCTTGCCAACAGCAGCTTTCTGTTTACCCTTACCAGCAGGAACATCATACGGTTTACCACGACTCTGAAATTTGCTTCTCTTCTCATTCATAATCTTGTAGTGAGCATTGTTGTCTTCCTCATAAATTCTGCAGCTATCAATCAAGTCGGAGAAAACACGGATCTTCTGGTAACCAATCACCTTCTTAATCTCAGGTCGCAGCCCATTCTCAAACTTAATGCATTTGGAAAACTCATCAGTAGCCTCACTGTAATGCAGATAAAATTTTGCTAATTCCACGAACTTAGCAGCATACTCAGTCACGGACATATTCCCTTGTTTCTGCTCCAGGAACTCAATCTCTTTCTTACCTCGGACATCCTCCAGATAATATTTTCTCATAAACTCCCTGCGGAACACAGCCCAAGTGATCTCTTCGTTTGCAGTCTCCAATCTCTGCCTAGCCTCCAACCACCAGTCATCGGCCTCCTCTGCCAGCATATGCGTACCATAACGGACCTTCTGTGCTGGAGTGCAGTCCATCACACGAAAGATCCTCTCCATCTCTTTCAACCAAGCTAAAGCCCCATCGGGATCGTACCTGCCCTTGAAGGTAGGCGGATTCTCTCTCTGAAAGGTAGCCAAACTCCGAGACCCAGCATTCTCACCAGCATTCTGTTGACCCTCCACGGCCTGAGCCGTAGCAGCCAACGCAGCAGCAATAGCAGCATCGTTCCTTCCAGCCATCTCAACTAATCATTACAATCATAAGCAACAGTTAGAACTAATTGACAATACTTGATCGTCAATGACACAATAACTTGACAACTTGGCCGGACAGACCGAAACTGCTCTGATACCACTAATGTAACACCCCTTTTCTACCCGGAAAATTTTTGACAAAAAAATCAGAGTTCCAAAAACGTTTTTCAATACACCCACAAGGGATGCCACATTTTCACCGTTAAACATCACACACCAATAATAAAATTTACCATTAAATAGTACGACATATAATAGTAACTCCATCACCATGCAGCGGAATAAAAATATAGGGTTCAACAATAATCTTAACATCACCACAAAACTTCAAAAAATTAGAATAATAGAGACACTAATAAAGCCTAGCGTTCATCCCCCCGAGTGCTACGTATCAGAGCGACGACACCGACTCTACTAGCGAAGGTAGACATGCCTTCACTCGCAATCACCTACACGTTACCAACATAGGGGTAACATTCAAATAGAAGGGGTGAGATATCTAACATTATAATAGCATATATGATAGGCAATATGCTAGAGTTACGACAACTATATCTACCACTTCACAATAACATCAAAATGGCAAACACCAATAGACACCACCAATATCATGGGTAAATGAATGAGATGCAACCCACACCAACGGGCATATGCATGTGGTACCAATCATCACCAATAAAACAGCCAATAAGGGCATCATCACCTGTATGAGCATCACCATCATCACCTATAGCTCCAAGGCCGAAGCCATCATCACCAAAATAATGCATATGCAATATATGCGACACCATGAACAATGCACCAGAGACAATTAACAACAACAGTCATTAAATTGACACAACAACACCAAATTCAACAAATGGTCATAGACCCATCACCTATCACCTTAGCCAATAAAATCGGCACATCACCTGTTACATCATCACCAATAACACCAACACCTATAAGGCAGTCTAACAATTTGACCGTGACATCAACAATCACCGACACCAAAGACACTAATGGATTTACAACGTCAATGGCAACAACAATTTTGCAACACCGAGAACAACGACGATTGACGACACCAGGAACAATACCAATTTACAGCAAACAGCGACAATAGCTTTTAAAAACAGCAACTTAAAAATGGAGACAGCAACAGTGATTTTTCGTAAAAACGGCAACATGAAAATGGTGACAGCAACAGTGATTTTCCAGCAAAACAGTAACATAAAAATGGTGACAGCAACAGTGATTTTCCAGCAAAACAGCAACATAAAAATGGTGACAGCAACAGTGATTTTCCATAAAAACAGCAACATAAAATGGTGACAGCAACAGTGATTTTCCATAAAAAACAGCAACATGAAAACGGTGACAGCAACATCAATTTTCTTTTAGAAAAACAGCAACATTTGTTTATTGTGACAGCAACATCAATTTTTAGAAAAACAGCAACACTTGTTCACTGTGACAGCAACATCAATTTTTAGAAAAACAGCAGCACTTGTTTACTGTGACAGCAACATCAATTTTTAGAAAACCAGCAACACTTGTTCACTGTGACAGCAACATCAATTTTTAGAAAAACAGCAACACTTGTTTACTGTGACAGCAACATCAATTTTTAGAAAAACAGCAACATTTGTTTTTCAGCCAAGACAGGCATGGCAGGAACTGGCGCCCAACAACAGGGCGCCAACAGGCAACATCGCCCAGCAGGAACTGGCGCCCAGCAGTAGGGCGCCAACAGCAACAGCAACAAGACAGAAACTGGCGCCCAGCAACAGGGCGCCAAGAGGCAACAACAACATCCTGAAACTGGCGCCCAGCAATAGGGTGCCAAGTGAGACAGCAGCACAACAGGAACTGGCGCCCAGCAACAGGGCGCCTAGTGAAACAGCAACAACATCAGACTTGGCGCCCAGGAGCAGGGCGCCTAGGGCAACAGCAGCAACAACAGAATTGGCGCCCAGGGGCAGGGCACCTAGCAGCAACACAGGAAATGGCGCCCAGGAGCAAGGCGCCCAGCAACAACAACATCCCAGAGACTGGCGCCCAGGAGCAAGGCGCCCAGCAACCACATCACAGAAGCTGGCGCCCAGGAGCAGGGCGCCTTCACAGGCAACAGAACGTGACACAGGCTTGGCGCCCAGGAGCAGGGCGCCGTTTCCAGCAACCAAGACAGCAGCAACAACATAGACATGGCGCCCAGGAGCAGGGCGCCTTTTCCAGCAACTAAGACAACATCACCAAATTGCACCAAACACCAACTTTCACCATGATCAATCACCAAATTCCAATTACAATCATCAAGAACACATTGAAACATCAATAAATCAACACCAACAAGATCAAAGGAACGACATAGGTCCTATTTCCCACATAACCCCCATCATGCACCCTATTATAAAGTAGAACCCACCCTTACCTTAGAGTTGCCGAATGCGAGATCTCCTTGCACGAAAACTCCAAAGAACCACTGCAACAGAGCTCTTCCCTTCCTTCTCCTTGGTGCACCGTTTCCCTCTCTCCCCTCTTCGCAAATCTCTCTTTCTTTTTCTTTTCTCCAAGAATGTGCAAAATGACTAAACCCTACCCAATACTCTCCTTCATGCGCCTTGGCCATTGGGCTTTTGGATCACGGACCCCCGTCCACTACTCAGCCTAATTACTAAACATCACTCCCTGATTTAAATAAAACATCATATTATTATTTTAATATAACTATACCAATATAATACCTAGATAATTTAATTAAATAAATAATTAAATTATTTGGGCGTTACAACCACAGTGGGAGTGCCACTCCAGGCGTTATCCCGATCTCGTTCCTATGGCTCCGAGAGGCAGACCACCCCGCCAGAGGAACCCGCTCTTGCAAAACGTGGTTGGTACCCCTGACCAACCACAACCGACCCCAGAGGGTGTTCCGATTACCTCAGAGAACACTGTTCAGAGCACACCCTCTGGACCGGCCACTCAGGCAAACATCGTACTACCGCCCAATGCCGTACAGCAGATTCTGGAAATACTGACTCAAGTGACTTCAGGACGGGCGAACGTCACACCCGAAAGAAGGAATCCATCTAGGCGACGTAGATCACCTACAAGAAGGTATCTCGTCCACCGGTCCCCACCTCGACGAAGGATTCAAGGAGGGACTCTGACGCCACATAGAACCACACCCTTCTCGACCAATCCTACTTATTGGCCAGAAGAGCCCTCTTACCAAGAATCTTCATACGACTCCTCTGGGTCACCCACTCGATCGAGAAGCAGGTCATCTGCCGATATGCACGTTCTCATTGGTATGTGGATGTGACCTTTTACCCGAGACATTGACGAGTATCCCGTCCCTCGTGCCCTCGAAAAACCCCCGTCGGACTTGAGAATGTATGACGGCGTCAAAGATCCAAATGCCCACCTGAGATACTTTGATTTGATGATGCA
Source organism: Astragalus membranaceus (assembly GCA_039519185.1). Lineage (NCBI taxonomy): Eukaryota > Viridiplantae > Streptophyta > Magnoliopsida > Fabales > Fabaceae > Astragalus > Astragalus membranaceus. Next base: position 64,969,846 of record CM076849.1, read on the forward strand.
ATACCGGGGAGCGTACGGGCCAGTAAAGTGCAAGATATTTCCCCTAACCTTGGAGGGGCCAGCCTTGGAATGGTTCACGAAATTGAGGTCGTACACCATCTCATCCTGGGAACAGCTCGCCAGGGTTTTTTCCGCCTGTTTTACATCTTCGAGGGTGAAACCCAAGTCACACGCAATCCCGAAAGCGATCAGACAGGAACCTGGTTAAACACTCCACGACTATGTAGAGCGGTTTAACAAAGAGGCTGCCAATGTAAGAGGACTGGAGGACGACATGAGACTGTGGTTCCTCTGGGACGGACTTCGTACAGGCACTTTGTTCGAAATTGAAGTAGGCGTAAACGAACCGCCCGATTTGAAAACTTTCCTCCGCAGATCTCAGAGATTCATGAACTATGAAGAGAGGGCAATGGCAACGCAAGCCCTCGTGGGGGAACGATTAAATAAAACCAAGGGGAGCGTGACCAGAGATCGAGAAGGGATATCCAGGAGTTCCCTTTAGGGACTTCAAACCCAGAAAGTTCCCAGACCGCACTAAGCTTAACACGTCCTACGCCCAGATTCTAAATGAATGTGCGAATACAGAATTCAAAAATATGAGGAGACCTGAACCAATGGTCCTTAAAGAAGGACAACGCCCGCCCCATAAATACTGCCGCTATCACCGCAGTAACGGGTATGACACCAACAACTGTATGGCCTTGAAGGATGATATAGAAGACCTCATCAGAAAGGGAAAGCTTACCCAATACGTTAAGAAGGGACAGACAGATGAACGAGATGATAAGCCAGTAACTGGCTCTCCTCGAAGAAGACATCATTCAACGAAAGGTCCAAAACAAGAGAGAAGGAGGACAATGAGGCTGAGGCACTACCAAAATCTAAAGGGCGCCAAATCGCTATGGTGATTATCGGGGGATTCCCTAGTAATGAAAGGGAAACTAACAAGTCCATGAAAAGAAGATGGAAAGAAATTATGAGCGTCGCTTATACATCCATTCCCAGGGTTATCACAAAGAGACCGCCTATATCCTTTGAGGACAACGACTTGCTAGATGGAAAGTCAAACAAACAGATTCCACTACTAATAGTTGCTGTCATGGCCAATGTGGAGGTTAGGAGGATCTTGGTCGACCAAGGGAGCTCAGGCGACATCGTTTTTGAAGACCTCCTGGACGTGTTGAAAATTTTTAGAGAAGATCTAAGAACTTACAGGGGATCAGATTTGACCGGCTTCCATGGGACATCCACAGCACCACTCGGGCGCATCGAGTTAATGGTCACCTTTGGGGACGACAGTGAAGAAAAACCATTGTGCAGAACAGTAAAAACCGACTTCCTAGTGCTACCGATAAGATCAGTTTATCAATGTATAATTGGTCGACCAACCTTGGGATGACTTGAAGCAGTCCCCTCTACCGTCCACCAAGCCGGCCTCCTCTCAAACAAAGAGGACGTTCTATATGAGTTTGAAGGAGCCGGGGGAACGAGAAACAAAAGGAGCGAATAAACCTAGAGAAGAAGGAAACGAAGTCAACTTGACCGACCTGGATGCTCGTTACGATCCTGATAGCGAGGTAAAGGAGGAGGACGACCTCCTGACCAGAGAGCTGAAGAAGCGAATTAAGAGGCCAGAGCCTGATGGACAATTCACTCAAATCCAGCTGGGGAACGATCCCCAGAAAACAATAAAGATCGGGATCGATCTCCCGGAAGAAGTACGAACACAACTCGTCCAATGTCTGAGGAACCATTCCGACTTGTTTGCCTGGAGCGTGGCCGATATGCCGGGGATCCCGCCCGAGGTAGCCTGCCACCACTTGGCTGTCGACCCGTCAGTTAGGTGGGTTTCTCAATGGAGGCGCGTTCAGAAAGAGGAAAAGGCACAAGCTGCCGTAAAGGCCGTCGAAGACTTGATCGAGGCAGGCTTCATCAAAGAGATCAAATATATCACATGGTTATCAAACGTGGTTCTAGTCAAGAAAGTCAATGGGAACTGGAGCATGTGTGTAGATTACACCGACCTCAATCACGCATGTCCTAAACCCTGAGAAATGCACGTTTGGAGTAAGGGCGGGAAAATTTTTAGGCTTCTACCTAACGAAAAGAGGAATTGAGGCCAACCCGGATAAATGTCGAGTTGTGACTGAAATGAGGCCACCCACTACCAAAAAAGAAATACAGAAATTAAACGGGATGGTGGCCGCCCTTTCACGATTCATTGCCCAAGCAGCCAACAAGTCGCTCCCACTTTTTAAACTGCTCAAGAAGGAGACAGAGTTTGAATGGTCGCCTGCGTGCGATCAGGCTCTAGATCAGCTGAAGGCCGCTCTACTGCAACCTCATGTACTGACAACACCAGAGCCAGGAGAAACTTTGTACCTCTACCTAGCGATCACCGACGAGGCACTGGCCGCAGTATTGATACGGGAAGGCGACTCCCAGCAAAATCCTATGTATTTTATCAGTAAAGCCCTTCAAGGTCCTGAGTTCATGTACCATAAAATTGAAAAGTTGGCCCTGGCATTGGTTGTGGCCGCTCGAAGATTAAGGGCATACTTTGTGGCCCATCAGATCGTCTTGAGGACGGACCAGCCCATACGGCAAATCCTCCACAGGCCGGACCTAGCAGGAAGAATGATAAAGTGGGTGATTGAGCTATCGGAGTTTGGCCTCAAATATGAACCCAGGTCGGCCACTAAAACTCAAGCATTGGCCGACTTTCTGGCTGAGATGACCCCAATCCCTGCAACGGTAATGCCAGTTTGGACCTTACATGTGGACGGCTCGACAAACAGCAGAGGTAGTGGGGCGGGCTTGATTCTTGAGAACACTGAGGGAACGACTATCGAAGTGGCTTTGACTATCTCTTTTTCAACGTCCAACAACCAGGCGGAGTACGAAGCATGTATTGTTGGACTTTTGCTTGCCCGCGAGTTCATTGTAAAGAGAGTAGAGCTGCACTCAGACTCACTCCTGGCTATATCCCAAATCAAAGAAGTGTTTGATGCCAAGGACGTAATCTTGCAATGGTATCTGGCAGGAGTGAGAGAACTACTCGGACACTTTGAATACGCAGCAGTGAAGCACGTCCCTCGATCAGAAAACGTTAGGGCGGACATATTATCAAAGTTGGCCAGCACGAAAAACCCTGGGAACCATAGAAGCGTCATTCAAAAAGTCCTACTTCAACCCAGTGTACGACTAGACACCGCTTTGCCTTCGGATATTTGCATGGTCGATCTAGAAGATTGCTGGATCGACCTCATCATCAGATACATTAGAGATGGAGAAGAACCAGGCGACCGTAAAAAAGCTACCTTAATACGCAGGCGAGGAGCATTGCACTCGGTGATTGAGGGGAAGCTGTTTCGAAGAGGATTCTCCATATCCCTCTTGAAATGTCTCCCCCCAGAAGAGGATAGTTATGTCTTAAGGGGGATACATGAGGGGATTTGTGGAAACCACCTTGGAGCTCGAGCTTTAGCAAAAAAGGCATTAAGAGCGGGATACTACTGGCCCACAATGGAGGACGACGCAAAAAATCTAGTAAAGAAATGTGATAAGTGCCAGCGACACGCAGACATTCATGTCGCTCCCCCGGTCGAACTCAACGGCATGACCGCGCCATGGCCGTTTGCATGGTGGGGGATCGATCTCTTGGGTCCGTTTGCATTCGCTCAAGGGCAATTCAAATACTTGATTGTTGCGGTGGATTATTTCACCAAGTGGGTGGAAGCCGAACCTCTGGCTACCATCACGTCCAGGAACTGTCTGAAGTTTTTCAAGAAAAACATCCTCACCCGTTTCGGGATTCATGAAGTACTGGTCTCGGATAACGGTACCCAGTTTACGGATAAAAACTTTCAAGAGTACGTGACCGATCTAGGAGTGAAGCAGCGCTTCACCTCAGTTGAGCACCCCCAGACCAACGGTCAGACGGAGGCCGCCAACAGAGTGATCTTGCGCGGGCTGAGGAGGCGGTTAGATGAGGCAAAAGGAAAGTGGGCAGAAGAACTCCCACACGTATTATAGGCGTACAGAACAACCCCCAACTCTACCACAGGCGAGTCTCCTTTCAAATTAGTATATGGCACGGAAGCGGTTATCCCAGTCGAGATCGGGGAACTGACCTGGAGAACAACAAACCCCAAGCCTCTCCAAGAAAATCATGAGGCAATCAGGGAAGAACTAGATTTAATCGAAGAACTGCGTCCACAGGCCGCCCTAAGAGAAGCGCTGATCAAGCAAGCACTGGCCACTAGGCACAACGCCAAGGTCGTCCCAAGAGATTTTGCACTAGGACAGTGTAATACCCCAATTTTGTCCGCCCAAGTCAAAAAAACATTTTTCAGAAAAATGGAAGCAATAAGGTAATTCATAATGTGTGGAAAACAGTGGATTGGTGCATTTATGTGTGTTCGTCCCTTATTTCGCATTTTTATTTGAATTACGCGCGCGCGCCAGTAGTAACTGCGTAAGCTGCCCTGTACCCCGTCATTGGGCACGTGTCTGTATTTTCATAAAAAAAAAGGCCATTTATTGATCATTATTAATTTTTGGCACCCAAAAACATTTTTCTTAATTTTTAGGAATTTTAGGAAATAAAATAGTGCATATTTTTGCATTTTTGGGCATTTAAATAAAAGCGAATTAATTATTTTTGGACCAAGACCAGGTCAAGGACGTGGCATACATGTTACTCTACCAAGGGTAATTTTTGTATAATTTTTGGAAAAAAAGTCCTAGTCCAAAATAATTAAAAATGCATTTTCCCCATTTTTAGTGCATAAAAAAACCCAAAAAAGACCATTAAATATTCCCCAATTACTAAATGACAATTTTTATTGCCTAGAATAATTAGAGGGGATATTTTATGGTGCTCAAATATATATGACACTTTTTAATAGGTGCACCTTCACTTCCATGCCCAAAATTCAAAACTCAAAAAAAAGGAAGTGTCCTCAATAAGACAAAAGACCAAAAACAAGTTTTTTTTCCTCCTCTCCCTCCACAATTTCGAATTCCTTATCTCTCTCTCTCTCCAAAATTTCTTCACACTCTTCTATTCCTTATTCCTTAAGAATATGCTTTGTACTATCCTTAATTTTTCCCTTTTTGGTGACCATCACTCACTCCCACATAGATTTATGCCCTCTTTTGTAAATTACCCCACCCATTTATACCCACCTCTTCACAAGAAAATACAAAATTACTTCTTTGGTAATATTCCATCTCAATTATACCCTTAACCCTATTTTTACCTCACATCACATATGAGCCTCCATTCCCAAAATAGGACAAGTTTTTTTTCACGGGTAAAATATGTTTTTAGTCCCTACAAAATCGGATTCTTCTAAGTTTAGTCCCTACATTAACGAAATAGGCGTTTTGGTCCTCATATTTTTTTTCCGTTTTCAATTTTAGTCCCTCATGACTTTTCATAGCACTTCAAAACTTTTAATAGCGCTTATAAAAGGTCAAAAAAGCGCTATTAAAAGTTTTGAAGCGCTATTAAAAGTCATGAGGGACTAAAATTGAAAACGGCAAAAAAAGATGAGGACCAAAACGCCTATTTCGTTAATGTAAGGACTAAACTTAGAAGGAGCCGATTTTGTAGGGACTAAAAACATATTTAACCCTTTTTCACACAAGCTCTCCCTCCCTCTCTCCTTGGTGTCGCCCACTCCTTCACTCCCTCACTCTCATTTTTGTGTTTTCTCACTACCCACAATCCAAGTGATCTCTAATCCTAGCCCTTCATTCAAATTTAAAACCCAATCCTAGAGCACCTAGTAAAGAACAATGACCTAATTACCCCTAGACCTAAAACAACTCTATAAATACCCTCTCATTTCCACACATGAGCATCTTTTGCTTCTCATTTTTCCTACACTAAAACCCTAGCACACAAAAATCCCTCCCTCTTTCCTTTCAAGGCCGTAGCCTCTTCTCCCTCTCCTCCATCCATCTTTTTCATTTCCTTCCACCCAAACACCACCACTCCACCTCATTTGCATCCTTCTTTCACATACTCCCTCCATTTCTCATTCAAAGTTCAAGCATCATCACCAAGTGGGGTTGATCATCATATTTGCGTGGGTATTTCTTTGAAGAACCTTGGAGCTTTGTTGATTTGTGTCTAGTTTCATCTTCTCATCTCACTTTCTAACTTGGAGTTAAGGTAAAATCCTTAAAACCTTGCATCATATTTGAGTTCTTGCCTCAAAAATGTAAAATCATTCATCCTATCATCTTCATATCCTCATATTGTTGATTGTTGTTGGTGAGAAGTGTCATAAGCACTTTGACAAGAACTTTGGGAGGCTTGGGTGCTTATGGTGCTTCTCACCCTTGAATGATTGATGATTTGTGTTGATTTGGATCTTGACCCTTGCATTTCATGAAATAAAATGTTGTTTTATGACATATTATGTTTCGCATACTTGTAGAAAAATAGGGTTTATGTTAGTTTTGTGCATTTCTTTGCCTAATCACATGAATCTTTACCAAAAATTGTAATCTAGCTCGTTTTCTCATATTATCTCACTTGCTTTCAAAAATAAATGGGTTCTTGGTTATGTATTTGGGCCGCATATTGTGAATAAATAGGGTTTTTATATGTTTGCTCATCATTTTAAGTTGATGATAGGCAGTATGACTCTCACTTGTGCCTAGTGCGCCTTGCTTAAAGTGATGAGGATTGTTCTATATGATTCAACCCTTTTAGTTTGTCCTAATTTAGGGTTCGTGTAGGTTTTGTAAAGGATAGGTTGTCCTAATCTTGATGCATCCTCACTTGCAATTGTGGTGTTGGTTCTTGGAGTTTGTGTAGGTTTTGGCAAGGGATGGACTAACTCTAGTCTTGATGCATTCTCACTTGTTAATGTAAGTAATTGCAAAGGATAGGCTAGCCCCCTAGTCTTGATGCACATGTATTCTTATTCATTTATACTTGTTTTTGTGCTTGCTATGCGATTAAGTATTGAATTGGTGTTCACGATTTGCTTGCTTGTTTTGATGACCGCATTGACTTTGTAATCCGTCTTCAAAGTTCAAAATCTTTGTTACTCGTTAGTAACACCTCAAAACCAAGTCGCATTCAAATTATACTACATTTTGTTACTCGTTAGTAACATTTACAATTTCAAATCTTTTTCATAACCAAGAACATTTTCAAACATCAAAAAGCCATCTCACAAACCAAAAATCAATTCGATTGCGAAAACCCTTTTGATTACCAAAAGTAGGAACCAATTATCATTAATGATCACTCGCGCCGTTGCCGTTTGGTTGTTAACGATAATTTCATTTTCAAAGGAATTAGTAGTGTGACCACTCTAAACCGTTGGTGTTTGGTCTTCATGAACACTCCAACTTAAATAAAACCAATTGTCCTCGATGATCATTCGCGCCGTTGCCGTTTGTTGTTAATGACGATTGCATTCTCAAAAGAGTTAGTAGCGCGGCCACTCTAAACCGTTGTTGTTTGGTCATCGCGAACATTCGAATCAAAAGCAAAACCGATTATCATTAATGATCACTCGCGCCATTGCCGTTTGGTTGTTAATGTTGATTTCATTTTCAAAAGAGTTAGTAGTGTGACCACTCTAAACCGTTGTTGCTTGGTCATCGCGAATCCTCATCCCTATTGTGAAAACTCGCCTAAACAAGATAAAAGACAAAAACCTTTTTTCAGGACAAACCAGAACTACGTAGCTTTGAATTCTCCATCGCACCAGGAGATACGTAGGAGCGGATACTCTCCGTCAAGCACAACAAATCCAAAACATTTTTCCTTTCAAAAACCAAACACTTGTCCAAAATAAAACATTTTTCAAAAAACAAGAACTACGTAGCTTTGAATTCTCCATCGCACCGGGAGATACGTAGGAGCGAGCGGCTAACTCTCGTCAAGCGCCAAAAATAAAAATTTTCATTAAGTCTTCCCATTCCCTTTGAGGCAAATTTAAGTATTTTCCAAATCAACACTTAAAACCACACGTTTAATTAAAGGTTCCCTTTCGGTAGAAAGGAGGTGTGGGGTGCTAATACCTTCCCCATACCTAACCGACCCCCGAACCCAAATCCTCCGGTTTTCCAAAAGGCCATCCGCTTTCCAAAAAGGTTTTTCTTCAATATTTTCCTTATAAAAAATGTTGGTGGCGACTCTAAAATCACGTTGTGCGAAGAAAAATCCCTCCAAGGATTTTTTGGGGTGCGACAGCTGGTGACTTCACTAGGGACGTTTCCTTTTTAACTGGGTCAAGCCTAATTAATTAAATGTGTGGTTTGTGTTATTGATTTGATTTGGATACCTTGTTTGCTTCTATCCCTTTCAGTTTCCTTTTCTTTCTTATCATGTTGTATGCATGTGTATTTGTTTTCTTTTCTTCCATGTTTGTTTTTCCTTCCTCCTCCTTGCTTATGTGCTTAGTACCCTCATGCATTTCCCCAATCCCAATCATGTTCCCTTCTTCTTTGCTCCCTTTTTTCAAGGTAAGCTCATGCATTTCTCCCCAATTCTATCATGATCCCCTCTTCTTGGCTCCCTTTCTTGAGGTAAGCAATGCACTTTATTGTTGTTGAAACCCTAGGCTAGCTTATTTGATATTAAACCCTAGGGTAGACAACATGTTATTGCTTGCTTTTGTATGGACTGTTCTGGGTTTTCATTTGCAGGTGGGGTGATATGTGTTGGGTAGTTTTAAGTGGTATGTCCTTGCCACACACACTCATACCCTTATGATTATGTGCTTTGAGAGGGGCCTAAAACCCAAGGTCTGACAAAACTCAGGAGAGTGGAAATGAGTAATGACTGGCAATTGGACCATTGTCCTTCTGACTCTCCCGAAAGTTTCAGCCAGAGTATGCTCTTTTATGGTACCTCACACCAGATGGCATTCCATCGTTGTGGGTGTTATCATGAGAGAGATTTAGCTCTGGTAGCCATTGTGAGGAAGTGTTTAGAACTACATGGGAGGATCCCTTTTGAGTTGCCTTAGAGCCTAGGTTCCCCCACCTTTTGTAGGACACAAGGGCATACAAATTGTATGTTGCATTGTAGTTTAGGCATGTCTTTCCTAAAAGAAAAAAGAAGAAGATTTTCAAAAGAGAAAAAGAAGAAAGAGTTGCTGTTGTAGCCTCTCTTTTGCCGGTCCGTGCGAAGTGACATATGGCCCACTTTATTTTCAAAAAAGGGAGAAAGAGTTACCGCTGTAGCCTTTCTCTTACCGGTCCATATGAAATAACGTACGGCCCGCATTTTCCAAAAAAAAAATTGAATCACTGCCAATAAGGACTTTTCTCTAAGTTGCATAAGCATAAAACATCATCATCATTTGCATACATCTTTTGCATAAAACATACATTTTCGACAATTTTCGCATGCATCTTTGCATTTCATCATGGTTTTCTTGCTGAGGATCATAAGTAATAAGAAATCTTGTCATAGATACGACATGGAATCCAGAAGAGAAACGGTGTATACTCCAAGGTACCCAGCTGTAAGCAAGGTAGATGTGACTAGTCTGAAGAAGTGTGTTGCATTGATGGGACCGATTGAGCGGGGATCTTTTGATAGTGCCTTTGGGAATCTCCGGAAGTTGTTGTTGCTAGAGGTGCAGACTGAGGCTATTGTGGCTCTGAGTAGATTCTATGACTCTGAAATCAGGTGCTTTCTTTTCAAAAAATTTCAAATGGCTCCCACATTGGAAGAATATCAGCAGATTTTGGGGTTTACTCAGACAGAAGCTGTCCCTTACCGGTATCAAGAACAGTACTACACAGATGAGAGGTTTGCTGCATTGTTACAAGTGAGCGTAAAGGATCTGAAACTCCAAAAGCAGAAGAGAAACAATGTGATAGGTTTCCCGCAGAGCTACCTTGAGGGTTTAATGGAAGCCTATGCCAGAAGTAAAAATTGGGTTGTCTTCAAGCAAGTCCTAGCCTTAACAATCTTCGGGGTTGTTCTCTTCCCGCAGATCGAGAAACATGTGGATGTGACTGTCATTGGCATCTTCTTAGCTTTTCAAAATGAGAAGAGCCCTATCAATCCAATTCCTGCAATCCTTGCTGACACCTATTCTGCTCTTACTCATCATTGTGACTTGAGAAGGAATAAAATCTCTTGCTCTTCTCACCTGTTGTATGCTTGGCTTCTTATTCATGCTTTCACCAATCCAGTACGAGTGGAAAAGTTGATTGACTATGCTATAACTTGTGAGGTGAAAGCTATGAGTATTCAAGAGTGGATCCAAATTTTAGGGGGCCTAGATGAGCACTCAGTCCGTTGGTATCTTCCATCATGCTGGGGGGATAGACCTGAGGTAGTCTTCCGTTGCGGTGGTTTTCAGAATGTTCCACTGATGGGCACTAAAGGATGCATCAACTACAACTCGTCTCTGACTCTGAGGCAATTGGGATATCCGATGAAGAATTCGCTTACTAAAGAGATGTTATTCCCATTTTACATCTTTGAAGGAGGTCCAAAAGATGACAGTTTTCTTAGAAAGGTCTTGCAAGCATGGGGTACGGTGATTCGTAGGGGAAAAGTAGAGCTTGCTCAGAGGACTAGTGGTATTACATTCACTCAGTGGCTTGGAAAAAGGATCCAGAGTTTTCAATTGCCTTACCAAAAAGCATTGCAAGTTGAGAGGGAAGACGCTAGTGTTCCTATTGTCGAAGAGTTAGGCGAGGTCAAGTTGGCTCTGATGAAGGCAGAGGAAGAGAAGAGATCTTTGCGAGCGGAGATAGAGAAGATGGCTCTGAAGAACAAAAGATTGGAAGAAGAGAGTGCTCTCAAGTCTGCTGCTATTGAGGAGTTCAGTCAGAAACTAAAAGGGGAAGAGAAGAGTAAGTTAGAAGTTCAAAGGTATCTGCAAGGAGCCAAGGAGGAAATTAAGAGGCGAAGCTTGAAAGAGAAGAAGGCCATTGAAGAAGCCAATCAGTGGAAAGAATTATGCGATGAGGCAAAAATGAAAGGGAGAACTGCGAAAAGCTTGCTTGCCAAGTCAAAAAGAGAATCCCGCATGCTACAAGCTGAATGGGAGAGTAAGTTAGACAGTGTTGTGCAAGAGAGAGACTCATTTGAGAACATCCTCAGAGAATGTCGGCGGGCCCTGAGAGCAGAACGAGAGGATTCTGATGAGTTGAAGAGGAATCTTCGTTACATCAGCGATGCATACCGGCAAGTGAGGGATGAAATTCAGTATTGGGAACATCGCTATGTTGAGCTGCTCGGTAGGATTGAAGAGCAGGCAGTCATCATTGAGCTGAGGGATGAAGTTCAACACTGGAAGGATAGGTTCTCCAAGCTATCAGAGTTGGCCAACCAGGCTCTTGCGGATGTGCCCAAGAAATTAAGAAAAGCTGAAATTGAGATGCATCCCCTCAACACCCCGCTTGAGGTGTACAAATTTGTGGAGTACTGCAGAGCCCTAGTTGAGGAAGCCAAAGAGAAAACCAGAAGTACCTCTACCAACAGCAAAAGGAAAAGGAGTGGAAATTTCAAAGCTCTTTGTATTTGAGCTTCCTTATTGCAATTTTCCATTCTTGTTTTTATTGTACTTTTCCTTTTTCAATCGTTGTATCAGAATATTGTACTTTTGGATTCAGAATTTGAAGCATTTTGTTTAAATACAAATGCATGGAATACACCTGTTTCGCTTCCAGATTCCAATTTCATTATGATCCAAAAAAGTAATATAATGATAAAAATAATCAAAGATCTACCTGCGTATCTATGACAAGACATAATACACTGCGATTCTCGGCCCAAAACAAATCAAACATGCATTCATTCGCATTGCATTCATTTATTCATTCTTGTGTTCATAAGCGTGTTCCGTCAACAGAAAGTCAGGCAAGCTGGTTAGTCATCGCTATTGGACGCGTCTGCAGGTAAGAAACATGGAAAACAATCAAGGCGACGCTGATCAGGGCAATCCACAGCCACATCAGAATGACAGAATTCCAGGAGGTCCGAATCCTAATGGTCAGGGTCAGCATGGTCAGAATCAAGGGAATCAAGTCATTCAAGCTGAGATGGAAGTCATAAAGGCTCAAATGGCGGAGGTCATAAGAGTGCTGGGTGCCTTAAGAGATGCTGGCACGGCTGAAGCTACTGCTGCTGGGGTAAACAATCCTCCTCCCCCTCCTGGGTCTGGGATCTCTCAAGCCCTTCAAGCTGTGCAATGGCCTCCCTATGGTCTCCCACTAGGCTATACGCCTCCTGCTGCTGATGCAAACCCTGGAGGAGATCCTTCAGGAACCGCGGGGCAGGCTTAGCCTGACATAGTTGTGAATGAAGTTGGAACGGGGACGCCTCAAGCCCAGATTCAGATCCCAATCCCTGCTACTGCTCCAGGAACTCCGGCGGGTTTCAATTCGCCAATAACGGTTCACCCACAAGTACGGGGGCCAATTCCTCAGAATGTTGCTCACCCACACATGACTCCGGCCGTGGTATCAATGAATAACCCTCACTATGGTGCCGGTGGTTTCCCACAGAATTACCCTGCTGAAGCTAGAAGTCAGTATCAGATGCTAGAAGAGAGATTAAGAGCTGTTGAAGGAGCAGGTTCCCGGGCCAGAAATGCCCATGAGCTGTGCTTGGTCCCTAATCTAGTCCTGCCTCCCAAGTTCAAAGCACCAACTTTTGACAAATACAGAGGGACGACTTTCCCAGTCAGTCATGTGACAATGTACTGCCGGAAAATGACTGCCCATGCCCGTGATGATAACCTGATGATGCATTGCTTTCAGGAAAGTTTAGCCGGAGCTCCCCTTGACTGGTACAAGCAGTTGGAGCCAACCAATATCCGCTGCTGGATAGACATGGCGGATGCTTTTATTCGTCAATACCAGTACAACAATGATTTGGCTCCGGACAGGACTCAGCTATAATGCATGTCTAAGAAGGATAATGAGTCGTTCAAGGAGTGCGCTCAGAGGTGGAGGAACCTCGCTGCTCAAGTAAAACCCCCTCTACTGGACAAAGAAATGGTCCACATGTTTATGGAAACCCTTCCCGCGTTGTATTATGATAGGTTGGTTGGCAGCATAGCCTCGAATTTCTCTGAGATGGTCGTGACAGGAGAAAGAGTAGAGAACGGCATGCGCAGCGAAAGAATAGCTCATGGCCCAACACCTCCTTCCAGTCAGAAAAAGCCTTTTTCTGGATCCCACAAGAAGAAAGAGGGTGAAACCAATGCAATTATCAGAGCCAGTGGTCCATCACACAGCAATCCTCCGCAAGCTATTCCGGTTCCTCCTCAGGCACCACCTGCACAGCCATTTCAGTCAAACCACCAGTACCCGAACTACAGTGAAAGGAAGCCTGTTGTCTTCGATCCTATTCCCATGTCCTACACGGACTTGTTCAATTATCTCATCGCCAATAAAGTAATCAATACTCGTCAAATGAAGCCATACCAGCCTCCCTATCCCAGAGGATATAATGCAAATACTACCTGCGCCTTTCATTCCGGAGCAGTAGGTCATGTGGTGGAGGATTGTAAGGCATTCAAGTACGTGGTGCAAGACTTGATTGATGCGAAGAGCATATCATTTCAGCAACCCAATGTAACCATCAATCCGTTGCCAGGGCACGGAGGATCTTCTGCCAATGCCATTGACGATCAGGGTGGTCAGTGTTTGATTAGAGAGGTTGATTGCATTCAGATGCCTCTGGATGTCATCCATGCTGAATTATGCCGTCTTGGTGTTATCAAAGAGAGGTGTGCTAGGAAAGACACTTGTGATAATCCTCGCTGTATCGGGACATGTGAAGGCTTTAAACCAATTCTCCAAGATCTCTTAGATACACACCTGGTCCAAGTGGGAATTCAGGAAAAGGAAGAAAGTGTATCTACCTTGCATTCAGGCAACGGAGGCTTCAGGAGACCGATTGAAATCCCCTGTAGTCTGAATTCCAGCCCAGCTGTGACGAGACCTTCGACTGTTGTTATTCCAGTACCCGCTGTTACCCCTAGTAGAGAGACTAGGATGATTCCATGGAGCTGCAATGTGCAGATGCAAGCGGAGGTCCCTAAGGGCACTTTGGATATAACTAACATCGCTGGGAGTAGCGGCATTACAAGGAGTGGAAGGTTGGATGCTCCTGAAAACCTCAGAGGAGAGCAATCAAAAACAGATGAAGAAAGGGCCCGTAAGGGAAAAGACAAAGAAACTGTAGAAGTCAGAAGGGTATCAGACAAAGAAGACTAAAGAATTCCTGAAAGTAATGAAACAGAGTGAATATTGGGTGGTAGATCAGCTGAGTCAAAATCCATCCAAGATCTCAATGCTCTCTTTGTTGCTTAGTTTAGAGGAACATCGTGCTGCTCTGTTGAAGATCTTGAATGAAGCCCACGTCTCCCATCACATTACAGTAAACCAGCTTGATGGTATTGTTGGCAACATTGTAGCATCCAATTACTTGACTTTCTCAGACACTGAGCTTCCTCCGGCGGGAAAGGATCATAATCAAGCTCTTCACATCTCAGTCAAGTGTGGGGGATATACTTTCCAGGGTGCTCATTGATAATGGCTCATCCTTGAATGTGCTGCCTAAGTCTACAATGAATAAGCTGAATGTAGACTGCTCATATCTGAAGCCGAGCTCTACCTTGGTCAAAGCATTTGATGGGTCAGTGAAGGAAGTTTTTGGAGAAGTAGAAGTGCCGCTGCAGGTAGGCCCCGAAGTGTTTTATGTCATCTTCCAAGTGATGGACATCAGTTCCTCCTACAGTTGCCTGCTAGGACGTCCTTGGATACATGCTGCTGGGGCAGTGCCATCCTCGCTTCATCAGAAACTCAAGTTTGTGGCTGAGGGAAAGCTGATAGTGATCTACGGAGAGGAAGAAACATTGATAAATCGATCACCACCTGAATATTATGTGGAAGCAGCGGAAGAGTCCTTTGAGACTGCCTTCCAAGGGTTGGAGATCTCAAACGCTGTCTTCGTTGAAAGTGAGCCTCTGTGGAAGCCTAAGTGGTCCAAGGCTGACATGATGATTGCAAAGGTGATGCTAGGACATGGGTATCAGGTCGGTAAGGGCCTAGGAAAAGCTGCTCAAGGAATTGTAACACCTGTCCAGTTGAGAGGAAACATTGAAAGGCTCGGTATTGGGTACATCCCAAGTCTTGCTGATCGGGAAAGGCTGGCATCTGACAGGATGGAGAAATGGCTGGCCAAACTCAGAGGAAGGGCACCCAATCAGGGAAGGATGGTCATCGCTAACCTTAAGAACAACTTCCGGAGTGCCGGCATGCTGAACCCTGACCAGGTTAATGTGGTTGAAGAAGGATCAAGCTCGAGTGGCTGTGCTGTCAGCATGGTGCGCTGCTGTGCTGCTGGAGAGAAGCCGCAAAACTAGGAGATCATGGATTTCCCCGTATTTTTCAATTTAAAGTAATTATCGTTGTAATATAGATCCCCCGGCTCTGCCCAAGGCCTTGGAATATTTCATTCGGGCACGCATGTTTTCGTCAAAACTCATCAATCAATAAAGTGTTATTTTGAATTTTCAATAAAATTTCTGTCTTCATCTCTTATTTGTGTGCCTTTTCTTTGTTTTTATTCGCCACTCCATTTTAATGCAGATCAAAAATAGTCTCTGAAAGTAATAATGCCCATAACTCATACTGTGACTTTGATTACCCGGTTAATCAAGCCGAGGAAGATGTTGAGGATGATTGGGATGCTCCTCCGGAAATCATGAGAATGGTAGAACAAGAAGAAAAGGTCATTGAGCCCCATGGGGAGTCTACAGAAATGGTCAATTTGGGTACTAAGGAAGACAGAAAAGAGGTCAAGGTTGGTACTGCAATGGGGGATAGAGAGCGCAAAAAGTTGATTCAGCTCCTGCTTGGTACTGAAATGGTTAATTTGGATACTCCTCCGCAAAAAGATGAAAGGTGGAGAGTGTTGTTTGACGGTGCCTCTAACATGTGGGGGCACGGGGTCGGAGCGGTACTGATCTCTCCAGACAACCGCTTCATACCATTCACTGCCAGATTAAGTTTCTATGTCACAAACAATATTGCAGAGTATGAAGCGTGTATCCTGGGTATCCAGGCAGCTCTCGATTGGAAAGTCAAGAGGCTCGACGTGTACGGAGATTCAACTCTAGTTTTCCACCAGGTAAAAGGAGATTGGGAAACAAGAAATCCTGATTTGATTCCTTACCGTGACTATATTCAAGAATTAATCAAGCCCTTTGAGGAAATCAGTTTGCAGCACATACCCCGCAGCGAGAATCAGTTGGCAGATGCCTTGGCAACTTTGTCTTCTATGTTCAACGTCAACTGTGACAAAAGTTTGACGACTGTCAGAATCCAGCACAGAGGTCAACCTGCTTATCACTACTGCATGGCAGTCGAAGAGGAATCAGATAGTAAGCCTTGGTACCATGACATCAAGCAGTACATCACAAACAGAGAGTATCCTCCCGGAGCTACAGAGAATGACAAGAGAACACTCAGGAGGCTATCAGCAGGTTTCTTCTTGAGTGGAGACGTCCTTTACAAGAGAAACCATGACTTGGTACTCCTCAGGTGTGTAACAAGAGAAGAATCAGTAAAGATTATGCGAGATGTTCATGAGGGCTCATTTGGGGTTCATTCCAGCGGGCACGCAATGGCTAGAAAAATCTTGAGAGCGGGTTACTACGGGTTGCAGATGGAATCAGACTGTTACAATTTTGTGAGTAGATGCCATAAATGTCAAATCTATGCAGATCACACTCATGTACCTCCAACTTCTCTGAATGTCTTGAGTGCACCATGGCCATTCTCAATGTGGGGCATGGACATCATTGGTCCCATTGAACCCAAAGCTTCAAATGGCCACTGTTTCATTCTGTTTCTATTGACCACTTCACTAAGTGGGTGGAGGCTGCTTCTTATCCCAATGTAACGAGCTCAGTGATTGCTAAGTTCATCAAGAAAGATTTGGTTTGCCGCTACGGCCTTCCAAACAAGATTATCACAGACAACGGCAGTAATTTGAACAGCAGAATGATGAAGGACTTGTGTAAAGACTTCAAGATACAGCATCACAACTCTTCTCCCTACCGCCCAAAGATGAATGGGGCAGTTGAGGCAGCTAACAAGAATGTCAAGCGGATAATACAAAAGATGGTCGTGACCTATAATGACTGGCATGAGATGCTCCCCTTTGCCCTGCATGGTTACAGAACCTCAGTGCGCACCTCAACAGGGTTGACCCCCTACTCACTGGTTTATGGGTCAGAGGCAGTCCTCCCCATTGAAGTTGAAATACCATCCCTGCGGGTGTTAATGGAGACAAAACTTGATGAAGCAGAATGGGTTCGGTCCCGTCTTGACCAGTTGAACCTCGTTGACGAAAAACGGGTAGCCGCAATGTGTCATGGACAGTTGTACCAACAGAGGATGATAAGGTCTTTTGACAAGAGAGTCCGTCCTCGTGAATTCCAAGAGGGAGATCTTGTGCTCAAGCAGATCTTGCCGATCCAGACGGACCCCAGGGGCAAATGGGCTCCCAAATATGAAGGACCTTATGTGGTGAAGAAGGCTTTCTCAGGAGGAGCTTTAATTCTGGCGAACATGGACGGAGATGAGATTCCAAATCCAGTGAACTCAGATGTGGTCAAGAAGTATTATGCCTAGAAAAATAGACAAAAAAAGAGAAAGATAAGCCAAGAAAAAATCAGCTCGCTAGGTTGAAAACCCGCAAAGGGCGGCCTAGGCAAATTCAGAGCGACCCGGTGGATTGAAAACCCGCAAAGGGCGATCCAGGAAAAAGTTAGGGTCAGAAAACTTGGACTTGAGAAAAGAAAAGGCAATCAGCACTCCCAAAGGTTCGGATAAGGGGGTGATCAGGGTTATGAGTATGGACGGTGGGCACCGTTACTTCAGAGATGAAATCACGAGATCTGTTCATTTTTCTTGTATTTCTTAGTTTAAAAGAAAGATTGCAATGCACTTTCAATTGACGTGACTTTCTGCACGTCCAATTTCTATATCAATAAAAGTCCAACTTTTCTTTCATATGTGTGCTTTTCGTGTCTCTGCTTTCGTCTATTCAGTTTCTTTCAAAATAATAACTTTTATGATTGATGAAATTGAATTGCAAAATGTGCACATTCAGAGCATTACAGGATCATTGCGAAATCTTTGAAAAATACAGAAAGAAATGATTTCCCAAGTGAATAAAATTGCGAAAAAAAACAGTCGTGACGAACCAGTGCGCAATCCTCGCGTGATCATCGTCCTGGAACAGCCTCCGTCCGGCAGATCGATTTAACCAGCAAAAAAGAGTGCCGAAGAAAAAAAACAAATAAGCAGAAAAAAGAAAGCTGCTTAAAGAAAACAAACAGAATAAACAAAAACAAAAGAGAAGAAAATCACAGAAGACGGAACATAAAAGAACACAACATCTTCATATCATTCATCATTCTCAAATCGTCCATGCCATTCGTCACTCCATGGCATCAAACAGTAGTGCATTACACTTTCAAATTCGCATCTCAGAAGAGCGAAAGAATAACAAAAGAAAAAGAAGAGAATGAATAATCAAACAGAAAAAGCATCCCACCAAAATCAATCATTGCATTCATGTGCACCCAAATACCCAAGTGCATGCATTTCATACACCATCCAAGAGAAAAGTTACTTTGGACCAGAGAGTCCCAAAAATATCATTTTTAGAAAATCACCATGACACTGAGTTAGTAAACTCCATCAACCCCGAGTTAGTAAACTCCATCAGCACAGAGTTAGTGAACTCCCACCGAGTTAGTGAACTCCTTCCATAGATTACAACATCGTGTACAAGCGCGCGATGGATCCATCCGACTTCGTTAAGTCCTTCGGATTAGTTGTGTCAGCCTAAGGCATAGCGTAAATCCATTGATCGAATCAGTTCCGGACCTGATGTTGATCGGCCGCTCGAAAAGGCCACCCCTAGAGCTCGGACTCGGCAAGAGTCCGTTAGAAGGTTTTAGGCAACCTCCGAATTCCCAATTTACCGCTTTTCCCAATTTACTGCTTTCCCGTTAATGCGACAAGTGTTAACCCCCTTTCTCAAAAGGAAAATAACAAAAAGAAAATTTGAACTTTTCTGAAGCGGACAAACTTAGTATTATTTCTATATCTTTATTTCCATTTCACCAACAAATATGAAAAGGCCAATTCATATTTCTTGGCGAAATGTGAAATAAAGAGGGGCAGCTGTAATACCCCAATTTTGTCCGCCCAAGTCAAAAAAACATTTTTCAAAAAAATGGAAGCAATAAGGTAATTCATAATGTGTGGAAAACAGTGGATTGGTGCATTTATGTGTGTTCGTCCCCTATTTCGCATTTTTATTTGAATTACGCGCGCGCGCCAGTAGTAACTGCGTAAGCTGCCCCGTACCCCGTCATTTGGCACGTGTCTGTATTTTCATCAAAAAAAAGGCCATTTATTGATCATTATTAATTTTTGACACCCAAAAACATTTTTCTTAATTTTTAGGAATTTTAGGAAATAAATAGTGCATATTTTTGCATTTTTGGGCATTTAAATAAAAGCGAATTAATTATTTTTGGAACAAGACCAGGTCAAGGACGTGGCATACATGTTACTCTACCAAGGGTAATTTTTGTATAATTTTTGGAAGGAAAGTCCTAGTCCAAAATAATTAAAAATGCATTTTCCCCATTTTTAGTGCATAAAACAACCCAAAAAAGACCATTAAATATTCCCCAATTACTAAATGATAATTTTTATTGCCAAGAATAATTAGAGGGAATATTTTATGGTGCTCAAATATATATGACACTTTTTAATAGGTGCATCTTCACTTCCATGCCCAAAATTCAAAACTCCAAAAGAGGGAAGTGTCCTCAATAAGACAAAAGACCAAAAACAAGTTTTTTTTCCTCCTCTCCCTCCACAATTTCGAATTCCTTATCTCTCTCTCTCTCCAAAATTTCTTCACACTCTTCTATTCCTTATTCCTTAAGAATATGCTTTGTACTATCCTTAACTTTTCCCTTTTTGGTGACCATCACTTACTCCCACATAGATTTATGCCCTCTTTTGTAAATTACCCCACCCATTTATACTCACCTCTTCACAAGAAAATACAAAATTACTTCTTTGGTAATATTCCATCTCAATTATACCCTTAACCCTATTTTTACCTCACATCACATATGAGCCTCCATTCCCAAAATAGGACAAGTTTTTTTTCACACAAGCTCTCCCTCCCTCTCTCCTTGGTGTCGCCCACACCTTCACTCCCTCACTCTCATTTTTGTGTTTTCTCACTACCCACAATCCAAGTGATCTCTAATCCTATCCCTTCATTCAAATTTAAAACCCAATCCTAGAGCACCTAGTAAAGAACAATGACCTAATTACCCCTAGACCTAAAACAACTCTATAAATACCCTCTAATTTCCACACATGAGCATCTTTTGCTTCTCATTTTTCCTACACTAAAACCCTAGCACACAAAAATCCCTCCCTTTTTCCTCTCAAGGCCGTAGCCTCTTCTCCCTCTCCTCCATCCATCTTTTTCATTTCCTTCCACCCAAACACCACCACTCCACCTCATTTGCATCCTTCTTTCACATACTCCCTCCATTTCTCATTCAAAGTTCAAGCATCATCACCAAGTGGGTTTGATCATCATATTTGCGTGGGTATTTCTTTGAAGAACCTTGGAGCTTTGTTGATTTGTGTCTAGTTTCATCTTCTCATCTCACTTTCTAACTTGGAGTTAAGGTAAAATCCTTAAAACCTTGCATCATATTTGAGTTCTTGCCTCAAAAAAGTAAATTCATTCATCCTATCATCTTCATATCCTCATATTGTTGATTGTTGTTGGTGAGAAGTGTAACAGCCCAGATTATTGTTGATCCTTAAAACCAAGATTTGAAGAAGTTGTTCTGGTGGCCTGGTATGAAGAAGGATGTGGCACAGTTTGTGTATCCCTGTTTGACTTGTCAGAAGTCAAAGATTGAGCATCAGAAGCCTGCGGGGTTAATGCAACCATTAGAAGTTCCGGAATGGAAGTGGGATAGCATTTCCATGGATTTTGTGACTGGCTTGCCAAATACCGTGAGAGGATTTGATGCCATATGGGTGGTTGTGGATAGGTTGACGAAATCTGCTCACTTCTTACCGATTAATATCACTTATCCAGTTCCAAAGTTGGCAGAGATCTACATCAAGACAATTGTGAAGTTGCATGGCGTTCCGCTTAGTATTGTATCTGATAGAGATCCAAGATTCACTTCTGAATTTTGGAAAAGTTTGCAAGAAGCTTTGGGTTCTAAGTTGACGTTGAGCTCCGCTTATCATCCGCAGACAGATGGTCAGACGGAGAGGACTATTCAGTCGTTAGAGGACTTGTTGAGGGCATGTGTTCTTGAGCAAGGAGGTTCGTGGGATTCTCATCTTCCATTGATTGAGTTCACCTATAATAATAGTCATCATTCTAGTATTGGAATGGCACCGTTTGAGGCGTTGTATGGTCGGAGATGTAGGACTCCGTTATGTTGGTATGAATCTGGAGAGAGTGCAGTATTGGGGCCTGAGATTGTGCGAGAAACAACTGAGAAGGTAAAATTAATCCGTGAGAAGATGAAAGCGTCGCAGAGTCGACAAAAGAGCTATCATGATAAGAGAAGGAAGGATTTAGAGTTTCAGGCCGGTGATCATGTGTTTCTGAGAGTCACTCCGATGACTGGTATTGGGCGTGCCTTGAAATCAAAGAAGTTAACTCCCCGTTTCATTGGTCCGTATCAGATTACGGAGAGGGTGGGAAGTGTTGCCTATAGGGCGGCCTTGCCGCCTAATCTTTCGAACTTGCATGACGTGTTTCACGTGTCACAACTTCGAAAGTATGTTCCGGACCCGTCTCATGTGATTCAGATGGATGAAGTAGAGGTACGGGATAATCTCACTGTGGAGACTATGCCTGTGCGAATTGAAGATAGAGAAGTGAAGATTCTGAGAGGGAAGGAGATTCCTTTAGTGAAAGTGGTTTGGTTAGGAGCTGCTGGAGAGTAAGATGCGGGAAGCATATCCGGAGTTGTTTGATTCAGGTAATTTCGAGGACGAAATTTTCTAAGTGGGGGAGAGTTGTAACACCCAAAATAATTTAATTAATTATTTGATTAAATTATTTAAGTGTTGCATTATTATTGTTATATTAATTTACTAATGTGTTATTTTTATTTAATTTGAAGGGAGTGGTGATGGTAATTCCGGAATGTTAGGATTGGCCCAAGCCCAAGCCCATTGACTTAGGCCTAGGCGAATTTTAGCAAGGGTTTGAGACAAGTGTCTCATTTGTGCAAAAGAAATAAAAGGATTCGAAGAGAGGAGAGAAGAGAAGAGGAAAGAAACTTGCGAAGAGGAGAGTGAGAGAGAAGGGGCGCGGCGGTGCTAGGGCAAAGGAGGAAGGGAAAGCTTGTTGGTGTCTTGCAATTCCTTGGAGCCTTTCCTAGTATATTCGAATTCCATAAGGTTAGGGGGTCTCTTTTTATCTTTAATAGTGTATGTGATGAGTATTGTTGATAAGTCATGTTTTAGTATGTTTTTAGTACTTATTTTAAGTAGTTTATTTGATGTTTTGATTCTAGTTTAGAGCTATTTTACTACAAATTGTTGGTTTCTATTCTCAGGTTATTATTGGAGCAATTGAGGAATTTTAGTGCTTAAAGAGCAAAGGATAAAAAGGCAAAAGGATGGGGAGAAGAATAAGAAATAGAAGGTGAAAAAATCAGATTTTGGAGGGAAGTTGAAAAAAATGGAAGGAAGCTGAAAAAACCCTGAGCGCGATCCGTGCGCCCTGGCACGATCCGTGCGCCTGGGAGGCGCGGTCCGTGCGCCTGGTTCGCAAAATGGAAGGAAGCTGAAAAAACCCTGAGCGCGATCCGTGCGCCTGGGAGGCGCGATCCGTGCGCCCTGGCGCGATCCGTGCGCCCTGGCGCGACCCGTGCGCCTGGGAGGCGCGATCCGTGCGTCCCTTCTGATGGCCAAAAATGTTACAACTCTTCCCATTCTGTCTTTATGGATTGTAATTGATATTTAGTGCTTTGTCTCTGATCTTGGCCTATAAAAAGGACCCCCAATGTAGCTTCACAATCATCTTGGATCTTTGTAATTTTCACTCCAAGTTTATGTTAAAGTTCTTGCAAGTTTCTATTAAGGTTATTGTTATTCTGCCCTTTTTACAATTCAGTCTTTTACACGCTTTATTTTATTTCTCGCTATTTACATTATGTCCTTCTCTTCTACTCCCTTGTCTACAATGAGCAATTGTGAGTAGACTTCTCTTAGTCTTGGGATTATGGGAAACAATCCAATGATGGTCCCTAAATAATCCCAAAGCTAGGCCCTATCTTATGATTGCTTTTGACTTTTAATCTAATTCCATTGTACAAATTTGTATAACCCAAATGTCAAGCGAAGTACCGAAAGGTGAAGCTTGACATAAGAACAAATGGAATTAGACAAAATAACCAAAGCATGAGAATAGCCGAGGTGACTTTGGGACAATAAGGTTGTGCTTAATGGGTTTCGGCGATGATCAACCATGAGAATAGGCTTGATCATCGTTTCGAGACACGTTCTTGTTGTCCGAAAGGAAACTTGAATTAAACCGCAAGAATACCTTGTCCTTAAAACAAACTAAATTATAAGATAGGGGATAGTTAAGGGGTTATTTTTATACCTTCATTGTGATCTAACCAAGATCCCAAGACGCTTTTTATATTCTAAATTAAAAATCAAACATTTTCCTACTTAATCATTCCTTTTCAGCTAATCATCACTAAGAATTAGATTGGTAGTCACATATAACTCCCTGTGGATCGATATTATTATTACGCGATATAACCGTATACTTGCGGTGTATCAAGTTTTTGGCGCCGTTGCCGGGGAGTTAGTGATATTGATCAAAATTTTGGTACCGGTTAGACTGAAAATTTTTCCTTTTATTTTATTTTCTTATTCTCTTCTTCTTTGAATGCGAAGAGTCCGAAGTCTCGGAGAAATTGTTCAACCAATTCCTGAGATTGAGAGATTTCTACATACAAGAAGAAGAGAATTGCGCAATAACCAACAAATGGCAGCTAATCAAAATCGTACTCTCAAAGAGTATGCTACGCCTTCTACGGCAGAGCCCCATGGTGTTATTGTGCATCCCAATGTTGATGCAAACAATTTTGAGCTTAAACCGTCTTTACTATCTATGGTCCAGCAGGACCAATTTTCTGGATCAGCCACTGATGATCCAAACCTTCATTTATCAATATTTCTTGAATACTGTGGCACTTTGAAATTAAATGGAGTGACTCCTGAAGCCATAAGGCTGAAACTTTTCCCTTTCTCTTTAAGGGATAAAGCCAGAGCTTGGTTTCACTCACTACCCAATGAATCTGTCACAACATGGGATCAACTGAGGCAAGCATTCCTTGCCCGATTCTTTCCCCCAAGTAAAACTGCTCAACTGAGGAATCAGATTACAAGATTCACTCAGAATGATGGGGAATCTCTTTATGATGCATGGGAGCGTTTCAAGGAAATGCTAAGGCTTTGCCCCCATCATGGACTAGAGAGATGGTTGATCATCCATACATTTTATAATGGTCTGTTGTACACCACAAAAATGACTGTTGATGCAGCTGCAGGTGGTGCCCTTATGAACAAGAATATTGAGGAAGCTTACGCCTTGATTGAAGACATGGCGCAGAATCACTACCAGTGGACAAGCGAGAGGGCTGTCACGGCTCCATCTGCACAAAAAAAGAACCGGGTAAGTACGAAGTTTCTGCCCTTGATCATATAGCTTCTAGAGTAGATGCGTTGTTTGCTAAGTTTGATAAAATGAGCGTGAATGCTGTCTCTCCTACTACATCTTCTTCTTCTTGTGAAACCCTAGGGGCATCTATTGCTGGTTCTGAGCAAGCTAATTTCGCTCAAAAGGGGGATCCATTTTCAAACACTTATAACCCCGGATGGAGGAATCATCCAAATTTTTCATATAAAAATCCTCCATCAACTCAACCAGCAGTTGGAACACCCCCCGGTTTTCAAAATCAAAGGCCACCTCAAAAATCCAACTTGGAAACCTTATTGGAAACTTTTGTGTTAACTCAAACTAAGCAAAATGAAGAGTTCAAAAACCAAAACTCATTTTTGAATGATACTCTTGTCAAGTTAACAACAAAAGTGGACTCTATCTCTACTCATAACAAAATGTTGGAAAACCAAATTTCTCAAGTGGCTCAACAAGTCGCTTCATCCTCTAGATCCTCCGGAACCTTTCCTGGACAGCCAGAGCCAAATCCCAAAGCCCAAATTAATGCTGTCATTTTAAGGAGTGGTAGACAATTAGAAGAGCCTAAGGGAACTAATGAGGATAGTGTGAGTGAGAATGAGAAAGAAAGAGAGATTCAAAATGAAAGTGAGAATGAGAAAGAAAAAGAGATTCAAAATGAGAGTGAGGTAACTGAGGTTGAAAAAGAGAAAGAACCACCTTATGTTCCACCACCACCTTACAAGCCCAAGATACCATTCCCTCAAAGGTTAGCCAAGTCTAAGCTAGAAGTACAGTTCAAAAAGTTTGTTGATTTACTGAAAAAACTTCACATTAACATTCCATTCACAGATGCCCTGTCTCAGATGCCATCATATGCAAAGTTTTTAAAAGAAATTTTATCCAAGAAAAGAAAAATTGATGACAATGAGACAGTAGCCCTGACTGAGGAATGTAGTGCTATAATTCTAAACAAACTTCCACCAAAGCCTAAGGACCCAGGCAGCTTTTCTATACCATGTGTGATAGGGAGAGAGCCCATAAACAAAGCCATGTGTGATCTAGGAGCCAGTGTGAGTTTAATGCCATTATCCCTTTTCAAAAGACTGGGCCTAGGAGAGTTAAAACCCACCAAGATGACCTTACAATTGGCTGACCGCTCCATTAAACATCCAGTTGGAATTCTTGAGGATATTCCTATTAAAATAGGAGAAATTTTTATACCAGCTGATTTTGTTGTGATGGAGATAGAGGAGGATTCCCAAGTTCCAATTCTGTTGGGGAGACCCTTCCTTGCCACTGCAGGAGCGCTAATTGATGTCAAGCATGGTAAGTTGGCCTTCAATGTTGGTGATGAAAAGGTAGAATTTAATTTATTTAAATCTATGAACCAACCTTCCTTTGAGGTTTCTTGTTGCAGGATTGATTTGTTAGAGGCAAGTGATGTTGAGGGTATAGCACCCAAGTATGAGAAAGAGATTCTTAAATCAAAATCTGACAATTTGAACAAATCACCACAAAAGATCAAGAGTAAAGTGAAAAAACGGGCTCGTCGAAAAGGTGTCTTCACAAAACCCACATGGGTAGATGATGTTAAAGGAAGAATGTCACATATAGGGGGGAAAATGAAGAAGTCAAAACCTCTCAAAGTCTGGAAAGTTAAAGGGACAGACATCCCTAAGTTGGATCCCGGATAATCACCATAACCGTCAAGCTAGTGACGTTAAAGAAGCGCTACGTGGGAGGCAACCCATTGGTTTACCTTTGTCTTGGAATAAGAAGAAAGCTACAAAGTACCAATCAATGTGAGCTTTCTTACACCCTCTCATCTATTTTACTCTGTTTTACATTGAGGACAATGTCTAGTCCAAGCATGGGGGGTATCTTGCCCTGTTTTACTGTTTTCTTGTTTTTAATTTCTAGTTTATTTCAATAAATAAAGTTCATCTCCCCTTGCTGAAAGTCCTTGTGAGTTTTTGAAGCATGTTATATCTGATCAGGGCCTCTTTTGGATTAAATTTTTGAAATTCATAATATTCATCTGCTCTTTGGGTTTTCACGCACACACTGGAGATTTGTTTCTGGCTATTGGTATCTTTAGGGGGTTTAGAAAAGAAACTAGAAACTTAGTTCCCTTGGTGACATTCACCGGATGCGTGGTTACTGGAGAAAAACGTCCGAGTTGGGGTATCAAGCAAAAGGAAAGAAAAGAAAAATCAAGCAAAAGGGCTGACCACTTTAGTCAAAAAAAAAAAAGAAAAAAAAAATTTGTCATTTAAAAAGTGGTTGGCCCAAATCAAAGAAAAATCAAAGAAAAGGAAAAAGAAATATTGCTTGAATGCCCAACGTATAAGGACCCTCCTTTGAGACCCGATCTACTGAATGGAGGACCCAAGCTTAAGAATGCTGGGGAACTAGTTCTATGCTGACATTGACATCCCTCCTATTGTGATAGTACCTAAAACTTATCTCACAAATCACAAAAGCCCAAAGTTGTATGTCTCAAGTCAAAAAGTTGCAAAAGTTTACCCCAGTCGGCTTGGAGTTTTGTAAGGATTCAGAGTTTTTTCCAAAAGTTGGCCCAATGAGTTCTATGGTTTTGCTTGAGGACAAGCAAAGATTCAAGCATGGGGGAGTTTGATAAGTCATGTTTTAGTATGTTTTTAGTACTTATTTTAAGTAGTTTATTTGATGTTTTGATTCTAGTTTAGAGCTATTTTACTACAAATTGTTGGTTTCTATTCTCAGGTTATTATTGGAGCAATTGAGGAATTTTAGTGCTTAAAGAGCAAAGGATAAAAAGGCAAAAGGATGGGGAGAAGAATAAGAAATAGAAGGTGAAAAAATCAGATTTTGGAGGGAAGTTGAAAAAAATGGAAGGAAGCTGAAAAAACCCTGAGCGCGATCCGCGCGCCTGGGAGGCGCGATCCGTGCGCCCTGGCACGATCCGTGCGCCTGGAAGGCGCGGTCCGTGCACCTGGTTCGCAAAATGGAAGGAAGCTGAAAAAACCCTGAGCGCGATCCGTGCGCCTGGGAGGCGCGATCCGTGCGCCCTGGCGCGACCCGTGCGCCTGGGAGGCGCGATCCGTGCGTCCCTTCTGATGGCCAAAAATGTTACAACTCTTCCCATTCTGTCTTTATGGATTGTAATTGATATTTAGTGCTTTGTCTCTGATCTTGGCCTATAAAAAGGACCCCCAATGTAGCTTCACAATCATCTTGGATCTTTGTAATTTTCACTCCAAGTTTATGTTAAAGTTCTTGCAAGTTTCTATTAAGGTTATTGTTATTCTGCCCTTTTTACAATTCAGTCTTTTACACGCTTTATTTTATTTCTCGCTATTTACATTATGTCCTTCTCTTCTACTCCCTTGTCTACAATGAGCAATTGTGAGTAGACTTCTCTTAGTCTTGGGATTATGGGAAACAATCCAATGATGGTCCCTAAATAATCCCAAAGCTAGGCCCTATCTTATGATTGCTTTTGACTTTTAATCTAATTCCATTGTACAAATTTGTATAACCCAAATGTCAAGCGAAGTACCGAAAGGTGAAGTTTGACATAAGAACAAATGGAATTAGACAAAATAACCAAAGCATGAGAATAGCCGAGGTGACTTTGGGACAATAAGGTTGTGCTTAATGGGTTTCGGCGATGATCAACCATGAGAATAGGCTTGATCATCGTTTCGAGACACGTTCTTGTTGTCCGAAAGGAAACTTGAATTAAACCGCAAGAATACCTTGTCCTTAAAACAAACTAAATTATAAGATAGGGGATAGTTAAGGGGTTATTTTTATACCTTCATTGTGATCTAACCAAGATCCCAAGACGCTTTTTATATTCTAAATTAAAAATCAAACATTTTCCTACTTAATCATTCCTTTTCAGCTAATCATCACTAAGAATTAGATTGGTAGTCACATATAACTCCCTGTGGATCGATATTATTATTACGCGATATAACCGTATACTTGCGGTGTATCAATTGTCTAGGGTTAGGTTCTAGGGTGAATTTCTATGAATGATTGGTGTGTTTTGATGTTGTTGCTATGCTGAAATTTATTTGTGCAAAGACATGTTTGATTTGTGTTGAGTGGAGTGCAAATGAATGATGCATGCTAGGTGTTGGTGGTTATGACTGAATGATTTTTGGTGGAAAACGTGATGGCTACTGATCATATAAGTAATTGGCATTGGTGATTTAATTTGGTGATTTTTTGTTGAGAGGAACTCAAAAAATGTAGGAGCCTTAGGCGCCCTAGAGTGTTGCTTGTGTTGCTGGAATTCTGTCCCAGGCGCCCTGCTGCTGGGCGCCAAGAGCTGTGCTGCGCCTGTTGTGTTCTGTTGCTGTCCCAGGCGCTAGGCGCCCTGCGCCAGGCGCCCTGCGCCAGTTTTTGGGTGTTCCTGCGCCAATTCTGTGTCTGGGCGCTAGGCGCCCTGCGCCTGTCTCATGTGTTCCAGTTTTGGCGCTAGGCGCCTTGGCCATGGGCGCCAAGGGCGCCACTGTTGTGTTGCATATTTTCTCAAAATTCTTTTTGGGTTCCCATACACCAAATAAATGGCTCGTGTAAAATAATTTTTGGAGTCAAAGGAGTTGTTCCCTGTCCTAGCCTTAGGCGCCTAGTCCATGGGCGCCAACGTTGCGTGTCATATTTTGCCAAAATTTTTGCTGGGTTCTCATATACTGAATAAATGGCTCGTGTAAAACAAATTTTGGAGTCAAATGACCTGTTTTCCGTGTTGGCCTTAGGCGCCTAGTGCATGGGCGCCATGTTCCCCTGCGCCAGTTGCGCCAATTCCTGCGCCAGTTGCGCCAGTTCAGTGTTGCTGCTCCTGGGCGCCCTGCGCCAGTTTTTGGGTGTTCCTGCGCCAATTCTGTGTCTGGGCGCTAGGCGCCCTGCGCCAGTTTTTGGGTGTTCCTACGCCAATTATGTGTCTGGGCGCTAGGCGCCCTGCGCTAGTTTTTCCTGCGCCTGTCTCATGTGTTCCAGTTTTGGCGCTAGGCGCCTTGGCCATGGGCGCCAAGGGCGCCACTGTTGTGTTGCATATTTTCTCAAAATTCTTTTTGGGTTCTCATACACCAAATAAATGGCTCGTGTAAAATAATTTTTGGAGTCAAAGGAGTTGTTCCCTGTCCTGGCCTTAGGCGCCTAGTCCATGGGCGCCAACGTTGCGTGTCATATTTTGCCAAAATTTTTGCTGGGTTCTCATATACTGAATAAATGGCTCGTGTAAAACAAATTTTGGAGTCAAATGAGCTGTTTTCCGTGTTGGCCTTAGGCGCCTAGTACATGGGCGCCATGTTCCCCTGCGCCAGTTCCTGCGCCAGTTGCGCCAGTTCCTGCGCCAGTTGCGCCAGTTCCTGCGCCAGTCCAGTGTTGCTGCTCCTGGGCGCCCAGCGCCTATGCGCCAGTTTCAGAATGTCTAAGTGTTGTCCCGATTTTGTTTTAATCATAACTTTTGACTCGGTTATCCATATTTAACGGTTCAAAATGCGTTTTGAAGCTAATTCCGATGTCTTCTTAAATATTCTGGTCTTAGGCAAAAATGGATTATTTTCCTGATGGTTCTGGACTGAAGTTGTTCAAGGTGTCTAATTGCAATTTTTCTTCACTTGCTCCTATTCCGTGTCAATGTCCTAAAACGATTTAATTAAATTGGTACTGATTTATTTGGTGAATTATTTGGTGAGTTTATTGGTGAGTTATTTGGTGAGTTATGGTGAGTTGATTAAATGGTGAATTGGTGAATTGTGTGGTGTGTTGTGGTATATTGTCATGGCGTCTCATGAACCATGTGCATTATCGGTGAGCAGAGGCTTCGGCCTAATTTTAATTGGTGAGCAGAGGCTTCGGCCTAATTGTATTTGGTGACGGATCCGACATGCATGTGCCCGTGGAGTTTGGGTTGCATTTCATGCATAACCACACATTTTGTAATGTTGTTTGGAATTGTAATTTTGATGTGGTTGCTGCCATTGTTGTGAATCAGTGTGCCTAGTTACCTTTCCTATGCAGTGCTTATTCCATATGTTATTAATTATGAAAAGAGACTCACCCTACTGCTTTTATGTTGCTTCTCATGTCGGCAACGTGCAGGTAATAGCGAGTGAAGGTTACCCTTATGCCTTCGTCTGGTAGGGAGTGTCATGCTCTGATACGTAGCACCGGGGGGCGTCTTATGCTTATGTGTTATTTTATTTATACTGTTAGACTGTTATTGGTGATGTATTGGACGTGTTTCCGAACTATTTATTATTCCGCTGTGGTAGTGCTTGTATTTAGTTGATGCGAACTAAACAGGTATTTTATGGTGCTATGTATCTTGTGGCTTTTAGCCGAACTATGCATTTTGAAGTTGTTGATTTTAATGAAGTAAATGTAGCACTCTCTTATATTGTTTTTCAAAAAAAAAAGAAAAAAAGAAACTCTGATTTTATTAAATAGTATGGTTATTAGAAGGGGGTGTTACATTAGTGGTATCAGAGCAGTTCGGTCTGTCCGGCCAAGTCGTCCTGTCATAGTGTCTTATGACAAATAGGATTTGTTAGATTAGTTCTAAATTTATGTTTGTGCTGCAGTGATAATTTGTAATGGCTGGGAGAAACGATGCTGCTCTTGCTGCTGCTCTGCAGGCTATGGCTCAGGCTGTTGGGAACCAGCAAAATGGTGCTGAAAATGCTGGGACTCGCAGTTTAGCCACGTTCCAGAGGGAGAATCCACCCGTTTTTAAGGGCAAGTATAATCCAGATGGTGCTCTAGCATGGCTGAAAGAGATTGAAAGGATATTTCGTGTGATGGATTGTAATGTTGCGCAGAAGGTCAGGTATGGTACCCATACGCTGGCAGAAGAAGCTGATGATTGGTGGATGGAGGTCAGACAGAGGTTAGAAACTGCTAATGAGGAGATAACTTGGGTTGTTTTCCGTAGAGAGTTCTTACGGAAGTATTTTCCAGAAGATGTGAGGGGAAAGAAAGAAATCGAATTCCTTGAGCTAAAGCAAGGAAACATGTCAGTGACAGAGTATGCTGCCAAGTTCACTGAATTGGCTAAGTTTTACCCCCATTATGCTGATGCTGATTCTGAATTCTCAAAATGTATTAAGTTTGAGAATGGACTGAGGGTTGATATAAAGAAAGCTGTAGGGTACCAGAAGATTCGGGTATTCGCTGATTTAATCGACAGTTGCAGGATATTCGAAGAGGATAGTAATGCTCACTCCAAGGTTATGAGAGATCAGAGGGGTAAATTTCAGAACCGGGGTAAGCCATATGAGGTTCCGGCTGGTAAGGGTAAGCAGAGGTATGCTGATAGTAAGAAACCAAGTGGGGGAGATGCCCCTGCGAAGGTTGTGTGCTACAGGTGTGGCAAGCCCGGCCATAAGAGTTTTGACTGCTCGGATAATAAATGTTTCAAGTGCGGTAAAGAAGGTCATGTAGCTGCCAAATGTGAGAAAAAGGATGTGGTGTGCTACAACTGTGGGGAAGTAGGTCATATTAGTACCAAGTGTACTAAGCCGAAGAAAGAGAAGTTTAGTGGAAAAGTGTTTGCTCTCGCAGGATCAGAGGATACTAATGAGATTAGAGGTACATGTTTTATTAATGGTATTCCTTTGATTGCTATTATTGATACCGGTGCTACGCATTCATTTATTGCTGCTTTATGTGCTAAGAAATTGGACCTTGCTTTGTCTTCTATGATGAGGGAGATGGTTATTGACACTCCAGCTAAGGGTTCAGTAACTACCTCTCTTGTGTGTGCTAAGTGCCCTCTGTCAATCTTCGGCAGAGATTTCCTTGTTGACCTTATTTGTTTGCCGTTGGGAGGGTTGGATGTCATTCTTGGTATGGACTGGTTAGTAGTTAACCATGTGCATATTAATTGTTTTCGTAAATCTGTGAGTTTCCTTCCTCCCGAAGAAGAAGAATCCGTTTTGTTGCCTGCTGGTCAATTGCATAAGATAATGAAAGAGGGAGTTCATCTGTTTGCTTTGATGGCGTCATTGTCTGCTGAGAACCAGGCGATCATTGAAGGGGTACAAGTAGTGTGTGAGTTTCCTGAAGTGTTCCCGGATGAAATTCCAAGTGTTCCGCCAGAGAGGGATGTTGAGTTTGCTATTGATCTTATACCTGGTACTAGGCCTGTGTCTATGGCACCGTACCGAATGTCAGCCTCAGAGTTGTCTGAATTGAAAAAGCAACTAGAAGATCTACTTGAGAAGAAATTTGTAAGGCCAAGTGTGTCACCATGGGGTGCTCCGGTGTTGTTAGTGAAAAAGAAGGATGGGAGTATGAGACTTTGTGTCGATTATAGGCAATTGAACAAGGTGACAATAAAGAACAGGTATCCGCTCCCCAGAATTGATGATTTGATGGACCGGTTGGTGGGTGCTAAAGTGTTTAGCAAAATCGATTTGAGGTCGGGTTATCACCAGATCAAGGTAAAGGATGAAGACATTCAGAAGACAGCTTTCAGAACGAGATATGGGCACTATGAGTATTCTGTGATGCCGTTTGGTGTTACCAACGCTCCGGGAGTATTCATGGAGTACATGAATCGTACCTTCCATAGTTACTTGGATCGGTTTGTAGTTGTGTTTATTGACGACATTCTGGTGTATTCTAAGACGGAAGAGGAGCACGCAGAACATTTGAGATTAGTGCTAGAAGTGTTGAAAGAAAAGAAATTGTATGCGAAGTTGTCTAAGTGTGAGTTCTGGCTGAATGAAGTGGGTTTCCTTGGTCATGTTATCTCTGGTAACGGTATAGCGGTGGATCCAGCCAAGGTTGATGATGTGTTGCAATGGGAGAGTCCGAAGTCAGTTACAGAGATTAGAAGCTTCTTGGGATTAGCTGGTTATTACAGGAGGTTTATTGAAGGTTTCTCGAAGTTAGCCCTTCCGTTGACTCAATTGACGTGTAAGGGAAAGGCATTTGTGTGGGATGCTCGCTGTGAGGAGAGCTTCAATGAGTTGAAGAAGAGGTTGACAACATCGCCCATTTTGACTTTGCCTGTTCCGGATCAACCGTTCGTAGTGTATTGTGATGCTTCCAAGATGGGTTTGGGAGGTGTGTTGATGCAAGAAGGTAAGGTAGTAGCTTATGCGTCTAGACAGTTGAGGACCCATGAGAAGAACTACCCTACTCATGATTTGGAGCTGGCTGCGATTGTATTTGTGCTGAAGATTTGGAGGCACTATCTGTATGGTACTAGATTTGAAGTGTTTAGTGATCATAAGAGCTTGAAATACTTGTTTGATCAGAAGGAGCTGAATATGAGACAGAGACGTTGGTTAGAATTACTGAAGGACTATGATTTCGGCTTGAACTATCACCCCGGCAAAGCTAATGTCGTGGCTGATGCATTAAGTCGGAAGACCTTGCATATGTCGGCTATGATGGTGAAAGAATTAGAGCTGATTGAGCAGTTCCGGGATATGAGTCTGGTTTGTGAAGTGACACCGCAGAGTGTCAGATTGGGAATGTTGAAGATTGGCAATGAATTTTTGGTTAGTATTCGAGAAGCCCAAAAGTCAGATGTAAAGTTGGTGGACTTGTTAGTTGTGAATGATCAAGCTGTGAATGGGGATTTCAAGTTAGATTCCCAAGGTGTATTGAGATTGAGGGATAGGATCTGCATTCCTGATGATGTTGAGATGAAGAGAATGATTCTTGAGGAGAGCCATAGGAGCAAGTTGAGTATCCATCCAGGGGCTACGAAAATGTACCAAGATTTGAAGAAGTTGTTCTGGTGGCCTGGTATGAAGAAGGATGTGGCACAGTTTGTGTATGCCTGTTTGACTTGTCAGAAGTCAAAGATTGAGCATCAGAAGCCTGCGGGGTTGATGCAACCATTAGAAGTTCTGGAATGGAAGTGGGATAGCATTTCCATGGATTTTGTGACTGGCTTGCCAAATACCGTGAGAGGATTTGATGCCATATGGGTGGTTGTGGATAGGTTGACGAAGTCTGCTCACTTCTTACCGATTAATATCACTTATCCAGTTTCAAAGTTGGCAGAGATCTACATCAAGACAATTGTGAAGTTGCATGGCGTTCCGCTTAGTATTGTATCTGATAGAGATCCAAGATTCACTTCTGAATTTTGGAAAAGTTTGCAAGAAGCTTTGGGTTCTAAGTTGAGGTTGAGCTCCGCTTATCATCCGCAGACAGATGGTCAGACGGAGAGGACTATTCAGTCGTTAGAGGACTTGTTGAGGGCATGTGTTCTTGAGCAAGGAGGTTCGTGGGATTCTCATCTTCCATTGATTGAGTTCACCTATAATAATAGTCATCATTCTAGTATTGGAATGGCACCGTTTGAGGCGTTGTATGGTCGGAGATGTAGGACTCCGTTATGTTGGTATGAATCTGGAGAGAGTGCAGTATTGGGGCCTGAGATTGTGCGAGAAACAACTGAGAAGGTAAAATTAATCCGTGAGAAGATGAAAGCGTCGCAGAGTCGACAAAAGAGCTATCATGATAAGAGAAGGAAGGATTTAGAGTTTCAGGCCGGTGATCATGTGTTTCTGAGAGTCACTCCGGTGACTGGTATTGGGCGTGCCTTGAAATCAAAGAAGTTAACTCCCCGTTTCATTGGTCCGTATCAGATTACGGAGAGGGTGGGAAGTGTTGCCTATAGGGCGGCCTTGCCGCCTAATCTTTCGAACTTGCATGACGTGTTTCACGTGTCACAACTTCGAAAGTATGTTCCGGACCCGTCTCACGTGATTCAGGTGGATGAAGTAGAGGTACGGGATAATCTCACTGTGGAGACTATGCCTGTGCGAATTGAAGATAGAGAAGTGAAGATTCTGAGAGGGAAGGAGATTCCTTTAGTGAAAGTGGTTTGGTTAGGAGCTGCTGGTGAGAGTATGACTTGGGAGCTGGAGAGTAAGATGCGGGAAGCATATCCGGAGTTGTTTGATTCAGGTAATTTCGAGGACGAAATTTTCTAAGTGGGGGAGAGTTGTAACACCCAAAATAATTTAATTAATTATTTGATTAAATTATTTAAGTGTTGCATTATTATTGTTACATTAATTTATTAATGTGTTATTTTTATTTAATTTGAAGGGAGTGGTGATGGTAATTCCGGAATGTTAGGATTGGCCCAAGCCCAAGCCCATTGACTTAGGCCTAGGCGAATTTTAGCAAGGGTTTGAGACAAGTGTCTCATTTGTGCAAAAGAAAGAAAAGGATTCGAAGAGAGGAGAGAAGAGAAGAGGAAAGAAACTTGCGAAGAGGAGAGTGAGAAAGAAGGGGCGCGGCGGTGCTAGGGCAAAGGAGGAAGGGAAAGCTTGTTGGTGTCTTGAAATTCCTTGGAGCCTTGCCTAGTATATTCGAATTCCATAAGGTTAGGGGGTCCTCTTTTTATCTTTAACAGTGTATGTGATGAGTATTGTCAAGGGTTAGGTTCTAGGGTGAATTTCTATGACTGATTGGTGTGTTTTGATGTTGTTGCTATGCTGAAATTTATTTGTGCAAAGACATGTTTGATTTGTGTTGAGTGGAGTGCAAATGAATGATGCATGCTAGGTGTTGGTGGTTATGACTGAATGATTTTTGGTGGAAAATGTGATGGCTACTGTTCATATAAGTAATTGGCATTGGTGATTTTTTGTTGAGAGGAACTCAAAAAATGTAGGAGCCTTAGGCTCCCTAGAGTGTTGCTTGTGTTGCTGGAATTCTGTCCCAGGCGCCCTGCTGCTGGGCGCCAAGAGCTGTGCTGCGCCTGTTGTGTTCTGTTGCTGTCCCAGGCGCTAGGCGCCCTGCGCCAGTTTTTGGGTGTTCCTGCGCCAATTCTGTGTCTGGGCGCTAGGCGCCCTGCGCAAGTTTTTGGGTGTTCCTACGCCAATTCTGTGTCTGGGCGCTAGGCGCCCTGCGCTAGTTTTTCCTACGCCTGTCTCATGTGTTCCAGTTTTGGCGCTAGGCGCCTTGGCCATGGGCGCCAAGGGCGCCACTGTTGTGTTGCATATTTTCTCAAAATTCTTTTTGGGTTCTCATACACCAAATAAATGGCTCGTGTAAAATAATTTTTGGAGTCAAAGGAGTTGTTCCCTGTCCTGGCCTTAGGCGCCTAGTCCATGGGCGCCAACGTTGCGTGTCATATTTTGCCAAAATTTTTGCTGGGTTCTCATATACTGAATAAATGGCTCGTGTAAAACAAATTTTGGAGTCAAATGAGCTGTTTTCCGTGTTGGCCTTAGGCGCCTAGTGCATGGGCGCCATGTTCCCCTGCGCCAGTTCCTGCGCCAGTTGCACCAGTTCCTGCGCCAGTTGCGCCAGTCCAGTGTTGCTGCTCCTGGGCGCCCAGCGCCTATGCGCCAGTTTCAGAATGTCTAAGTGTTGTCCCGATTTTGTTTTAATCATAACTTTTGACTCGGTTATCCAAATTTAACGGTTCAAAATGCGTTTTGAAGCTAATTCCGATGTCTTCTTAAATATTCTGGTCTTAGGCAAAAATGGATTATTTTCCTGATGGTTCTGGACTGAAGTTGTTCAAGGTGTCTAATTGCAATTTTTATTCACTTGCTCCTATTCCGTGTCAATGTCCTAAAACGATTTAATTAAATTGGTACTGATTTATTTGGTGAGTTATTTGGTGAATTTATTGGTGAGTTATTTGGTGAGTTATGGTGAGTTGATCAAATGGTGAATTGGTGAATTGTGTGGTGTGTTGTGGTGTATTGTCATGGCGTCTCATGAACCATGTGCATTATCGGTGAGCAGAGGCTTCGGCCTAATTTTAAATGGTGAGCAGAGGCTTCGGGCTAATTGTATTTGGTGACGGATCTGACATGCATGTTCCCGTGGAGTTTGGGTTGCATTTCATGCATAACCACACATTTTGTAATGTTGTTTGGAATTGTAATTTTGATGTGGTTGCTGCCATTGTTGTGAATCGGTGTGCCTAGTTACCTTTCCTATGCAGTGCTTATTCCATATGTTATTAATTATGAAAAGAGACTCACCCTACTGCTTTTATGTTGCTTCTCATGTCGGCAACGTGCAGGTAATAGCGAGTGAAGGTTACCCTTATGCCTTCGTCTGGTAGGGAGTGTCATGCTCTGATACGTAGCACCGGGGGGCGTCTTATGCTTATGTGTTATTTTATTTATACTGTTAGACTGTTATTGGTGATGTATTGGACGTGTTTCCGAACTATTTATTATTCCGTTGTGGTAGTGACTGTATTTAGTTGATGCGAACTAAACAGGTATTTTATGGTGCTATGTATCTTGTGGCTTTTAGCCGAACTATGCATTTTGAAGTTGTTGATTTTAATGAAGTAAATGTAGCACTCTCTTATATTGTTTTTCAAAAAAAAAAAACTCTGATTTTATTAAATAGTAAGGTTATTAGAAGGGGGTGTTACAAGAAGTGTCATAAGCACTTTGACAAGCACTTAGGGAGGCTTGGGTGCTTATGATGCTTCTCACCCTTGAATGATTGATGATTTGTGTTGATTTGGATCTTGACCCTTGCATTTCATGAAATAAAATGTTGTTTTATGGCATATTATGTTTCGCATACTTGTAGAAAAATAGGGTTTATGTTAGTTTTGTGCATTTCTTTGCCTAATCACATGAATCTTTACCAAAAATTGTAATCTAGCTCGTTTTCTCATATTATCTCACTTGCTTTCAAAAATAAATGGGTTCTTGGTTATGTATTTGGGCCGCATATTGTGAATAAATAGGGTTTTTATATGTTTGCTCATCATTTTAAGTTGATGATAGGCAATATGACTCTCACTTGTGCCTAGCGCACCTTGCTTAAAGTGATGAGGATTGTTCTATATGATTCAACCCTTTTAGTTTGTCCTAATTTAGGGTTCGTGTAGGTTTTGTAAAGGATAGGTTGTCCTAATCTTGATGCATCCTCACTTGCAATTGTGGTGTTGGTTCTTGGAGTTTGTGTAGGTTTTGGCAAGGGATGGACTAACTCTAGTCTTGATGCATTCTCACTTGTTAATGTAAGTAATTGCAAAGGATAGGCTAGCCCCCTAGTCTTGATGCACATGTGTTCTTATTCATTTATACTTGTTTTTGTGCTTGCTATGTGATTAAGTATTGAATTGGTGTTCACGATTTGCTTGCTTGTTTTGATGATCGCATTGACTTTGTAATCCGACTTCAAAGTTCAAAACCTTTGTTACTCGTTAGTAACACCTCAAAACCATGTCGCATTCAAATTATACTACAATTTGTTACTCGTTAGTAACATTTACAATTTCAAATCTTTTTCATAACCAAGAACATTTTCAAACATCAAAAAGCCATCTCACAAACCAAAAATCAATTCGATTGCGAAAACCCTTTTGATTACCAAAAGTAGGAACCAATTATCATTAATGATCACTCGCGCCGTTGCCGTTTGGTTGTTAACGATAATTTCATTTTCAAAGGAATTAGTAGTGTGACCACTCTAAACCGTTGTTGTTTGGTCTTCATGAACACTCCAACTTAAATAAAACAATTGTCCTCAATGATCATTCGCGCTGTTGGCGTTTGTTGTTAATGACGATTGCATTCTCAAAAGAGTTAGTAGCGCGGCCACTCTAAACCGTTGTTGTTTGGTCATCGCGAACACTCGAATCAAAAGCAAAACCGATTATCATTAATGATCACTCGCGTCGTTGCCGTTTGGTTGTTAATGATGATTTCATTTTCAAAAGAGTTAGTAGTGTGACCACTCTAAACTGTTGTTGCTTGGTCATCGCGAATCCTCATCCCTATTGCGAAAACTCACCTAAACAAGATAAAAGACAAAAACCTTTTTTCAGGACAAACCAGAACTACGTAGCTTTGAATTCTCCATCGCAAAGGGAGATACGTAGGAGCGGATACTCTCCGTCAAGCACAACAAACCCAAAACATTTTTCCTTTCAAAAACCAAACACTTCTCCAAAATAAAACATTTTTCAAAAACAAGAACTACGTAGCTTTGAATTCTCCATCGCACCGGGAGATACGTAGGAGCGAGCGGCTAACTCTCGTCAAGCGCCAAAAATAAAAATTTTCATTAAGTCTTCTCATTCCCTTTGAGGAAAATTTAAGTATTTTCCAAATCAACACTTAAAACCACACGTTTAATTAAAGGTTCCCTTTCGGTAGAAAGGAGGTGTGGGGTGCTAATACCTTCCCCATACCTAACCGACCCCCGAACCCAAATCCTCCGGTTTTCCAAAAGGCGATCCGCTTTCCAAAAAGTTTTTCTTCAATATTTTCCTTATAAAAAATATTGATGGCGACTTCATTGTTTTAAAAAGTTGTAAACGAAGAAAAATCCCCTCAGGGACCTTTTCGGGTGCAACAGACAGCTCGTCCTCCAAAGAGCCAGCATCGGTCAGAAGAATGCTTCTCAAGGAAATCTCGCCCCCAATTGGGAGGGCCCTTATAGGGTCGTCTCAAAGACGGGTAAGGGAGCCTACCAACTTGAAACGATGAATGGAGGGCTTATTCCAAGAACTTGGAACGCGATAAACTTGAGAAGATACTTCATATAATTGGAAACAATGAAAGAACGTCACATTGAGAAATGAATCATGTAAACCGGCCAAAACGATCTTAATCATGGTCATAAATAAAACGAGGCATTTCTCTATTTTTTATGTTGAAGTATATTTTCCCGCCCTAGGTTCGATAAACCTAAATCGATTTGGGCCTGCTACAACAGCGACTTACGTGGCAAGATAAAAATAAACCGAGTTTGGTAAAATTGCATGTTCGGAATAATGTACTTGGTCGAACCGAGCAACAAACGAAACGGCCTAAAAGATGGTCGCACCTCCAGGGGCCAAGTTCAATCCAGATAGAAATCTGGTAAACTTCCCGTGGATGACACCGAGTGTCCTCGATGGATAGCCGCACCCCTAAGGACGGGTTAGACCCGGATAGAAGTCCGATAAAACCACCCAGGGGCGACTACTCGCCCTTACGAATAACACGATTTAAAGAGAAACAAAAGAACGATCATAAATCGATGGTAAAATAAAGATAAGTCAAACGGGGATCAAATAGAAGTACTTATTACAACGAAAAGAATGACCACGAGGTCGCCTGAATACAGAAAAAGTAAACCAAGATTACAAAATTACAAGGGTCGTTCATACACCACAGACTCCTCCCTTATGATCTTCCCCTGCTCGTCCCTCTCCGCGGGATATACTATGTGACCATCGTTGAGAAAGTAGGCATGATTGATTATATTTGGGTTGATCTCGAGGTCGGGATAGACGTACTGCACTTGGGCCAAAGCTTCATCAAATCGCTCTTTGCAGATGGCCAGTGTAGACTCAACCACCCGGTCACATTCCTCCAAAGTCTCATCCCGCTCTTTCTCTAGAACATTAATGTTCTTCTTCAGGCCGGCTACTTCATTCCCCAGCTCCTTGACCTGGTTCGACAACTCATCAACCTTGGTCGTCTCCGACTGCGCCTTCCGCTCTGCTTCAGCTTGGGCGGCCAGGGCCTCGTCCCGCTCTTTGGTCATGGTGGAGAGCGACTTCTTCGTCTACGTAAGAGCATCAGCGGTAGGCTTCAGAGCGGCCTCAAATTCTTGATACTTTTTCTTTAGGGATTCCAACTCCCCCCGCAACTCTGAGATATAGTCATAAGCACGATTTAGCTTATCGGTTTTATCTAAATTATCGCCCTCCAACCACAAATTTTGAGCGAGAAGACGTTTACCCGCGGTCGATCTGCTTCTCCTTGTTTGAGTTTTGCGATCAGGCGTGAACCAGCCTTGGCCACCTCAGCCATGAAGAGGAGAGGGTCTTGACGAAAGCGGCCAAAATCCGCCTTAGAGATCTCGTCCAAGTCTAAGTTAGAGGTCGACCTCCTCTGAACCTCCTTCGCCCCCTTGGTCTTCTTGTGCGGGGGTCGATCTCAGCATCTTTTCCATTGGTCCCAGAAGCGTGCTGATGGCGATCCCTCTTCTTCCCAGAGCCAGGCACGGAGGAAAGCGAGTCACCTCCTCGATCTGCACCTGTGGTCGTTTCCCCGTCGCCTGGGGAAGGAACGTCAACAGTCGCTGGAGGGGCGGTTGGGGGTTTCTTTCCCCTCCTGGCTTTCTTCTTAAGTTCTTCATATCCCATACCTGCCATTTCACCTACAAGCAAAAAGAAGAACGGTCAGAAACAATTTGAATTCATTCCCGCCAAGAGCGCAAAGGTAAAAACAAGAAAAAATGAGAACGACTCGCACCAAGAACGACTTTGAATTCGTCATCGCCCCGAGCCCGAGTCAACTGGTAGCACTTAGGGTTTCCAGATCGTCCTCACCAAGTCGACATCTGGTCCTGTAAGTAATTGGGGTACGGCGATAATGCGTGTACGTCCATGCAATAGGGAATTTATGACCGGTCACTCGACCCCGGGCATCAAGAGACCCGACCGTTTTACGAGCCTTTTCACAAACAGGCACGACCCACATAAAAGAATGCTTCCAGGGCTTTAAGGAGTCAGAGTAGGGCTTGAAGATTTTGAAGTCTTGCTGACCTTTGATGCTTAGATGCTCCCAGGTTCAGGCCGCCTGCTCATCTCGAAGGACCAACTGCTACATGCTCGTCCGCGGAAGGACCTTCGATCGCCCATATCTGACCCGGGTCACCTACCATTTCTGCATAGTACTGCAGCAACTCATCCCCAGGACGGAGTATCGAAGGCACTTTGTCAATCACGCCCAGCGAAACCCAAGAGCGATCTTCACCAATCACGGCGCCCCAATTCGGTTGCCAGAATGGGCGGCCTCGTCGCCAGAAGGCTCAATGTTGTATTCCGTTAATCGAGAGGTC
The DNA here is from genome assembly GCA_039519185.1 of Astragalus membranaceus. Taxonomy (NCBI): domain Eukaryota; kingdom Viridiplantae; phylum Streptophyta; class Magnoliopsida; order Fabales; family Fabaceae; genus Astragalus; species Astragalus membranaceus. The sequence goes on from CM076849.1 coordinate 65,012,453, forward strand.
GACCGTTCGGCGGAAGTAGCGGACTCAGACACCCTCATGAAGGAAGGATGGATAGAAGTATCGATAGAAGGAGTACTCTCGGAAGATGTACTCGTGCTAGACAGGTCTGTAGAGGATGTAGGCAGACAGTCTTCAGATTGAGAATCACGAGAGTCGCTCATAACTCCACTCTCGACTGGACGATCACGATATCCGTACCAAAATAAAGTTACCCTGTAAGGAGGGAGCAAGGGAGTCAGGGCCGTCTAGAATTTGCATAAAGGGGCGACAAGGTCGACCTCGGGCCTGACACCCCCTCCTCACAAAAGTAAAGATAATAATTAAACTAAAGAATAATGAAGAGCTGATTACCTGGAGTGGGAGATAGGTTGGTCGCCCCAGCAATCACGAGGACGAGACGGTCCAGAGTAGAGTCGCGCCGGAGTATTAAGTCGCTCACCGGGGAACACCTCGCCAGAATATCCCCGAAGTAGTGGTCGCTCGCCGGAGAATACAAGTCGTTCTCAGAGCAAATGCAAGTCGTTCTCAGAGCAACTTATGCGAAGGTAAAGCACGAAATGAAGGAATGAGAGCCCTATATATAAGGGGACCAGCCAGAAAAAATCGAAGTGACACGACCCTCCTTCTTCAACACTAATTGCGTTTCTTGGAAATTGAGCCAACATTATTACACCCCCTTCGAAAAAAGCGAAATGTTTTGTCCATCACATCAAAAGCAAAACGTCATATCCATCAAAGCTTGACTGCCACGTCATCACATGGACGACTTTGGCTTGATTCCAGCATAGAAAGTATAAACGAGTTACCTCGGCACAAGTGACCGCCCAGAAAACAGGCCACTGCACTGGGGGCAATCGATCTCAAGCCTGAACCCGCCGCAAGGACGACTTCGGCTTGGGGGCAACTGTTCTGGATTGGGCCTTCGGCCCAATCCGACGCTGGACCGGCCAGGACCGGCCCATTACCAAAATGGAGAAGTAATAACCGGGCCTTCGATCCACTGAAATCAACGGTTCAGATCTACCCTCGTGGAGGCTCGCTTGATCAAACGGTCGAGATCGACCATACTGATCTGATGGCCAACACTGCCCCTCTTATACTATATAAAGAGTGATTGCTCTCACTAAACAGGTAGACATAATCTCAACCCATACTGTTACTCTGCTTAAACTCTTACTCCACTAACTTGGGCGTCGGAGTGTCATTGTAGGTACAACCTGGGCAGAACTCTGCGTGTGACCAGATATCGCTCACCCCATCAACTCACACAGTTGGACTCCGGACTCGACTACTCGTACCCGCTTCAGGTCGAGCACCTCAGTTAATAATTATGCAATGTCGGAATAAAAGTATTTTACTCAATCACAAATCTCGATATAAAATTTTGATGTAGTTGAGACTTGAGAGATGTCTTAATCATTTTTAATGACGTGACAAACTCTGAATGATTGACACTATAAAAAATCGTTATACCAGTCATGTATATAACTTTAATTCTATTTTTTTTAGAAAATCCTAATACTTTTTACAAAAAGGAAATAAGTTTTTTTCGTGCAACAAAATAAGTTTACAGTTTAGTTAGTGTACACAATTGCTGTAAAAATTTTCATACCACCAACCAATAAAAGTTTATGGTATGGATGACTTTTTAAGATAGTTGTGACAATTAATTAAAAAAAAAGAAGATAGTTGAGATAAAGTTAAACAAATTTTATGACATATCATTTGGTGATCGACTAACGTTATAAAAATCTTGTAGACAAATGGTATATATAAATATATAAACTAAAGAGTTTAATTTTTGTACACATATTGTGCATGAGCTTTTACAACCACCACAAATCACAATACATGGAGTAGTTGGTTACTAATTGAATAATTGGTGATTACCCATCCACCAATTTCTTTTTGATATGTGTTAGTCTCTGATTCATATGATTCATAGAGAGTGTAAAATTAAATCCAAATAAATGTCTTATTTTACACAAAAATAAATATACTAATGCATTTTGGTAAAAAGAAAAAATAGAATTCTTAATGCATAAGTAAAGCCAGATACCGGCGTGTCAGATTATGATTGTTTGGCGTGATTCGAATTTTTATGGTACGATGTAGTCTTTGTACTATAAATACATCACCCATATCTTTCTTGATTCTCGTCCCCAACTCACTTTCCAGTTTCCAAAATCTATTTTGTTCCCCACTACACATCACCCTCTCAATTTCAGTAAATCACCATGGCCGCCACTCTCGTCGGCCCACCCGAACTCTACACAATCAAGTCAACCCCCACCGCCGCCGTCACCGCCACTACCACCACTCCCACTCCATCTGACCCCTTCATTAATGAAATAGTAGCCAACTTCAACGCCCTTGTAACCGATACAGAACAACCACCAATGGGGTTAACAGAGAACGGATCCGCTACATTTCTCTCCTCAGGTAACCCTTGTCTCGATTTCTTCTTTCATGTTGTTCCCGACACTCCCTCTGAAACTCTCATCCAAAGACTCCAACTTGCTTGGTCACACAACCCACTCACCACTCTCAAACTCGTCTGTAACCTCCGTGGTGTCCGCGGTACCGGCAAGTCCGATCGCCAAGGCTTTTACGCCGCCGCTCTTTGGTTTCACAACCACCACCCTAAAACCCTAGCTTCTAATATCCCCTCACTCGCTGACTTTGGTTACTTCAAAGATCTCCCAGAAATTCTCTATCGCCTTCTGGAAGGTTCTGATTCTCGTAAAATTCAGAAAGAAGTGTGGTTGCAGAGAAAAAGGGGATCTAAAAAAAACAAAAATCCACGATCCCCATTTGGAGTTAGAGAAGAAACTAATCCAAAACAACGCCGTGAGAACAAGAAGGAGAAGGAAAGCAAAAGAGATTCTTTGCCTCCTAGAGAGATTAGGGTTGAGAATGAGATGCTGAGGGCTAAGGTTGAGAAAGACAGGGCTCATATTTTGAAGGAAGAAAAGAAGGTTGCTATGGCTAAGAAGCTTGTTGACCGTTATAATAGTGATCCCAATTTTAGGTTCCTTCACGATCGAATCTCTGATCATTTTGCTGAGTGTTTGAAGCGAGATCTTGAGTTTTTGAGATCTGGGTCGAGCACAAAAATCAGTCTTGCTGCAAAATGGTGTCCTTCCGTCGACTCTTCGTTTGATCGGTCAACGCTGTTGTGTGAGAGTATTGCCAAGAGAATGTTTCCCCGTGAGGAGTATGAACGGGTGGAGGAGGCGCATTATGCTTATAGGGTTCGCGATCGATTGAGGAAGGATGTGTTGGTGCCTTTGAGGAAGGTGCTTGAGTTGCCTGAGGTGTTCATTGGGGTTAATAGATGGGATTTGATTCCTTACAATAGGGTTGCCTCTGTGGCTATGAAATTTTACAAGGAGAAGTTTTTGAATCATGATAAGGAGAGGTTTGAGAAGTACTTGGAGGATGTGAAGTCCGGGAAGTCTACTATTGCTGCTGGTGCTTTGCTTCCCCATGAGATTATAAAGTCTTTGGAGGATGGGGATGGTGGGGAAGTGGCTGAGTTGCAGTGGAAGAGAATGGTGGATGACTTGCTTAAGAAAGGAAAGATGAGGAATTGTCTTGCTGTGTGTGATGTGTCTGGGAGTATGTACGGTATCCCTATGGAAGTGTCTGTGGCATTGGGGTTGTTGGTGTCTGAATTGAGTGAGGAACCTTGGAAAGGGAAGCTTATTACTTTCAGTGCGAATCCTCAGCTTCATTTGATTGAAGGGAGTGATTTGAAGTCCAAGACAGAGTTCGTGAAGAACATGGAGTGGGGGATGAACACTGATTTCCAGAAGGTGTTTGATCGCATATTGGAGGTGGCCGCCAATGGGAATCTGAAGGCAGATCAAATGATTAAGAGGGTGTTTGTATTCAGTGACATGGAGTTTGATCAAGCCTCTGCGAACCCTTGGGAGACCGACTACCAAGCAATCACTAGGAAGTATACAGAGAAAGGGTATGGTTCTGCTGTGCCTCAGATAGTTTTTTGGAATCTGAGAGACTCGAGGGCCACTCCGGTGCCGGCCACTCAGAAAGGTGTGGCACTAGTAAGTGGGTTTTCCAAGAATCTGCTTACATTGTTCTTGGATAATGATGGGGATATTAGCCCCGTAGAGGCCATGGAAGCTGCTATCTGTGGCCCAGAATATCAGAAGCTAGTTGTGCTAGATTAGCTTCCTTCTGTACTGTCTGAGAGTTTTATTTAGTGTCGTAACATTGATAATTGACGAAATGGAAATAGGTGTTACTGATCAGATTCGTGGAAACAAATTTATGATATGCTTTTGTTTATATGCTGCTTATCTCCTGCTGCTGAAACTAGATTTTGCTCCAAAGAAATCAAAATTTTATTTCCAGCCAAACGCTATCTATAATCAAACCTGTCAATAATATTATTTTCTGCATTCTGTCGATAATCTTTAAGGATGTAAGTCTCGAAGTTGTTATGATTAACAGTCCTTATAGCTGGAATTGATAGTTATCATGCACAAGCTGGAATTGGTTATTCGTTATGATATATAAGCAACAACATATTGAAGAAACAGTCCGATGGAAATCATCTGCTTATTTAACATTTTCATAAATTTGATTTATAGTACGTGTTGTCAAACAAAGTATTCTCTGCTCTGGATCACGCCATTTCATCAGAGATTATGTGTTTCATGTAGTAGAGACTCTTTTTTTGGTTACAATGTAGTACTACATGTAATAGAGACTGACATTCTTGTATGGGCAGGTAGTTTATCGTCCTGCTCAGGGATCATTTGCTTGCCAAATATCCAGCTTTGGTCTCTTTCTTGAACACATAGCTCTATCAATGCTCATCAATTTTGTTTCTATGAAAACTTTGGTCCATCTATATAACTGGGCATTATAATGCTTGTTATCTAAATTTCAAATCTGATGTGATTGACTTGAGATATTTTCACAGATCAATTGCAGAGAAGCAATAGTTGTGTTGTTTTAGTTGCATAATGTTGTGTGGTCGGTGGAACTCATATAGTTTGTCGGTTGTTTTTTGCTTTTTGTTTTAGTCTGTACTAGTAGAATTCCCGTGCATATGCACAGTTGCTGTTGTGTTATTTTTATGAATTAACTTAGACAGTATTTAAATAGTCTGAACATTACCCCGTGAAAATAAAGACAAATTTAAAGTAGATAAAAATGAGTTTCAAATAAAAAATAGATAAATATTAAAATCTAAAAATGTTAAAGTATCATTTAAAAACAATCTTTGCATTTATCCGGTGTTTTTTATATATCAGTGCAGTGTTTTTTTATATATCAGTGTTGTTATCTCGTGTTTTATTATTAGGCAGGGCAACGGGGCGGGTCGGGGGCGGGTTTGGCATTCCCCGTCCCCACCCCTACCTCTATCGGGGTCGGGTTTTGCATCCCCCAACCCCGTCCCAAACGGGGACGGGTTCCCCGCGGGTACCCGTTTCCGCCACAATTTATAGGAAAAATACAAAAAATATATTTATAATAATTAATAAAATAAAATAATAATAATTATACAATGATAAAATAAAGTTAAAAGTATTAAAATAGATTTTTCTAAAGGAAATAGATCAAAATTAAAAATAAACAAATTTTATGAAACAAAATGAATGAGTAAATATGCATATAATAAAATAAAATAATTAATTTATGTTTTGTCGAGCGGGTTCGGGGCGGGGACGGGGTGGGTATCGACATCCCCGAACCCAACCCCATCCCCAGTCAAAGCGGGTTTTCCCCCGTCAAACTCGGGGCGGGGTCGGGTGGGTACCCGCGGGGTCGGGTTATGTTGCCATGCCTATTTATTATACATCAGTGCAGCTATCCCGTGTTTTTATATATATTATTGCAGTTATCCCCGTATTATTTTATATATCAGTGCAGCTATCCCGCGTTTTTTTATGTATCAGTGCAGTTATCTCATAGTTTCAATTGATTATTAGAGTTGATTAGTAGATTATATTAGATAGTAAAAGATAGAAAGTAGATAATCAATAAGAAATACTTATTTCGTGTTTTTTTATAGTGACAATTTTTTGTCCTTTTTTAGGTATTAGTGACATATTTGTCACGCGTCTTTTAAATATTAATCAATTTAAATAGTCATTAAGCCTTATTGTTTTTTTAGATAGTATAGGTTTATAGTAGTCTTCAAAAATTATAATGTCTTTTAAATATCGTGTTTTTTTATATATCACTGCAGTTATCCCGTGTTTTTTTATATATCAGTGCAGTTATGTCGTAGTTTCAATTGATTATTTTAGTTGATTAGATAGTAGACTATCAATAAGAAATATTTGTTTTAAATATTAATTAGTAGTTTAAATAGTCATTAAGTCTTCTTGTTTTTTAGATAGTAGGGTTGTAGTAGTAGTATTCAAAATTTTAACTATCAATGACAAATATTAATCTCGTGTTTTTTATATGTTAGTGCAGTTATCCCGTGTTTTTTTATATATCAGTGCAGTTATCTCGTAGTTTCAATTAATTATTTTAGTTGATTAGTAGATTATAGTTGATAGTAAAAGAGAGATAGTAGATTATCAATAAGAAATATTTGTTTTAAATACTAATCAGAAATTTAAATAGTTATTAAATCTTCTTGTTTTTTAGATAGTAGGTTTATAGTAGTCTTCGAAAATTTTAATTATCAATGACAAATATCAATGCTGCGTTTTTTATATATCAATGCAGTTATCTCGTAGTTTCAATTGATTATTTTAGTTGATTAGTAGAAATAGTAGATATAGATAGTAAAAGTAAGATTGTAGATTATCAATAAGAAATATTTGTTTTAAATATTAATTAGTAGTTTAAATAGTCATTAAGCCTTCTTGTTTTTTAGATAATAGGGTTGTAGTAGTAGTCTTCGAAAAATTTAACTATCAATGACAAATATTAATCTCATGTTTTTTTATATATCAGTGCAGTTATCCCGCGTTTTTTTTATATATCAGTACTGTTATCTCGTAGTTTCAATTAATTATTTTAGTTGATTAGTAGATTATAATAGATAGTAAAAGAGAGATAGTAGATTATCAATAAGAAATATTTGTTTTAAATACTAATCAGTAATTTAAATAGTCATTAAATCTTCTTGTTTTTTAGATAGTAGGTTTATAGTAGTCTTCAAAAAATTTAATTATCAATGACAAATTTGCGACGAAATTTGTGACGAATATTGCGACGGATTTGTGACGGAATTTTGCGACGGGTTTGCGATGAATTTGCGACGGAATTGTTTGCGATGGAAAAATAAGTCGGAAACAATTTGCGACGAGCGTTTTTGCGACTGAATTTCCTGTATTTGCGATGGATATTTCCGTCGGAAATCAACGAATTTCTTGGGTGGTTGTGTTTTTTTATATATTAGTGCAGTTATCCCGTGTTTTTTTATATATCATTGCAGTTATCTCGTAGTTTCAATTGATTATTTTAGTTGATTAGTATAGATTATAAAAGATAGGTAGTAAATTATCAATAAGGGGTGATAGAAGATTATCAATAAGAGTGTAAACAGATTTCAGAGAAAAAATTAAAATTTTAAGGTGATAACTTTTTCTAAAAAGGTGATAGTTTTTTTTAGTGTGACTCATTTACATTTTTATAGGTAATTTGAGTAGGGTAGTGTTTGTTTAAATTTAGAAACTTAGTTAAAAAAACTAAAGTGAAGTGACAAGAGAAAGAGAAGAATTGTTTATGGGAAAAGTAAAAGTAAAGTAAAAAGAAAAAAAGAAGAAAGATAGTGTAAGAAAAAAGTATAAAGGAGGAAAGAGAGTGTAAAAAGAAAGAAAAAAAAGGAAGAAATAGAGTGTAAGAAGAAAAAGAAAGAAAAAACGTAATGACATTTTTACCATTAAATTATATATGTGTCTTGTTAATAAGAGATCTAAATTGATAATTTAATAGAAGATTTGTTTGTATAAATAGATAAATAGATATCTATAATATAGTATCTATTTATCTATTTATATACAAACAAACCTCTTATGAAATTATCAATTTGGATCTCTTATTAACCAGACACATATTTAATTTAAGGGTAAAAATGTCATTACCCTCTCTTTCTTTTTCTTCTTACACCGTCTTTCTTCTTTTTTTCTCTTTCTTCTTACGCTCTCTTTCCTCCTTTTCACTTTTCTCTTACACTCTCTTTGTTCATTTTTTCTTTTTACTTTACTTTTACTTTTCCTATAAACAATTCTTCTCTTTCTCTTATCACTTCACTTTAGTTTTTTAACAAAATTTTTAAATTTAAACAAACAGTGATCTACTAAAATTACCTATAGAAATGTAAATGAGTCTCGCTAAAAAAACAAAAAAAAAACTATCACATTTTTGGAAAAAGTTATCACCTTAAAATTTTAATTTTTTTCTCCGAAATCGGCTTATACTCTTATTGATAATCTACTATCACCTCTTATTGATAATCTACTATCTATCTATTACTATCTACTATAATCTACTAATCAACTAAAATAATCAATTGAAACTACGAGATAACTGCAATGATATATAAAAAATAAAAAATCTATTTATACAAACAAACTTCGTATGAAATTACCAGTTTGGATCTCTTATAACAAGACACATATCTAATTTAAAGGTAAAATTGTCCTTACCCTCTCTTTCTTTTTCTTCTTACACTCTCTTTCTTCCTTTTTTTCTCTTTCTTCTTACAATCTCTTTCCTCCTTTTCATTTTTCTCTTACACTCTCTTTCTTCCTATTTTCTTTTTACTTTACTTTTACTTTTCCTATAAACAATTCTTCTCTTTCTTTTATCACCTCACTTTAATTTTTTTAACCAAATTTCTAAATTTATACAAACACTTCTCTACTAAAATTACCTATAAAAATGTAAATGAGTCACACTAAAAAACAAAAAAAAAACTATCAACTTTTTGAAAAAAAGTTATCACCTTAAATTTTTTTTCTTTCCGAAATCGGTTTACACTCTTATTGATAATCTACTATCACATTGATAGTCTATTATCTATTTTTACTATCTACTAAAATCTACTAATCAACTAAAATAATCAATTGAAACTACGAGATAATTGCAATGATATATAAAAAAAAACACGGGACAACTGCAGTGATATATAAAAAAACACAGGATTAATATTTGTCATTGATAATTAAAATTTGTGAAGACTTTTATAAACCTACTATCTAAAAAACAAGAAGATTTAATGACTATTTAAACTACTGATTAGTATTTAAAACAAATATTTCTTATTGATAATCTACTAATCAACCAAAATAATCAATTGAAACTCTGAGATAACTGCACTAATATATAAAAAACATGGGATAACTGAATGGATATATAAAAAAATACGAGATTATTATTTGTCATTGATAATTAAAATTTTTGAAGACTACTACTACAAACCTACTATCTAAAAAACAAGAAAACTTAATGACTATTTAAACTACTAATTAATATTTAAAACAAATATTTCTTATTGATAATCTACTATCTAACTTTTACTATCTACTATAATCTACTATTCAACTAAAATAATCAATTGAAACTACAAGATAACTGCACTGATATATAAAAAAAACACGGGATAACTACAGTGATATTTAAAAAACACGGGATTAATATTTGCCATTTATAATTATAATTTTTGAAAACTACTATAAACCTACTATCTAAAAAAACAAGAAGGCTTAATGACAATTTAAACTGATTAATATTTAAAACACACATGAAAAATATTTGTCACTAATACCTAAAAAAGGACAAATAATTGTCATTTTATATATAAAAAAACACGGGATAAATATTTCTTATTGATATTCTACTATCTATCTTTTACTATCTACTCACTACAAGATAAAAGGCATTTTGCAACAACAAAAGTCTTTGCCAAATGTTTAAAGTTACTGAGAAAATTGCTTCTTTCAACAAGGTACCTTAAGTCCTGTTGTGAAAAGTTTTGCAAAAATATCTAAAGTTGTTGTTGTTACTAATGCTTTAGCAATGATAATTATCGCTGACATTTGAGTATTTTGTCATTGCCATAAGTATGTTGAGGTAACAAATATAATTGTTGTCTTAACAAGTTTATCTCAACAACCAAAGTCGCTGCAATATAATGATTAAATTAAATGATTATAATAATTTTTTTCTCATCAATAAAATTTTAATATTTGCTATTTTTCTTAATAATAAAAGTTATAGTTATAAATTTAAATTTCCAATAAATTTAATGTTATTTTACTCTACCAATAAATTTGATAAAATATTATTTTCGGTATTATTTGTCATTTAAACATATACTAACATTTTTTGTGATTAAGAAACCTTTAGAATTGCTAATTTTATTTAGTAAATTCAAATGGCGTTTATTTAAATTTTATTTTTGAAATTAAAATCATTCATAAAAAATTGGCTTTTGAGCATTCACTTATTAGCATGGGTTCCTGAGAGTGAGTTTACATTGTTTTCTTTAAGTAGTGCTCAATTATTCTAATAAAATTGCAAATTAACTTTCAAAGATCCGACACCTACTTTCTTCCATGACTCTTCTCTTATATCTTTTCTTCCTTTAGAACCTTTCTTCTTTGCACTAGTATTTTTGGAAGCTTAGACCCCTTCAATTATGGCTTTGGCATTCAGGGTGCATAGGGGAACAACTAAATTAGAGAAAGTAGCCAAATGTGGAAGAAAACAAGAATAAAGAGTTTCACCGGTGAAAGATTTAATTTGCTCTTTCACTCTAGAAGCACCCCAATTGTTGTATCATTCCCAACAATAATTTATGTTGTTAGCAAAAATTGTGTTATTCCCAACAACAAGTTATGTCATTGTCAAAAACTCTTATTATTTCCCATGACTTTATTTGTGTTTGGGATAAGTCCTTTTCCCAACAAGAAGGATATTGTTGAGGAAAAAAAATTCTTTTTGCAACGACTTGAAAACGTTATTGCTACATGCATATAATTACCATCAAGTTTATTGTTGTTACGAAAAAGTCACTGCCTAATGTCTTTATTCTTGTAGTGACTATAATCTACTAATCAACTCAAATAATTAATTAAAATTATGAGATAACTGCACTGATACATAAAAAAACACGGGATAACTGCACTGATATATAAGAGAATACGGGGATAACTACAATGATATATATAAAAACACAGGATAACTGCACTGATATATAAAAAAAACACGGAATAACAACACTGATATATAAAAAACACTGCACTGATATATAAAAAAACATGGGATAAATGCACATATTGTTTTTAAATGATACTTTTACATTTTTAGATTTTAATATTTATCTATTTTTTATTTGAAACTCTTTTTTTATCAACTTTAAATTTGTTTTTATTTTCACGGAGTAATATTTAGACTATTTAAATACCGTCTAAATTCATTCATAAAAAGAACACGACAGCACCGTGCGTATGCACGGATATCCTACTAGTTAAATAATATTGCAAATACATTGTCCCGACTCCCGAGTCCTAACACGTTTTGTCCCGACTCCCGAGTCCTAACACGTTTTTGTGTGTAAATACTGTCTGCCTTACGATTCTTCTTGTCACTAGCCCTGCTATTGTCCATTTTGATTGGTTATAGCCCTTACACAAACTTGTTTCTCCTAAAGCTTCTTTCTGGTGTAATCTTTTTGTTGTATAGTCACACATTTCCTATAGGTTTTTATTTTTTTGCTGTGTTCTTTCGGTTAATTATAGCTAGTTTTTGCACTACGTTCAGATTAGTCTGGCAAGCTCTCATTTGTAGAACAATATATATTTGGTCATGACAATGTATTTTAGAAACCAAACATGATAACCAACGCGGTTGGCTCGGATGGTCTTGTCCGCTGAGTCCTGTTGGGGGTTGGCAGGGTTTGCTCCCCTGTTTGATTCCCAGGGTTGGAGATTTCAATTCGGTGCAGATTAGTCTTTCGTTGTCAGCGTTGGGACACTGCATGGTTTGGGGCGATACCTCCGTCGGTGCCCGCCACTCACCAAAAAAAAAAGAAACCAAATATGATCATGTGCTACTAGTAAAATACAATCAAGCACAGGAGTTTGAGAGAATTGGCTGAAGGCAACTGATATTGAAATTGGTGGTCGGTAGTTTTCCTTCGTTCAAACTCTTAGGTCCTAGCCATGGATTCGGCCAAGGGTTTGAGCAAGTTTTTTGATTCCTTGTTCTTCAAGTGATTGCGTCAATGAGGGAACTCTGCTCTTTGACTGTGGGTATCCTGACTCCTCTAGAAAGGGCCAGGTTAGGTAAGAGGGGACTGCGAGGGCTGGATTATACTACTGGCTAATGCATAAAAATAAAGATGAATGCGATAAAGAAGATAGATAAAAATAAACGTAGAGTTTGATTTGATTGATGTCTTTCTATACAATTACTCTCCTATTTATATACATAGGCCCTCGTCGGCCACTACTCGAGCCAACATTTGCCTACCGTTGAATTAATCAAGATCAACGCACTACATTACATCCAGACCCTAAAAACTAGGAAGCACTCTTCCACTAGCACGGGTAGTGGGGTCAAAATATCTTCACTTCCACTTCTACGGCGCTTCTCCACGTTGCCTTAACCGCTCCAACGTCTAAATGTGTCCACGTGCGTTGAATGCTTGCTCCCAAAGCAAGCTTTTTTACCTCGGCCAACTCCTCATGCCCACTTCCCATAAATTTAGGAAGGTGGTTGTCGTAGCTTGGCTTGGCCTTTCTCCATTATACTTACTTTAATAAATCATATAATTATTTAATAAATAATTATATGAACACATTAAGACCAAGTATTAACCTCCAAGTCTATATAAACTTAGTAGCCACGTCAAGCCGATTTGTCTCGGCCGAGTCTTACCTCGACCAATCAGGCGTCAGCCGAGTAGGCACCTCAGCTGTTTATCTTAGCCATGTAGTCATGTATAGTCAATTTAGACCCCAAGCAGCTAAAATTTCTATTTTTGCCGACGAGAATCAGTCTTCGGCCCTCAGCTAGCCGATTCTACGCCAGCCGAGTAGCCCCTCGGCAAAAACGGGTGTCAACAGGTAGTAAACTAGGTTGTGCTTTGATGATTTTCAAGCACAGGACTGTCCAATGTTTGGTTTCTAAAATACATTAATCAAACACCAAGTGTGACATCTTGGTTAACTCCTCAAATCAGCTATGTTCTATTTAATTTCTATCCTACAAGACCTGACTTAAGTGGCATTGTAAGGTATCATTAATAATTCACCCTATTAGATTCGTCTTTGTTGATTCTTTAATTTCCATCCCAAAAAACCTGAAATTTCTAATTCTCTCATGGATCTAGTAAATTTAAGGCAAAATTACTCCGAGATCCTTTAAGTTATTTAATTGTACCAAATTGGTCTTTTGTGTTTCTTTTTTCAAACTTAGGTCCTTTAAGTTTTACAACATTAATAATGTTGACATCTTTTTACAAGTTCTGTTAACTCTGTTAAAAACGTTTACACCAGAGGTCCTTTAATTTTTTTTAAAAAGGCTAACGATGTAAACGTTTTCTAACTTAAAGGATCTAAGTGGTATGAAATAAACTTAAAGGTCCAACTTGTTACAATTAAATAACTTAAAAGACCTAAGTGATACGAAAAAACTTAAATGACCAACTTACAATTAAATAACTTAAAGGACATCTGGTATAATTTAGCCTATTTTATTTAGGTGAGAAAAGTATAGAGTTGCATGATGACGCCATATTTCTCGTAAAGGAAAAATATTTGACCGATTTATGCACTTACAAAGAGAGTTTACTTTTACCTTGCTTTAAGGGTGTGTTTGTTTGAGGTGAAAGAGGGAAGAGAGAGTAAGGGAAGAGAGAGAAAGAGAAGAGAGAGTGATTTTCTCATGTTTGGTTGAGGGGAGAAATGGGGGAGAGAGAGAGAGAGAGAAAGAGAGAGAGAGAGAGAGAGAGAGAGAGAGAGAGAGAGAGAGAGAGAGAGAGAGAGAGAGAGAGAGAGAGAGAGAGAGAGGGAGATAGATGATTGTGCTAGTGATTGTTGGAATTTCTTCAATTGTGGGGAGAAAGTGAGGAAAAAAGCTCAACAATTATGCTTTTATCATTTTACCCTCACTTTATAACTCAATTTCCTAATTCTTTTTATTATTATTTAATTGAATTAAATAACTAAAATAAATATTTAACTGATTAAATTAAATAATTAAAATAATTTTTTATCTAATTAAAATAAATATTTAGCTAATTTAATTAACTAATTAAAATAAATATTAAGTTAATTAAATTAAAAAATTAAATAAAACACATAGGGGTGTTTTTGTCCTTTCAAAAGTAGTATCCTTTCTCTCTTTCTCTTCAACCAAACCAAGATACACAACTCTCTGTCCCCTATTTTTCTCCTCTTTCCATTAAACCAAATAACACTCCTAATCTACTTTTTTTGTAGATAAGCACACCCTTAATCTACTCTATTCTCACAGCTTTCTCTCTTCCCCCAATCTCTCTTCTCCCTTTCTCTTTCTCTCTTCCCTCTTTCTCTTCTCATATGTTCTGTACCTAGCGGTCGTTCAGTGGCTGTTGCCGTTCAAGTGGTATACCAAAGTGATCCCGGGAGGGGTACCTGTGATGCCACTCTGACACTCAAGTCAGTATTGAGAATAGAAGAGTGTCGCAGGGAATGAGAATGTACCTCTTTTTGGCTATGCAAGCCAATATTTATAAGGATTCGTGCTAGCTCTGAGTCATTGGATCGATCAGATGAATCTGAGACGTTGAGGCATAATAGACATAAATGGGTTGATTTATTGTGGATATGGATCAAGCTATTGGGCTTAATTATAATCCAGGTCCAATTTCTGGAATGAGTCTCTTGACCAAGTCCAGAACAGTTAGCCCCAAAGCCGAGATTATTCCGAATGATGGTCTTGGCTTGAAGTCTTTGTTGACATTGTAGTTGTCGGCCAATCCACTTCTGCAGGTTGTCTTGGATCGCCTCGGCGAGCTGGCTTGTTGCTGCCGAAAGTGTCATTGCCCCTGGGAGCACCTGGTAGTTCGTTGTAATGAAGCGTCTTCTTACCGCCTAGTAACTGTGTTCATGGCTTTAGTCAAGGAGGTGAACTCTTATCCTTTGCAAAATCAAAACCACTCCACGAGAGTGAGAGATGAGACTCAAAGAGTGAGAGAGAGGGAGAACGCGGCTAAGACCCCAAGGTCCCCCGCTTGTGCCTGTCTCCGTGCCTGGTGGCTGAGACCATAGGGTCTCGTCGTGCTGTCTAAGTTCCGCGCCCATCTTGGAGCGTGGGGGCCGAGACCGTAGGGTCTCGCCCTTCTGCTTGCTTGTCGCGCCTGCCTTGTAAACAATTTAAAGAATAAAAAACCCATATGTGATGGGTCTAAGTGAAGCAAATGATTTAATTCAGATGACTGTAATTAAATGATTTGGATGACTGTAACTAATTGAATTGGATGACTAAAACTATTATGCCGAGTTTAGAGAATGAATCTAGTATGATTAGTCAATTGTGTGTTAAATGATGTCCTTTAATTAACACGTGAGGAACGAAGAGTTGTAGGCAGGTGACCGTAGAATTAAGTCGCTAGTAGACGAATTTAGAGTGGGAACGGAGTAACTATATGGATTAATGTTTAAAATCAATCCTAGGTGTGGGCGATGCGTAGTAAATATTAGTGAATGGTAATTGATGAATAGTAGTGAATGGTTACATAAGATTGAAACTAAGGGAGAACTTGGAGGATCTCCGGTGTAATTTAACCTTAAAACTAATACTCAAGTTAACTTGACAAAACCAACATGGGTTGGTCCAAGTGGTAACTGGACTTGGATCCCGCCCCAAGGTTTCGGGTTCGAATATTGGGTGTCGCAAAAACTTAGTTGGGAAGGGAGAACAACATGGGTCGGCAAAGCCGGGTATTCGTGGCCAGTCAGGTTTCCCGATGTAGATTAGTCACCAGCAAAGCTGGTGGAAACTACGCACCAATGACTTAACCAAAAAAAAAATGTTAACTTGACTAAAGATATGTTTTTTGGTTGATATTTATTAAATAAAATTTGGCTTAAATATGTTTTTAGTTCATGCAAATAACCGGTCATTCGGTTTTAGTCCCTGCAACTTTTTTAAAAAAATATAAATCCCTGCAAATACACATGTTTGCAAATACACATGTGTCCATTGAAGTCTTTCTGTTAGTCAATTGCTGAAGTGTCAAATATAAGTTTCATGTGGCTTTTGCCACGTCATTAGTTGTTATTTTATTTTAAAATGATGACCTGGATCTCAAATCAAATTAGGAGTTTTTTCATCTTTTCCTTCTTCCTATCTCCAGAATCCCTCTCCTCTCCATCTTCACCACCAAACAAAGAACACACTCTTCATCTTCACTAGAATCTCTCTCTTCCATCATCATGTAACACAGAACCCTCTCCTCCCTCATTTTTCTTTATTCATTACAAACGCACTACCAACAACAACCCTCCCCCACCAAAATGCATATAACATTAACAAATTACAACATTCTCTTCTCTCAATCCCTTATATTCTTTTCATATTTTCACATACCACACCTCCTTTTGAAAACCCTTCCAATCTATCCGCACCAAGTCTTGTTTTTTATCGCAACCAACTATATATACCCTTGATATTAAATGCCCACCATCTCTTTTTTTTTGCTCGCAACTCTTTTGAAAGCAACCCAACTCTTTTGATCGACACCAACCTCTTTTTTGATCGCTCCACCTTCTTCTGATTTATTTGGATATTTGTTTTTGCGGAATCTGGTTGTTTGCACTTTTGGGGATTTGTTTGGGGGAATTGAGGTTTTCCATCTCTCTCACCACCATCTCTAGTCTCTCTTTTCCACTAAAATGCTCCTCTTTATCTTTTTTCTGCTGCTATGGAGGATTAAGGGATGGGATGGAGAAGAAGATGCTTGTTTTTTGAGATGAAATGAGGAAGATGATGAACAAACCCTAATAATATTTGGGGATTCATCATTTTATCATAGTCGCCATTTTAAAATTAAATTAAATGAAAAATAATGACTTGGCAGAGCCAATTGGCATTTCTGTTAAACAATTCAGCGAAATGCTAATAGAGGCTTAACTGAATGATCAATAAAAAAAATGATATTTGTAGGGATTTATTTAAAAAAAATTTCAGAGACTGAAATCAAATGACCCAAGAGTGCTTGGATGAGATGGTGTGGGTCTTTTCCGACTTAACAAGGTCTTGGGTTCGAATCCAGACTCAGGAATGCACCAGCATTAAATCTTTTGAGGGAGAGCTTTACCATCCATTGTGGTCCTACTCGGCTCGAGGGATTAGTCTCTCCAGTTGCGCGCAGTGGATACCCAGTTCACACAACAAAAAATGACCCCCTATTTGCAGGGGCGAAAAACGTACACTACAAGAATAAGCCTATATTGCTACGAAACTTTCCCACGGACAACTACCCGTCGCTAATTTGCGACGGATTTGCGACGGCAAGTGAAATTGTGCATTGGCGGTAACAATCCCGCTCATAATTTGCGACGGGAAGACATGTTCGTCACTACTTTGCGACGGAAGAGGATGTTGGTCGCTAGTTTGCGACGAAGTCTTTGTCGCAAGCCCGTCGCAAATTCAGAATCCCAATTCATTAACCTAGGCACTCTCGTTCTCTCCCTTTCTATTGTCACTCTCGTTCTCTCCTGCTTCCCTCAGACGCTCTCTCTCTCTTGCGCTCTCCCCAGGTGCTCTCTCTCTCTCTTTGGCTCTCTCTCTCTCTCTCTCGCGAGCTTCCCTCTCAGTCGCGAGCTTCCCTCTCTCAGTCGCAAGCTTCAGCTTCCCTCTCTGGCTCTCTTAGTCGCGTTATTCAGCTCACTCTCGTTCTATCCTCCTTCACTGCTCTCAATCATCGTCCTCCATCGCCCACCATCGCCCACCATCGCCGTCCACCCTCCATCGCCTCCCTTCCTCTCCAAACCAAAAACCCTAATCCCCAATCTGTAAATCTGCAATCGCGAGCCCTAATCCCTAATCTCTTCCTCTCCAAACTTTGGTTATGTATTACAATGGAATTTTGATGTTTTAATTACTAAACTAGATTCAGAGTTGTTATTGTTGTTGATTCTTTTTTTTGGGATTTGAATAATGTTTGTTCATTGAACCAGGGAAATGTGGGGTTGATTTTTACCAAAGGTGACTTGAAGGAAGTTAGCGAAGAGGTTGCTAAGTATAAGGTGAAGTGACCTTTCCGCAAGTATCATGTTTTATGTTTGCTTTATCAGTGTGTCATATGCAATGTTGTTATGATAATCTTGCTCTGATTTAGTTGTGGCATTTTAATTGGATTATCATAATTTATGTTCTTTTTTCAGTTTATCATATACAATGTTATGATAATGTTGCTCTGATTTAGTTGTGGTATTTCTATTTGATCTATCATGAGCAAGTTGGGGCCAATGTATAAATTCTGTGATGACTGAATTATTCAGCAAAGCATATGATTGGCTTTTGAATTGAATGTCTCTCTTAAGCATGGATAATTGCATTGTCGTTCCTAGATTTGATACTTGTAAATTCTCAATTTTTCTTTTTATGGTCTTCCTCTGTGTAATGAGATACTGTGGTTGCATCATTTTTTGTTATCATTGATTGTCAACATTCTTTTTATGCGTTTTTGTTTTGTTTTAAGAACATGTCATTTATGAATTTCATATTTTTGATTTTTATACCATCTAATTTATAATATGTGTAGTTGTGTACTTTGGATATAGGCTAAGGAGATCAGAAGACTTGCTGATAATATGGTACAGTTTGGAAAAGAGGTATGTGCATACATGTTAATGATAATGTTCCCTGTCTGAGATGCTCCTTAAGTTTACTTGATGCCAACTTCTTCAAGGATAACAGGTAGTTTTGTTGACTTGGGAATTTTTTGTCACTCTGATGTTTGGTTGTGACTAATTCTGCTCCTTTTTTTTAGATAGAGGAGATTGCTAAGGGTGCAAATGAATTAAATATTCCAATTATAAAAGCCAATCGGGAACTTGTAGCTTCTGAAAATGGAGGACTGCATTGTCCTTCAGCTTTGTTTTTCAATGCTGATTGGGACCATTCATCAACTCATTGTGCAACCAAAAGGTTCAACTATGCTTCCATCTCTGGGATACAGAGACCTGAATCTGAAGATATGGCCTTTTTGAGTGTGAGTGATCCATTTCTAGGAGACCACTATTAATTTGATTATAAATGTTATAAGTTTGAATATTTTATCATTAATAGTTACTATTTCTTCAGTTGTTAGTTTGTTAGTTTGTGTGAATCAAAGTTTGTTGATTCAATTTGTGCGTTTGTGTGAATCAAAGTTTGTTGATTCAGTTTGTTAGTAATTTATGCTTGTTTTATTAGGGAATGGATGCTGAATCAAAGCTGGTTCTACTAATATTCAGGGAGGCGTATCCTTCTTGCTTTTTCTACCATACCGTCATGGTCTCTCCGTGATCATTTTTAATTCCACAGGCTCATGCATTTTATATGTAATTATGTATATAATGGTATTAAAAGGCAACCTCTACTCTCCTGTTCCTATATTTAAATTTTGCACAAGCCTCTCTTCATAGAGATTTTCATTTTTAGTTTCTATTGAGTTTTGCTAGTGAAGTTAACTTAAATTTCTTTTATTCTATTTCAGACCATGGCTAAGTCTTTTGAGGTTACCGAGCTACCAGGTACACAATTCTTTCAGTCTGTTTGTTTCTTTGTTTTTATATGATATATCTACCACTTTTCGTTTTCTTAAAGCCATTTTCTTTCATTATATGTTTTATGGGTCTTATATGTAGCATGGTTTTGCAGTTAGGTCAGCCAAGTTTATTGCACGCAAACAATGGGTTGTTGCGGGAGCAGATGATATGTTTATTCGTGTATATAATTACAACACAATGGATAAAGTTAAAGTATCTGATTAGGCTAATGATTAGATAACAATTTTTCTCTTCCTTTAATTTTCTTTGCTTTGATCTCTCTAAAGATACAGAGTCACCTTTACGTTCTTTTCCTGAAGAATCAGCATCTCTATTTCTGCTCCTCCTTCATGACTTATATTACTAAACCATCTGTCTTTGTAGGGTTGTGATTGGTTGTGATGAAGGTACTATTATGGTCAAACTTGGTCGAGAAGAACCTGTAGCTAGCATGGACAACGTGGGAAGATCATTTGGGCTAAGCATAATGAGATTCAGACTGTGAATATAAGGAGTGTAGGAGCAGATGTGGAGGTATGATAGGCTTATTTTTTGCAGTATTATATGCAAGCAAGAAGTGAAAACTTGATTTTCTATTAGTGACACACTTGAGTACTATGTTTTTTAGATTGGTGATGGAGAAAGATTACCATTGGCTGTTAAGGAGTTGGGCACCTGTGATCTCTATCCACAAGTGAGCGAACACCCTTTTTTATTATTATTTCCTTTCTTCTTTTTTGTATTGCTTCTTTATTGTTGGACATTTTTGCTCACATTGTACAACCCTTAACATATTTTAGGAAACATGCATATTTAGATTATTTAGCAATTCAGGCATTTTGATATTCTTCTTCTTCTTCAAATGTTTGTTATTGTTTGGATTCAATTGGTCCTCATCTCCTTGGTCATTATCCTGTAGTATTTGACAATGAGAAGCAGTTGATTGGCTGGGGACCTGCAGATTGCAGCCGTGTTCCAAAATCCAGAGATGTCAGCTTTTGATCATAAAAAATTCCTAATCTATGCATGCACAAGGTTGGTATCATCAAGAGAGTAAACAGTGTACTACACTACTTGTATGTAAATATATGGGGGCAGGGTATAATTAACAGGTTCAATATGTAGTGTGTATTAGTAGTATTTGATACTACCTTGTGATAGTCTGATCATTGCATATGTAACACGAATGACATCATTTTATTTAGGCTCATTGGATAGTCTAATCATTCATGTGTTCTGTTGTTTATGTGTTGCTCATCAATGAAAGTCATCAGTATTTTAGCAGTCTGATCAACCATTTATTTTAATTTTTTTTTAATTTTTTTTATATTTGCGACAGATTTGCGACGGAATTTGCGACGAAATTTGCGACGAATTTGCGATGAAATATTTTGCGCAAAAAATTTGCGACGAGCGTTTTTGCGACGGAATTTTGTCCGTCGCAAATGTCATTTTGTGACGGAATTTCCTGCATTTGCAACGGATATTTCCGTCGCAAATCAGCGATTTTCTTGTAGTGGTATTTAACTCATAAAAATTTAATTGAAACTGGTTTTATGAAATTAATTAGGTTATAATTGTCTTGGAGAAAAATGATTTATACTCTACAATCAAAACATATTTATTATAAAAATTGAGCCATTTAATATAAAAAGTATAATGAAGTCAAGTTAACATAATATTAATTAAACCAATATAATCTAAAATTAACACAAGTTCTTTTTATTTAGGTTTATTTGAACACACAGATATAAATTGTTATGTACAATCAATGTAAAAGTTTTTTATATCGACAACCAGTCATAAATTGTGGTGTATAAGACTTTCAAATCCATTGTAGTTGGTAGAATGACATGACAAATTGTGATTGGTTGATAGTGTAAAAATTCTTTACATGACCGTGCATATAAATTAAATTCTAAAAACTAGTATTTTGCATAATTTTGAGTTTAATTATTATGCAATTTTTAGGTAAAAGTATTTTACACCGACAACCAATCACAAATCTCGATATAAAATTTTTATGTAGTTGACACTATAAAAAAAACCTTTATACCGATAATGTATATAAATCAAATTCTATATTTTTTTAGAAAATCCTAATACGTTTGACAAAAAGGAATAAGTTTTTTTTCGTGCAAGGAAATAAGTTTAGGGTTTAATTAGTGTACACAATTGCTGTAAAAAATTTTATACCACCAACCAATAAAAGTTCATGGCATGGATGACTTTTAAGGTAGTTGAGATAAAGTCAAACGAATTTTATGACATATCAATTCGGGATTGGCTAACGTTATGAAAAATCTTGTACATAAATGGTATATATAAATTAAATCCAAATAAATGTCTTTTTTTTTACAAAAAATAAATAAATATCCTTTAATTTATAAGGAAAAATAACCTTTAAGAATTATTAAGCATTTTGGTAAAAAAAAATAGAATTCTTAATGCATAAGTAAAGCCATATCATTTCATGATTGACTTAACACTATAAAAAATCTTGTACATAAATGGTATATATAAATTAAATAAAAATAAATGTCTTTTTTACAAAAAATAAATAAATAAATATCCTTTAATTTATAAGGAAAAATAACCTTTAAGAATTATTAATGCATTTTGGTAAAAAAATAGAATTCTGTTCCGGACCGGGTTCCACCTCGAACCGACCTAGCAGAGCTGCGCAGGGCACCTCGACCTGATTACGACTAGGGCTCGCCTTCCCCTTATCCCCGACGTCAGGCACGAATCGCAATTCGTATCATACAAAGATCAAAGGCCACGATCGCGCTACATCCAACGGTGCGGGACTAACATGACCATCCCTATAAATACCAGCACGTCTCTGCGCCCCAGGTATGATTCCATAACCCATCTCACCATAAACTTCACTATACTGACTTGGGCGTTGGAGTGTGTGCAGGTACCACACCTACGTCGGTCCAAGGCTCATAACTCAGAGGGTACATCGATTGAAGCTGTCTCAACCTCATCTCAAGTCCTACCCCAGGACATTGGCGACCACAGTGGGGGCCCGACATCAGATAGATCCACGTACCTCATGACGTTATGCCACCACGAGGCAGACACCGCTAAGACCTCGCATCCCCAGTGTTGTAGAAGTTTTGAATCCCGAAAGGAATCGCCCAATCCCCACCTCCGGCTCAAGTGCCAGGAGAGCCTGCTCAAGCATCGACAAGCGCCATGCAGTAGATACTCGACGCCTCAAGAACCAGGTTCGAAGCTTCGCTCACCATGAGGCTCACATAACTCAGATCGAGGAAGAAATAGATGTTGCACTGACTCACACTACGCAAGACGCGAGACCCCCCCCCAGTCTGAAGCCTTCCCATCTCAGACTGTTGCCTCCCAGTGTCACGGATCTCTACCTCGACGACGCCTTCACCCACGTCAGATCTCAAGCCGGCGAGGGCGAGGGTCGAAGTCGCCACCCTTGACTCCGCCTTCATCGCTCGATACCATTTACTCGCTTGACGAGTCGTCTGATCAGGGTTCATCTCGGGCGTCCTCCTCTCAATGATGCTCTTCTCGGCGTTGCAGCAGATCACCACTGGAAAGTTCGCCTCACCACCGACATCACTCCGACGGGAGGGGCCCTATCACCAAATCTCAGAAGGAGCCGAGTAAATGCTTGTCACGATGCGAACAAAGACGACCATCCCTGCCACAACAGAGAAGCTCCTCGGGGCCCTTTCACCCGGCGAATTGACGATTGTCCAATCCCCAGATCCCTAGAGAAACCACCCACACTAAATATGTATAATGGATTCAGAGATCCCGACGATCACTTGGATTACTTCGAACTGATGCTCCAGTACCGAGGTGTAAGCGAGGCGGTCAAATGTAAGATCTTCCCATTGCCCCTCTCTAAGGCAGCGCTGGCCTGGTTCAGAAAACTTCAACCGATTTCGTCCTAGCCCCAGCTATGTAAACTGTTCGTCGCGAGATTCATGGCATCCCGGCTGAAGCCCAAGTCGGAGAATGTCCTAAAGGAAATAAGGCAGCATGAGAGAGAGACACTCTGAGAATACATCGAGCGGTTCAACAAGGTAGCATTAAACGTGTGGGGATTAGAGGACAAAGTCCGACTCTTCTTCATGAAGGATGGTCTCCGAAAGGGCAGTTTATTCCAAATCAACGTCCGCATGAACAAACCCCGCGACCTGAGTGACTTCCTACGCCGGTCGCAGAAATACATTGATTATGAGGAAGACAATTTAGCAGATCAAGCCATATCCAAGACAGCCTCAGACAAGGGGGTCCAGCAACAAAAGAAGGACCATGTTGGAGCTTGACCCAAGGGCGGTTGCTTTACTGAACACATTGTGCTCAACGCAGCCCGCGCCAAGATCCTGGTTGAATGCGCGAACACTGAGTTTCGCGACATAAAGCGTTCCCACCCCTTCCCGCCAAATGAGGGCCCTAGAACCAAGCATTATTGCAAGTATCACAGAAACAACAGTCACGATACCAACAAGCGTTACACCTTGAGAGACGACATCGATGAACTTATCCAAAAGGGGAATCTGTCCCAATATATCAAAAAGGATCAATGGCGGGAAGAGCCTAAGAAATCCCCCCGTAAGGGTAAGTCAGTCGTAAATGAGGTCACCAAACCCCCAGATTCGGAAGAGTTCAACTCCGAGGATGAAAAGGAGGCGAGGAAGCCGAGCTCGAGGCCAGTACCTATGGCCATTTCTGGTGGCTTCCTCGACGTAAGCATGGAAAATATGAAGACGATGAAGAGGAGGTGGAAGGAAATTCTCAGCATTTCGACCGTCGCTTCCACAAACTCGACCCCGCAGCGGCCTCCCCTAGCTTTCACGGACTCCGACCTACTCGATCAGAAGCTGAACAAGTACATACCCTTGCTGATTACCACCGTCATGGCAAACTTTGAGGTCCGGAGGAGCCTCATAGATCAGGGTAGCTCAACAAACATCTTGTTCGCCGACCTCTTGGAAACCCTAAATATTTTGTAGGAGGACCTCTCCCCTACCATACAGACCTCCTAGGATTCAACGACTCAAAGCCAAAGCCTCTAGGGTATCTCGACCTGATGGTAACCTATGGGGCCAACCAGCCGGGAAAGTCACGTACTGTAACGACCCCCTTCCTAGTGCTTCCCTGCAAATCAATCTACAATTGCATCATAGGTTGCCCCACTCTAGGTCGGTTAGGAGTTGTTGCATCCACAGTGCACCTGAAAATAAAGTTTTACTACACCAAAAATGAAGTAATCACGATTGATGTCGACCTGGCTCGACAAAGTAGTGTCATTTCCTTTCTCTGAAGTTGGAAGAGGAGTACACAGCTCCAGAGAATTCTGCAACAAGAAGAAAACCAGTAAGTAAGGATGGGAGCCCGGGATCCGAGCTCTATTTTCCGTTTACACTACGAATAAAATGAATTTTCATTTTAGACGTAAAATTGTAAAATTGTTGGTTGTTGTCATTCAATAAACAGGTCGTAGTGTTCTAGACCTCAGCACGACATCGTACAGTTACACCCGGAACACATCCGATTTCAACATAGTGGCCCATAGTATAGCCACACCCTCTCTAGACCGAGCTAGATCGAGTTGTGAACCGTAAGATGGTCCAAACGAGGTACGAGGGGTCCGCCCCCATAATCTCAAGTCGCGTCCTTTTGTGGAAGCGCCTCTCTTCAGCCGATTTCGATCTAGGCCGTGACCAGTAAGCTGGCTGAAGAGGGACCTACTCTGACCTCCCTATTTGGGAGGGAGGATATCCCCTACGGCGGGATACGACGAGATACAACACTTGCGAAAGAAAAGTACATCACAACAAGGATAAAGGAAACATCAAATTAATATTACAAAAAACCGGATTTCGGCCGGGCCTTGAGTTTGGGCGTTAAAATGACCGACTCCGGGTTATCCTGAGGTCGACCTTACAACCATACAAAAAAGAATTCAGAAAAAGATAAGTGGCTAAGGGCAGGGGTTCAGCTCGGACATCAAAGGAGGATCAATCCTTCGAAAACACCACCAGCTTGTCGTCGTGGACTTCACACTCCTTGTCGAGGCCCTCCCAGAGCAAGTCGAACCCAAGGTTCATACATTGGACCTGGGCGATGGCATTTCTGAATGAATCCTCCGCTACTTGCTCTGCCATTTTGACGACTTCCTTCTCCTGACGATCTTCATACTCCCCATCAACCCAATACAAAGAAGCATAAAGATCGTTACCTTTCTCTCTCAAGGCGGCGTCGGCTTCGACCTGCTTCATCAGCTTGGTGCCGAGGTGGCCGAGCTTCACCAACAAACTGTAAGGATCGGCCAGAAACGCCTCGTAATCTACTCAAGACAGGCTGGTGAAAGTGGCATAGGAACGGTCGGAAGGTTTCGACCTCCTATGCTTGGAAGAACTTGATGGCTTGTGTTTCTTTGATTTGGGGGAATTCCCCTGCAGCTGAATATCCATAGGACGCTTGCCAAGATTGGATTGCTGGGTACCGACTTACTGAACTTTTAAAAAAAATTGGGGAAGGGGAAATTTTATTAATCAAAGTGGCACTAATGATCATTTTACAACTGTCCCTGAGGGGATTTAAACTCAACACCTTGAGGATACAAGGCTAAGCTCTTACCACTGAGCTAGCACCTCAAGTCTACCGACTTGCTGAACTTCATTGAAGGTCGGAGAGGGACTTACCCTAGCCCCCGAATCAATTATAGAAACTGGGGTGTCAGGAGGGTTTTGTTGGGAAGCGTCCCTCCTTCTTCCAACCTGGATGTCGTCATCGTCTGAGTCACCCAAGGCCTTAAGTTTTTGGAGAACCCTAGGCGACGTCATCTTACCTACAAATAAAAGACACATGTCAGACTTACATCGTTACAAAAAAACAGAACTAGAACAGCAAGGAAAGCATAAAAGAACTCTTCCCAACCTAAAACAACTTGCATGTCATTCGAGTTGCCGGCTTGGACCAAGCTCTTGGTATCAATCAACCCCTTTCCAGAGATGTACTTTGACGTCCAAAGTGGAAGAAGCCTCAGAGTCTTCAGATCGGCCACGCCAAGCTGGCTCTCCTTCTTGGTGAATGTGTTAGTTTTCACCAGAAAGTGGTCGTAAACCCAGTCAAAATGAAACTGAGTGACGTCTATCTTGCCAGCCACAGCATAGCTTACCACCTCGGCCATTGCATCTCTATTGGCTGGGACGACGTAGAGAAAGTCACCCTTGAAGCCCTTCACCGACTCCGAGTAAGCATCAGAGAATTTAAAGCCCTTCCTCTTCCGCAAGCTCATCCACCTATACCTTGTCACTCCGTCTTCGCCATTATCCACTTAGCGAACCACTTCAAAAAGGGTGAAGAATAGGTCGACTGAACAAGGTCTGTTCAACAATTGCGTCACAATCTCAAAAACACGAACGAATACCCAAGAATTGGGATGCAGCTGAGAGCGCAACCTGAAGCCAGCGTAATACTTCTTTCTTGAAGGGGGTGAATGGAGGTCTGACCGTAGCTCCTTTCTTGTAGTCTTTGGATGGCGAGCACACCACCATGTCGAATGAAACGCCTTCTACTTTCCTCACTTGACCATTGACGTTTAGCAGCCTTTCATATGAGGGGAACTTCGCGCTTGGAAGGTACATGCTCTTACGCCCAGTCACATCTCGGGCTACCCAATCCCCCAACTCTCAGACCTCGCGGACACAGACTTCCCTTGCAGCAGAAGGATCGCCGTCTCTTTGAAATTCGGCCTGGGTAACCTCCAGGTTGGATACGAGGTCCACGTCGGGGAGAGATATTTTTTCCGAGAACCTCCCTACAACATTCCTCACCGAGGACTCTCCCTCCTCCTCCTGCTCGGACCTCGTCTCTTTGTGGATATCTTATGTTGCAGGTTAAGTTTTGATGATGAAGTAAACTAAGACAAAGTGACAAATGGAACTCCGAGACACAACCAACTCAAGAAGTAAGTCTGTGTCATAGGTAGTCACTAGGCGACATTTCCGGCGGAGTATTAAAAAAAAAAATTTTTTTTAAATAATCCCCCAGAAATTAATTTTTTTAAGAATTACTTTTTTTAAATTTTTTTTTGAATTTTATATTTAATTAAATAATAAGTAATAAAAAATGAAATAGAATATGAGAAAAAAATTATATAGAATAGAATGAGAAGTAATAGAGAAACTAGAATGAATAAGAATGAAAGAGAGTTGTCTCAAAAAAAAGAATGAAAGAGGGTATTGTCATACCCCAATTTTGTCCGGCTTAGGTCCAAACCCTAATTTTCCACACAAAAATAAATTATGCATTGCATTTTGGGTCCTAGAAACCGCTCCAAAGTTTTTGAAATCATTTTTAGGGTTAGGATGCACTTTTTGGGGAAATTAGGGTTTTAGGGTCAAAAAGGGCATTTTGGTCATTTCTCACAAAAGGTTCTATAAAAATAATTTTTGCATCATGCATCAAAATTAGGGTTTTTGAAAATATGTTATGCATGCATGGCAAGCTTTGGAAAATATTTTATGCATGCATGGCAAAAACCTGAAAGCAATTTTGTGGAAAGCAAGAATCAATTTCTATTTTGAAAATAGGCTATGAAATCGATTTATACTTATTTTCATAGGCTATGAAATCGATTTATACTTATTTTCATAGGCTATGAAATCGTTTCATACATATGCATATTCCAAAGCCATGAATCGATTCTTACCTTTTTTCAAAAGCCTTAAAATCGATTGTCAAGATATTTCATAGGCTATGAAATCGATTTATACTTATTCTCATAGGCTATGAAATCGATTTATACTTATTTTCATAGGCTATGAAATCGATTTATACTCATTTTCATAGGCTATGAATCGATTTCTCCATATTTTTAACTAAGCTAAGAATCGATTTTCACCTATACAAAAGGTCCTGAAAATCGATTCTTACTTGTTTTCAAAGAACAAAGAATCGATTCCCATGTTTTCCAAAGAATAAAGAATCGATTCCTCACCTTTTTAACTTCATGTCACAATCGATTCTTCACTTTCATTAAATATTTTTTCAGATCTACGTTTTCCTAAGCCTATAAATAGGAGTCTCATTCTCCATTCTTTAGAGAGGAACACGGACTTCACAAGAGCAGACACGAAAAGACACAATTCACAACTCCTCTCTGCTTCTCAGACACATTTTTTTCACGAGATCAGAGAAGCCAATTTTCGCAGATCTCATCTTTTCAGAAAAACTCTTCTATATTTTATTTGTGCTCTCTTCGTTCCGTTGGTCCGTCTGAGCTGATCTTCTGCAAGAGTTAGTTGGAGTTGCGTTCTTCAAGTTGTAGTATCTGCCTTCATCAGAGGTATTTCTGTCTTTATATTTGTTAATATTTAATCATTGTGATCCATGCCAAAATTGCCCTATGTGATTTAACTTAGCTATAGTGTCATTGTTGATGATGAACCACATGATTCTCACTTATGCCTAGTGCATCATGTTCTAAGTGGTGAAGATGGTCTCAGATGATTCAACCCTTTTAGTTTATATGATGATTGGCAATGTGATTCACACTTGTGCACTTGTGCACTTGTGCACTTAATCTTAAATGTGAGGATTGACCAAAGTGATTCAACATTCTTTGATACTTTGGTCGCTAAATAATCTGCTTGCTTATGCTGGCCAATGATCATGATTGAGGCAACTCTTTTGCTTGAACTTACAGTGTCATCGTCTACTCTCATATAGAATATCATCAATACTTAGATAGGTCCATTCCTTACATTGCATCTTCCACTAGATGTGCATTTAGATTCCCTTGCGTTTTGTAGAAATATTTGAGTATGGTTCTCGCCTAGCATCTTCCACTAGATGTGCATTTAGGTTCAATCTCGCCTACTCTTGTATTTTACTTAATGCCCAATTCAAGTTCCTTCCTTACCTATCTATGTGTTGTGATCTAATATGTGTAGTTTAGGCTTGATTTTTGTTTGCGAATTCAAATATTGTTGCTTAATGATTTGATTCCACTGATTGTGTTATGCTTGAATCCACCAATTCTTTCTTGCATTCATTGTTTTCATTTCTAAAACGACCCGGCACAAAAACGGTTACTAGTGGCAATCCATCACAACCTTTGTTGGTTTGATTGTCATGAGAGCCTCGATTTCAAAAGAATTTTCGTAAGCATAAAGCAAGCTACTAGTGATAATCCATCACAACCTTTGTTGGTTTGATTATCATGAACGCGTCCAGTTTCAAAAAGCATTTTTCTAAATATCAAAGAATCAAAAACAAGTTATTAGCGGTGGTCCATCATAACCATTGTTAGTTTAATCATCAAAGCAAAAAGACTTTCATTCTTAAGGCTCGTTAGAACTACGTCGCTTTGATTCCCATTTTGGGATACGTAGGAGCGAGTCACATTCTCGTCAAGCGCAACCATAAAAAGTTTAGCATTTGCATAACAAAAAGAAAAGAGTTATTTTCATAACAAAAAAAGAATCACTTTTGCAAACCAAGATCATTTTCAGAACGGAAACCTTTTCCTTTCTAAAAACATTTTCAACCCATTGTCGCTAGTGGCTAATCAGAACCTTTGTTCGTCTAGCCATTGGTAGCAATGCCTTTTTCCCAAAATAACAACAAGCGATGATCACTCATAACCTTTGTTAGCTTGATCATTCGCGCCAATCAATCTCTTTCGAAAACCCCTTTCAAAAGAACAAATAAAAACGAGTCGCTACTAATAGTCAATCAGAACCTTTGTTCGTCTGACTGGCGGTAGTGACTCTCATTTTCAAGAGTACTTAGCGATGATTACCCATAACCTTGGTTAGTTTAATCGTTCACTAAATACTCGTCCTATTTCGAAAACTCACTAAAAAGATAAAAGACAAAAACCTTTTTCAGGACAAAGAAGAACTACGTAGCTTTGAATTCTCCATCGCACCGGGAGATACGTAGGAGCGGGCCATGTCCCGTCAAGCGTTTTTTTCTAAAAACCCATTTTCCCCCTTTTTTCATAATAAATAAAGATTTTCATAAAGAGTTTTTTTTCAATAAGAAGTAGAGAGGCAAAATTAAGTATTTTCAAGTCAACACACTAAAACCACACATTTAATTAAAGGTTCCCTCTCAGTAGAGAGGACGTGTGGGGTGCTAACACCTTCCCTGCGCGTAACCGACCCCCGAACCCTATTCTCTAATTTCGCAAGACCAATCGCTTTCCCAAAAAAGGTTTTCCTAATATTTTCCTTAATAAATATTGGTGGCGGCTTCATTGTCTTAGGAAAAGTTGTGAACGAGGAAGGTTCTCCCTCGGGGACTTTTTCGGGCGCAACAGCTGGCGACTTCACTGGGGACTAAAAAAACATTTTTTCAAAAGTGGGTCAAGCCTAACTAATTAAGTGTGTGGTTTGTGTGATTGATTTGAACATCTTGCTTTGCCTCTATTCTTCTTCATTTTTCATAAGCATGTTGCATCCATATGCATTCTTCTTCTATGCTCGCTTTTGTTTAAAATAATAGATAGTTACTTTCTTTGCTTATATTCCTAGTTCCCTCATGCATTTCCCCAATCATATCATGTCCCCTTTTTCTTTGCTCCCTTTCTTAAGGTAAATTCATGCATATTTCCCCTCTCTTGTCATGTCCCTTTCTTCTTTGCTCCCTTTCTTGAGGTAAGTAGTGCATTGTTGTTGGCACCCTAGATTAGTTGTATTTGATTGGTATTGAACCTTAGGGTAGATGACATGTTATTGCTTTCTATTGTCTGGACTGTTCTGGATTTTCAATTGCAGGTGGGGTAGTTTTTAAGGAAATGCCCTTCGCACACACACTTGTACCTTGAGGCTACACGATTAGAGAAATAGACCATAACCCAGGTCTGTTAGGATACCTTAGGATGAGCAGATTCGAGTAGTGGGAGCCCATCAGGACCTTTGTCCGTTTGGCTACTCGCGAAAGTTTCAATCAGAGTTGTGCTCTTTCATGATGCTTCGTATCTAGCAGTTTGCTGCATTTACAGGGATTTTCATGAAAGGGACTGTGGCTCTGATGACCTTTGTGAGGGTGTGAATAGAGCTACATGAGAAGATTATCCCTAAAACACCCTAGATCATAGGTTCTACCCCCTTCTAGGTCACAAGGGCTTTTCAAATTGTGTGTTGCATCGTTGCATTCAGTTCAATCAATTTTTCCTTTAAAATTTTTGAAAATCAAAAAAGATATGCTCAATAAACGCCTATATGAGGTGGCATATAGTGTGAAAATTTTCAAATCACCACCTGTAAATATCCTCTTTCTGCAAAAACACAAAGAAGCATCCTTGCATCATCGCATCATTGCATCATTTGCATTGCATAAAATACCGATTTTGAAAAAAAAACATTCATCTTGCATTCCCCTTTATTGCATAAAGATAAAACAAAAAACAATTATGATTTGCATAGCATAAGCATTTCATTTATAATCATCCTCGTCAAGTTCATCCAAGACGAGGCATTCAAGCATAAGCATTATTTCAAAAAAGACACAGTAGAACTACGTAAGCTTTGATTCCTCATTACAATGGGGATACGTAGGAACGGGTCATACCCCGTCAAGCACATTTTTCTAAAACCTTTTTTCCAATAAATCATTTGCATCTCCAAATAATTTTCAAAATCATGTTCCAAAACTAAAAAACAAAAAAGAAAATCATTGTGAGTATCATGCATTTCATTGCACAAAAAAAATGAAAACAAGAAAGCATCTCATTCATAATCATGAATAAAAATCATCATCAAATTTATTCAAAATGTAGCCTTCATGCATCATTTCATTAACCTCATCACTTTAGTTCAAATACATCATTCCTCCATACATGCATCTTTCAAAAAAGGAAGGGGCATTGGCATTTCATACTTTGCCTTGCCTTAAAAAAAAAAATCATCATTTAGAGAAAAGCATCATTCCTGCATCTTTCATCATTCAAAAGAAAAAGGGGGCATTGGTATTTCGTACCTTGTCTCGCCTCTAAAAAAAAAAATCAAATCAAAAATCATTTTGAAAAAAAAGGGGCATCATTCTTGCATCATTCGCATTGGCATTCCATATTTTGTCTTGCATTAAAAATAACAAAATTATTTAGAATAAGCCACACTCTTCGAGTGGTCATTCTCCACGCATTTGCATCATACTTGCATATCATAATTTGTTCATTCATTCATTGCATAAAATAAGAGTTGTGATGAGAAGCGAGACGTTCTTGCGAAACAATCATCCTTTTTGAAAAAGTTTATCCTTATTTGGTTGCAAACTCAAGGTGTTCCAAGGCACTCAGTTTTTCAAATCAATAGCTCATTTGCATTTCTTTCAAAAGCACTGCATCCCATCCATTCTATGACAAAAGACTGAAATAGTATATCAAAGAAAAAAAACAAATTTTTAACTGATGTTAACTCTCTGTGAAGCATTCTTCTAATGAGCGTGCATGCTATGAGTACATTCTCTTGTTTGAGTCCGTTGGTTTTCCTCCCTTACCACAGTTTCCCGTCCAAGTCTAGTCCCGCCCCGTCCACCCATAAAATGCATATTCTCCCCATCAGTGCGTATTTGACTTTTGGGTTCATTCTAATGCTTTAAGTCCTCCATGCTGGGGCAAGTCGGTGATCATTAAATTCCCCTTGATTAATATCATATTCCTTCAGTGCAAGTCTCTCAAAATAATAATAATAATAATAATAATAATAATATAATAAACAAGAAAACAAGCTCGCTAGGTTGAAAACCCGCAAAGGGCGGCCTAGGCAAAAAAGAGCGCCCGGTGGATTGAAAACTCGCAAAGAGCGGTCCAGGCAAAAATTAGGGCACAAAAAAAAGAAAAAGAGGAAACACATGAAGATAGATAAATTATTGTTCTAAAGTTAAGTCTTATAGAAATAAGCAATCGGGATTTGAAATGAAGTTTGGCCATCTCCTCAAAAACCCCAAAATCCCAGAAAGTCCCTTTCCTACCCACCTTAAGCCAAGAAAAACCAAAATCCAAAAATCACCCTAGACAAGGATCACCCCAAATAAAAAAAACAGTGCATCACTTTTTATCAGCTCACCCGAGTCAAAAAAAAAAAAAATCAAAAAAGGGGATTCAAAAATGAAAATCCCAAAACAAAAGAAAATACAAAATAAATGTAAGTGGTGAGCTGGTACACGTTACCACAAAATACAAGAGATCCTTGTCTAAATAAACCTTCAAACACTTCATCATTCCAACACCTGATTCCATAAACCTTCAAACACTTCCTTTGGCCTCAACATCAAACCCCTTAGTCATTCTACCATGAGACACGAATTTGCTTTAACAGAGCCCAAACAAGCCCAATAACCATCTTCCTCATAGACCATTAACCGTCAATCAACGCCGAACAAAACTCATCCTCCCATTAGCCTCAAACACTTCATTAAGCCTAACCCTCCTTCCTCCACAAAACACCACAATCCCGAAAAGTCCATTCCGATCAAAGACCGGTTGCTTTTGTTCACTCAAATTCTAATCTTAGGACGAACAAGCTTATCTATGTACAATGTGTTTGCTCAAAAGAAAAACAAACGATCAGAAAAAAGAAAGCTGATCAAGAAAGAATAAACCCTCAGAAAAAAAAGAGAACTGAGGAAACAAAAATGAACAGTCAGAAAAAAGAAAGCTGACAAAATAAAAAAGAGGGACTTGCACTCCAAGACACATTCAAGATGCATTAAAACAAGGTTCAGTGATCACCAGGTAAGGATTCTGTCGCACCAAAAGTCAAAACATCAGTAGAGAACCAAAGATTTGCACTCAGACCCAAAAGTTGGGGCATTCTCTTCACCACACCCTAGTCTTGGGAAAGTCTGTTCAATGCCCATCCCATGTCACTCTAGTTGTCAATGTCATTCCGAAGTGGGGCAAGTGCATTCCCATTTCTTCACCTCGTTCATTCCCATAAAAACCTCACCGGGGCAATTTCTCAACTCACTATCCTAAACAAGACCTTGTCATTCTGATTGGGGCAGCTTTGTCCTTGTTATGACTGGGGCAACATCAAATTATGTGGGTTGAAGCAAAACCCCCCCTCATTCCAGCTTTCATCCCAAGAGTCGAAGCGTTCCCAATTCATCATCTTCTACACCCCTAGTTGTTGTCACCACTAGACAGGGGCAAACTATTCACTCATCAAAGACCTGAATTGGGGCAATCTTGTATCTCTTGATCCCTCACAAGCTTCGGCAATAGCCATGTCGGTCATTCCTTCACTTGCCATAAATGTCCATGCCCTAAACCAATTCCAAGTTAAATGACTCATTCATGCATGCTTACTAGACAATGCTTCAAAAAGAGAGAACACAAGTTGTTTACATTCAGTCATCGTGGAAAGAAAGAGAAAGCAAGTGAGGTTGTTTGTAAATAAAAACCTTGAGAACACCAGAGTTTGAATCAAAGTCCTTGCATTCAAAGTCTCGCATCTCATCATCACAAAAAAGTTTACCTCATGCATCTAGGCATTATAGCATATGCATCAAAGCATTACATTTGCATCTTCACATTTTGTGCATTCATCACATAGCAAAAAGAAAAAACGTTCCACGTCAGTTGCACAGAAAAAGCAGAAATCTTTTCATTGCATTGGCATCATATTAATGTTCGCACTTCATAAAAAGAAAAGAACAAAATCATTTCATGTCATTCATCACTAGAGCATTACATTTAGCATCAGATATTTCACAGAAAAGCAAAGAAAGCAAAAAGAAAACAAAGAAAAGACAAAAGCATTCCATGTCATTCATCATTTCACAAAGCAT
The DNA here is from genome assembly GCA_039519185.1 of Astragalus membranaceus. Classification (NCBI taxonomy): domain Eukaryota; kingdom Viridiplantae; phylum Streptophyta; class Magnoliopsida; order Fabales; family Fabaceae; genus Astragalus; species Astragalus membranaceus. The sequence goes on from CM076849.1 coordinate 65,047,999, forward strand.
TCCTTTGTCATTCAATCATCAAACATTAAAGCAGTGCATATGCATCATATTAACGTTAGCATTTCCATAAAAGAAAAAGAACAAGAATCATTGCATCAAACATCAGAGCATTGCATCATATTAATGTTTGCATTTCATAGAAGAAGCAAAAAGAAACAAACAGAAGTTAGAACAGGAGCATTTCATTCATCAAAGCATCAATCACCGCATACATTTGCATTCAAACATCAAAGCAATACAGTTGCAACACATCTGGCATCTCATAGAAGAAAAGAAAGCTAGAACATCCCATGTCATTCATCATTTCATGTCATTCATCATTTTACAGCAATATCCCCATTTCATAAAAAAAAAGGAAGAGAAAGTTTTCCTTTGCATGTCATTCCATTAAAATACATGAGCATTCCATGTCATCAAACACCAAAGCTTTGCATTCGCATACCCTTGATTCTTAAAAGAGCAAAAAGAGAAGCCAAAAGAGAGAAAAAGGAAGAGCCAAGAGAGCAACAAAAAGAAAAGAAAGAGAAAGAGAAAAAGACATATAAGAACAGGAGAAAATCATGCATTCATCAGACATAAGCAAAAGAAAAAGAAAATCATGCATTGCATACAGACAAGAGAAGAAAAGGAAAATCATTGCATTCATCAAGCATATAAGAACAATAGAAAATCATGCATTCATAAGCAAAAGAAAAAGAAAATCATGCATTGCGTACAGACAAGAGAAGAAAAGGAAAATCATTGCATTCATCAAGCATATAGGAACAGTAGAAGATCATACATTCATCCGACATAGACAAAGGAAATAAGAAACTCATCATTCATCATAAGAAAAAAGAAAACAGCAATCATGGCATCTGCATTGCACGCATTTGTTCATTTTCAACTACAGGTACCAAGAGAGGGTGAGCACTTCGGTGTTAGCCCTCGCCCCCAGATTCCAGAAAATGTTCCCCCAAGTTGGGAGTTCAGAAAGAAAAAACAAAAGAAAGAGAGAAAAGAAAAGAGAGCGCTCAAGCGCGCATTGCGGATCGGAGCACAGAGATCATCGCTCCCTTCTGCCCAGGTCTCACATCGTGTACGAGCAACGCGATGGACCACAGCCCCATGTGAGGTTCAACGGAATAGTTGTATCAGCCTAAGATACAGTGGACGCCGTGCATTGATCTGTATATCAGTTCCAGAGCTGATAACGATCCCCCGGTCGCTCGAAAAGGCCAACAGGAAGAGCGTGCTCCTCAAAGCCACGTGCAAACTCGGATTCATCAAGAGTTCGTTTAAGGATTACAGGTTTTAGGCAGCCTGGGCAATTTACCGCTTTCTGCACGCCAAGTGCCCATTTTACCTTTTCTGTTTGCACGCCAAGTGCCCATTTACTTTTCTGTTTGCACGCCAAGTGCCCATTTACTTTTCTGTTTGCACGCCAAGTGCCCATTTACCTTTCGGTTTGCACGCCAAGTGCCCATTTACTTTTCTGTTTGCACGCCAAGTGCCCATTTACTTTTCTGTTTGCACGCCAAGTGCCCATTTACCTTTCGGTTTGCACGCCAAGTGCCCATTTACTTTTCTGTCTGCACGCAAGTGCCCATTTTACTTTCCTGTCTGCACGCAAGTGCCCATTTTACCGTTTCTGTTTGCGCGCCAAGTGCCCATTTTACCTTTCAGTCTGCACGTCAGTGTTCATTTACTGTTTTCGGATCAACACGAAAGTGTCTATCTTTCCAAAAAAAAAAAAATCGGATTTCTCCAAATGGACAAAATTGGTATAATTTCTGAATTCTTTATTTCTATTTTACCTTCGAAATATGTCTCGCGCAATTCATATTTCTTGGTAAAATCCAAATAAAGAGGGGCAGCTGTCATACCCCAATTTTGTCCGGCTTAGGTCCAAACCCTAATTTTCCACACAAAAATAAATTATGCATTGCATTTTGGGTCCTAGAAACCGCTCCAAAGTTTTTGAAATCATTTTTAGGGTTAGGATGCACTTTTTGGGGAAATTAGGGTTTTAGGGTCAAAAAGGGCATTTTGGTCATTTCTCACAAAAGGTTCTATAAAAATAATTTTTGCATCATGCATCAAAATTAGGGTTTTTGAAAATATGTTATGCATGCATGGCAAGCTTTGGAAAATATTTTATGCATGCATGGCAAAAACCTGAAAGCAATTTTGTGGAAAGCAAGAATCAATTTCTATTTTGAAAATAGGCTATGAAATCGATTTATACTTATTTTCATAGGCTATGAAATCGATTTATACTTATTTTCATAGGCTATGAAATCGTTTCATACATATGCATATTCCAAAGCCATGAATCGATTCTTACCTTTTTTCAAAAGCCTTAAAATCGATTGTCAAGATATTTCATAGGCTATGAAATCGATTTATACTTATTCTCATAGGCTATGAAATCGATTTATACTTATTTTCATAGGCTATGAAATCGATTTATACTCATTTTCATAGGCTATGAATCGATTTCTCCATATTTTTAACTAAGCTAAGAATCGATTTTCACCTATACAAAAGGTCCTGAAAATCGATTCTTACTTGTTTTCAAAGAACAAAGAATCGATTCCCATGTTTTCCAAAGAATAAAGAATCGATTCCTCACCTTTTTAACTTCATGTCACAATCGATTCTTCACTTTCATTAAATATTTTTTTAGATCTACGTTTTCCTAAGCCTATAAATAGGAGTCTCATTCTCCATTCTTTAGAGAGGAACACGGACTTCACAAGAGCAGACACGAAAAGACACAATTCACAACTCCTCTCTGCTTCTCAGACACATTTTTTTCACGAGATCAGAGAAGCCAATTTTCGCAGATCTCATCTTTTCAGAAAAACTCTTCTATATTTTATTTGTGCTCTCTTCGTTCCGTTGGTCCGTCTGAGCTGATCTTCTGCAAGAGTTAGTTGGAGTTGCGCTCTTCAAGTTGTAGTATCTGCCTTCATCAGAGGTATTTCTGTCTTTATATTTGTTAATATTTAATCATTGTGATCCATGCCAAAATTGCCCTATGTGATTTAACTTAGCTATAGTGTCATTGTTGATGATGAACCACATGATTCTCACTTATGCCTAGTGCATCATGTTCTAAGTGGTGAAGATGGTCTCAGATGATTCAACCCTTTTAGTTTATATGATGATTGGCAATGTGATTCACACTTGTGCACTTGTGCACTTGTGCACTTAATGTTAAATGTGAGGATTGACCAAAGTGATTCAACATTCTTTGATACTTTGGTCGCTAAATAATCTGCTTGCTTATGCTGGCCAATGATCACGATTGAGGCAACTCTTTTGCTTGAACTTACAGTGTCATCGTCTACTCTCATATAGAATATCATCAATACTTAGATAGGTCCATTCCTTACATTGCATCTTCCACTAGATGTGCATTTAGATTCCCTTGCGTTTTGTAGAAATATTTGAGTATGGTTCTCGCCTAGCATCTTCCACCAGATGTGCATTTAGGTTCAATCTCGCCTACTCTTGTGTTTTACTTAATGCCCAATTCAAGTTCCTTCCTTACCTATCTATGTGTTGTGATCTAATATGTGTAGTTTAGGCTTGATTTTTGTTTGCGAATTCAAATATTGTTGCTTAATGATTTGATTCCACTGATTGTGTTATGCTTGAATCCACCAATTCTTTCTTGCATTCATTGTTTTCATTTCTAAAACGACCCGGCACAAAAACGGTTACTAGTGGCAATCCATCACAACCTTTGTTGGTTTGATTGTCATGAGAGCCTCGATTTCAAAAGAATTTTCGTAAGCATAAAGCAAGCTACTAGTGATAATCCATCACAACCTTTGTTGGTTTGATTATCATGAACGCGTCCAGTTTCAAAAAGCATTTTTCTAAGTATCAAAGAATCAAAAACAAGTTATTAGCGGTGGTCCATCATAACCATTGTTAGTTTAATCATCAAAGCAAAAAGACTTTCATTCTTAAGGCTCGTTAGAACTACGTCGCTTTGATTCCCATTTTGGGATACGTAGGAGCGAGTCACATTCTCGTCAAGCGCAACCATAAAAAGTTTAGCATTTGCATAACAAAAAGAAAAGAGTTATTTTCATAACAAAAAAAGAATCACTTTTGCAAACCAAGATCATTTTCAGAACGGAAACCTTTTCCTTTCTAAAAACATTTTCAACCCATTGTCGCTAGTGGCTAATCAGAACCTTTGTTCGTCTAGCCATTGGTAGCAATGCCTTTTTCCCAAAATAACAACAAGCGATGATCACTCATAACCTTTGTTAGCTTGATCATTCGCGCCAATCAATCTCTTTCGAAAACCCCTTTCAAAAGAACAAATAAAAACGAGTCGCTACTAATAGTCAATCAGAACCTTTGTTCGTCTGACTGGCGGTAGTGACTCTCATTTTCAAGAGTACTTAGCGATGATTACCCATAACCTTGGTTAGTTTAATCGTTCACTAAATACTCGTCCTATTTCGAAAACTCACTAAAAAGATAAAAGACAAAAACCTTTTTCAGGACAAAGAAGAACTACGTAGCTTTGAATTCTCCATCGCACCGGGAGATACGTAGGAGCGGGCCATGTCCCGTCAAGCATTTTTTTCTAAAAACCCATTTTCCCCCTTTTTTCATAATAAATAAAGATTTTCATAAAGAGTTTTTTTTCAATAAGAAGTAGAGAGGCAAAATTAAGTATTTTCAAGTCAACACACTAAAACCACACATTTAATTAAAGGTTCCCTCTCAGTAGAGAGGACGTGTGGGGTGCTAACACCTTCCCTGCACGTAACCGACCCCCGAACCCTATTCTCTAATTTCGCAAGACCAATCGCTTTCCAAAAAAAGGTTTTCCTAATATTTTCCTTAATAAATATTGGTGGCGGCTTCATTGTCTTAGGAAAAGTTGTGAACGAGGAAGGTTCTCCCTCGGGGACTTTTTCGGGCGCAACAGGTATGGAAAAATAATATTGGAGAGAATAAGAATGAATGAGAGTATGAGAATAAGAAGTGAGAAGGAAGAAGAAATGGGAAATATAGAAAAGAGATATGTAGAGAAATTTATTGAGATTGAAGATATGAGAAAGAAGAAATAAGAATGAATAAGTGAGAATGAATGAGAAGGAAGAAGAAAAGGGAAATAAAGAAGAGTGTAGAAGAAAGTGAGAAGGAAATAAAGAGTGAAATGAGAGAATGAGAAAAGTGTAGCAGAAAGTTTTATTTATAGGAATTTCAAAACGTTCCGACGGATTTTTAACATTTTCAGTGAATTTTTTGAAATTTTTTATTATTATTTTTAAACAAAATCCGCCGGAAATGTCGCCGGCGACATTTTCGGCGGATTTTTTAAAAAAAAAAATTAAAAATCCGCCAAAAATGTAAAAATCCGCTGGAAATTTACCGATGGAAAAAATCCGCCGGAAATGCCAAATTTCCGCCGGAAACTTACCGGCGGAAAAAATCCGCCGGTAATACGCGATTTTCTTGTAGTGTGAAACGCATAACTCTTACACACCATCACTTCTGTTCTTCAAGTTCTTCATCTTTTTGAGCTGATCTCTCTCAAAGGTTAGATTGGGTTGGGAATCTTCAAGTTGTTGTATCCACCTTGATAGAGGTATTTTGTTATTCGTTTGTAATCTATTTTAATCATTGGACTTGGTTTATACTAGAGAGTGGGGTATCTCTCTAGGGTTTGTGGTTGTAACAAGGGTGGGGTATCTCTTGTTGGTTATAGATCTTGAGGGCTCTTGCAATAGGTGGGGTATCCTAGGTGTAACACCCCATGAACCTCATTAAACTTAACATGAAATACTTAAGTCTCGTGACTTAAAACTTATACAACTTGTTGTTCAATATCCAAAACATAAGTAGCGGAAACGGTTTACAATTGTTAACTAGTAATAGTTATACAATCGGAATACAAGGACAACAAAAGTGAAAAAGGCATAATCATAAGACTGATTCTTCAATAACTCCATGATTCACACCGGCTAACCGTGCTTCTTCGCCTTTGCTTTTCCCTGTTTCTCTGTAAAAACCACAATAATAAAGGGTGAGATAAACATTATCTCAGTGCGTCCTATCGAGACCTCTTACTAACTCTAGCGGTTCATTATGCTTTTATTCTTTGAACTCATAGCCCTAATAAGCGACTATGTGGACATATATTCTTCTAACCCGTAGCCCTAATAAGTGACTACAGTTCATGTCTTACTCTTTTCTTATCTTAGCACGTCACGTCGAAATCACTTTCTATTTTCATGATTCTCGGTGAACCCAATCCCGCTGACCTTGGAAAGCGGGCTACATGGAAGGGGCCCAGGGTTCGGGCTCATGACTTCCCTTCCCTAGTATGCTAATAATCTGGGGTCGTCACCCTTGATTTACATATATTATTATATGTATGCCATTCTTCCTTTCCTCAAGGGAAAGTAACTTAACTTGTTATTACATGAATTGAGAATTTACATGGCTTGTATGGATTTATAATCCCTTATCTTAACATGACTTGTGTACACTCGCGTATACTAATGTTCGGTTTTTCATAGCTTTCATAACTTAAGAAAATTCCATCTCAAGCATACTCAATTTCATGACATTCATGTATTACAATAATTACAAGTGGTTGGAAAGAAGATTAGAAGAGGTTTGGAATCGAAAGGAGCGGCGAAACGAATTTTTGGCAACCGGGGATAGAAGACCTGGCACGACCTGTGCCAGACCTAGCACGACTCGTGCTGCCTGGAAATGCAATTCCAGTCAACCAGAAAGGATGGCACGACCCGTGCTAGGGGTAGCATGACCCGTGCTGCCTGTAGCAGAGTCACAATTCGCTTATTTCGTTCTGTTTCGCTTTTTCTATCACGTCCAATCCGTAACCCAATCAAAGTGTCCACCTTCAACAGATAATATCACAGATAATTTGAGTGCAACCAAGTCATTCAACAATCAACATTCATCAATTATTCATGACACGCAAACACAAATACGTATTTTTGAAATTACGGTTTTAAGGAATTTCACGAAACGAAAGGGAACCTTACTCGGTTTCGAAACACATGAAAACTCAGTATCAAAATAATCCCTAAGCGAGTATAGAACTCACCCGAGGTGATGAAAATCACAAAAACAACGAATCCACGGATTGCAACGACAATGTAACCTCACGAACGATCCCCGTACTCGAGCTTCTCACCACAACCTCGAACCCAGCTACCAATGGCCTAGAACTTCAGAATCAGCAACTGAAATTGCTCCAACATCTACCCAAACAAACTGAAAACAGAATGTCGCTTGCCGAAAAACTTCAACAACGGATTATGAGCTTCAATCAACTACATGCAATGGTACAAGCTCCATTTCTCTCATTTGAGCTTGAATATTCAGAAATGGTGAAATGAGGAAGGGGAGGAAACAAGTGATGATTGTGGTATCAGATTGTAGAGGAGAAGAAATGCAATTGATTGGTGTTGAAATCTCAAACATGCACCAAGAATTGAGAATGGTGCTTCCTTTCCATTTCTCCCTCTCTCTCGCGACTCCCTATCTCTCTCTCACTATTCTTTCTTTCTCAATTCTTGATTTCAGCAAACAGTGAAGTGTGTGTTGTGTTGTGTTGGTCATGGGTCAGTTGAGGTGATCTGGAAAAATGGGTGCGAAATGACCGTTTCGTCCTTGGCACTCTAGCATTCACTTAACCCCACTTAATCTATTTCTAATCACTTTATCAAACAATAATTCTTATGACCAAAATGATTAGACATACCACACACAATTATTTATTTAACCCATGGCAATCATCTCATAATAAATCAATTATGCTACTTAATTATCTTGTGACCTCTTGCTGATTTCAATAAATGAAATTAGCTAAATTGGGGATGTTACAATCACCCCAACTTCTTAAAATTTTGTCATCAAAATTGAACATAGCATACCTCAACTGAAAAGATGGGGATATTTCACCCGCATTTTTTCCTCAACTTCCTATGTCGCTTCGTCAGGTGAGACACCATCCCAAAGCACTTTGACAATAGGAATTAATCTCGTCCGGAGCGTTTTCTCGCCACGTTCGATGATTTGAATTGGATTCGAATGATAGGACAATTTCGGTCGGATGTCAATCGTCTCATAACTTAACGGCTGACTCGGATCGGGAATGTACTTTCTCAATTACGATACATGAAACACATCATGTAATCTAGACAGAGCTGGAGGTAAGGCAATGCGATATTGTACTGGCCCAACTCGCTCGATAATTTGGAAAGGTCCAATATACCGAGGACTGAGCTTCGTTGCCCGCAATGCTATACCGGTACCAATAGTTGGAGAAAGTCTCAGAAATACATGATCTCTTTCTTCAAATTCCAATGGCCTTCTTCTTTTGTCGGCATAACTCTTTTGTCGACTCTGAGCGATCTTCATCCGTTCCCTAATCTGTTAGATCTTTTCAGTAGTCTAACGGACTAAATTAGGACTCAACAATCTTTGTTCACCGACATCCCACCAACACAATGTTGTTCTACACTTCCTTCCATACAATACTTCATATGGAGTCATTCCGATACTAGAATGGTAACTGTTGTTGTAGGAAAACTCCACAAATGGAAGATGATCCTCCCATCGGCCCCACTGTCAAGTACACATGCCCTAAGCATATCTTCCAAAGTCTGAATTGTCCTTTCAGTCTGTCCGCCCGTTTGCGGATGATAAGCAGTACTAGCACATACCGTTGTTCCCAACGCCATATTCAGTGCTCTCCAGAATCGTGATGTAAACTTGGGATCACGATCACAGATGATACTTGTGGGAATTCCATGCAGCTTCACAATATTCTTGAGATACTCTTCTGCTAACTTAGCAATCTTATGATTCGAATGTACCGGAATAAAATGAGCAGACTTGGTCAAGCGATCCACCACTACCCAAATAGAATCATTCCCAGCTTGGGACCGTGGTAACCCCATGACAAAGTCCATCGAAATGCTTTCCCATTTCCATTCTGGCACATTCAAAGGTTGTAACTGATCGGCATGCTTTCGGTGCTCTATCTTAACCCTTTGACCACTACAAAAAACGGATCAAATAGCGGGGGTTTTTTTGCGGAGGTTTTAAAAACCCCCTTCGTTCATCAACGAAAAAGGAATCCTCCGTGGGATTAGTTAAAAATTTTGTTTCAATTTGAGGAGGTTTAAAACCCCCACAAATTGTCGAAAAAAACACCCCGTTATTTGATCCAAAAAATGCTGAAACTTCACTTTCCCTCTTCACTTTCGCGTTCCCTCTCTTCTCTTTCGCGTTTCCTCTCTTCTCTTTCACAGAAACATCTTTTGTCAAAAAACAATCTCAACATCTTTCGTGTTTCCCTCTCTTCACTTTCGCCTTCCCTCTTCACTTTCCCTCTCCACTTTCGCTCTTCACTCAACTCTCAGTTGCTTCAGAATCTTCAACTTTCAAAACCCAGTCGCTGAAATCGCTGAAATCACTGAATCGCTGAAACCGTCTTCGCTGAATCTTCAAAACCCAGTCGCTGAAATCACTGAATCGCTGAAACCCTCTTCGCTGAAACCCTCTTCGCTGAAACCCTCTTCGCTGAAACCCTTTCACTCGCAAAACCCTATCACTCGCGAAACCCTATCACTCGCTGAAGCTCTTCCGAAGTTCGATTCACTCGCGAAACCCTTTCAATCGTTGACAGCGTCTCCTCCTCGCTGAAGCTTTGTTCTTCTCCCTCAGTTACTTTCGTTGTTCTGTTTCTGGAAGGAGGAAGGAAAGGGTTCTGTTTCTGAAGATTTTTGAGGTAATGTTCTCCATCTTTTAGATTTTCTGCAGTTTTGATTTTCTTCAGTTTTGATTTTGTGTTCTGTTTCTGCATCTTAAGTTTTTGATTATGTAATGTTATGTAATGATTATGTGTGTGATTCTGAATGTTATGTAATGATTATGTAATTCTGAATCTATCATTTTGTTTGTAAATGCTCATCTTGTTACGATCAAGATTTGAAGAGGAAGGTTCGAATTGAAGAAAGGTCGGCAGCGTCGACGACGACTTCTTCGAGTTTCACAGTCAAGGTCGTGTTTTGCTGAAACTATTAATAGTTTTATTTCAGTTTTTGGTGTTGGGATTAATTAATTAGTAATTTAGGAATATGATTGGGAACTTGTATGATATTTTGGTTTCTAGTGCTTCCCTCTAATTCAAGTAATTGTCATTTGCATAACAAGTATGTTGAAAAATAATCTTATAGATGCATTGTCAAAAGACAGGAAAAAAGAAGGGAGTCTTAGATTTTACAAACCAAAGTTCAGCTATATCTTCTGTGATATGGATGGTAAGACTCCTGCTATACATTCTCTCTTTTTTTGGTTTAGAGGTCCTGCGAAACATTCTCTTTAGATATTCATTATCCTTTTTCTGGGTTTTAATAAAATCATGTATTTTATATGAAGGAACATTGCTGAACTGCAAAAGTCAAATTTCTACTACAACTGCCAAGGCTTTAAGAGAGCCCTCATCAAGGGGTGTGAACATTGTGATAGCTACTGGAAAAGTAAGATGTAATAGAGCCGCGATTTGTCAGTACATCATGTTATAAATTATTTATATTATATTTGCTAATACATGTCTGTATGGTTGCTGCTGCTGCCATATATCTTAGTAAGTTTTCAAATTTAAATGCAGATATTCATGTAGTTGAAATTATGTTCTGATCATTAGTTTTGAACATTTGGAATTAGGCTCGTCCAGCTGTGATAGATATTTTTAAGATGGTGGATTTAGCTGGCAAAGATGGCATTGTTTCAGAATTTTCTCCTGGGGTTTTCTTACAGGTAATCCTTTGTGCCTTTTAATGTTTGTGATGTTGCCTGTGATTCTGCAAAGCAGTTCATATATGCTGAACCTGAAAGCATTTATTGTGTATTAAAATTTTGCATACATGTTTTACATGCTCATCAATATTCGTCAAAATTTATTTTAAATAGTTATGATATAATAGAGTACAGTCTATCGTATAACTTTTAAGCAGTTCGAGAGTTAGTTAGTAGCTGGTATGTTGTTAGGAGTTAGTTAGGCAGCAGCTGTCATAACAGTGAAGTTGTACCATTCAGTTGAGGCAGTTAGCAACTGCCAGCTCTATTGTACTGTTATATAAACGGAATAACTGTGTTAAGTGATCTCAGAATGAAATAAACAGTTTCAGAGAAATAGAATCTCTTTAGTTTCTTTAGATTTTACATATCTCAGTCTCACTGTGTAGAGGATAATTTTTTGGAGTTTTTTTCTGTAGGCTGATGATTAAGTAGGATGCAGGTTTCTAGTATGATAAATTTTGTAAATCCTGTTTCTTAATATATTTTTCTTCCCTGTCTAGATTCATCAAATGTAAGTTTTCAAATTTCAATTAAGTTTGAATTAATTGTTGAAAAATTTAAATCTCTTGTTTCACTCATTTATGGTTAGAAGTTAGGCATAAGTTTTCAAAGTTACTATTACTACTACTGAATTGGGGTGATTTATTGTATGTATTTATTATTCTGTTTGGAGTGGGGAAGAACTGTTAGGGCAGTGTTGTCAATGGCGGGATCAGTTCTGTTGGTATTGGAAGTTAAAGTAACTGACGCCCCACCCGAAGCACGTGAGGAATTTGGTTGAGATTGAGATAGTCTACAAACTATTAGAACAGAACAGAGAAAACCAAATGAAAACAGAATCAGATTAAGAACATGATTCTGATTAGAAGTTTAGAGCAGAAAAATAAAACAAGAGAGGAACAGAGAGGTTAACTAAAATACACACAGAACATAGAGGTTAACTAAAACAAGAACAGATGCAAACAGAAAAAAAAAAATAAAACAAGCTGTGCAAAGAGAGGAGAGGGCTGCGATGAGAGAACAAGAACAGAAAATAAAACAAGAGAGGAACAGAGAGGTTACCTGTCACTTGATAGTGTCCTACCAAGCATTTTGTTACCTGTCACTTGATAGTGTCCTACCAAGCATTTTGTCGTGTTCACAATATGTTTCATGGTTTAGAGTTCTCTATTTATCATGTTTATGACAGGACATGGTATTATAGTTTGTACCATGTAGTCTTTCGCTCCCATCTAGTCGGAAAAGACATTGGTTGTCGTAGTTTGGTTCTCAAAGGAAAAGACAGTTGAAGTTAAAGTTTGGTGTTCAAGATTGTACCAATTTCTGTTGATGGAGAAGTAGAAATATCAATGTTATTCCATACTGCTTTTATTGCAAATGACTTGTATACTGCAACTATTTTTACTACGTTATCCTTTGAGAACTAGGAAGTATTGAAGATTTTTTACAACCTTGAGGACAAGGTTGGTCCTATGGAGAAGGGAATGTTAGGATGCTAGGAGAGTCCAATGGAAAAAGGCCTAGAAGGATGAGCAGGAGTTAATATTCCTTGATGCCGATGGAGCCAACACTTCCATTTTTGTTTTGCTCTTTTCAGTTTTGTTGTGCTGATTCATAACTTCTAGATGTGGGAATCTTTTATGGTTTGCTCATAGTGTAGAGATCTTTAGCCATTTGGAAATTGATCCTTAGGAAAGGGGATTAAAATCCTTGTATAAATATGCTGTCTTGAAATTGAAATAAGAGAGGAACAGAGAGGTTACCTGTCACTTGGTTGTGTTAGAATGACATCATAGTCACTGACAGTCCACTCTGCTACTTCATCTTTGTTGCACATGTAAATATATATGCTTTATCTTTGATATCTGGCAGAATGCCTTTATTTAGTTATCACACACATGTAAATATAATTAAAGCTTTTCTTTTGTTATTTCAGGCAAGTGATCATGCAAGTGAGCCTCATTCTCCGATGGATGCAAGTGGATCATTCGGTGCTAGCAACACTTAATAGTTTTAGGATCCTTTAGTATAGGATTTCTTTGATGCTATTATCATTTTGAGCTGTCTCACAATAGATATTTGAGCTACAATGTTTTCTTTTTATTATGTTTTTGAGTTGGTTGATATCAAATATTTTAGATATTTGACATTACATTTATATTATCACAATTATATTTTTAATGAAATTTTCAGTTTTTTGATTCAGTTTAGGAAGTGTTATGTAAGATGTATGTATAGTCATGCGATAAAAATATTGTAATGAGATAAGGAAAGAAATTCTCAAATTGCAAAAGAAATATTGTCTCTAATAGGAGGTTGTAACCCCCACAAAAAAGTCCTATAAATTATATGGCAATCAAAAATCTACACAAAAATAAAACTCCTACAGCTTATCTAAAAAAAAAAACTCATACAAATCACTCGGGTTAGGGAGGTTTATAACCCCCTCAAAAAAACCTCCACTAATTGTGGGGGTTAAAAACCCCCGCAGTAAAACCCCCGCTAACAGTACCGATACCAGCGTTTCCTTAAAACCCCCGCAAACAGATTGCGGCACTTGATTCTCCGGCGTTTTTTAAAACCCCCGCAGAATATGTTGACCCCCGCTAAACGACTTAAAAACCCCCGCAATCCGTTCCGTTTTTTGTAGTGGACAAGTTAAGCATCGAGACACAAATTTTGCAATCTCTACTTTCATGCCCGGCAACCAATACAACTGCTTAAGATCCCTATACATCTTGGTAGACCCAGGATGTATTGAGAACTGACTCTTGTGAGCCTCTTCTAAAACCTGCTTATTGATATCTTCATCATTCAGTACACAGATTCTACCATCAAAGCAAATCACACCATCACTGTCTTCGGTGTAATTTGGCAACCTCTTCTGCGTTTGTAGCTCTAGATCAATCTGTTGGGCTGAGCGAATCAAATTTCTCAAGGAATTCGAAATCTGAATATGGATCAACACCAATCTATTCCTTCTTGGCTTCACCTTCAAGTTAAGATCTCGAAACGATTCCAACAATGCCATCTCATGAATCATCAATTCTGCAGTGTGAATAGATTTCCTACTCAAAGCATCAGCTACAACGTTAGCCTTTCCTGGATGGTACTTCAGTTTAAAATCATAATCTTTCAGAAACTCTACCCATCTTCTCTGTCTGTTGTTCAGCTCCTTTTGATCAAACAAATACTTAAGGCTCTTGTGATCACTAAAGACTTCGAAACGAGACCCATACAGGTAATGTCTCCAAATCTTTAGGGCAAACACAATCGCCGCCAACTTTAAGTCATGAGTCGGGTAATTCTCTTCATGAGGCTTCACCTGTCTGAAGGCATAAGCAACCACTTGTTGATTCTGCATAAGAACACATCCTAAACCCTTACCAGAGGCATCACAGTAAATTTGGAATCCCATAGACGGATTTGGAAGAATTAGAATGGGTGCAGAAGTCAAACGATTCTTCAATTCTACGAAACATTCATCACAGTCAGAGTTCCATACAAATGGTTGACCCTTGCGAGTTAACCGAGTGAGTGGAAGAACCAGCTAATCCCAAGAAATTTTTCACTTCAGTGACTGTAGATGGTCGTTCCCAGTCTACCACAGCTTCAATCTTACTAGGGTCCACTGCAACACCGAATTGAGATATCACATGGCCCAGAAATTTTACTTCAGGCATCCAGAAATCGCACTTAGACGGCTTGGCATACAACTTCTTCTCTCGGAGTACGTTCAGAACAATTCTGAGATGATGCACATGCTCCTCAATAGTCTTAGAATACACCAAGATATCATCAATAAACACCACGACAAATTGGTCCAGATATGGATTGAAAATTCGATTCATGTAATCCATGAATACAGCTGAAGCATTGGTTAGACCGAAGGGCATCACCACAAACTCGTAGTGTCCATACCTAGTACGGAAAGCGGTCTTCGAAATATCCAAAGCTCTAACTCTTATTTGATGATAGCCAGACCTTAAATCAATCTTTGAAAACACTGACGCTCCCCTTAGTTGATCTAGCAAATCATCAATTCTTGGCCGAGGATACTTATTCTTGATAGTCACCTTATTCAACTGGCGATAATCAATGCATAATCTCGTGCTCCCATCATTCTTCTTGACAAGCAATACAGGATCACCCCATGGTGAAGCACTCAGTCGGATAAATTGTTTCGAAATCAACTCTTCAAGTTGGGTTTTCAACTCTTTAAGCTCTAAAGGAGACATCCTATATGGAGCTATAGAAATTGGCCCTGTACCCGGAACCAATTCTATAGAGAACTCCACCTCACGATCCGGATGTAACGAAGAAACTTCATCGGGAAATACATCTAGGAATTCGTTAACAACTTGCACAGAAGATAGATCTAAACCTGTCTCAGTCGATGCAGACAACATCATGACATAAGTTTTCGCGCATTGGAATAGACAATGACTTGCAGAAGTGAATGAAATGACCGCTTCGGAATTGGTCGGTTGTAGCTCCACTGATTCGGAGGCGAAACCGATAGTCCGATGAAAGCAATCAATAGTTACATGGTTGGCAGACATCCAACTCATACCAAGGACAATGTCCATACCCTTCATTGGCAAACAAATAAAATCCACCACAATATTTCTGTCTCCGATGGATAGAAGACAGTTTTCACATAAGGCTTGGGTTTGAACACTACCCTCAGCAGCAGTTTTAAGGGAGATTGGTTGAGGCAACAGAGTCAAAGTCAGTCCCAACTGATCGACACAAGCTTGAGACATAAAACAATGTGTTGCACTTGAATCATATAAAATACTAACGGAGTTATAGAAAAGAGATCACATACCCCTTAGCAGATTGTCTGAAGGTGTGACATTCTGAGCGTCCAAAGTGTAGACTCTCCTATGAGTTGTAGTAGCATGGTTATCCTCCTTCCTCTTCTTCTCAGGGCAGTCCGATGCATAATGACCTTTTTTCTTACAGTAATAGCAATGGTTTGACCCAAGCTGACACTTGCCTTGGTGATACCTTCCGCAATTGGAACACATACTGAATCTTGGGGAATTGGATGATTGAACTTGCTTCCCTTTGTTTGA
The DNA here is from genome assembly GCA_039519185.1 of Astragalus membranaceus. Classification (NCBI taxonomy): domain Eukaryota; kingdom Viridiplantae; phylum Streptophyta; class Magnoliopsida; order Fabales; family Fabaceae; genus Astragalus; species Astragalus membranaceus. The sequence continues at coordinate 65,063,943 of CM076849.1, forward strand.
GTTGTGCCTGGGACCCATCTGAGTATTAGATGATCCAACATTCTTCCTATTCTGACTAAACAGTTTTTGGCTTGCATACAATCTCTTCAAGTCGCCCTCGGCAATATGAGCCTGTTGTACCACGGCTGCGTAGTTGGTATACGCAAAAGAATTTAGACTCTGTGCAATGTCTTCTCTCAGCCCATACTTGTACCTGTCAGTCTTCCGTCTGTCATTGGGAGCATACCCAGCCAAACCGAAGAATTGGTACAGCTCTTCGAATTTGGCCGTGTATTGGCCCACAGTTAAACTTCCTTGTGTGAGAGCTAAGAATTTATTCTCCTTATCAAACTTCATAGCAGTTGGAAAGAATTGCTCCAAAAATGTTTGCCTGAAATTCTCCCATGTCTGGGGAGTTCCCATGGTTGCCATCATGGCCTTAGCATTAGTCCACCAGTTGTTGGCTTCTCCCTTCAGCATATGGGATGCCAATCTCAGCTTATCCTCATCAGTAACTTGCATTGTCAGAAAAATCTTTTCAATGTCATCCAGCCAATGCTGAGCTTCCATGACATCAGGTCCTCCTCTGAACTCGGAGGGTTTCATCTTCAGGAATTCAGAGTAGATCTGTCTTGGATTAACTTGTGGCTCATGATCTTGCTGAGGTTGAGCCTGAGCATTTTGTTGCATTTGCAGCATGTCTTCCATCATCTTTTGCTGCCTTTCAATCACATTCTGCATCCAAGCAGAATGCAGATCGATTGGTGGATTGTTCCCTGATCCTCCTGCCATAATTCTGCAAACGATACACCAAGTATTAAGTTGATCAGTCTCAATGTCTCTTAGTATCATAAGAAGCAAGATAGCAGAATTACTCGAGGGACAAACAACCCATAAAACTAATCTAAGCCCGACTAGGTCGAACTGCTCTGATACCATAATGTAACACCCCAGTATTTCTTACTTGTAGAAATACCAAAATGCACATCATGGCATGCATCAGAGTTAACTTGTATGCCTGAAACATTGAACACAACTAAAAACTTCGATAAATAATTATCATACGGTTCCATGAACCTCATTAAACTTAACATGAAATACTTAAGTCTCATGACTCAAAACTTATACAACCTGGTGTTCAATATTCAAAACATAAGTAGCGGAAACGATTTACAACTGTTAGCTAGTAATATTTATACAATCGGAATACAAGGACAACAAAAGGGAAAAAGGCATAATCATAAGACTGATTCTTCAATAACTCCATGAGTCGCACCGGCTAACCGTGCTTCTTCGCCTTTGCTTTTCCCTGTTTCTCTGTAAAAACCACAATAATAAAGGGTGAGACAAACATTATCTCAGTGAGTCCTATCGAGACCCCTTACTAACTCTAGCGGTTCATTCTGCTTTTATTCTTTGAACTCATAGCCCTAATAAGCGACTATGTGGACATATATTCTTCTAACCCGTAGCCCTAATAAGCGACTACAGTTCATGTCTTATTCTTTTCTTATCTTAGCACGTCACGCCGAAATCACTTTCTATTTTCATGATTCTCGGTGAACCCAATCCCGCTGACCTTGGAAAGCGTTTACATGGAAGGGGCTTAGGGTTCAGGCTCATGACTTCCCTGCCCTAGTATGCTAATAATCTGGGGTCGTCACCCTTGATATACATATATTATTATATGTATGCCATTCTTCCTTTCCTCAAGGGAAAGTAACTTGACTTGTTATTACATGAATTGAGAATTTACGTGGCTTGTATGGATTTATAATCCCTTATCTTAACATGACTTGTGTACACTCGCGTATACTAATGTTCGGTTTTTGATAGCTTTCATAACTTAAGAAAATTCCATCTCAAGCATACTCAATTTCATGACATTCATGTATTACAATCATTACAAGTGGTTGGAAAGAATATTAGAAGAGGTTTGGAATCGAAAGGAGCGGCAAAACGAATTTTTGGCAACCGGGGACAAAAGACCTGGCACGACCCGTGCCAGACCTAGCACGACTCGTGCTGCCAGCAAATGCAATTCCAGTCAACCAGAAAAGGTTGGCACGACCCGGGCTAGGGGTAGCACGACCCGTGCTGCCTGTAGTAGAGTCACAATTCGCTTATTTCGTTTCGTTTTGCTTTTCCTATCGCGTCCAATCTGTAACCCAATCAAAGTGTCCACGTTCAACAGATAATATCACAGATAATTCGAGTGCAACCAAGTCATTCAACAATCAACATTCATCAATTATTCAGGACACGCAAACACAAATACGTATTTTTGAAATTACGGTTTTAAGGAATTTCACGAAACGAAAGGGAACCTTACTCGGTTTCGAAACACATGAAAACTCAGTATCAAAATAACCCCTAAGCGAGTATAGAACTCACCCAAGGTGATGAAACCCTAGTAGAAAAAATGGATTTTACATCATGAATTCGCATCGGTTCAAATACTAACTGATGTGGATACCAAGGCGGTGGCATTTTTGAAATTATTTAAACATTTTTGGCATCGGTTCAGTAACTAACCGATGTGGATAAAAAGGCGCTGGCAATTTAGAAATTTTGTGAACATTATTCGCATCGGTTGATATAGGAACCGATGTAGAAATTCATGATTACACTTTTAATATCAGTTCTATCGTTGCACCCGATGTGAAAAACCCCAATTTACAATTTCCTAAAACCCTCTTTCGCGAAGCACACTCACCCTCTTCAACCAAAAACCTCTTCGTTACACACTCACTCTGCAACCAAAACCCTCTTCGCGAAACACGCTCACTCTGCAACCAAAACCGTCCGCCGTCCGCCGTTCACGCATTCACGCCATTCACGCATTCACGCCGTTCACGCGTTCACGCCGTTCACGCCTTCACGCCGTTCACGCACAAGATTCCATCGCTCCCATTCATGCCGTCCGCCGTTCACGCCGTCCTTCTCTCTTCGTGAAGCACTCTCACTCTGAAACCAAAAACCACTCTCGCGAAACACACTCACTCTCACGCCGTCTCTATCTCTATCCATCGTCCACAACAATCAATTCTTCCAATATTGGATTTCGGGTACTTTGTTCCTTTCCCTTATTTCTTTAGCTTCTATAATTTTATTATTTTTATTTATTTATTTGTAAATATAATTTGGGATGTTGTTGTTCTATGTAGTTATTGAAGAAGCAAGATTGGAAAGAAAGCGACTGGTCTTGGGATCTCTGAGCAGGTTTTTTTTTGCTTTTTCTTTTTCCTCCACTGAAAGATGAAGTAACTTGATGCCATTTTTTTTGTAAAAATTATAGTGTCCCTGAATGGTGGAAGTTGCATCTAAGGTCCCTTAATGTGTATTACGTTGCTGCTGCGTCGTTGCTGCGTCTTCTTGCTGTGAGCCGTTGCTAGCATTTCATTTGAGTGAGGTATTTAACTTCTTTTTCATTATTATGTTGTGAAATTGAATGTGAAAGATTGAAATAATTCAATCAATGTATATCATTCTTCATTCTTTGAATTACTTTACTCATACGTATGCTATTTTTCTTCATTCTTCGAGTGAAATTGAATGTGAAAGATTGAAATAGTTGAAACCCTCTAGACGCTGATGTATGTATCGTTCTCCATTCGTACCCTAATTGTACCCAAGTTTTCATTTTAGTACTTTTATAACTCACTAAAAGTTTCACTCACGTATATCTTTTAGCTTATCTCAAACCGACAAAGGATATTGGTAGTGGGAGGTGGAGGTGCAATACGGTTGTAAATTTTAATTGTTGGATCAATACTAGCCGCGCAAGTAATTATGGATTGTAGTTGGATCAATACTAGCCGCCTAAGTGATGAGTATGAGAAGGGCGTGGAAGAGTTTCTAGAATTTGCTAAAAAAACTTGTCCAAAAAGTAATGGAAAGGTTATTTGTCCTTGTCTTAATTGTAAGTTTTATTGTCCTTGTGTTAATTGTTTGAATAATGACAAACTAGTTGTTAAGGACATACGTAATCATCTTCGTTGTGATGGCTTTAGCAAGAGTTATACAAGGTGGATATGGCATGGTGAATCCTCAGGAATACCAAGCACTTCCCAAGGAGAGGAGGTTAATGTAGATATGAACGACAGAATTGAAGATATGATTCGAGATCTTGGACCAGAGTCTTTTTAGCAAACATGTATGTATGACACTTTGTGCAACGACAATGTAGAGTCGTTGTATCCGGGGTGCACCAAGTTCACACGATTGTCAGCTGTGTTAAAATTGGTCAACCTAAAGGCCAGAAACGGGTGGACTGATAAAAGTTTCACAGAATTGCTTGAGTTGCTGAAAGACATGCTTCCAGAAGGTAACACATTGCCAGACCGTAACTATGAGGCAAAGAAGATATTATGTCCTATGGGTATGGAGTATGAAAAAATACACGCATGTCCTAAAGATTGCATATTGTATAGGAAAGAGTTTAAAGATAAACATGCGTGTCCTACTTGTGGGGCATCACGCTACAAAGTGCAAGGTGATGATTCTAGTTGTGATGTGAGCACGAAGGGTTCTCCAGCAAAAGTGTTGTGGTATCTTCCAATAATTCCAAGATTCAAGCGATTGTTTGCTAATGCTAATGACTCAAAGAATATTACGTGGCATTCAGATGAACGCATTAGTGATGGACAGCTTCGCCATCCAGCCGACTCTTTGCAATGGAAGAAAATTAATCGTTTGTTTCCAGAATTCGGCAATGAACCAAGAAACCTTAGACTTGGACTTGCTACGGATGGAATGAATCCGTACGGTAACTTAAGTAGTAACCATAGTTCATGGCCCGTTCTCTTGATAATTTACAATCTATCCCCTTGGTTGTGCATGAAGCGCAAATACATGATGTTATCTATGATGATATCGGGCCCAAAACAGCCTGGGAATGACATAGATGTTTACCTAAGTCCCTTGATTGAAGATTTGAGAATGCTATGGGAGGAAGGCGTTGATGTGTTTGACGGATATAGAAATGAACATTTCAAGATGCATGCCATGTTATTTTGTACAATCAATGACTTTCCCGCATACGGGAACTTGTCTGGGTATAGTGTTAAGGGGCATACAGCATGCCCTATCTGTGAAGAAAACACACGCTATGATCAACTGCAACATGGAAGGAAAACGGTTTACCTTGGACATCGTAGATTTCTCAGACGTAATCATCCGTATCGTAGGTTGAAAAAAGCTTTTAATGGATGTTAAGAGAATGAAATTGCTCCGAAAGCCTTAACTGGAGAAGAAGTTTATCAACGAATTAAGGACATCAAGGTTATATTTGGAAAAAAGCAAAAACAATCTAATGAGAAAAATAAATGGAAGAAGAGGTCAGTGTTCTTTGATCTTCCATACTGGTCCAAACTTGATGTTAGACATTGTATTGACGTCATGCACGTGGAGAAAAATGTATGTGATAGTATTATTGGAACGCTTCTCAATATTCAGGGAAAGACAAAGGATGGTGTGAATGCTCGATTAGATGTGGTTGTGATGGGTATAAGAGAGCAGTTAGCTCCGCAGCAAAAAGGTAAAGGCACATATCTCCCCCAGCATGTTATACATTGTCCAAAAAAGAGAAAATAAGTTTTTGTGAGTGTTTACGGGGTGTCAAAGTACCACAAGGTTACTCCTCAAATATCAAGGGACTTGTCTCGATGAAAGATCTCAAATTAGTTGGCCTAAAGTCTCATGATTGTCATGTCTTGATGCAACAACTACTACCAGTGGCTATTCGTGACATTTTGCCTAAAAAGGTTCAACATGCCATAACTAGGTTGTGCATATTCTTCAATACTATCTGTAGCAAAACCATTGACCCCCAAAAGTTGGATGGCTTGGAGAATGAGGCTTCCATTATTTTGTGCCAATTGGAGATGTATTTTCCTCCTTCATTTTTTGACATCATGGTCCACCTAATTGTTTATCTAGTGAGGGAGATTAGATTGTGTGGGCCCGTTTATTTAAGGTGGATGTACCCGGTTGAGCGTTACATGAAAATATTGAAAGGGTATGTGAAGAACCAATATCGTCCTGAGGCATCTATTGTTCAGAGGTATGTTGTAGAAGAAGCTATCGAGTTTTGTTCAGATTACTTGTCAAAGACGGAACCTATAGGGATTCCTAGGTCTCGTCATGAGGGAAGATGTGCAGGAAAGGGTACACGGGGTTTGACTATAAAGAGCATGAGTCGGGCAGAAGTTCTTCAAGCACATATGTATATATTGAATAACACTGCTGAGGTTCAACCTTACTTATCTACTCATAAAAGCATTGTCAAGGAGAAGTATCCTCGAATGAGTGAAAAATGGTTGTTGACTGAGCATAACAAGACTTTCCTAAACTGGTTTAAACAACAAATTGTTAATGATGATAGTGTTTCTGAAACATATTTTGACTCCAGTAAATTGCTCAACACGTATTGATACCTTCATTCAAGAAAGGCTACACAAAGGCAACAAAGAGTTTTACCTAGCGCCTTACTTGGATTCGTAAGTACATGCATTTTTATCAATTATTTTAAAATTCTATGTGGCTTGTAACTAATTGTTCTCCATGTGTAGACAACATTGGCAACTGATGATCATTTGTCCTAGGAGTAATGAAGTTGTCTTCCTTTGTTCGCTTTTTGAAACGAAACTGAATGCAACCCTCAAGCTTAAAGTTAATACGTAAGCTCTCATTTATCATATATCATTTGTAGAAAAGTCAGAGTCCATAATGAAGTTAGAGATTGTGTTCCTTTTTATGTAAGCTTGTATGATGTCTTTCATTTTTTGTATTAGTGCTATGGAGGGATATAATAAGTTGATGGGCTCTACAAAGAAGACACCTACATGGATTTTCCCCAATGTAAAGTAGTTTAACTCTTGAGTTTTAATTTCAACTTATAATGTATTGTTACTATATAATACTTATTATGACATATAATATTTACTAATTAAGATTATTCATTTGTAGTCGCGAAAGCAATCTGGGGGAACTGAGTGCGGATTTTATGTTATGAAACATATGTTCAATATTGTCTCTGCAAGTATTGTTGATTTATGGGAAGAGGTACGTAATAAATTTTTTAACATTAGAACTTGTTTTAGTAGTATGCATGTGTGTGTATACATATATAGAAGCATATATAGAGTTGCATGAGCATAAAAAAAGCAAGTGTGGGAAGAAGATAAAAGATAAAATATAAAATCCCATATTTATGATCATTTTAAAAGTCAGTTGATCTCACATTTAAATCAGTGCTGGAAGAATAGAATCTAAATGTTATATTAACCAAAAAGTTTGATATATATGTTGCTGGAAATTCAGGATCTGGCCATGATATATGAATATTAACTTACCATTATTTATCTTTACATGTGAAGTAATGAAGCAAGTTGGTAGAATAAAAATGAGTCTGTTCCCTAAACACAAACCCTCAAGCTTCTACCCGTTTAACACCTGCTATTCTTCTAGTTTTAAATTAGTAAAATTACTATATAGCCACATCAACATGTTCTCATCAGCTAGCTAGCTATAAGTCATTTTTATAGTGCCCACACTTGCTAGGCTGATGCAAGTACAGAATGTTAATAGTGCCCACACTTGCTAGGCTGATTTAGTTGATGTCATATACTTAGTTGCTGAATTAGTTAAACAAGGCTCCCTCACTAAACAATGTTGCTGGTAGAATGGGATGTTAAATTAGCTAATGTGAATTATCATCTTTTTTTGAAAAGTGCTAATATGAATTATCGTTACAGGTAATCTTATGTTTAGCCTCCCCTGATCTGGACCTTTACTCACTTTCAGTTTCAATAATAGACTTTGGTTTAAACACGTTAAAATCAGGCTGATTTAAATAATGGACGTTTACATACACAGCAGCATCACGAAATAATGGACGTTTACTCACTTTCAGTTTAAATAATAGACTTTGGTTTTTAGTGTTGTTACAGCAGCATCTATATGCCAGTTCCTATGCCTTATTTGATACCTCAAACTTCTTTGCCTATAAAAATTTAACTTTTGTTTTTTTTGTATTTAGTCTTATATATGTTATTTCATATTGTAGAGATTCAACACTACAAAGCCATTCGCCGAAGAGGATCTTTACGACATCCGGTATCGTTGGGCAAGACTATTTCTTGATCTTTATCCAAATCGTATTATTGAGTCATAATAGGCTAATAGGTTTGGTATTATGTAATAACTAGGTAGCTTGGGTTACTATCTTTTAGAACATGTTTTATGGAAAACTATTATGTTGTATTTTGCTGTTATGAAATTTTTGTATATATATATATATATCCCAATTATATGATCTTGTTTTGAGTATTTGGGATTGTGCTAGTTATATAGATTGGTACTATATATTTGAGATTGTACGTGTTGCATCTATTAATTAATTGAGTATTTGATATTCTGTGTGGTTGCATCTTTTAATTATATGAGATTGTGTTGTATAGGAGGCTTATTATCCAGGTTACTAGATATGAGATTCTATGGTGTTGTATAAGCAAAAAAAAATTAGTTTTAACATTGGTTCCAGAGAGAACCTGGTGTTAATAAAGCATTATTTAACATCGGTCCGTATAAAAAACCGATGTGAAATGTATATTTAACATCAGTTGTTTGGCAGAGCCGATGCCAAAAACACGATAAAATCTAATCAAAACAGACTTTTGGCATCGGTTTTTTGTACAGACCGATGTTAAAAAAAATTTCGCATCAGGTCTGTAACTGATGTAAAAGGTGCTTACTTTTAACAACGCCTAAATCTGTAACGGACGCGGAACCGATGCGAAAAGTCATTTTTAACCGATGCGAAAAGCCTAAATTGTAGTAGTGAAAATCACAAAAACAACGAATTCACGGATTGCAATGACAATGTAACCTCACGAACGATCCCCGTACTCGAGCTTCTCACCACTACTCGAACCCAGCTACCAATGGCCTAGAACTTCAGAATCAGCAACTGAAATTGCTCCAACATCTACCCAAAAGAACTGAAAACAAAATGTGGCTTGCCGAAATACTTCAACAACGGATTATGAGCTTCTATCAACTACATGCAATGGTACAAGCTCCATTTCTCTCATTTGAGCTTGAATATTCAGAAATGGTGAAATGAGGAAGGGGAGGAAACAAGTGATGATTGTGGTATTAAATTGTAGAGGAGAAGAAATGCAATTGATTGGTGTTGAAATCTCAAACATGCACCAAGAATTGAAAATGGTGCTTCCTCTCCATTTCTCCCTGTCTCTCGCGACTCCCTATCTCTCTCTCACTATTCTTTCTTTCTCAATTCTGAATTTCAGCAAAAAGTGAAGTGTGTGTTGTGTTGTGTTGGTCATGGGTCAGGTGAGGTGATGTGGAAAAATGGGTGCGAAATGGCCGTTTCGTCCTTGACACTCTAGCATTTACTTAACCCCACTTAATCAATTTCTAATCACTTAATCAAACAATAATTCTTATGACCAAAATGATTAGACAAACCACACACAATTATTTATTTAACCCATGGCAATCATCTCATAATAAATCAATTATGCTACTTAATTATCTTGTGACCTCTTGCTGATTTCAATAAATAAAATTAGCTAAATTGGGGATGTTACACTAGGTGAAGAGTGCCTGAGTCTGTAAGGGTTTTAAAGCACCCGGTTAAGCTTTGTTTTTCTTAGTGGAAAATCTCACAGGGTTGTGAGGACTGGACGTAGGTCACTGGGAGGTGACTGAACCAGTATAAAATCTACTGTGTTCTTTACTGTTTTTATTTCTTTTTCGTTCATTCCAAAAACCTGCGCGAAAAATTAATCTAAGTCGTTAAAAGGCGAAAAGTTTTTAAAATTTCAATTCACCCTCTCTCTTGATACTGAGGCCACTCGGTAACACTCTTCGTCTTCATTAAAGCTCCCCAATTCAGTCTCAGTGTCCTCCTCATCCGAGCTCATGATGGTATGATCTTCAAAGGAAACCTAGCCTTCAGGGTTTCCATGGTTAGTATCGACATCGGATGTGTCCCCTTCGCCCGACATTAGGATCTCGAAAAGCTCTCCGGGGGCAAGTTTGGTATATTTAGGGTCTTTGACCGTCTGTTTCGTTCGGGCCATACACCTATACACGATAAAGAGTGGACTGTCATCCAAGAATTGTGATAAAGTAAAAGAGCTGAGGCGACAACGTCGACCCCGAACTCAACCGACCCCATCCTCCCTAGAGAAGGGAATTCAATACGACTTGACCCGACCCAACCTCAGAAAAAGAACAAACTAAAGTAAAGCAGAAAAAAGAACATACCTCGGAGCTAAAGGCAGAGGAGAAAATCGATGAATTATCGCCGGAGAATTTGCCGAAAATTGGAAAACTTCGCCGAAAAAGTATCTCGGATCAGTGGGTCGCAAGTGGGAGCTCTCACGTGAAAAAAGAAGCAAACTTCAAATGAGGAAAAGAGGTCCTATACTTATACGCTGGGAAAGGGTGTGAAAGCCTTGGTATTGAAGGGTCACGTCATTATGGCAAGACGTCGAATCGACTTACATTAAAATCGAGGCGACGCGCCGCCAAATTCTCACGCAAGTTGTCATAAATGACCCAACTCTCACGCGCTTCAGACCATGTGAAATGCCACGTGCCTGGCCGAGCTGCAAAGGGAGCACCTTAACGCCATCTCAACATTCACGCCGTGATCACGCCTCGACCTCGCCCTGGGGGGAAACTGTTTTGGACCGGGTTCCACTTCAGACCGACCTAGCAGAGATGTGCGGGGTACCTAGGCCTGTTTACAATCAGGGATCTCCTTCCCCTATCCCCGACGCCAAGCACAAATCGCAATTTGTGTCATAAAAATATCAAAGGCCACGATCGCGCTACATCCAACGGCGCAGAACCAACATGACCATCCCTATAAGTACCAGCACGTTCCCGCGCCCCATGTACAATCTCATAACCCATCTCACCATAAACTTCACTGTACTGACTTGGACGTCGAAGTGTGTGCAGGTACCACACCCACGTCAGTCCAAGGCTCATAACTCAGAGGGTACATTGATTGAAGCCGTCTCAACCTCATCTCAGGTCCTACCCCAAGACAAAATTTTAATGCATAAGTAAAGCCATATCATTTCGTGATTGGCTAACGTTATAAAAAAAATCTTGTACAGAAATGGTATATATAAATTAAATCCAAATAAATGTTTTTTTTACAAAATATAAATAAATATCCTTTAATTTATAAGGAAAAATAACATTTAAGAATTATTAACGTATTTTGGTAAAAAAAATTCTTAATGCATAAGTAAAGCCATGTTATTTCGTGATTGCCTAACGTTATAGAAAATCTTGTACAGAATTAGTATATAAATTAAATCCAAATAAATGTCCTTTTTTTACAAATAAATAAATAAATATCCTTTAATTTATAAGGAAAAATAACTTTTAAGAATTACTAGTAGGATACCCGTGCATACGCACGGGTGCCGTCTTGCTTTTTTATGAATGAACTTAGTCAGTATTCAAATAGTCTGAACATTACCGCGTGAAAATAAAGACAATTTAAAGTAGATAAAAAATGAGTTTCAAATAAAAAATAGATAAATATTAAAATCTAAAAATGTAAAAGTATCATTTAAAAACAATATGTGCATTTATCCCGTATTTTTTATATATCGGTGCAGTGTTTTTTATATATCAGTGCAGTGTTTTTTATCTCGTGTTTTTTTATATATCCGTGACAATTATTTGTCCTTTTTTAGGTATTAGTGACAAATATTTGTCAAGTGTGTTTTAAATATTAACCAGTTTAAATAGTCATTAAGCCTTCTTGTTTTTTAGATAGTAGGTTTATAGTAGTCTTCAAAAATTATAATTATCAATGGCAAATATTAATCCAATGTTTTTTATATATCACTGCAGTTATTCCGTGTTTTTTTTATATATCATTGCAGTTATCTCGTAGTTTCAATTGATTATTTTAGTTTATTAGTAGATTATAGTAAATAATAAAAGATAGATAGTAGATTATCAATAAGAGTGTAAACAGATTTCGGAAAGAAAAATTAAAATTTTAAGGTGATAACTTTTTCCAAAAAGGTGATAATTTTTTTTTTGTTTTTTAGTGTGACTCATTTACATTTTTATAGATAATTTTAGTAGAGTAGTGTTTGTATAAATTTAGAAATTTAGTTAAAAAAACTAAAGTGAAGTGATAAGAGAAAGAGAATAATTGTTTATGGGAAAACTAAAAGTAAAGTCATAAGAAGAAAGGAAGAAAGAGAGTGTAAGAGAAAAGCCAAAGGGGGGAAATAGAGTGTAAGAAGAAAAAGAAAAGAAATGAAGAAAAAGAGTGTAAGAAGAAAAAGAAAGAAATTGATTGTAATAACATTTTTACTCTTAAATTAGATATGTGTCTTATTAATAAGATATTCAAATTGGTAATTTCATAAGCAGTTTGGTAAAAAGCAGAATAGCTTTTTTTTTGTACCCCCACCTTCACCCCTATACCCTCATAACCCATTTTATTCTCAAAAGACCCCTCACATTGTTAACAACATTTAACTGGAAATTGATTTTTCGAAGAATTTCCGGAACTATGTGAAAATTTCCAAAAATATGTGAAAAACAGCTTCCGAAATCATGAAAAAAATAGTATTTCCGGAATTCCCAAAAAACTGGACTTTTACCCACGGTTTTGTTCGTAGGTAAAAGTTTTTTTTTAAAAACATGGACTTTTACCCACGGTTTTGTCCGTAGGAAAAAGTCATGGATTTTTTTGGGAATTCCAAATACACCATATAAAGCCAAAGTAGAATTCTTAATGCTTAATCTCAAAAAAAAAAAAAAGGAATTCTTAATGCTAATAAAGCCAAATACACGCGTCGTCAGATTACGATTGTTTGGCGTGATTCGATGTAGTACTATAAATACATCACCCATATCATTCTCGATTCTCGTCCCCAACTCACTTTCAAGTTTCCAAAATCTATTTTGTCCCCACTACACATCACTCTCTCAATTTCAGTAAACCACCATGGCCGCCACTCTTGTCGGCCCACCCGAAATCTACACCTTCAAATCAACCCCCACCGCCGCCGTAATCGCCACCACCACTTCCACTCCATCTGATCCCTTCATTAATGAAATGATAGCCAACTTCAACGCCATTGCAACCGATACAGAACAACCACCGATGGGGTTAACAGAGAACGGATCCGCTACATTTCTATCCACAGGTAACCCTTGTCTCGATTTCTTCTTTCATGTTGTTCCCGACACTCCCTCTGAAACTCTCATCCAAAGACTCCAACTTGCTTGGTCACACAACCCACTCACCACTCTCAAACTCGTCTGTAACCTCCGTGGTGTCCGCGGTACCGGCAAGTCCGATCGCCAGGGCTTTTACGCCGCCGCTCTTTGGTTTCACAACCACCACCCTAAAACCCTAGCTTCTAATATCCCCTCACTCGCTGACTTTGGTTACTTCAAAGATCTCCCTGAAATTCTCTATCGCCTTCTGGAAGGTTCTGATTCTCGTAAAATTCAGAAGGAAGTGTGGTTGCAGAGAAAAAGGGGATCTAAAAAAAACAAAAATCCACGATCCCCATTTGGAATTTTAGAAGAAACTAATCCAAAACAACGCCGTGAGAACAAGAAGGAGAAGGAAAGCAAAAGAGGTTCTTTGCCTCCTAGAGAGATTAGGGTTGAGAATGAGATGCTGAGGGCTAAGGTTGAGAAAGACAGGGCTCATTTTTTGAAGGAAGAAAAGAAGGTTGCTATGGCTAAGAAGCTTGTTGACCGTTATAATAGTGATCCCAATTTTAGGTTCCTTCACGATCGAATCTCTGATCATTTTGCTGGGTGTTTGAAGCGAGATCTTGAGTTTTTGAGATCTGGGTCGAGCACAAAAATCAGTCTTGCTGCAAAATGGTGTCCTTCCGTCGACTCTTCGTTTGATCGGTCAACGCTGTTGTGTGAGAGTATTGCCAAGAGGATGTTTCCCCGTGAGGAGTATGAAGGGGTGGAGGAGGCGCATTATGCTTATAGGGTTCGCGATCGATTGAGGAAGGATGTGTTGGTGCCTTTGAGGAAGGTGCTTGAGTTGCCTGAGGTGTTCATTGGGGTTAATAGATGGGATTTGATTCCTTACAATAGGGTTGCCTCTGTGGCTATGAAATTTTACAAGGAGAAGTTTTTGAAGCATGATAAGGAGAGATTTGAGAAGTACTTGGAGGATGTGAAGGCAGGGAAGACTACTATTGCTGCTGGTGCTTTGCTTCCACATGAGATTATAGGGTCTTTGGAGGATGGAGATGGTGGGGAAGTTGCTGAGTTGCAGTGGAAGAGAATGGTGGATGACTTGCTTAAGAAAGGCAAGATGAGGAATTGTCTTGCTGTGTGTGATGTGTCTGGGAGTATGTCCGGCATCCCTATGGAAGTGTCTGTGGCATTGGGTTTGTTGGTGTCTGAATTGAGTGAGGAACCTTGGAAAGGGAAGCTTATTACTTTCAGTGAGAATCCTCAGCTTCATTTGATTGAAGGGAGTGATTTGAAGTCCAAGACTGAGTTCGTGAGGAACATGGAATGGGGGATGAACACTGATTTCCAGAAGGTGTTTGATTGCATATTGGAGGTGGCCGTCAATGGGAATCTGAAGGCGGATCAGATGATTAAGAGGGTGTTTGTATTCAGTGATATGGAGTTTGATCAAGCCTCTATGAACCCTTGGGAGACTGATTACCAAGCAATCACTAGGAAGTTTACAGAGAAAGGGTATGGTTCTGCTGTGCCTCAGATAGTTTTTTGGAATCTGAGAGACTCGAGGGCCACTCCGGTGCCGGCCACTCAGAAAGGAGTGGCGCTGGTAAGTGGGTTTTCCAAGAATCTGCTGACATTGTTCTTGGATAATGATGGGGAAATAAGCCCCTTAGAGGCCATGGAAGCTGCAATCTCTGGCCCAGAATATCAGAAACTAGTTGTGCATGATTAGCTTCCTTCTGTACTGTCTTGAGAGTTTTATTTAGTGTAATAATATTGATAAACAAATTTTATTTAGTGTTTGAAGAAATAGAAACAGGTGTTACTGATCAGATTTTGGAAAACAAATTTATGATAAGCTTTTGTTTATATGCTTCTCTCCTGCTGTTGAAACTAGATTTTGCTCCAAAGAAATAAGAATTGTATTAGCGGCCAAACACTATCGATAATCAAACCAGTCAATAACATGGTTTTCTGTTTCCTTCTCTTGGATCATTTTCTTGCCAAATATTTGGTTTCTTTCTTGAATTGATAGCTCTATCATTGTTATATTTTTATGGCGTATACCCATGAAGATCCCATCCTGTGAAGTTACAGTGTAAGATTGATAGTCTGCTTACTTAAATTTTGTTTCTATGAAAAACTTAGGTCCATCTATGTAGATGGGCAATATATAGTGCCCATCCCATCTTATACTTAGGGCAACAGGTATATCACTTGTTGCTCTCCAGTCAGACAATAAGCATGCAAGCAATAGGATAGCAGTGGAACAAAACTGGATTTGTAGAAGCATTAAAACTTGCAAGTGTTTATTAGTGGCGATGGACAATCCAAAAGATATTGGAGAGTACAAAATGAGGTGTGTCATGTTGTCATGTGTGCATGTGTGTGTGTGACTGCTTGTGTGCTCCTCTTTTACCACTTTTATCTGGAAGAATTTATAGTCATCTATTTTGTGCAATGCTTATACTGGAGAACCACATATTCACCTCTTCGTGCTTGTCAGACACACATTATAGGAGGATTTGATTTTCTGATCTGATGATTTCGCCGTTATCTAACTGCGTCACTTGTTACTACGATATGCAGTTGCAGAAGCTGCTAGCAACCTAGGAGTGTCGGACTGGTCAAAAACTTTCCCGCACACTTAAAATGGTTCTTTAATTATGGATAGGTGGATTTTAATGCTTGTAGTCTAAAGTTCATATCCTTATTTGCTGGAAGATCTCAGAACTGTTTGTTTTTTTCATGCAATTGATTTTAGATATTCTCACAGGTCAATGGCAGAGAAGCAATAGTTGTGTTGTTTTAGTTACCCATGGTCGTGTACTGTGGTCGGTACTTATAGATGGATGGTTGTTTTTTGCTTTCTGTTCTAGGCTATATAATGCAAACCCCAGAAGAATAGGTTCTAGAAAATCCTAACATGTTTTTGTGTGTAATTACTGTCTGTCTTATGTCTAATCACCAAGTGAGACTTTTATCGTAATGTAATGTAACGTATTATTTGTTTAATTTGAAGAACTGCTGTGGTTAAAGGCTGTTGGGATTTGGAATGGTAACTCTGAGTCAACTCTATTTTCAAAATGTTCTTTAACAAATCTTTTTCAAACCTGTTTTGAATTTGTTATTTTATTTTAATTACTCTATTTTCAAAATGTTCTTTAACAAATCTTTTTCAAACCTGTTTTGAATTTGTTATTTTATTTTAATTTGATGAACTGCTGGGGCAATTGACTGCTGTCTGTCTGCTGCCAAAATCATTGGCAAGGTTGTCTGGTGGGATTAAGCCATGTATCTGGCCTTTTGTTGCACATCAGTTTGATGATTTGCTTGTAACATTGGTGTGCCCATATCAACCACTGCATTAGCATTGAGTTTAATGAAAAATATTGGATGCTGCTTTATCTCAGAGTGTAATATGTGGTGAATCTGGCATGAAGTTCCACACTAGATCTTAATAAGTTTTGTGCTTGGATATGCAAAAAAGTCCCTCTCTAAATTTTGATTGTTCTCCTCACTAGCCTTGCTGTTGTCCATTGCACAAACTTGTTTCTCCAAAGGTGAACTAATTTCTTTCGCCAGTCTTACTAGACTTAGGGTCTGTTTGGGAGTTTGGAGGGGGAGAGGAGGGGAGGGGTTGGGACTAATAGTGTAAATTCTTTAGTGATGAGAAGAAAAATTATCCACCTAAACCCCCCTCCAAACCTCTCCTAAATTATTTTTGGAGCCCCTCCAAAACCCTCCATATTTGGGGGAGTTTGGAGGGGCTCCAAAAATAAACTAGGAGAGGGGTTTGGGGGGTTTAGGGGGATAATTTTTCTCCTAATTACTAAAGAATTTACACTATTAGTCTTAACCCCTCTCCTCCCCTCCCCTCCAAACTCCCAAACACACCCATAGTAATCTTCAATATCCTCGTAAGGTTTCTGGTGTGGTTTTTTGCCATTCAGGTGCGTGAGTAAATCATAAAAAGACATATACCACATCATAATAACAACAAGAAGAAGATAAAGCATGTCATATACCTCAAAACAACAACTACAATAAGGACACACCGCCAATCCCTATTGGTTAGTGCACATGAATATTGTGCATACTCAACATAATGGGCAAATAGCTAGTAAACATGATCCCACCTTAGATTCAATGCATCTATTGGTCATAATCTCCTCGGATTAGATCCATCATCAAACTTCCATCACAATAGAAGTTTCTAATTCTTTCATGGATCTATTAAATTGATTCTTTATCCATTTCCACCCAAAAAAACCTGAAATTTCTATTTCTCTCCTGGATCTATTAAATTTTAAGTTTAATTAATCTAGCATAGTTAAAAGCATGATTATCAAATCAAGATACGTATCTTGTATTGAAAAAACTAATTTTCTGTATCAAATATTGTATTGTAAGATATTCGATATATGATAAAAAAAATATATAATATTTTTAAGTTCAAGGTCTGATGCTCCAAATACTTTTACACCCTTTGTGTGTTTGATCCTGAGAAGGTTGATAAGTTGAAGCAACCACTTCCTCTATTTTCCTCTCCTAATGCAGTTTCACCATTATTTAGCTAATTGATTAGACCTTTAAAAAAAGTGATGGTGCAGCTAAAGGCAACTCTTGTAAAGCCGCGTGTGCTGGTGTACTTAGAGATGAATCTAGTAGATGGTTTCATTGGATATGCTAGACATTTGTGTATGTCCAATGCTTATGTTGCAGAGCTGTGGGGAGCATTTGAAAGTTTGAGGACAACTGTGGAAAAAGGTTTTAAATATGTTGAGCTTCATGTTGATTCTGAGACAATTGTTCATGATCTGTTGTTGGGCTCGGTGAAGCGTAGTGCTGAAGGCAAAAATATTAGTAGAAGAATTCGCCTTTTGACAATTTCATTTGTTTAATTTTAATAGTCTAAAAAAGAAATGATATTCATTCATTCAAATTGAGAGATTACATCAATGATAATACAAATTCAACAATGTCAAAAACATAAAGCTGAATCTGCGAACAAACTCACAGCACCCAAGTTAATAGCGTAAAACGGCTTAATGCCTACAAATGTGATAAAATAAAGGTCACCGGAGTACCCATGCTTCCGGATCTGTAACTCTGAGGAATTAGTCATTGGTTGAATCTGAAATTGATCAAAGTTGATCTGTCGATCTGAACCAAACGAACACTGCAACAAGACGCGAAATCCAAATGAGCACCGCAACAAGACGAGAAATTCAAAGGAACACCGCAACAAGACGAGAAATCAAACATCGGTAGTTTAATAGTCTCATTTAATAGTCTCATTTTCTTGATGTGTAAGTGTAATCTCTCTGGCTGCCAAACCCTTTGATTTTTTTTTATTTTTTTTTAAAAAAACATTGGTTTTTTTAGGCTTAAATATATGTTACCCCCCTGCAAATATGTTCATTATCCAGCTTCCCCCTGTAAAAAAAAACCACTTTAAAAAAACCTTGCATTGACGTGGCAAACGGAGATGTGGCAAAAAAATTGATGTGGCAAACGGAGATGACGTCAGCAATGACGTCACTGCCATGTGTCATCATATGATTGGACCTTTGTGCCATGTGGCACTGACACACCACGTCATCATCCCATGTCATCATGGACACATGGCCCTAACATGTGCCACGTCAGTAACCAATAGATGGCTGCCACGTGACGCTCGCATGACAATAATGTGAGGCACCTTTTTTTTTTGAAACGGTACGTACTTCATTCAATTGATAACGAGAGCATCAATACATATTACATGAAGTAGGCGGAGGTTGGACATTCCCAAACCACAGACTAGTGTCAACAACTATTAGAGAAACTACTACACATGAAATATGATCAATGAGACCATTACATTTAGACTGTTTAGAGACCATAAGGACACATCCAACCCGATCACAACGACCAAACATCCAAAGTAACAGTAGCTTCAGCACCCAGGTAGAGGTGGTAATCAGTGACTGAGACTCCGCAGTCTTTCTCACAATCCAGTTACGGATGATATCTTTGACATGTGTACGCTCCATTCGACTAATGTTTGTCTAAGATTAGCCCACTTATCCTGAGAAAACAAGGCAAGCTGGTAGCTGGAGGGGTCGCCGAAATAGTTGTCACCTCCAAAGGTCTTAACAATCACCATATATTGCACCAAAGTCCACAACCAAGTGCTTAGGCAGCCATAAACTCTAAGGGAACTTTTAACGAACAGTAGATATGCATCTTTAGGCAAAAAGAGTCTAAACCCCAAAACAAAAAACAGCCTTCCCATAGAGATTTCAAAATAAAGACCACAGACAAGCAAGACCAGAAACTCATGATACAACCATGGTGGCTTTTGAGGTGGCCTAATCGGAGCCATACCCATGGGGTGAGGAATCACCAAAAACAGAACAAAAACCTTAGGATTAGGAGAACTCACCAACACACTGTTACCCTTGGATGGAGGTGGCTCCGGTGGGGGTCGCGACGGCACCGTCATGAGCAAGGTGCAGGTCCGAAGTGGAAGGAGCAGATTGCTAGTGAGAGAGCTACATCCTAGCAGGAAATGGAGGATCGTACCATGGGTAGGTGGCGATGGGTCGTCGGAAGGTTTAGGGGCAGCAAGCTCGCTAAGGGTTTGGGAAGGAAGGTTTGAGATGTTGTGGTGGCGCTAAGCTTCTATGGTCGATGGAAAGGGGTGTGGGAGAGTGAATGGTGGGTTTGAGGTGAAGAAAGGTGGAAGGGGTCCGGGGATTTGGTGAGGAGGGGTTACGGTGGGGATGGGGAAAGTGTGACGGAGGGAAGGTAGGAACTCAGCAGCAAACCCCAACTGGTGGGGAGGAAAAGAGCCTCCAACAAGAAGAAGGGGATAGCCTCCAAGGTGGAGGGAAAAGCCTCCACTAACCCTAGGGTTGGGAGGAGAGAAGATGATTCTAGAGAGAAGTGCTTCTCTCTCATCAACGATATAATGTGGGGCACCTTTGTTGCGAAAAAAAATTTAACATTTTGGAGGAACATGAGTGTTGAACTCGTGACCTCCCACTAGTGGTAGCTCCAAATTACCACTGAACCAACTAATCACTTGTTTAAGTTGAGCCAACTACAAATATATAATCTATAATTCGATTAAAAAAATAAAAAAACCAAATCATCTTCGAGATCTGGAAAACGAAAACAAACACAAACACATTGCTTATCGGAAAAAAAAAAGAAAAAAAACAAACACATCTAAACACGTTTCTGGAAAACGAAAATAGAAGATGAAAGCTAAAAATGGAAACAAAATTAATTTGGATTTAAGTTTCGTTTTTCATGATGAACGAAAATGTGGGTTTTCCATTTTGAGAAGATGAATGAAAATGTTTCTTCATTCGTTTTTCATTTTTCATCTTCTTCATTTTCAATAACGACAGATCTTCAGTACAATTGTTCAGAAAAAACGAATTTTTTCAGATGTGGAAAACTTTTTCAAAAAAAAAACGAAGCTTGCATGAATGAAGGTGATTTCGATTTTACTTCAAAAAAAATGAAACTTTTTCAGATCTTCAGTACAATCGTGTGTTGCACCCGAAAAGGTCCCTGAGGGGATTTTTCTTCGTTTACAACTTTTTAAAACAATGAAGTCGCCACAAATATTTTTTATAAGGAAAATATTGAAGAAAAACCTTTTTGGAAAGCGGATGGCCTTTTGGAAAACCGGAGGATTTGGGTTCGGGGGTCGGTTAGGCATGGGGAAGGTATTAGCACCCCACACCTCCTTTCTACCGAAAGGGAACCTTTAATTAAACGTGTGGTTTTAAGTGTTGATTTGGAAAATACTTAAATTTGCCTCAAAGGGAATGAGAAGACTTAATGAAAATTTTTATTTTTGGCGCTTGACGAGAGTTAGCCGCTCGCTCCTACGTATCTCCCGGTGCGATGGAGAATTCAAAGCTACGTAGGTTTTTGTCTTTTATCTTGTTTAGGTGGGTTTTCGCGATGACCAAGCAACAACGGTTTAGTGTGGTAACACTACTAACTCTTTTGAAAATGAAATCATCATTAACAACCAAACGGCAACGGCGCGAGTGATCATTAATGATAATCGGTTTTGCTTTTGATTCGAGTGTTCGCGATGACCAAACAACAACGGTTTAGAGTGGCCGCGCTACTAACCCTTTTGAGAATGCAATCGTCATTAACAACAAACGGCAGCGGCGCGAATGATCATCGATGACAATTGGTTTTATTTAAGTTGGAGTGTTCATGAAGACCAAACAACAACGGTTTAGAGTGGTCACACTACTAATTCC
The DNA here is from genome assembly GCA_039519185.1 of Astragalus membranaceus. Classification (NCBI taxonomy): domain Eukaryota; kingdom Viridiplantae; phylum Streptophyta; class Magnoliopsida; order Fabales; family Fabaceae; genus Astragalus; species Astragalus membranaceus. The sequence goes on from CM076849.1 coordinate 65,085,452, forward strand.
TTTGAAAATGAAATTATCGTTAACAACCAAACGGCAACGGCGCGAGTGATCATTAATGATAATTGGTTCTTACTTTAGGTAATCAAAAGGGTTTTCGCAATTGAATTGATTTTTGGTTTGTGAGATGGCTTTTTGATGTTTCAAAGTGTTCTTGGTTATGAAAAAGATTTGAAATTGTAAATGTTACTAACGAGTAACAAATTGTGGTATAATTTGAATGCGACATGGTTTTGAGGTGTTACTAACGAGTAACAAAGGTTTTGAACTTTGAAGTCGGATTACAAAGTCAATGCGATCATCAAAACAAGCAAGCAAATCGTGAACACCAATTCAATACTTAAACACATAACAAGCACAAAAACAAGTATAAATGAATAAGAACACGTGTGCATCAAGACTAGGGTTAGTCCATCCCTTGCCAAAACCTACACAAACTCCAAGAACCAACACCACAATTGCAAGTGAGGATGCATCAAGATTAGGACAACCTATCCTTTACAAAACCTACACGAACCCTAAATTATATTTACACAAACCTTTCCAGGTGAATGTCATCATAGGCCAAATTGGCCTTCAAGCATTCACGCATTATTTAACTATCATAAAAGGAAACCTAAATTTGCATCTTCCTACTCATTAAGAATTATAAAAGAGAGATTGAATCATTTCTAGGTAATCCTCCTCACTTAGATCGAGGTGCACTAGGAGCAGGTGAGAGTCACTTTACCAATCATCAACCTAAGACAAATTATAAAGTAATTCATAAGAATAAGCAATCTCATACACTAAAAGGAGGGTTGAATCACCTAGAGCAATCTTCATCACTTAGAACAAGGTGCACTAGGCCCAAGTGAGAATCTCTTTGTCTATCATCAGTTTACAACACCTAAACTAAAAGGGTTGAATCATATAGAACAATCCTCATCACTTTAAGCAAGGTGCACTAGGCACAAGTGAGAGTCATATTGCCTATCATCAACTTTAAATGATAAGCAAACATATAAAAACCCTATTTATTCACAATATGTGACCCAAATACATAACCAAGAACCCATTTATTTTTGAAAGCAAGTGAGATAATATGAGAAAACAAGCTAGATTACAATTTTTGGTAAAGGTTCATGTGATTAGGCAAAGAAATGCACAAAACTAACATAAACCCTATTTTTCTACAAGTATGCGAAACATAATATGCCATAAAACAACATTTTATTTCATGAAATGCAAGGGTCAAGATCCAAATCAACACAAATCATCAATCATTCAAGGGTGAGAAGCACCATAAGCACCCAAGCCTCCCTAAGTGCTGGTCAAAGTGCTTATGACACTTCTCACCAACAACAATCAACAATATGAGGATATGAAGATGATAGGATGAATGATTTCACATTTTTGAGGCAAGAACTCATTATGATGCAAGGTTTTAAGGATTTTACCTTAACTCCAAGTTAGAAAGTGAGATGAGAAGGTGAAACTAGACACAAATCAACAAAACTCCAAGGTTCTTCAAAGAAATACCCACGCAAATATGATGATCAAACCCACTTGGTGATGATGCTTGAACTTTGAATGAGAAATGGAGGGAGTATGTGAAAGAGGGATGCAAATGAGGTGGAGTGGTGGTGTTTGGGTGGAAGGAAATGAAAAAGATGGATGGAGGAGAGGGAGAGGAGGCTACGGCCTTGAGAGGAAAGAGGGAGGGATTTTGTGTGCTAGGGTTTTAGTGTAGGAAAAATGAGAAGCCCAAAGATCCTCATGTGTGGAAATGAGAGGGTATTTATAGAGTTGTTTTAGGTCTAGGGGTAATTAGGTCACTGTTCTTTACTAGGTGCTCTAGGATTGGGTTTTAAATTTGAATGAAGGGCTAGGATTAGAGATCACTTGGATTGTGGGTAGTGAGAAAACACAAAAATGAGAGTGAGGGAGGGGAGGAGATTTCGTGGAGAGGGTTGAGGAAGTAGAGGTTTTTGTGCAAAAATGAACTTTTTTTTTGTATTTTGGGAGAGTAGGCTTATATATGGTCTTGGGTGAAATTAGGGTTAAGGGTAGAATAGGAATGGGATGTTCTATTTTAAGTAAGTTTGCAATTTCTTATGAAGGAGTGAGTGTGAGAGGATGGTGTCATTTACAAAAAAGGGTATGGATCTACATGAGAGTGTGTGGGAATTAGGGATGTGAATGAAATGGGTAGGATTAAGGATAGTACAAGAATATTCTTAAGGAATAATTGTACAATAGAAGAGCGTGGAAGAAATTGTGGAGAGAGAGAGAGAGGGAATTCGAAATTGACAAAAAAATGGGGAGGGAAAATTGCTTCTCCTTTTTGGTCTTTTGTCTTATTGAGGACACTTCCTTCTTTTTTGAGTTTTGAATTTTGGGCATGGAAGTGAAGGTGCACCTATTAAAAAGTGTCATATATATTTGAGCACCATAAAATATTCCCTCTAATTATTCTAGGCAATAAAAATTGTCATTTAGTAATTGGGGAATATTTAATGGTCTTTTTTCGGGTTTTTTATGCACTAAAAATGGGGAAAATGCATTTTTAATTATTTTGGACTAGGACTTTCTTTCCAAAAATTATACAAAAATTACCCTTGGTAGAGTAACATGTATGCCACGTCCTTGACCTGGTCTTGGTCCAAAAATAATTAATTCGCTTTTATTTAAATGCCCAAAAATGCAAAAATATGCACTATTTTATTTCCTAAAATTCTTAAAAATTAAGAAAAATGTTTTTGGGTGCCAAAAATTAATAATGATCAATAAATGGCCCTTTTTTTTTATGAAAATACAGACACGTGCTAAATGACGGGGGCACAGGGCAGCTCACGCAGTTACTACTAGCGCGCGCGTAATTCAAATAAAAATGTGAAATAGGGGACGAACACACATAAATGCACCAACTCACTGTTTTCCACACATTATGAATTACCTTATTGCTTCCATTTTTCTGAAAAATGTTTTTTTGACTTTGGCGGACGAAATTGGGGTATTACAGCTGCCCCTCTTTATTTCACATTTCGCCAAGAGATATGAATTGGCCTTTTCATATTTGTTGGGGAAATGGAAATAAATATATAGAAATAATACTAATTTTGTCCGCTTCAGAAAAGTTCAAATTTTCTTTTTGTTATTTTCCTTTTGGGAAAGGGGGTTAACACTTGTCGCATTAACGGGAAAGCAGTAAATTGGGAAAAGCGGTAAATTGGGAATTCGGAGGTTGCCTAAAACCTTCTAACGGAATCTTGCCGAGTCCGAGCTCTGGGGGTGGCCTTTTCGAGCGGCCGATCAACATCAGGTCCGGAACTGATTCGATCAATAGATTTACGCTATGCCTTAGGCTGACGCAACTAATCCGAAGGACTTAACGAAGTCGGATGGATCCATCGCGCGCTCGTACACGATGTTGTGATCTATGGAAGGAGTTCACTAACTCTGTGCTGGTGGAGTTTACTAACTCGGGGTTGATGGAGTTTACTAACTCAGTGTTGATGGAGTTTACTAACTCAGTGTCATGGTGATTTTCTAAAAATGAGATTTTTGGGACTCTCTGGTCCAAAGTAACTTTTCTCTTGGATGGTGCATGAAATGCATGCACTTGGGTATTTGGGTGCACATGAATGCAATGATTGATTTTGGTGGGATGCTTTTTCTGTTTGATTCTTCATTCTCTTCTTTTTCTTTTGTTATTCTTTCGCTCTTCTGAGATGCAAACTTGAAAGTGTAATGCACTACTGTTTGATGCCATGGAGTGACGAATGGCATGGACGATATGAGAATGATGAATGATATGAAGATGTTGTGCTCTTTTATGTTCTGTCTTCTGTGATTTTCTTCTCTTTTGTTTTTGTTTATTCTGTTTGTTTTCTTTAAGCAGTTTTCTTTTTTCTGCTTATTTGTTTTTTTTTTCCTTCGGCACTCTTTTTTGCTGGTTAAATCGATCTGCCGGACGGAGGCTGTCCCAGGACGATGATCACGTGAGGCTTGCGCACTGGTTCGCCACGACTGTTTTTTTTCGCAATTTTATTCACTCGGGAAATCATTTCTTTCCGTATTTTTCAAAGATTTCGCAATGATCCTGTAATGCTCTGAATGTGCACATTTTGCAATTCAATTTCATCAATCATAAAAGTTATTATTTTGAAAGAAACGGAATAGACGAAAGCAGAGACACGAAAAGCAGACATATGAAAGAAAAGTTGGACTTTTATTGATATAGAAATTGGACGTGCAGAAAGTCACGCCAATTGTAAACTAAGAAATACAAGAAAAAGGAACAGATCTCGTGATTTCATCTCTGAAGTAACGGTGCCCACCGTCCATACTCATAACCCTGATCACCTCCTTATCCGAACCTTTGGGAGTGCTGATTGCCTTTTCTTTTCTCAAGTCCAAGTTTTCTGACCCTAATTTTTGCCTGGATCGCCCTTTGCGGGTTTTCAATCCACCGGGTCGCTCTGATTTTGCCTAGGTCGCCCTTTGCGGGTTTTCAACCTAGCGAGCTGATTTTTCCTTGGCTTATCTTTCTCTTTTTTTGTCTATTTTTCTAGGCATAATACTTCTTGACCACATCTGAGTTCACTGGATTTGGAATCTCATCTCCGTCCATGTTCGCCAGACTTAAAGCTCCTCCTGAGAACGCCTTCTTCACCACATAAGGTCCTTCATATTTGGGAGCCTATTTGCCCCTGGGGTCCGTCTGGATCGGCAAGATCTGCTTGAGCACAAGATCTCCCTCTTGGAATTCACGAGGACGGACTCTCTTATCAAAAGCCCTCATCATCCTCTGTTGGTACAACTGTCCATGACACATTGCGGTTACCCGTTTTTCGTCAACGAGGTTCAACTGGTCAAGACGGGACCGAACCCATTCTGCTTCATCAAGTTTTGTCTCCATTAACACCCGCAGGGATGGTATTTCAACTTCAATGAGGAGGACTGCCTCTGACCCAAAAACCAGTGAGTAGGGGGTTGCCCCTGTTGAGGTGCGCACTGAGGTTCTGTAACCATGCAGGGCAAAGGGGAGCATCTCATGCCAGTCATTATAGGTCACGACCATCTTTTGTATTATCCGCTTGACATTCTTGTTAGCTGCCTCAACTGCCCCATTCATCTTTGGGCGGTAGGGAGAAGAGTTGTGATGTTGTATCTTGAAGTCTTTACACAAGTCTTTCATCATTCTGCTGTTCAAATTACTGCCGTTGTCTGTGATAATCTTGTTTGTAAGGCCGTAGCGGCAAACCAAATCTTTCTTGATGAACTTAGCAATCACTGAGCTCGTTACATTGGGATAAGAAGCAGCCTCCACCCACTTAGTGAAGTAGTCAATAGCAACCAGAATGAAACGGTGGCCATTTGAAGCTTTGGGTTCAATGGGACCAATGATGTCCATGCCCCACATTGAGAATGGCCATGGTGCGCTCAAGACATTCAGAGAAGTTGGAGGTACATGAGTGTGATCTGCATAGATTTCAATCTCCTTATGCATCATGTCATGGAATAGGGTTACCATCGCTCTTTGATAGGTTGCCCCGGCATTCTTCAACCCGAAAGGCATGACCTTGTAACAGAAAGTTCCCCAAAGGGTTATGAAGGTGGTTTTCTCCATATCCTCTGGAGCCATTTTGATTTGGTTATAGCCTGAATATCCATCCATGAAGGAGAACATCGAATGCTGAGCAGTACTGTCCACCAAGACATCAATATGGGGTAGAGGGAAATCATCTTTAGGGCTTGCTCTGTTCAAGTCACGGTAGTCGACACACATTCGGACCTTTCCATTTTTCTTAGGGACCGGAACGATGTTTGCTACCCACTCAGGATATTTAGCCACAGCTAAGAACCCTGCATCAAACTGTTTCTTGACCTCATCCCTGATTTTCAAGGACATTTCAGGCTTCATTCGCCTTATCTTCTGTTTTACCGGGGGATATTCTGATTTCACCGGCAATCTGTGCTCAAAAATATCTGTGCTCAACCCTGGCATGTCCTGATAAGTCCATGCGAATACATCAGCGTAGTCAAGCAGGAGCTGAATCAACTTTTTGCGCTCTCTATCCCCCATTGCAGTACCAACCTTGACCTCTTTTCTGTCTTCTTTAGTACCCAAATTGACCATTTCTGTAGACTCCCCATGGGGCTCAATGACCTTTTCTTCTTGTTCTACCATTCTCATGATTTCCGGAGGAGTATCCCAATCATCCTCAACATCTTCCTCGGCTTGATTAACCGGGTAATCAAAGTCACAGTATGAGTTATGGGCATTATTACATTTAAAGACTATTTTTGATCTGCATTAAAATGGAGCGGCGAATAAAAACAAAGAAAAGGCACACAAATAAGAGATGAAGACAGAAATTTTATTGAAAATTCAAAATAACACTTTATTGATTGATGAGTTTTGACGAAAACATGCGTGCCCGAATGAAATATTCCAAGGCCTTGGGCAGAGCCGAGTGTAATACCCCAATTTTGTCCGCCCAAGTCAAAAAACATTTTTCAGAAAAATAGAAGCAATAAGGTAATTCATAATGTGTGGAAAATAGTGGATTGGTGCATTTATGTGTGTTCGTCCCCTGTTTCGCATTTTTATATGAATTACGCGCGCGCGCCAGTAGTAACTGCGTGAGCTGCCCTGTGCCCTCGTCATTTGGCACGTGTCTGTATTTTCATCAAAAAAGGCCATTTATTGATCATTATTAATTTTTGGCACCCAAAAACATTTTTCTTAATTTTTAGGAATTTTAGGAAATAAAATAGTGCATATTTTTGCATTTTTGGGCGTTTAAATAAAAGCGAATTAATTATTTTTGGACCAAGACCAGGTCAAGGACGTGGCATACATGTTACTCTACCAAGGGAAATTTTTGTATAATTTTTGGAAAGAAAGTCCTAGTCCAAAATAATTAAAAATGCATTTTCCCCATTTTTAGTGCATAAAAAACCCAAAAAAGACCATTAAATATTCCCCAATTACTAAATGACAATTTTTATTGCCTAGAATAATTAGAGGGAATATTTTATGGTGCTCAAAAATATGTGACACTTTTTAATAGGAGCACCTTCACTTCCATGCCCAAAATTCAAAAACTCAAAAAGAAGGAAGTGTCATCAATAAGACAAAAGACCAAAAACAAGTTTTTTTTCCTCTCTCTCTCTCCCCCCACAATTTCGAAATTCTCTCTCTCTCCCCCCCCCCCCACAATTTCGAAATTCCCTCTCTCTCTCTCTCCACAATTTCTTCCACACTCTTCTATTCTTTATTCCTTAAGAATATGCTTTGTACTATCCTTAATTTTTCCCTTTTGGTGACCATCACTCACTCCCACATAGATTTATGCCCTCTTTTGTAAATTACCCCACCCATATACAAAATTACTTCTTTGGTAACATTCCATCTCAATTATACCGTTAACCCTATTTTTACCTCACATCACATATGAGCCTCCATTCCCAAAATAGGACAAGTTTTTCACACAAGCTCTCCCTCCCTCTCATATGCGAATCCACACCCTCACTCCCTCACTCTCATTTTTGTGTTTTCTCACTGCCCACAATCCAAGTGATCTCTAATCCTAGCCCTTCATTCAAATTTAAAACCCAATCCTAGAGCACCTAGTAAAGAACAATGACCTAACTACCCCTAGACCTAAAACAACTCTATAAATACCCTCTCATTTCCACACATGAGCAATCTTTGGCTTCTCATTTTCCTACACACAAAAATCCCTCCTCCTCTCCTCTCCTTGGGCGAAACCTCCTCTCCCTCTCCTCCATCCATCTTTTTCATTTCCTTCCACCCAAACACCACCACTCCACCTCATTTGCATCCCTCTTTCACATACTTCCTCCATTTCTCATTCAAAGTTCAAGCATCATCACCAAGTGGGTTTGATCATCATATTTGCGTGGGTACTTCTTTGAAGAACCTTGGAGTCTTGTTGATTTGTGTCTAGTTTCATCTTCTCATCTCACTTTCTAACTTGGAGTTAAGGTAAAATCCTTAAAACCTTGCATCATATTTGAGTTCTTGTCTCAAAAATGTAAAATTATTCATCCTACCATCTTCATATCCTCATATTGTTGATTGTTGTTGGTGAGAAGTGTCATAAGCACTTTGACAAGCACTTAGGGAGGCTTGGGTGCTTATGGTGCATCTCACCCTTGAATGATTGATGATTCAACCCTTTTAGTTTAGGTGTCGTTTAAGTTGATGATAGGCAATATGACTCTCACTTGTGCCTAGTGCACCTTGCTTAAAGTGATGAGGATTGTTCTATATGATTCAACCCTTTTTAGTTTAGGTGTTGTTTAAATTAAATAATGCGTGAATGCTTGAGGGCCAATTTGGCCTATGATGGCATTCACCTTGAAAGGTTTGTGTAAATGTAATTTAGGGTTCGTGTAGGTTTTGTAAAGGATAGGTTGTTCTAATCTTGATGCATCCTCACTTGCAATTGTGGTGTTGGTTCTTGGAGTTTGTGTAGGTTTTGGCAAGGGATGGACTAACCCTAGTCTTGATGCACATGTGTTTTTATTCATTTATACTTGTTTTTGTGCTTGTTATGTGTTTAAGTATTGAATTGGTGTTCACGATTTGCTTGCTTGTTTTGATGATCGCATTGACTTTGTAATCCGACTTCAAAGTTCAAAACCTTTGTTACTCGTTAGTAACACCTCAAAACCATGTCGCATTCAAATTATACCACAATTTGTTACTCGTTAGTAACATTTACAATTTCAAATCTTTTTCATAACCAAGAACACTTTGAAACATCAAAAAGCCATCTCACAAACCAAAAATCAATTCAATTGCGAAAACCCTTTTGATTACCTAAAGTAAGATCCAATTATCTTTAATGATCACTCGCGCCGTTGCCGTTTGGTTGTTAACGATAATTTCATTTTCAAAGGAATTAGTAGTGTGACCACTCTAAACCGTTGTTGTTTGGTCTTCATGAACACTCCAACTTAAATAAAACCAATTGTCATCGATGATCATTCGCGCCGCTGCCGTTTGTTGTTAATGACGATTGCATTCTCAAAAGGGTTAGTAGCGCGGCCACTCTAAACCGTTGTTGTTTGGTCATCGCGAACACTCGAATCAAAAGCAAAATCGATTATCATTAATGATCACTCGCGCCGTTGCCGTTTGGTTGTTAGTATTTCATTTTCAAAAGAGTTAGTAGTGTGACCACTCTAAACTGTTGTTGCTTGGTCATCGCGAATCCTCATTCCTATTGCGAAAACTCACCTAAACAAGATAAAAGACAAAAACCTTTTTTCAGGACAAACAAGAACTACGTAGCTTTGAATTCTCCATCGCACCGGGAGATACGTAGGAGCGAGCGGCTAACTCTCGTCAAGCGCCAAAAATAAAAATTTTCATTAAGTCTTCTCATTCCCTTTGAGGCAAATTTAAGTATTTTCCAAATCAACACTTAAAACCACACGTTTAATTAAAGGTTCCCTTTCGGTAGAAAGGAGGTGTGGGGTGCTAATACCTTCCCCATGCCTAACCGACCCCCGAACCCAAATCCTCCGGTTTTCCAAAAGGCCATCCGCTTTCCAAAAAGGTTTTTCTTCAATATTTTCCTTATAAAAAATATTGGTGGCGACTTCATTGTTTTAAAAAGTTGTAAACGAAGAATAATCCCCTCCGGGACCTTTTCGGGTGCAACAGCTGGTGACTTCACTGGGGACGTTTCCTTTTTAAGTGGGTCAAGCCTAATTAATTAAATGTGTGGTTTGTGTTATTGATTTGATTTGGATACCTTGTTTGCTTCTATCCCTTTCAGTTTCCTTTTCTTCCTTATCATGTTGTATGCATGTGCATTTGTTTTCTTTTATTCCATGTTTGTTTTTCCTTCCTCCTCCTTGCTTATGTGCTTAGTACCCTCATGCATTTCCCCAATCCCAATCATATTCCCTTCTTCTTTTCTCCCTTTCTTCAAGGTAAGCTCATGCATTTCTCCCCAATTCTATCATGATCCCCTCTTCTTGGCTCCCTTTCTTGAGGTAAGCAATGCACTTGATTGTTGTTGAAACCCTAGGCTAGCTTATTTGATATTAAACCCTAGGGTAGACAACATGTTATTGCTTGCTTTTGTCTGGACTGTTCTGGGTTTTCATTTGCAGGTGGGGTGATATGTGTTGGGTAGTTTTAAGTGGTATGTCCTTGCCACACACACTCATACCCTTATGATTATGTGCTTTGAGAGGGGTCTAAAACCCAAGGTCTGACAAAACTTAGGAGAGTGGAAATGAGTAATGACTGGCAATTGGACCATTGTCCTTCTGACTCTCACGAAAGTTTCAGCCAGAGTATGCTCTTTTATGGTACCTCACACCAGATGCCATTCCATCGTTGTGGGTGTTATCATGAGAGAGATTTAGCTCTGGTAGCCATTGTGAGGAAGTGTTTAGAACTACATGGGAGGATCCCTTTTGAGTTACCTTAGAGCCTAGGTTTCCCCACCTTTTGTAGGACACAAGGGCATACAAATTGTATGTTGCATTGTAGTTTAGGCATCTCTTTCCTAAAAGAAAAAAGAAGAAGATTTTCAAAAGAGAAAAAGAAGAAAGAGTTGCCGTTGTAGCCTCTCTTTTGCCGGTCCGTACAAAGTGACATATGGCCCACTTTATTTTCAAAAAAAGGAGAAAGAGTTACCGTTGTAGCCTTTCTCTTACCGGTCCATATGAAATAACGTACGGCCTGCATTTTCCAAAAAATTTTTTGAATCACTGCCAATAAAGACTTTTCTCTAAGTTGCATAGGCATAAAACATCATCATCATTTGCATACATCCTTTGCATAAAACATACATTTTCGACAATTTTCGCATGCATCTTTGCATTTCATCATGGTTTGCTTGCTGAGTATCATAAGTAATAAGAAATCTTGTCATAGATACGACATGGAATCCAGAGGAGAAACGGTGTATACTCCAAGGTACCCGGCTGTAAGCAAGGTAGATGTGACTAGTCTGAAGAAGTGTGTTGCATTGATGGGACCGATTGAGCGGGGATCTTTTGATAGTGCCTTTGGGAATCTCCGGAAGTTGTTGTTGCTAGAGGTGCAGACTGGGGCTATTGTGGCTCTGAGTAGATTCTATGACTCTAAAATCAGGTGCTTTCTTTTCAAAAAATTTCAAATGGCTCCCACATTGGAAGAATATCAGTAGATTTTGGGGTTTACTCAGACAGAAGCTGTCCCTTACCGGTATCAAGAACAGTACTACATAGATGAGAGGTTTGCTGCATTGTTACAAGTGAGTGTAAAGGATCAGAAACTCCAAAAGCAGAAGAGAAACAATGTGATAGGTTTCCCGCAGAGCTACCTTGAGGGTTTAATGGAAGCCTATGCCAGAAGTAAAATTTGGGTTGTCTTCAAGCAAGTCCTAGCCTTAACAATCTTCGGGGTTGTTCTCTCCCCGCAGATCGAGAAACATGTGGATGTGACTGTCATTGGCATCTTCTTAGCTTTTCAAAATGAGAAGAGCCCTATCAATCCAATTCCTGCAATCCTTGCTGACACCTATTCTGCTCTTACTCATCATTGTGACTTGAGAAGGAAGAAAATCTCTTGCTCTTCTCACCTGTTGTATGATTGGCTTCTTATTCATGCTTTCACCAATCCAATACGAGTGGAAAAGTTGATTGATTATGCTATAACTTGTGAGGTGAAAGCTATGAGTATTCAAGAGTGGATCCAAATTTTAGGGGGCCTAGATGAGCACTCAGTCCGTTGGTATCTTCCATCATGCTGGGGGGATAGACCTGAGGTAGTATTCCGTTGCGGTGGTTTTCAGAATGTTCCACTGATGGGCACTAAAGGATGCATCAACTACAACCCGTCTCTGACTCTGAGGCAATTGGGATATCCGATGAGGAATTCGCCTACTGAAGAGATGTTATTCCCGTTTTACATCTTTGAAGGAGGTCCAAAAGATGACAGTTTGCTTAGAAAGGTCTTGCAAGCATGGGGTACGGTGATTCGTAGGGGAAAAGTAGAGCTTGCTCAGAGGACTAGTGGTATTACCTTCACTCAGTGGCTTGGAAAAAGGATCCAGAGTGTTCAATTGCCTTACCAAAAAGCATTGCAAGTTGAGAGGGAAGACGCTAGTGTTCCTGTTGTCGAAGAGTTAGGCGAGGTCAAGTTGGCTCTGATGAAGGAAGAGGAAGAGAAGAGATCTTTGCAAGCGGAGATAGAGAAGATGGCTCTGAAGAACAAAAGATTGGAAGAAGAGAGTGCTCTCAAGTCTGCTGCTATTGAGGAGTTCAGTCAGAAACTAAAAGGGGAAGAGAAGAGTAAGTTAGAAGTTCAAAGGTATCTGCAAGGAGCCAAGGAGGAAATTAAGAGGCGAAGCTTGAAAGAGAAGAAGGCCATTGAAGAAGCCAATCAGTGGAAAGAATTATGCGATGAGGCAAAAATGGAAGGGAGAACTGCGAAAAGCTTGCTTGCCAAGTCAAAAAGAGAATCCCGCATGCTACAAGCTGAATGGGAGAGTAAGTTAGACAGTGTTGTGCAAGAGAGAGACTCATTTGAGAACATCCTCAGAGAATGTCGGCGGGCCCTGAGAGCAGAACAAGAGGATTCTGATGAGTTGAAGAGGAATCTTCGTTACATCAGCGATGCATACCGGCAAGTGAAGGATGAAATTCAGTATTGGGAACATCGCTATGTTGAGCTGCTCGGTAGGATTGAAGAGCAGGCAGTCATCATTGAGCTGAGGGATGAAGTTCAACACTGGAAGGATAGGTTCTCCAAGCTATCAGAGTTGGCCAACCAAGCTCTTGCGGATGTGCCCAAGAAATTAAGAAAAGCTGAAATTGAGATGCATCCCCTCAACACCCGGCTTGAGGTGTACAAATTTGTGGAGTACTGCAGAGCCCTAGTTGAGGAAGCCAAAGAGAAAACCAGAAGTACCTCTACCAACAACAAAAGGAAAAGGAGTGGAAATTTCAAAGCTCTTTGTATTTGAGCTTCCTTATTGTAATTTTCCATTCTTGTTTTTATTGTACTTTTCCTTTTTCAATCGTTGTATCAGAATATTGTACTTTTGGATTCAGAATTTGAAGCATTTTTACAAATGCATGGAATACACCTGTTTCGCTTCCAGATTCCAATTTCATTATGATCCAAAAAAGTAATATAATGATAAAAATAATCAAAGATCTACCTGCGTATCTATGACAAGACATAATACACTGCGATTCTCGGCCCAAAACAAATCAAACATGCATTCATTCGCATTGCATTCATTTATTCATTCTTGTGTTCATGTTTATGGAAACCCTTCCTGCGGTGTATCATCCATGCTGAATTATGCCGTCTTGGTGTTATCAAAGAGGGGTGTGCTAGGAAAGACACCTGTGATAATCCTCGCTGTATTGGGACATGTGAAAACTTTAAACCAATTCTCCAAGATCTCTTAGATAGACACCTGGTCCAAGTGGGAATTCAGGAAAAGGAAGAAAGTGTATCTACCTTGCAATCAGGCAACGGAGGCTTCAGGAGACCGATTGAAATCCCCTGTAGTCTGAATTCCAGCCCAGCTGTGACGAGACCTTCGACTGTTGTTATTCCAGTACCCGCTGTTACCCCTAGTAGAGAGACTAGGATGATTCCATGGAGCTGCAATGTGCAGATGCAAGCGGAGGTCCCTAAGGGCACTTTGGATATAACTAACATCGCTGGGAGTAGCGGCATTACAAGGAGTGGAAGGTTGTATGCCCCTGAAAACCTCAGGGGAGAGCAATCAAAAACAGATGAAAAAAGGGCGCGTAAGGGAAAAGACAAAGAAACTGTAGAAGTCAGAAGGGTATCAGACAAAGAAGCTCAAGAATTCCTGAAAGTAATGAAACAGAGTGAATATCGGGTGGTAGATCAGCTGAGTCAAACTCCATCCAAGATCTCAATGCTCTCTTTGTTGCTTAGTTCAAAGGCACATCGTGCTGCTCTGTTGAAGATCTTGAATGAAGCCCACGTCTCCCATGACATTATAGTAAACCAGCTTGATGGTATTGTTGGCAACATTGTAGTATCCAATTACTTGACTTTCTCAGACACTGAGCTTCCTCCGGCGGGAAAGGATCATAATCAAGCTCTTCACATCTCAATCAAGTGTGGGGACTATATACTTGCCAGGGTGCTCATTGATAATGGCTCATCCTTGAATGTGCTGCCTAAGTCTACAATGAATAAGCTGAATGTAGACTGCTCATATCTGAAGCCGAGCTCTACCTTGGTCAGAGCATTTGATGGGTCAGTGAAGGAAGTTTTTGGAGAAGTAGAAGTGCCGCTGCAGGTAGGCCCCGAAGTGTTTTATGTCATCTTCCAAGTGATGGACATCAGTTCCTCCTACAGCTGCCTGCTAGGACGTCCTTGGATACATGCTGCTGGGGCAGTGCCATCCTCGCTTCATCAGAAACTCAAGTTTGTGGCTGAGGGAAAGCTGATAGTGATCTACGGAGAGGAAGAAACATTGATAAACCGATCACCACCTGAATATTATGTGGAAGCAGCGGAAGAGTCCTTTGAGACTGCCTTCCAAGGATTGGAGATTTCAAACGCTGTCTTCGTTGAAAGTGAGCCTCTGTGGAAGCCTAAGTTGTCCAAGGCTGACATGATGATTGCAAAAGTGATGCTAGGACATGGGTATCAGGTCGGTAAGGGCCTAGGAAAAGCTGCTCAAGGAATTGTAACACCTGTCCAGTTGAGAGGAAACATTGAAAGGTTCGGTATAGGGTACATCCCAAGTCTTGCTGATCGGGAGAGTCTGGCATCTGACAGGAGGGAGAAATGGCTGGCCAAACTCAGAGGAAGGGCACCCAATCAGGGAAGGATGGTCATCGCTAACCTTAAGAACAACTTCCGGAGTGCCGGCATGCTGAACCCTGACCAGGTTAATGTTGTTGAAGAAGGATCAAGCTCGAGTGGCTGTGCTGTCAGCATGGTGCGCTGCTGTGCTGCTGGAGAGAAGCCGCGAAACTGGGAGATCATGGATTTCCCCGTATTTTTCAATTTAAAGTAATTATCGTTGTAATGTAGATCCCTCGGCTCTGCCCAAGGCCTTGGAATATTTCATTTGGGCACGCATGTTTTCGTCAAAACTCATCAATCAATAAAGTGTTATTTTGAATTTTCAATAAAATTTCTGTCTTCATCTCTTATTTGTGTGCCTTTTCTTTGTTTTTATTCGCCGCTCCATTTTAATGCAGATCAAAAATAGTCTTTAAATGTAATAATGCCCATAACTCATACTGTGACTTTGATTACCCGGTTAATCAAGCCGAGGAAGATGTTGAGGATGATTGGGATACTCCTCCGGAAATCATGAGAATGGTAGAACAAGAAGAAAAGGTCATTGAGCCCCATGGGGAGTCTACAGAAATGGTCAATTTGGGTACTAAGGAAGACAGAAAAGAGGTCAAGGTTGGTACTGCAATGGGGCATAGAGAGCGCAAAAAGTTGATTCAGCTCTAGTTGTCCACCAGGTAAAAGGATATTGGAAAACAAGAAATCCTGATTTGATTCCTTACCGTGACTATATTCAAGAATTAATCAAGCCCTTTGAGGAAATCAGTTTCCAGCACATACCCCGCAGCGAAAATCAGTTGGCAGATGCCTTGGCAACTTTGTCTTCTATGTTCAACGTCAACTGTGACAAAAGTTTGACGACTGTCAGAATCTAGCACAGAGGTCAACCTGCTTATCACTACTTCATGGCAGTCGAAGAGGAATCAGATAGCAAGCCTTGGTACCATGACATCAAGCAGGTTTCTAGCACAGAGGTCAACCTGCTTATCACTACTTCATGACTGTCAGAATCTAGCACAGAGGTCAACCTGCTTATCACTACTTCATGGCAGTCGAAGAGGAATCAGATAGCAAGCCTTGGTATCCTCCCGGAGCTACAGAGAATGACTAGAGAACACTCAGGAGGCTATCAGCAGGTTTCTTTTTGAGTACAGAGAATGACGAAAACATGCGTGCCCGAATGAAATATTCCAAGGCCTTGGGCAGAGCCGAGTGTAATACCCCAATTTTGTCCGCCCAAGTCAAAAAACATTTTTCAGAAAAATAGAAGCAATAAGGTATTTCATAATGTGTGGAAAATAGTGGATTGGTGCATTTATGTGTGTTCGTCCCCTGTTTCGCATTTTTATATGAATTACGCGCGCGCGCCAGTAGTAACTGCGTGAGCTGCCCTGTGCCCTCGTCATTTGGCACGTGTCTGTATTTTCATCAAAAAAAGGCCATTTATTGATCATTATTAATTTTTGGCTCCCAAAAACATTTTTCTTAATTTTTAGGAATTTTATGAAATAAAATAGTGCATATTTTTGCATTTTTGGGCGTTTAAATAAAAGCGAATTAATTATTTTTGGACCAAGACCAGGTCAAGGACGTGGCATACATGTTACTCTACCAAGGGTAATTTTTGTATAATTTTTGGAAAGAAAGTCCTAGTCCAAAATAATTAAAAATGCATTTTCCCCATTTTTAGTGCATAAAAAACCCAAAAAAGACCATTAAATATTTCCCAATTACTAAATGACAAATTTTATTGCCTAGAATAATTAGAGGGAATATTTTATGGTGCTCAAAAATATGTGACACTTTTTAATAGGTGCACCTTCACTTCCATGACCAAAATTCAAAAACTCAAAAAGAAGGAAGTGTCATCAATAAGACAAAAGACCAAAAACAAGTTTTTTTTCTTCTCTCTCTCTCTCCCCCCACAATTTCGAAATTCTCTCTCTCTCTCTCCCCCCCCCCCCCCCCACAATTTCGAAATTCCCTCTCTCTCTCTCTCTCTCTCCACAATTTCTTCCACACTCTTCTATTCCTTATTCCTTAAGAATATGTTTTGTATTATCATTAACTTTTCCCTTTTGGTGACCATCACTCACTCCCACATAGATTTATGCCCTCTTTTGTAAATTACCCCACCCATTTATACTCACCTCTTCACAAAAAAATACAAAATTACTTCTTTGGTAACATTCCATCTCAATTATACCCTTAACCCTATTTTTACCTCACATCACATATGAGCCTCCATTCCCAAAATAGGACAAGTTTTTCACACAAGCTCTCCCTCCCTCTCATATGCGAATCCACACCCTCACTCCCTCACTCTCATTTTTGTGTTTTCTCACTACCCACAATCCAAGTGATCTCTAATCCTAGCCCTTCATTCAAATTTAAAACCCAATCCTAGAGCACCTAGTAAAGAACAATGACCTAACTACCCCTAGACCTAAAACAACTCTATAAATACCCTCTCATTTCCACACATGAGCAATCTTTGGCTTCTCATTTTCCTACACACAAAAATCCCTCCTCCTCTCCTCTCCTTGGGAGAAACCTCCTCTCCCTCTCCTCCATCCATCTTTTTCATTTCCTTCCACCCAAACACCACCACTCCACCTCATTTGCATCCCTCTTTCACATACTTCCTCCATTTCTCATTCAAAGTTCAAGCATCATCACCAAGTGGGTTTGATCATCATATTTGCGTGGGTATTTCTTTGAAGAACCTTGGAATTTTGTTGATTTGTGTCTAGTTTCATCTTCTCATCTCACTTTCTAACTTGGAGTTAAGGTAAAATCCTTAAAACCTTGCATCATATTTGAGTTCTTGTCTCAAAAATGTAAAATTATTCATCCTACCATCTTCATATCCTCATATTGTTGATTGTTGTTGGTGAGAAGTGTCATAAGCACTTTGACAAGCACTTAGGGAGGCTTGGGTGCTTATGGTGCTTCTCACCCTTGAATGATGGATGATTTGTGTTGATTTGGATCTTGACCCTTGCATTTCATGAAATAAAATGTTGTTTTATGGCATATCATGTTTCGCATACTTGTAGAAAAATAAGGTTTATGTTAGTTTTGTGCATTTCTTTGCCTAATCACATGAACCTTTACCAAAAACTGTAATCTAGCTTGTTTTCTCATATTATCTCACTTGCTTTCAAAAATAAATGGGTTCTTGGTTGTGTATTTGGGTCGCATATTGTGAATAAATAGGGTTTTTTTATATGTTTGCTTATCATTTTAAGTTGATGATAGGCAATATGACTCTCACTTGTGCCTAGTGCACCTTGCTTAAAGTGATGAGGATTGTTCTATATGATTCAACCCCTTTAGTTTAGGTGTCGTTTAAGTTGATGATAGGCAATATGACTCTCACTTGTGCCTAGTGCACCTTGCTTAAAGTGATGAGGATTGTTCTATATGATTCAACCCTTTTTAGTTTAGGTGTTGTTTAAATTAAATAATGCGTGAATGCTTGAGGGCCAATTTGGCCTATGATGGCATTCACCTTGAAAGGTTTGTGTAAATGTAATTTAGGGTTCGTGTAGGTTTTGTAAAGGATAGGTTGTCCTAATCTTGATGCATCCTCACTTGCAATTGTGGTGTTGGTTCTTGGAGTTTGTGTAGGTTTTGGCAAGGGATGGACTAACTCTAGTCTTGATGCACATGTGTTCTTATTCATTTATACTTGTTTTTGTGCTTGTTGTGTGATTAAGTATTGAATTGGTGTTCACGATTTGCTTGCTTGTTTTGATGATCGCTTTGACTTTGTAATCCGACTTCAAAGTTCAAAACCTTTGTTACTCGTTAGTAACACCTCAAAACCATGTCGCATTCAAATTATACTACAATTTGTTACTCGTTAGTAACATTTACAATTTCAAATCTTTTTCATAACCAAGAACACTTTGAAACATCAAAAAGCCATCTCACAAACCAAAAATCAATTCAATTGCGAAAACCCTTTTGATTACCTAAAGTAAGAACCAATTATCATTAATGATCACTCGTGCCGTTGTCGTTTGGTTGTTAACGATAATTTCATTTTCAAAGGAATTAGTAGTGTGACCACTCTAAACCGTTGTTGTTTGGTCTTCATGAACACTCCAACTTAAATAAAACCAATTGTCATCGATGATCATTCGCGCCGTTGCCGTTTGTTGTTAATGACGATTGCATTCTCAAAAGGGTTAGTAGCGCGGCCATTCTAAACCGTTGTTGTTTGGTCATCGCGAACACTCGAATCAAAAGCAAAACCGATTATCATTAATGATCACTCGCGCCGTTGCCGTTTGGTTGTTAATGATGATTTCATTTTCAAAAGAGTTAGTAGTGTGACCACTCTAAACCGTTGTTGCTTGGTCATCGCGAATCCTCATTCCTATTGCGAAAATTCACCTAAACAAGATAAAAGACAAAAACCTTTTTTCAGGACAAACAAGAACTACGTAACTTTGAATTCTCCATCGCACCGGGAGATACGTAGGAGTGAGCGGCTAACTCTCGTCAAGCGCCAAAAATAAAAATTTTCATTAAGTCTTCTCATTCCCTTTGAGGCAAATTTAAGTATTCTCCAAATCAACACTTAAAACCACACATTTAATTAAAGGTTCCCTTTCGGTAGAAAGGAGGTGTGGGGTGCTAATACCTTCCCCATGCCTAACCGACCCCCGAACCCAAATCCTCCGGTTTTCCAAAAGGCCATCCGCTTTCCAAAAAGGTTTTTCTTCAATATTTTCCTTATAAAAAGTATTGGTGGCGACTTCATTGTTTTAAAAAGTTGTAAACGAAGAAAAGTCCCCTCCGGGACCTTTTCGGGTGCAACACCAAAGGATCTATATTACAACGATAATTACTTTAAATTGAAAAATACGGGGAAATCCATGATCTCCCAGTTTCGCGGCTTCTCTCCAGCAGCATAGCAGCGCACCATGCTGACAGCACAGCCACTCGAGCTTGATCCTTCTTCAACCACATTAACCTGGTCAGGGTTCAGCATGCCGGCACTCCGGAAGTTGTTCTTAAGGTTAGCGATGACCATCCTTCCCTGATTGGGTGCCCTTCCTCTGAGTTTGGCCAGCCATTTCTCCCTCCTGTCAGATGCGAGCCTCTCCCGATCAGCAAGACTTGGGATGTACCCAATACCGAACCTTTCAATGTTTCCTCTCAACTGGACAGGTGTTACAATTCCTTGAGCAGCTTTTCCTAGGCCCTTACCGACCTGATACCCATGTCCTAGCATCACCTTTGCAATCATCATGTCAGCCTTGGACCACTTAGGCTTCCACAGAGGCTCACTTTCAACGAAGACAGCGTTTGAGATCTCCAATCCTTGGAAGGCAGTCTCAAAGGACTCTTCCGCTGCTTCCACATAATATTCAGGTGGTGATCGGTTTATCAATGTTTCTTCCTCTCCGTAGATCACTATCAGCTTTCCCTCAGCCACAAACTTGAGTTTCTGATGAAGCAAGGATGGCACTGCCCCAGCAGCATGTATCCAAGGACGTCCTAGCAGGCAGCTGTAGGAGGAACTAATGTCCATCACTTGGAAGATGACATAAAACACTTCGGGGCCTACCTGCAGCGGCACTTCTACTTCTCCAAAAACTTCCTTCACTGACCCATCAAATGCTCTGACCAAGGTAGAGCTCGGCTTCAGATATGAGCAGTCTACATTCAGCTTATTCATTGTAGACTTAGGCAGCAAATTCAAGGATGGGCCATTATCAATGAGCACCCTGGCAAGTATATAGTCCCCACACTTGACTGAGATGTGAAGAGCTTGATTATGATCCTTTCCCGCTGGAGGAAACTCAGTGTCTGAGAAAGTCAAGTAATTGGATGCTACAATGTTGCCAATAATACCATCAAGCTGGTTTACTATAATGTCATGGGAGACGTGGGCTTCATTCAAGATCTTCAACAGAGCAGCACGATGTGCCTCTGAACTAAGCAACAAAGAGAGCATTGAGATCTTGGATGGAGTTTGACTCAGCTGATCTACCACCCGATATTCACTCTGTTTCATTATTTTCAGGAATTCTTGAGCTTCTTTGTCTGATACCCTTCTGACTTCTACAGTTTCTTTGTCTTTTCCCTTACGGGCCCTTTCTTCATCTGTTTTTGATTGCTCTCCCCGGAGGTTTTCAGGAGCATACAACCTTCCACTCCTTGTAATGCCGCTACTCCCAGCGATGTTAGTTATATCCAAAGTTCCCTTAGGACCCACCGCTTGCATCTGCACATTGCAGCTCCATGGAATCATCCTAGTCTCTCCACTAGGGGTAACAGCGGGTACTGGAATAACAACAGTCGAAGGTCTCGTCACAGCTGGGCTGGAATTCAGACTACAGGGGATTTCAATCGGTCTCCTGAAACCTCCATTGCCTGATTGCAAGGTAGATACACTTTCTTCCTTTTCCTGAATTCCCACTTGGACCAGGTGTCTATCTAAGAGATCTTGGAGAATTGGTTTAAAGCCTTCACATGTCCCAATACAGCGAGGATTATCACAGGTGTCTTTCCTAGCACACCCCTCTTTGATAACACCAAGACGGCATAATTCAGCATGGATGACATCCAGAGGCATCTGAATGCAATCAACCTCTCTAATCAAACACTGACCACCCTGATCGTCAATGGCATTGGCAGAAGATCCTCCGTGCCCTGGCAACGGATTGGTGGTTACATTGGGTTGCTGAAATGATATGCTCTTCGCATCAATCAAGTCTTGCACCACGTACTTGAATGCCTTACAATCCTCCATCACATGACCTACTGCTCCGGAATGAAAGGCGCAGGTAGCATTTGCATTATATCCTCTGGGAGAGGGAGGCTGGTATGGCTTCATTTGACGAGTATTGATTACTTTATTGGCGATGAGATAATTGAACAAGTCCGTGTAGGACATGGGAATAGGATCGAAGACAACAGGCTTCCTTTCACTGTAGTTCCGGTACTGGTGGTTTGACTGAAATGGCTGTGCAGGTGGTGCCTGAGAAGGAACCGGAATAGCTTACGGAGGATTGCTGTGTGATGGACCACTGGCTCCGATAATTGCATTGGTTTCACCCTCTTTCTTCTTGTGGGATCCAGAAAAAGGCTTTTTCTGACTGGAAGGAGGTGTTGGGCCATGAGCTATTCTTCCGCTGCGCATGCCGTTCTCTACTCTTTCTCCTGTGACGACCATCTCAGAGAAATTCGAGGCTACGCTGCCAACCAACCTATCATAATACACCGC
The DNA here is from genome assembly GCA_039519185.1 of Astragalus membranaceus. NCBI lineage: Eukaryota > Viridiplantae > Streptophyta > Magnoliopsida > Fabales > Fabaceae > Astragalus > Astragalus membranaceus. The sequence goes on from CM076849.1 coordinate 65,107,522, forward strand.
AGGAAGGGTTTCCATAAACATGTGGACCATTTCTTTGTCCAGTAGAGGGGGTTTTACTTGAGCAGTGAGGTTCCTCCACCTCTGAGCGTACTCCTTGAACGACTCATTATCCTTCTTAGACATGCATTGTAGCTGAGTCCTATCCGGAGCCAAATCATTGTTGTACTGGTATTGACGAATAAAAGCATCCGCCATGTCTTTCCAGCAGCGGATATTGGTTGGCTCCAACTGCATGTACCAGTCAAGGGGAGCTCCAGCTAAACTTTCCTGAAAGCAATGCATCATCAGGTTATCATCACGGGCATGGGCAGTCATTTTCCGGCAGTACATTGTCACATGACTGACTGGGCAAGTCGTCCCTCTGTATTTGTCAAGAGTTGGTGCTTTGAACTTGGGAGGCAGGACTAGATTAGGGACCAAGCACAGCTCATGGGCATTTCTGGCCCGGAAACCTGCTCCTTCAACAGCTCTTAATCTCTCTTCTAGCATCTGATACTGACTTCTAGCTTCAGCAGGGTAATTCTGTGGGAAACCACCGGCACCATAGTGAGGGTTATTCATTGATACCACGGCCGGAGTCATGTGTGGGTGAGCAACATTCTGAGGAATTGGGCCCCGTACTTGTGGATGAACCTTTATTGGCGAATTGAAACCCGCCGGAGTTCCTGGAGCAGTAGCAGGGATTAGGATCTGAATCTGGGCTTGAGGCGTCCCCGTTCCAACTTCATTCACAACTATGTCAGGCTGAGCTTGCCCCGCGGTTCCTGAAGGATCTCCTCCAGGGTTTGCATCAGCAGCAGGAGGCGTATAGCCTAGTGGGAGACCATAGGGAGGCCATTGCACAGCTTGAAGGGCTTGAGAGATCCCAGACCCAGGAGGGGGAGGAGGATTGTTTACCCCAGCAGCAGTAGCTTCAGCCGTGCCAGCATCTCTTAAGGCACCCAACACTCTTATGACCTCCGCCATTTGAGCCTTTATGACTTCCATCTCAGCTTGAATGACTTGATTCCCTTGATTCTGACCATGCTGGCCCTGACCATTAGGATTCGGACCTCCTGGAATTCCGTCATTCTGATGTGGCTGTGGATTGCCCTGATCAGCGTTGCCTTGATTGTTTTCCATGTTTCTTGCTTGCAGGCGCGTCCAATAGCGATGACTAACCAGCTTGCCTGACTTTCTGTTGACGGAACATGCTTATGAACACAAGAATGAATAAATGAATGCAATGCGAATGAATGCATGTTTGATTTGTTTTGGGCCGAGAATCGCAGTGTATTATGTCTTGTCATAGATACGCAGGTAGATATTTGATTATTTTTATCATTATATTACTTTTTTGGATCATAATGAAATTGGAATCTGGAAGCGAAATAGGTGTATTCCATGCATTTGTAAAAATGCTTCAAATTCTGAATCCAAAAGTACAATATTCTGATACAACGATTGAAAAAGGAAAAGTACAATAAAAACAAGAATGGAAAATTACAATAAGGAAGCTCATGCCGGTATACATCGCTGATGTAACGAAGATTCCTCTTCAACTCATCAGAATCCTCTTGTTCTGCTCTCAGGGCCCGCCGACATTCTCTGAGGATGTTCTCAAATGAGTCTCTCTCTTGCACAACACTGTCTAACTTACTCTCCCATTCAGCTTGTAGCATGCGGGATTCTCTTTTTGACTTGGCAAGCAAGCTTTTCGCAGTTCTCCCTTCCATTTTTGCCTCATCGCATAATTCTTTCCACTGATTGGCTTCTTCAATGGCCTTCTTCTCTTTCAAGCTTCGCCTCTTAATTCTTTTTGACTTACTCTTCTCTTCCCCTTTTAGTTTCTGACTGAACTCCTCAATAGCAGCAGACTTGAGAGCACTCTCTTCTTCCAATCATTTGTTCTTCAGAGCCATCTTCTCTATCTCCGCTTGCAAAGATCTCTTCTCTTCCTCTGCCTTCATCAGATCCAACTTGACCTCGCCTAACTCTTCGACAACAGGAACACTAGCGCCTTCCCTCTCAACTTGCAATGCTTTTTGGTAAGGCAATTGAACACTCTGGATCCTTTTTCCAAGCCACTGAGTGAAGGTAATACCACTAGTCCTCTGAGCAAGCTCTACTTTTCCCCTACGAATCACCGTACCCCATGCTTGCAAGACCTTTCTAAGCAAACTGTCATCTTTTGGACCTCCTTCAAAGATGTAAAACGGGAATAACATCTCTTCAGTAGGCGAATTCCTCATCGGATATCCCAATTGCCTCAGAGTCAGAGACGGGTTGTAGTTGATGCATCCTTTAGTGCCCATCAGTGGAACATTCTGAAAACCACCGCAACGGAAGACTACCTCAGGTCTATCCCCCCAGCATGATGGAAGATACCAACGGACTGAGTGCTCATCTAGGCCCCCTAAAATTTGGATCCACTCTTGAATACTCATAGCTTTCACCTCACAAGTTATAGCATAGTCAATCAACTTTTCCACTCGTATTGGATTGGTGAAAGCATGAATAAGAAGCCAAGCATACAACAGGTGAGAAGAGCAAGAGATTTTCTTCCTTCTCAAGTCACAATGATGAGTAAGAGCAGAATAGGTGTCAGCAAGGATTGCAGGAATTGGATTGATAGGGCTCTTCTCATTTTGAAAAGCTAAGAAGATGCCAATGACAGTCACATCCACATGTTTCTCGATCTGCGGGAAGAGAACAACCCCGAAGATTGTTAAGGCTAGGACTTGCTTGAAGACAACCCAATTTTTACTTCTGGCATAGGCTTCCATTAAACCCTCGAGGTAGCTCTGCGGGAAACCTATCACATTGTTTCTCTTCTGCTTTTGGAGTTTCAGATCCTTTACACTCACTTGTAACAATGCAGCAAACCTCTCATCTGTGTAGTACTGTTCTTGATATCGGTAAGGGACAGCTTCTGTCTGAGTAAACCCCAAAATCTGCTGATATTCTTCCAATGTGGGAGCCATTTGAAAATTTTTGAAAAGAAAGCACCTGATTTCAGAGTCATAGAATCTACTCAGAGCCACAATAGCCTCAGTCTGCACCTCTAGCAACAACAACTTCCGGATATTCCCAAAGGCACGATCAAAAGATCCCCGCTCAATCGGTCCCATCAATGCAACACACTTCTTCAGACTAGTCACATCTACCTTGCTTACAGCTGGGTACCTTGGAGTATACACCGTTTCTCTTCTGGATTCCATGTCGTATCTATGACAAGATTTCTTATTACTTATGATCCTCGGCAAGCAAACCATGATGAAATGCAAAGATGCATGCGAAAATTGTCAAAAATGTATGTTTTATGCAAAGGATGTATGCAAATGATGATGATGTTTTATGCCTATGCAACTTAGAGAAAAGTCCTTATTGGCAGTGATTCAAAAAAAATTTTGGAAAATGCGGGCCGTACGTTATTTCATATGGACCGGTAAGAGAAAGGCTACAGCGGTAACTCTTTCTCCCTTTTTTGAAAATAAAGTGGGCCATATGTCACTTCGTACGGACCGGCAAAAGAGAGGCTACAACGGCAACTCTTTCTTCTTTTTCTCTTTTGAAAATCTTCTTCTTTTTTCTTTTAGGAAAGACATGTCTATACTACAATGCAACATACAATTTGTATGCCCTTGTGTCCTACAAAAGGTGGGGGAACCTAGGCTCTAAGGCAACTTAAAAGGGATCCTCCCATGTAGCTCTAAACACTTCCTCACAATGGCTACCAGAGCTAAATCTCTCTCATGATAACACCCACAACGATGGAATGCCATCTGGTGTGAGGTACCACAAAAGAGCATACTCTGGCTGAAACTTTCGTGAGAGTCAGAAGGACAATGGTCCAATTGCCAGTCATTACTCATTTCCACTCTCCTAAGTTTTGTCAGACCTTGGGTTTTAGGCCCCTCTCAAAGCACACAATCATAAGGGTATGAGTGTGTGTGGCAAGGACATACCACTTAAAACTACCCAACACATATCACCCCACCTGCAAATGAAAACCCAGAACAGTCCAGACAAAAGCAAGCAATAACATGTTGTCTACCCTAGGGTTTAATATCAAATAAGCTAGCCTAGGGTTTCAACAACAATTAAGTGCATTGCTTACCTCAAGAAAGGGAGCCAAGAAGAGGGGATCATGATAGAATTGGGGAGAAATGCATGAGCTTACCTTGAAGAAAGGGAGCAAAGAAGAAGGGAACATGATTGGGATTGGGGAAATGCATGAGGGTATTAAGCACATAAGCAAGGAGGAGGAAGGAAAAACAAACATGGAAGAAAAGATAACAAATGCACATGCATACAACATGATAAGGAAGAAAAGGAAACTGAAAGGGATAGAAGCAAACAAGGTATCCAAATCAAATCAATAACACAAACCACACATTTAATTAATTAGGCTTGACCCGCTTAAAAAGGAAACGTCCCCAGTGAAGTCGCCAGCTGTTGCACCCGAAAAGGTCCCTGAGGGGATTTTTCTTCGTTTACAACTATTTAAAACAATGAAGTCGCCACCAATATTTTTTATAAGGAAAATATTGAAGAAAAACCTTTTTGGAAAGCGGATGGCCTTTTGGAAAACCGGAGGATTTGGGTTCGGGGGTCGGTTAGGCATGGGGAAGGTATTAGCACCCCACACCTCCTTTCTACCGAAAGGGAACCTTTAATTAAACGTGTGGTTTTAAGTGTTGATTTGGAAAATACTTAAATTTGCCTCAAAGGGAATGAGAAGACTTAATGAAAATTTTTATTTTTGGCGCTTGACGAGAGTTAGCCGCTCGCTCCTACGTATCTCCCGGTGCGATGGAGAATTCAAAGCTACGTAGTTCTTGTTTGTCCTGAAAAAAGGTTTTTGTCTTTTATCTTGTTTAGGTGAGTTTTCGCAATAGGAATGAGGATTCGCGATGACCAAGCAACAACGGTTTAGAGTGGTCACACTACTAACTCTTTTGAAAATGAAATCATCATTAACAACCAAACGGCAACGGCGCGAGTGATCATTAATGATAATCGGTTTTGCTTTTGATTCGAGTGTTTGCGATGACCAAACAACAACGGTTTAGAGTGGCCGCGCCACTAACCCTTTTGAGAATGCAATCGTCATTAAGAACAAACGGCAGCGGCGCGAATGATCATCGATGACAATTGGTTTTATTTAAGTTGGAGTGTTCATGAAGACCAAACAACAACGGTTTAGAGTGGTCACACTACTAATTCCTTTGAAAATGAAATTATCGTTAACAACCAAACGGCAACGGCGCGAGTGATCATTAATGATAATTGGTTCTTACTTTAGGTAATCAAAAGGGTTTTCGCAATTGAATTGATTTTTGGTTTGTGAGATGGCTTTTTGATGTTTGAAAGTGTTCTTGGTTATGAAAAAGATTTGAAATTGTAAATGTTACTAACGAGTAACAAATTGTAGTATAATTTGAATGCAACATGGTTTTGAGGTGTTACTAACGAGTAACGGTTTTGAACTTTGAAGTCGGATTACAAAGTCAATGCGATCATCAAAACAAGCAAGCAAATAGTGAACACCAATTCAATACTTAATCACATAACAAGCACAAAAACAAGTATAAATGAATAAGAACACATGTGCATCAAGACTAGGGTTAGTCCATCCCTTGCCAAAACCCACACAAACTCCAAGAACCAACACCACAATTGCAAGTGAGGATGCATCAAGATTAGGACAACCTATCCTTTACAAAACCTACACGAACCCTAAATTATATTTACACAAACCTTTCCAGGTGAATGCCATCATAGGCCAAATTGGCCTTCAAGCATTCACGTATTATTTAACTATCATAAAAGGAAACCTAAATTTGCATCTTCCTACTCATTCAGAATTATAAAAGAGAGATTGAATCATTTCTAGGTAATCCTCCTCACTTAGATCGAGGTGCACTAGGCGCAAGTGAGAGTCACTTTACCAATCATCAACCTAAGACAAATTATAAAGTAATTCATAAGAATAAGCAATCTCATACACTAAAAGGAGGGTTGAATCACCTAAAGCAATCTTCATCACTTAGAACAATGTGCACTAGGCCTAAATGATAATCTCTTTGCCTATCATCAGTTTAAACAACACCTAAACTAAAAGGGTTGAATCATATAGAACAATCCTCATCACTTTAAGCAAGGTGCACTAGGCACAAGTGAGAGTCATATTGCCTATCATCAACTTAAAATGATAAGCAAACATATAAAAACCTTATTTATTCACAATATGCGACCCAAATACATAACCAAGAACCCATTTATTTTTGAAAGCAAGTGAGATAATATGAGAAAACAAGCTAGATTACAATTTTTGGTAAAGGTTCATGTGATTAGGCAAAGAAATGCACAAAACTAACATAAACCCTATTTTTCTACAAGTATGCGAAACATAATATGCCATAAAACAACATTTTATTTCATGAAATGCAAGGGCCAAGATCCAAATCAACACAAATCATCAATCATTCAAGGGTGAGAAGCACCATAAGCACCCAAGCCTCCCTAAGTGCTTGTCAAAGTGCTTATGACACTTCTCACCAACAACAATCAACAATATGAGGATATGAAGATGATAGGATGAATGATTTCACATTTTTGAGGCAAGAACTCAAATATGATGCAAGGTTTTAAGGATTTTACCTTAACTCCAAGTTAGAAAGTGAGATGAGAAGGTGAAACTAGACACAAATCAACAAAATTCCAAGGTTCTTCAAAGAAATACCCACGCAAATATGATGATCAAACCCACTTGGTGATGATGCTTGAACTTTGAATGAGAAATGGAGGGAGTATGTGAAAGAGGGATGCAAATGAGGTGGAGTGGTGGTGTTTGGGTGGAAGGAAATGAAAAAGATGGATGGAGGAGAGGGAGAGGAGGCTACGGCCTTGAGAGGAAATAGGGAGGGATTTTTGTGTGCTAGGGTTTTAGTGTAGGAAAAATGAGAAGCCCAAAGATCCTCATGTGTGGAAATGAGAGGGTATTTATAGAGTTGTTTTAGGTCTAGAGGTAATTAGGTCATTGTTCTTTACTAGGTGCTCTAGGATTGGGTTTTAAATTTGAATGAAGGGCTAGGATTAGAGATCACTTGGATTGTGGGTAGTGAGAAAACACAAAAATGAGAGTGAGGGAGGGGAGGAGATTTCGTGGAGAGGGTTGAGGAAGTAGAGGTTTTTGTGCAAAAATGAACTTTTTTTTGTATTTTGGGAGAGTAGGCTTATATATGGTCTTAGGTGAAATTAGGGTTAAGGGTAGAATAGGAATGGGATGTTCTATTTTAAGTAAGTTTGCAATTTCTTATGAAGGAGTGAGTGTGAGAGGATGGTGTCATTTACAAAAAAGGGAATGGATCTACATGAGAGTGTGTGGGAATTAGGGATGTGTATGAAATGGGTAGGATTAAGGATAGTACAAGAATATTCTTAAGGAATAATTGTACAATAGAAGAGTGTGGAAGAAATTGTGGAGAGAGAGAGAGGGAATTCGAAATTGACAAAAAAATGGGGAGGGAAGATTGCTTCTCCTTTTTGGTCTTTTGTCTTATTGAGGACACTTCCTTCTTTTTTGAGTTTTGAATTTTGGGCATGGAAGTGAAGGTGCACCTATTAAAAAGTGTCATATATATTTGAGCACCATAAAATATTCCCTCTAATTATTCTAGGCAATAAAAATTGTCATTTAGTAATTGGGGAATATTTAATGGTCTTTTTTCGGGTTTTTTATGCACTAAAAATGGGGAAAATGCATTTTTAATTATTTTGGGCTACGACTTTCTTTCCAAAAATTATACAAAAATTACTCTTGGTAGAGTAACATGTATGCCACGTCCTTGACCTGGTCTTGGTCCAAAAATAATTAATTCGCTTTTATTTAAATGCCCAAAAATGCAAAAATATGCACTATTTTATTTCCTAAAATTCTTAAAAATTAAGAAAAATGTTTTTGGGTGCCAAAAATTAATAATGATCAATAAATGGCCCTTTTTTTTATGAAAATACAGACACGTGCTAAATGACGGGGGCACAGGGCAGCTCACGCAGTTACTACTGGCGCACGCGCGTAATTCAAATAAAAATGCGAAATAGGGGACGAACACACATAAATGCACCAATCCACTGTTTTCCACACATTATGAATTACCTTATTGCTTCCATTTTTCTGAAAAATGTTTTTTTGACTTTGGCGGACAAAATTGGGGTATTACATCGTGGCAGTGGTCTATTGTTTTTGATACGATGAACATGAAGAAGGTGATTTCGATTTCGATTTTAGTTCAGAAAAAACGAAACTTTTTCAGATATTCAGTACCCTTACCATGTGAAGAAGAAGACACGATGAAACATGAAGATAATCATTGCATATTGTTTTTGATTTTTTTTTATAAAAAAAATTAAGTATTATGTAATATATTAATATAGGTGAGTTCATATACTCAAGTATTCTTATGGCATAATGGCAATAGGTAGTGTGCCTCAATTGAGGGGCATGTGTTCAACACCCGATATTCCACATATTTTTTGATATTTTTTAGTAACTATGTGCCCCATATTGCCATGTAAGCGCCACGTGGCAGTCAACTACGGATTGCTGACGTGGCACCTGTCAGTGTCCTATGTCCATGATGACATAGGGTGATGATGTGGTGTGTCAGTGCCACGTGGCATAAAAGTCTATCATATGGTGACATGTGGCAGTGACATCATTGCTGACGTCATCTCCGTTTATCACACAAATTTTGTTTAACAGAAACTTAACAAAAGGGTGTAACTAAAAACGCTTTATATTTACAAGGTTTTTGTTCTGGACTGGGCCGCAGCCCATGATTTGAAGAATACGGGGCCGGGTCGAGCGGCCCAATAACCAGCCAGTGTCACACGTCGATATGGATTGGGTCGCAACCCGTAAAGCGGCCCAATAGCGACCCGGCGTCATTTAACGCCCACGATGGGAAGATCAACGACAGGGAGGAATCTTCGCAGGATCCGACGGTCGCCTGCGGCACCCCTGGCGCTATATAAAGAGCCCATGACATCACTTGAGAGGTACGTTTTAACACATACCAGCCTTTACACAGGATCGATTTCAACACCTCGCCCGAGTCTCCAGATCTGCATCTGCACAGGCATACTCACTGCATCAAAGGGACCGATCGCTCAACGGAGAGTCCGGTTCATTGGCGACCACAGTGGGAGAGAGAACATCCCCACCCTGGCTGACATGCCTCCGCGAGGCAGACCACGCGGTGCCCCGCACCCGCGAAACATGGCCGCAATTCCCCAGCGACAGCAGACGCCGGAGGGCGATGCCGCCGACGTAGGCGATACTGCATCTAGTGCACAAGGGGCTCCTCCCGACCACACTAGCGTCATGCTGCCGAACGAGATACAACAGGAATTGCGCGAGCTGTTGAGAACAAGAGACAGAACAACGTCGCCGCGACGACGAATCGTCTAGACCTAGAGGCAACACATCCAGAAGACATCGATCTCCCCCGTGGAGACTACTAGTACACCGATCGCCCCCAAGAAGGCGAGGAGTGGCCCAGCCACGACCACGGACCCCACTCTCCTCGACCGACCCCACATACTGGCCCGAGGAATAGTCCTACCAAGAATCTTCATATGACTCGTCTGGGTCGCTAACTCGGTCCAGAAGCCGATCGCCGGACAGGTTCCCTCGCTCGTATTACGATGCGCCCCCTCCATCACGGCCTCGTCGATACGATTCACCTCCTCAACGTCGTGGTCATCGGGGCCACCACCCCGAGGACCGACCATCTCGTAGGAGGACGGGTGATGATGGTCTGGGACCCTTCACTTGTGGAATCAATGAGTACCCCATCCCGCGAGCGCTAGAGAAGCCTCCCTCTGATCTCAGGATGTACAACGGGGTAAAGGACCCCGACGCCCACCTACGGTACTTTGATTTGGTAATGAAGTATAGGCGGGCAGACGGGCCAGTCAAATGCAAGATCTTCCTGTTGACCCTAAAAGGACCCGCTCTGGAGTGGTTCACCGAATTAAGGCCCAACAACATCTCGTCCTAGGAACAATTGGCTCGAGTTTTTAGCGCCCGCTTCACCGCATCAAGGGTGAAGCCTAAATCGCATGCTATCCTGAAGGCAATCAGGCAAGGCCCGGACGAGTCCCTCCATGAGTATGTTGAGCGCTTTAACAAAGAGGCCGCCAACGTACGAGGGCTGGAGGACGATATGCGCCTGTGGTTCCTTCGGGACGGTCTCCGAACTGGTAGCTTGTTTGAAATAGAAGTTGGCGTGAACGAGCCTCCGGATCTCGAAACTTTCCTGCGACGATCGCAGAGGTTCATGAACTACGAGGAAAGAGTGATGGCCACCCAAGCCGTCGCGGGGCATGCGAAGGAACTCCATGCGAACCGAGTCCAAGACCCCAGGAGGGATAGGGGAGAGAGGGAAGGACCGTGCAGGGAATTCAGGCAGAAAAAATTCTCCGATCGGACCAAACTCAACACCTCGTACTCCTAGATCCTGACCGAGTGCGCAAACGCGGAGTTTAAAGATATAAAGTGGCCCGATCCACTCGTCCTTAAAGAAGGACAGCGCCTATCTCGTAGGTACTGCCGTTATCATAGAAGTAACGGGCATGACACCAACAATTGCATGGCCCTAAAAGACGACATCGAAGAGCTGATTAGAAAGGGAAAGCTGACCCAGTATGTCAAGAAAGGGCAAACAGATAAACGAGAAGAGAAGGACAAAGATCGATCCCCTCGAAAGGGCAAGTCCATCGTAAATGAAGTCGGGAAAGGCACGAACGAGGACGAGGATGAGGACAGTGAGGAAAGAAACGACCAAAGGAGGTCAAGGGGACGCGCTGTTGCGATGGTAATTACTGGAGGGTGCCCCACGGAAGGGGGAGAAACGAATAAGTCATTGAAAAGGTGATGGAAAGAAATAATGAACGTAGCCTCGACCTCCGCGCCCAGACGCCCCTCCAATAGGCCGCCTTTGGCATTTGGCGACAACGACTTGCTCGATGGGAAACCAAACAAGTACGTCCCGCTGATCGTCACCGCAGTAATGGCTAATGTCGAGGTCAGAAGAATCCTGGTCGACCGGGGGAGCTCAGCCGATATCATCTTCGAAGACCTCCTCGACGTCTTGAGAATACCCAGGAGCGAGCTGACGGCCTATCGGGGATCTGACCTGATAGGTTTCAACGGATCATCCACCACACCCCTTGGGATGGTGGAACTTATGGTAACCTTTGGGGACGACAGTGGGGAGAAACCCAAATGCAGAACCGTGAAAGTAAACTTCTTGGTGTTACCATGTAAGTCGGTATACCAATGTATCGTCGGTCGTCCCACTTTGGGAAAGTTAGAGGCCGTAACCTCGACCGTCCATTTGAAAATGAAATTTTATTCGGACAGCAATGACGTGGTCACCGTTCCGGCGGATCTACAAGCCGCTCGACGATGCCATTTCATGAGCATGAAGGAACAAGGAGAGCATGAAGCGAGAAAGACGATCGCCATGAATAAGGGTGGGGGTCTAGTCAATGTAGCCGATCTAGATGCCCGCTACGACCCGGACAGTGACGCAGAAGAAGGAGATGATGATCTAACCCGAGAAATCAAGAAAAGAATTAAAAGACCAGAGCCGGACGGCGAACTCGTCCAAATACAACTAGGGAATGACCCAGAGAAGACAGTAGCGATGGGAGGCGACCTTCCCCCAGAGGTACGAGATCAGTTGATCCCGTGCTTGAGAGAACACACTGATGTGTTCGCTTGGAGTGCTGCGGACATGCCAGGCGTTCCGCCAGAGGTGGCTTGTCACCACCTGGCCGTTAATCCCACTGCGAAATGGGTCGCCCAGAGAAGAAGAGTGCAGAGTGAGGAGAAAGGACAAGCATCCAGTAAAGCGGTCGATGATTTGCTGGAAGCCGGGTTCATCAAAGAAATCAAGTACACGACATGGCTATCCAACGTCGTCCTGGTCAAGAAGGCCAATGGGAAATGGTGCATGTGCGTGGACTATACTGATCTTAACCGGGCATGCCCTAAAGACGCGTTTTCGGAGCCTAGTGTGGACCGGTTAGTAGATAGCGCAAGCGGGTTTCGATTACTCTCATTTTTAGATGCTTACTCGGGTTACAACCAGATCACAATGCACCCACCCGATCAGGAAAAGACGACCTTCATGACAGCAAGAGGGAACTACTGTTACCTAGTCATGCCCTTCGAATTGAAGAATGCGGGGGCTACATACCAGAGAATGATGAGTAGGGTTTTTCGAGCACAAATCGGTAGAACGGTCGAAGTATACTTAGACGACATGATCATTAAAAGCAAACAAGACATTGATCATGTGGCCGACCTTAAAGAGGTATTTATGGAAGCCCGCAAGAACTCGCTGAAGCTAAATCCTGAGAAGTGCACGTTCGGAGTCAGGGCGGGCAAGTTTTTGGGGTTCTATTTGACAGAGCGGGGGATTGAGGCGAATCCAGATAAATGCAGGGCTGTGACAGAAATGAAGTCGCCCACTAGTAAGAAAGAGATCCAGAAGCTGAATGGAATGATAGCCGCACTCTCACGATTCATTTCAAAGGCGGCCAGCAAGTCTCTCCCACTTTTCAAACTGCTTAAGAAGGAGGCAAAGTTCGAGTGGTCTCCCGAGTGTGACCAAGCTCTAGATCAGTTGAAAAAGGTTCTGTTGCAACCGCCCATCTTGACGACTCCAGAGCCCGGAGAGACGTTATACTTGTATCTCTCCATCAGTGACGAAGTCTTAGCAGCCGTGCTGGTACGGGAGGACGGGGAAAAACAGAATCCCGTATATTTTGTGAGAAAAGCACTCCAGGGACCAGAGCTCAGGTACCAAAGGATCGAGAAGCTAGCCCTGGCACTGATCGTGGCAGCCCGAAGGCTGAGATCGTATTTCGTGGCTCACCAAATCGTCCTCAGAACGGACCAGCCCATTCGACAGATCTTGCATCGACCTGACCTAGCGGGAAGAATGATTAAGTGGACAGTGGAGCTCTTAGAGTTCGACGTCAAATATGAAACAAGAACGGCCACGAAAGCACAAATCCTGGCAGACTTCATAGCAGAGATGACCCCGATCCAGGAAGAAGGACCTGGGCTGGACGCTGTATGTGGACGGCTCCTCAAACAGTAAAGGGAGCGGGGCTGGTTTGATTCTAGAAAGCCCAGAAGGGACGACGGCAGAGGTCTCGTTAACATTTTCCTTTTCCAGTTCAAATAACCAGGCAGAGTACGAAGCGTGCATCGCAGGACTTATGCTCGCTAGAGAATTCAAAGCACAACGGGTCGAGCTTCGCTCGGACTCTCTGCTAGTAGTATCCCAGATTGGAGAAGCATATGATTCCAAAGATGAAGTTTTGCAGAGGTACCTCGCTAAGGTACGAGAACTGCTCGAACAGTTCGAAAGCGCAGAGGTCCGACACATCCCTTGATCAGAAAATGCAAGGGCAGACGTGCTCTCGAAACTAGCGAGCACAAAGACCCCAAGGAACCACAGGAGCGTAATCCAGAAAATACTCCCTCAACCCAGCGTTCGATTAGAAACAATCCCAATCACAAATGTCTGCACGATCGATCAGGGTGAGACTTGGATCGATCCCATCCTAAATTACATCGTGCTGGGGGAGGAGCAGGACGACCCAAAGAAGTCGGCTCTCACGCGTAGGCGGGCATCGTCCTACTCGGTAATTGAAGGCAAATTGTTTCGCTGAGGATTCTCGACACCATTACTAAAGTGTCTGACGCCACATGAGGCCGATTACGTGTTGAGAGAGATCCACGAAGGAATATGTGGAAATCACCTGGGGCACGAGCACTAGCTAAGAAGGCGCTTAGAGCTGGATACTATTGGCCCACGATGGAGGGCGACGCAAGCGAGCTAGTTAAAAGATGTGATAAGTGTCAGAGGCACGCAGATGTGCTCATCGCCCCTCTGGTCGAACTTAACTCAATGACCGCTCCATGACCGTTCGCATGGTGGGGATTCGACCTTTTGGGTCTGTTCTCAGTGGCCCCAGGATAGCTAAAGTACTTAATCGTGGCAGTGGACTACTTCACCAAGTGGGTGGAGGCCGAGCCCTTAGCGACCATCAACTCCAGAAACTGCTTCAAGTTCTTCAAGAAGAATATACTAGTTCGATTCGGAGTACCAGAGGTCATGGTCTCGGACAACGGCACCCAGTTCACGGAGAAAAACTTCCAAGAGTACATGTCAGAGCTGGGAATCAAGCAGCGATTTACATTGGTCGAGCACCCACAGACCAACGGTCAAGCAGAAGCCGCCAACCGAGTGATCCTGCGCGGTCTGAGAAGAAGGCTGGATGAATCCAAAGGCAATTGGGCAGAAGAACTCCCTTTCGTGTTATGGGCTTATCGGACTACCCCGCACTCCACCACGGGCGAAACCCCATTCAAGATGGTATACGGGGTGGAAGCACTCATCCCGGTAGAAATTGGAGAGCTCAGTTGGAGAACCGCAAATCCCAAGACCCCTGATGAGAACGGTCAAGGACTCAGGGAAGAACTTGACTTGGTTGAAGAGCTCCGCACCAAAGCATCATTGAAAGAAGCACTTGTGAAACAAGGGATGGCGACAAAATACAACTCGAAGGTCGTCCCTAGAGAATTCACCATCAGCCAGCTCGTCCTCAGAAGAGCGACGATAGGACAGAAGTTCGCAGCTCAAGGTAAACTCGCCCCGAACTGGGAAGGGCCCTACCGAGTCGTCTCGAGGACGGGGAAGGGAGCCTACCAGCTTCAAACCATGGGAGGCGGAGCAGTGCCGAGGACATGGAATGCGGCCAACCTCAGGCGATACTTCATTTAAATTTTGTGCCTAAATTCAATTGTAACTCTATCGTTGACACTTTTTTTAATTGAATAAAGTAAGTACACCGGGCGGGACACTCTTTTCCCAATGGGTTTTTATTGAAGCCTGCCCGGCCATCGGCGTAGATGGAATATTTTTATATGTTGTCTCATCCTTTTATGTTTTCCATAACAGATTCATTAACCGCCAGGAGGGTTAAAATCAAACCGAGTTTGATAAACCACTGAGCGGGTTCGAAGGTGCTTAGTCAATCTAAGTCACACACAAAGCGACCTTAATCGAGAGTCGCACCCCCAAGGGCGAGTTAAATCTGGGCACGAAGCCTAGTAAACTGCCCGAAGGCTAAAAGACGAATTAAACACAACGAAGCGACCACAATCGAGAGTCGCACCCCCAAGGGCGAGTTAAATCTAGGTGCGAGGTCTAGTAGACTGCCCGAAGGCTAACAAACGAATTAAACAGAACGAGCAAATAATGATTTTAAAAGCCAAAGCATTGGCATAGTACATATTACAATATTAGGGGCGACTCGAAGGCCGCCCAAATACGAATGTCAAAAACTTGGAACATATTACAGAATTTTTAAAGGGGGCGTTCAAACACAACCACCTCTTCCACCACGACGGTTCCCTGCTCGTCCTCCTCGGCGGGTTGGATGATCCGACCATCTACATGGGAGTGGGGGAAGTTGATGATGTTCGGGTCGAGCTCCAGGTCCGGCCGGTAGACACATCGCACCTGAGCCAGAGCCTCATCGAACCGCCCCTGGCAAATTGTAACAGTTGATTGGACGAGCCGATCATATTGAGCAGCGGCCTCTTCCCGCGTCGGTCACCTTGTCCAGATCGAACCCCGAGGCGGGACTCTTTTGAGGTCCTTTGTGGGCCCTGGACTTCTTAGGGGCAGGGTCATCCTTGGTCAGATCCACGGTGGGAAGAGTACGACCCCTCTTCATCCCAGCAACGGGCGTGCTGATCTCCCCTCCTTCAGCAGCCACGGTCCTCAGGAACCGGGGAAAGAATAACAGCAGGGGAGGACGGGTCGGGCTGGGGCTTTCTACCTTTCTTGGCTTGCTTCATCAACTCAGCAAAACCTAGACTAGCCATTTCACCTACGAAGAAGGTAAGAATACGGTTAAAAAAAATCAGGGGGTATGACTACCCATACCAAGAGCGACTTTGAAACCAGCATCGTTGGTCGTTTTCACCAACTGGTGACACTTGATCAAGCCTTCTTCCATCCACGAGACCAAGTTCTCAAGCAGTCTCAAAGTCTCAATATTTTCCTCACCAAGCTGACAACGGGTCCTATAGGTGGCGGGAGTGCGCCGAAAGTGGGCGTACATCCACGCTTTGGGATATTTCATGCTGATTACTCGCCCCCGGGCGTCGATCGCCCCAACCATCTGCTGGGACTCTTCGCAAACAAGGACCAACCATAGAAAAGAAGACTTTCAGGGTTTGAGCGAGTCTGAAAAAGGCTTGAATATCTTGTAGTCCGCCTGGGCCTTAAGACTTAGATGCTCCCACCGGTTTCGATTGCTGCCCGGCTCTGGTCTCCTGCTCGTTTCAAAAATCTTGAAGAACGTCTGCCAAGTGCACTCTCGCCCCATCACCCTCAACAACTGCTCGAACACCTTGACAAAGGCCCACGAGTTCAGGTGCAGCTGCGAGGGTGCAACCCCAAGATAGCGGAGAATATTGCGTTGAAAGGAAGTAAATGGCGGGCGAATTCCGACATCGCGAAGTACGGTCGCATACATGGTAAATTTTAGTGCGGGCGGGATCATAGCCACGTTTTCAGTTGGAGAAGGACCTTCAACCGCCCATATCTGACCCGGGTCGCCAACAAATCTGGTGAAAAATGGTAACACCTCATCCCCAGGTTTAAAGAGCGAAGGTACCCGGCCTAGCACGGCCAATGAAATCCAGGAACGATCTTCCCCTAATACACCTCTCCAGTCGGGTTCCCCTCTTTCGGGGACCTGCTGGATAACCCGCTCCGAATGAGCCGAGGAGGTGGAAGGTGGATCATGACTTTCCTCTTCCTGGAAGGATGCAAGGCGAGTGGTCGCAACAAGATCGGACCCCTCCGCCGGGGGTGTAGAGGTAAATCCACTCTCCGAAGCCGTCCTATCCGTAGACGTGCGAGAGCCGGAGGATGGGTCCGTAGAAGAAGGTGGCAGGCTGCCGGTTACGCGGGCGGTTAGCTTCGTCCGCGCCATGAAGAAAGATAACCTGCAAGAAGGGAGCATGAAAGTCAGACCATCGAAGATGATCTACGGAAAGGGGCGACATGATCGACCCCGGGTCTGACACCCCCTCCTCGCCCGTGTTAAAAAGCAAAGAAGTGCGATTTAAATTAAGAGCCAAAGAAAAAAACTAGGTACCTGGAGCAGGGAACGATTTGTTCGCACTAGCTATCACCAGAATAAGGCCATCGGAAGTTAGGTCGCGCCGGAGTTTGAAGTCACCAATCGGAAAACACCTTGCCAGAATAGCCGGAAATTTGGTCGCTCGCCGGAGAAAGTAACTCGCCCTCAGAGCAAGAATGTCGGAAAGCAAACGAAGGAATAGAAGGGGGTGCCCCATATTTATAGGAGGGGAGGGCCAGGTCCCGAAGGGGAACGACTCTTCCCCTTCAGAATTAATGACATCCCTCGAAAATTGAACCAACATCATTTCGCGCCCCCTTGGGAAACGTGAAACATTATGTCAGTCCCATCGAAACGTCTGTTGCACCCCGAAAAATCCGGTTTGGATTTCTCGATGTACAACGTGGAAGATAAATGAAGCCGCCATCAATATTTTAGTTTTTAGACGAAAACATTGAAAAAACGTCTTTTTATACAAGGCGGGTGGTCTTTTCGAAATCAGGAGATGTAGGTTCGGGGGTCGGTTAGATACGGGGAATGTATAAGCACCCCGCATCTCCTTTCTACCGAAAGGGAACCATTAATTTGATGTGTGGTTTCGACAAAGTTTGATTTGAAACGATGTTCTATTTCTTTTCGTTTTTCTTTTTTTTTTATTTGAGAAAAGCGTTTGGAAAGAAAACGGGGAAAAGAAAGATTTTTTGGCATTTTTTTGGAAAGGGTGCTTGACGGGACGTGGCCCGCTCCTACGTATCCTCAGATGCAATGAGGAAATCAAAGCTACGTAGTTCTCCTGGGTCGAGAAACTTTGGGTGTGTTGGTGTCTTTTATTGCAGGGGTTCTCGGGTCTGAACTGTATAGTCCACTAACCCTAAAACGTAGACATCCCCGCCCGTACAGGCGACGTGCCCCCTACTTATCGAAAAGTGATTTGAGTTACTTGAAAAAAAAGATTTGCGGTGAGATTGGTAGTTTTTGTTCGAGCAAGTATCTTAGGCTCGCACGAGCTGTACAACTCGCTAATCCTAAGACTCTAACCAATGTCGAACGTACATCCGAATCGGTTCCTCACTCATTTTTGAAAAGGGTTGAAGTTGTTAATTATTTGTTTTAATTCTCATAAGTATCCCAAGATGTTTGAGTTGTACAACTCCGATCTTAGGACGCTAGACAACATCGGCCGTACGTCCGACTTGCCTCCTTATGAGTTTTCAAAAGGTTGATTATTGATCTAAAAAGAAATTGATTAATTTGTGAAGGCAATTAGCGAAGCATTGGATTTTGGAATATCATTTGAAAAAAGGATTGATTAGAGGGGAGAGGAAGAGAATTCGAGGGTGGCTTTGACCACAAAAGAAAAGAAAGTAGAATCTTCAATCAACTTTCAAGTCAAAACCAAAATGCAATACTTACCAATTTACAAGCAAAATAATCAATAATGGGAGCACAAGCATAAGCATTTCCATTTACAACAATTGTACACAAGAATGACATTGAGTCATCAACAATTAATGGCATGAGTATACAAGAATGAATGTATGAATGAGTAGACAAGAGGATGCACGAGAGTGTCGCATAAAATAGGGATGAATGAAGATGCATGAGGGTGAAAATGTTTTGGTAAAAGGTTTAGGTAAGAAAGTGGTAAAATGTTTTTGGGTTTTGGTGTTTTGGAAATGAGATGAAATGTTTTTGGTCTTGAAAGTGGTAAAAGTATTTTGGGGTTTATTTTATAAAGTTGAAAAAGTTTGAAATGCAAGTGAGAAAATGTTTTGGGGTTTTTATGCAAAGATGCAAGTGGTAAAATGTTTTGAATGAAGGTAAAAATGTTTTACGAGATGAGATGAAAATGTTTTGGTAAAAACTATGTGAAATGGTAAAAACCAAAGTGGTAAAATGTTTTTATGTTTTTTGGTAAAAAGTTAATGAAGTGGTAAAGTAAAAATGGTAAAAAGTGAACAAACACAATTGAATCAAATGCACACACAAATGCAAGATCAAAATAACAAAGTTTAGAGCAAAATTTGGCCAAAAGACATGGCCTATGGCCGAATGCAATCATGGGCAAAATCAAGCACAATTTCATTAATTTCTTGCAACCAAATCACATCAATGAGCTCATAAGTATAAACCCTAGGACCTATGCATACATTTCATTCTCAAACAATTGTTATTTCATCATTTATTTCAACACAAAATCAAAGAAACAAAAGCAACAAAAATCCCTAGGTCTCTAATCCTCAAACCCGAGGCTATGTAAGGCATAAACCCCCCAAAAATTCAACCTCAACACAAGATATGAACAAAGGAATGCATGAACAAGAAAAAAACACTACATGGCCGAAGCTAAAAGAAGAGGAAAGCAAGGTTTTATTTCATGAAATTTAGTGAAAAATGTGTAGAAATGCAAGGAAAATTATTCAAACACAAGAATCTTCCCTTCAAGGCCAAGGACCCATCTCAAACACCCAAGGCTCCCAATGTCCTTGTCCAATAATGTTTGAAATGAGTCCTCAAAGCTTCTTTCAAGAAGGAAAGAGGAGTAGAAGAGAGATTACATAATGAAAATTAAAGAAAATGCAAGAGTTTGTGAGCTTACCTCTAGATCTTGCTTGAAATGAAGAAGAAGATCAAAATAGAAACCAAGAACACTTGAACCTCCTCTTTAATCCCACGAAAATCACTTGATATTGAAGGATTTGATGATGAACTTTGAAGATAATGCAAGATTAGAAGTGGATCTAGTGTAGGAATCAAGAATAATGAAGTTTGGATGGTTGAAAATTGAAGAATTGGTGGTGGAAATGGTGGGAGGTGGTCTTGGGTTTGAGAGGGGAGGAGGAGAGGAATTGTGATCTTATTGTGTGCTAGGGTAAAATGAGAATCCTCCTCCCCTTTTGGTTTCTTATTTTTGGGTTTTATATGAGGTGCAAAATTAAGGGTATATAGGGCATTGTGCTTTTGCCAACCATTGAGATTTGAGATAGAATTTGAATCAAGGGCCAAGATTGCAATGCACATGGATTAGGGACAAGGAGAAAACACAAATGAGTGAGGAATAGCTAGTGAAATCGAAAATTAGGAGTTTTTTTGTACACAAAAATTGTTGAGGGCAATTAGGTCAATTTGCACATAGTTGTAGCCTAGGATTTGATCTAGAATTTTAATCAATGGCTAGGAATACAACTCACATGGATTAAGGGCATGAAGAAACACAAAATGAGGGAAAAAGGAGGGCTGAAATTCGCAGCCATGAGGAGGGAAGGAGAGGGAAAAAATGCAAGTTGTCACAAAATAGTACATTTTGTCTTATTGAGGACACTACCTTATTTTCATTCTTTTTGATTTTTCTTTTTATGATCATTCTTTTATTCCATGAAGATTCTTTTTTTATTTTATTTTGGGCTCATCCTAGGATTCAATCATTGGGCCAAAATTCCATGACAACACCATTCCCAAAATTGATTTTGGGCCTCACTCTAGCGGAAATGACCATTTTGCCCTTTTGTTCGAAAATTGGGTTTTATGCTAGGAGACTTAATATTTATGCGCACAAAGAAAATCACAACTAAGCACAAATCTTCCTCAAATAATCCTTTGGTGATGGTTCGGTGATTTGGGACGAAAAAACCGCTTTTAGCGTGAAATGACCAAAATGCCCTTTCACCCTAAAAACCCTAGTTTTTGCCCAAAGCACATTTTCACTTTAAAAATGACTTTTCCCCCTAGGAATGACCTCTAAGACCTTGGGATGCATGTTAAGTGGCCTGTTCTGAGAAAATATCCCTTATTTGCGAAATGACTAAAACACCCTTTTTGCACTGAAAAACCCTAAATTGTTCAAAAGTACATTCCAACTCCAAAAACGATTTTAGAAACTTCGAAATGACTTCTATAACCCTAAATGCAATGCATGATGCTCTTTTCTCTTATTTATTTATTTTTTGGGGAAAATTAGGGTTTTGACCTAAGCCGGACAAAATTGGGGTATGACAACGTCACAACTGTCCCTTCAGAGAATCACGTCTGTCAGAACGCCACGCCACTGGAAAGCACGAGCATGTCCCACTGAAAGGGCATGCAATCAGGTCGCCTCAGCGCAGGCGACCAAAGAAGAAAAGTAAACTCTTAGGCCTGAACCCGTCCCAACGAACGACTTCGGCCTGGGGGGCAACTGTTCTGGACTGGGCCGTAGCCCATGATTTGAAGAATACGGGGCCGGGTCGAGTGACCCAATAACCAGCCTGCGTCACACGTCGATATGGATTGGGTCGCAACCCGTAAAGCGGCCCAACGGCGACCCAGCGTCATTTAACGCCCACGATGGGAAGATCAACGACAGGGAGGAATCTTCGCAGGATCAGACGGTCACCTGCGGCACCCCTGACGCTATATAAAGAGCCCATGACATCACTTGAGAGGTACGTTTTAACACATACCGTTACTATACTCAAATATCACCACATTGATTTGGGCGTTGGAGTGTCATCGCAGGTACACCCCGCGGGAGCTCTGGACGCGACCGGCCTTTACACATGATCGATTTCAACACCTCGCCTGAGTCTCCAGATATGCATCGCCACAGACATACTCACTGCATCAAAGGGACCGATCGTTCAGCGGAGAGTCCAGTTCAATTTTTTTTAAGAATTTTTTTTAGAGGGGGCAAACTGGGTGTTTCTAGGGTGAAAGAGCAAATTAAATCTTTCACCGGTGAAACACTAAAATTGACCATTGGATGTAGTATAAAAATTCATCAATGGTTGAGATTTAATGTTGGTTGATTCAATCTAAACCATTCATAGCATTTTAAACAATATCCAACGGTCAATTTTAGTGTTTCACCGGTGAGAGATTTGATTTGCTCTCTCACCCTAGAAGCACCCGGGCAAACTGGATAATCAACGTATTTACGAAATAACAACGTATATTAGAAAAAGTTAAATTAGCCGTCCTCGTCCCGTATTGTGTGCATAGGCGTAAACGTAATAGTGAATGATTTATTTATGAAACGTTTGTTGCGTTGCGTTGTTTGGCGCACACAGTGACTGTGTAAAAACGAAGCATCAACAATGACTATGATGGCAAGAGGTGTTATTAGGAACATGAGGAGCATTATCGGTGCTGCTACCCTTCTCCGACGCTCTACTTCACACTCTTTCCTTTTCCAAAACTCTTCTCTTTCTCCACCAACTTCCCACATTCGCCCTTTCCCCACTCCTCACACCTCCTTCTCTCACCATCTTTCAGGTTCCTACTTCCTTTTCTTTTCTCTATTTTTCCCCATTTAAGCTTTTTGATGATTTTGAACTCGTGTTTCTCTTGAGCTTGATAATCCCCTTTTCCCCCAATATTATATTGCTGTTTAAGTGTTGTATATGTACAGGAAGCTGGATTATGTTTATATTTATTCTATCCCATTTCTTTTTGTTTTGTAAGTTAAATTGGGGAAGGTATCAATAGGTTTTTTGAAACTGGAACTAACTGGCCAGTTCCTAATTCGGTTTAACCCATTTGAATTAAAGTTTGGTTGGATTACCCAGAACCGAGTTAAATTGCTACTAGATTCAGGTTGAAACGTTTAGAATGATCTTTTATTTATTTGCTATTAGATTCAGGTTGAAACCGAGTTAAATTGCTACTATTTTTTGCTACTAGATTCGTTTTAATTCCTTTGTTTTGGAGGGTTTTTCTTCTCTTAGATGTTTACTAGCAACTCATTGACTAATCCTATAGTAGCACATGTCATTGTTTCCATTAGTTGACAATATTCAGTTTCGCTTCCCTTCCCTAGATATCATATTTCACTGAGTGTTTATTTTTCTTCTCTACTGCATTAGTAGATGTCCCTACCAAAAGAGGCTATGATCTTGCTTCTTTACCAATATTTTCATTAAACTACTATCTTAGCAGATTCAAGCATGTTAAATTTGCAGGTGAGGCGAGTGATGAAGGCACAGACACAGATGGATGGGATGAAGAAGATGAGGCTGAACCTAAGGTGCAGTGCCTTTATAAGAATATTGTCTGTTTAATGTAGAGCTCTTCATTTCAATTATATAGTGAATAAAATTAAATGTTGGTGTTATGTCTCTGTTACATGTGTAGATTGGTGATGGGGGCAGTGGTGGTGGAGTTTCCTTGCAAAACGTTCCTTGGGGTCAGCGGGCCCTCTCTATTGCTGAGGAGGTCCTTGTGCAATTCAGTGAGGACATCAAACTATTTGCTTTCAAAACTACTCCCCGTGGATATGTTTACGTGAGATTGGACAAATTGACAAATGAGTAATATTTCAACTTGGGTCATATACATCTGGACAACATATTTACATTATTTTAATTAGTTTTTTTGGGGGTGTGGGTTTGGGGATTGTTCCAAATGGAGAACTAATGGTGTGTAAATAGTCAAACAATCCAGCCCTTGAAGGGTTTGGAATAGAAGAACAGTATGATACTATGATGGCCCAATAGCAGAAAGTGCCCCAAGAAAGTGAACACATTTCTAGCCAAATGGCTAGGGGAGGTAACGGCTAGCCCCGAGGTAGGGTCGTAGCAATTTGGGCAGCCTAAACCTGTCTGAAATGTGAGGGGGCCTGCCGATGTTCTTGATTGGTGAAGCCTTTATTGAATTTTTTGACTACGGCTTTGAGTTTGATGGTTAAAAATGGGTACAGATTTGGCAAGGACTCAGTGAAGGTTATTTATTGTTAAGCTGGGGTGCCTTAACTATTATTTTGGAAAGAGTGAAAAGACCTCTAGTATGTATAATTTATTTATTTTATGAAATTAAATTTCTGTGAAAAATTGTTTCCCACTTCGGTGGTGTTTTAAACTTATCAGGTTTATTTTGATGGAGACAAACTTTGAGAAGCTGAGATCACTTCATTTTTAGGATAGAATTAATTCTTTCAAATTTACATTCTAATTCCAATCACGCTATTTCCCTTTCCTCCAATTTTTCAGACAAGTTGCTGTCATTCCCAATTTAGCTTCTTAGTGCAAAACATTTGTTCAATTTATGCATGCCATTTGCAAAACAATGGTTTGTTTATCATTTTTTGATCTTTTTATATTTGGCATGAAAAATAATTCTGTACTGAGTAAGAAACATTATTATGTGTCATGACATGACATGTACTTTATCACCTGGTGATGCATAAATTTACTTACGAGTTTGCATTTTGTGGTGCCTTTCTTTTCTATGTGATACTTAACCGTACAGTTTGTTTGGTGTTCAACGTACCCTCTGTCTTATTCAGGTATGGGTGTCCAAGCATGGAAGAGCTTGAAAGCTACAATCAGGAATACAAGAAAAAATTAGATGAAATTGGAGCACTTGGAGAGATACCCGACGATTTGGGTCTTGAGGTAATGCATTGCAGCTTGTGTCCTATACTTTAGTTCCGATGGTATTTTATTCAGTAGCAAATGACCGTTCCTCTGAAGTTTGGTGTCTAACAAAGCACAATTTTGCTTTGAAGGTTTCATCTCCGGGCGCTGATAGGATACTGAAGGTACCAGATGACGTTAGTCGATTTAAAGACATGCCTATGAGAGTTTGCTATGCAGAAAATATAGAGTCGAATTGCCCAGAAGGGGATGGAGTATTCTTGTTAGATTCTATAGAAGAAGACCCTGAGATGTGTGTTTGGAAATTGGCAAATGTTAAGGAGAATAGAGACCCTCTAAAAAAAGGCAGGCCGTTGAGTCGTAAACAGAAGGATTGGAGATTAAGATTGCCATTCAACCTGCATAGAATGGTAACTCTGTACGTTGAGTAATGGTAAAATCTTATGTTATTTTTTGACTCAGGAACATAGATTCTCTCTCAAACTCTTCCCACTGCAGCTTACCTATCTTTGTTTTCCTGGTTAGATTTGATATGTGGGAGTAGTAGTTTCAGAAAAAGAAGGTTCTTTTGAAGTTTTAGTTTTCTGTTCAGTACCAGATGATTTACTGATTTGAAAAGTTTTAGTGGGATTTGGTAGATGTTTCTCTGGACGTGTTATTGTAGTCTAAGCTATTCTGCCAGAAGTTCATAGATGAATCTGCGCATACCTACAAAACTTACTTGAGATCACATTCTTCATTTTACAAAAGTTACTGAAAGCATTATGTTGCTCAAGAGTATTTTCATTTTTAACTATACCATTTTATTCTTGTTTATATTTTAAGATTTCTCAACAAGATTTACTTTGTTTGAATTGAAAGCTTATACCATTTTATTCTTGTAGTCTAAGACTCTAAGCTATTCTGCAAGAAATTCATAGATGAACTAGCGGTATACCCCATGCCGGTGCATACATCGTGTTCTTTGAATGAATAGACATAGACAAAATTACGCAGGATTGAACATGTGAAACTCATTTATAATATTTCAGGTCAATTATATCATTGATTTGAACCTAGTATGAAGTTAAGTTTTATATGTTGGTGCAATTAATTTATGGTTCCAAATTTGTAATTTTTTGGATGGATGTATTTACTTGACCAATCACTCCGTGTGAATTTGTATTCAAGAAAATAAATTAGCAACATTGTTCAAGTATTTTTATATTTTGCATATAGCCTCTCCTCCCTTATATAGCATCATGACTGTCCATTGCACAGGGCACATTCCTTTACACCATTTTGTCTTTGTGGGCAATTTTAGGACACTTTGTCCTAATCCAAAAATACTTCACAGCAGCGGTGTGGATCACAAGATTGAGTGTGTGTCTCGTCGTGCACAAAGCAATCAAAGCGTAGCAGAGAGCAATCAGAGCGTAGCAGAGCGTGTGAGAACGCACACATTCACGCTCACATGTGCCAAAACAAGTGCCACGACACCGGTGCTAGCTTCACTTTTCCTATAAAATTCTCAACTGCACAAATTAATTTCAAAAGAGACACTCAAAAATTTGATCAAAAAAAAAGAGACACTCAAAATGTCACTTACTCAAATAACCATAAAACTTAACATAAAATAGATTTAAAGCATGTATTCTCTCTTTTTATCATTTTCATACCTTCGAACTTGCAATGTCTTATAGCTTATAAAGCATAAATAACTTTTATTTTTAAGATAATCAAGTCTCTTCCAAAAAAATGGGAGAAAATTTTGCTATAGAAATTCATGGTTCAAATTTGATATTCCAGTAGATGCACTTCACGATTAAGAAATGGAAACAACGGCCCTTGAATGTGTTTGATAACTAACTTTTTTAGTAGATTTTCTATTTTTTCTAGCTTAATTTCTTTTTATGAGGTTTAGATAGAACCTCTTTAAAACCTCCCTTAGAAGGATCTTCCACTAACTAACTAAAACTAGTTTCATCCTCTTGACTATTGTCATCTAACAAATCACTTCATTTTTCACTATGTAAAGCTAAATCCTTTTGACCAACTTCTGGGACATTAGAAGCAGCTGTATCGCTAACCAATGGAGTTTCAAAAAATTCATTTACCTTAGCAGCAAAATATGTTCCCTACCAATGAGATCTCAACAACTTCATCCACCTTAGAAACAGAAGCATTCCATGCCATTGAAGTTTCAACAGTTTCATTCACCTTAGAACTAGAGGATTACAATATGTTCTGTACCGTACTTCCGACCTTAACGAGGTGTTCGAAGTAGTTGGTAGATGTCGTCCTTGATCAGTGATGTTCGATCTTGAGATGACGGTGTTGTACCTGCAAGAATACTCCGACGCTCAAGTCAGTATTTTAATGAATCAATGTTGGTTGGAGAAATTGCCTGTCTTTAATGATCATTGAATGTGGTATTTATAGAGTTTGAGTGAAGTTTGCTTTGATGATCCCGAACCATCGGATCTTGCAGAGGTATCTGAACCGTTGATTGATCGGGTTAGATTTTCTGGATATGGGCTGCTTGGTTAATGGGCCTTGCAGGGGGTGTAAATATCGGTGGTACCATTACGATAACAGTGGCCCCCCAAGTCTGGTCGCCTGAGGGGCGATCTTGACTTGATAAGCTGATGCGACCTTACGTTGTCGGTAGGTGTTTTGTGTGGAAGTTTCATTTATTCTAGGGATAGCGATCTTGATTGTTAAGTCGATCATGAGACGTACCGAGCTCGATTTATTGACCGATCGCGAGATGTACCGAGCTTTTTTTTTGTGGGACTCAAAAAGGCGGCTATTTTTCGTTGAGTAGAGGGATCAATGCTTTGTATTCTCTGTCAGGCATTAAATGTTTCTAACACGACGCGTATTACGATGGAGGCTAATGATGGCGACGTCTTGTTTTTAGTGCGTGAATTTTGGGTTTTGATTGTACGTGTTGATTCGACTTCCAGGCCCAACCCATGATATTCGCCCCATTATAAATAGGAGGTCACTTTCTTCCATTTTTGTTGCTACTTAACTCCTTCTGCTCTGATTACCGGTCTTGAGTTGTCGAGCTTCTCTTCGAGTAAAGCGGACTCGGCGATAGTTTAAAGCATTTCAAGCGGAGCTCAACAGTAGATTGACAAGCAAAAATTTCTTTCAGATCCGATCATCTATTCTGCTTCATTTCGAGGTCAGTCTTTAATTGTATTCTATTTGTTTTGCATTTTGGATCCCCCCAAGTCCTTTATTTGTTTTCTCAGAGTGGGGCCGTCAGGTCGGGTTCCGACTTGCTCGCGAACCCATTTGCGACGTTTAATCCCGACATTTCGTCCCCCATTTCTGCAGATTCGACCTGGCGAGGACCAAACAAACCCGTAGGGATATAACTGAATATCGAAACGAGTTTGTAAAACTCATGGCCTCCGGTGGTGACGTTCCTGAAGATCGGGAGAATCAGACAGTGGTTGCTGCTCCAAACGAGCAAGATCATCCGTCCTCCGCTCCGACAAGTGAGCAAGCGGAGGACGATCTTGATGTTGGAAGTTCTTCTCCTGTTGACGGTGTTAATGAGTCAGACGCAGATGTTGCGGAAGTTATGGAGGAAGATTGTAGGATCGATGTCGTGGCTCTCTCCTCGGAATTTGACGAAGAGGTTCAATCGGGGGAAGACAGGGGAGTTTGAATACTCTTGAATCAGAGAGCTCTGATTCCGACTTTGGGACGAGCTCAACGCCCGAAGATGACTCTGATCAGGACGACGCTGAGGAATTTCAAGAACGTCGCGGAACAAACCAGTCAAGTACGGGTCGAGCTTCTGATGCTTCAGTTGACGGTTATTCCAGCATTGGTCCTGGAGTTTATGATGTACCGGTGCGAGAGGATCGCCCTTATGATTGGGTTTCCACCAAGGTTTTGAAAATCGAATCATTGTTCCGGTCTGGCCATATCTAGGGCCAGTAGCTCAAAAAATCGATGGGCGCTCTGGAAATATTTGGAGGATTGAAGGTATGAAAGATGGAGAGCACGTGGCTTCCTGGGCAGGAAAGCTTAAATTTACCATGTACCACGTGACGATCAACGATATGAACATCCGACCTCTCTTTACCTTTCTTCAACAGACCGTTCTGGCGGAGTTGGACGTAGCACCCTCCCAGCTACATCCAAATGCGTGGGCTTTCCTCCGAGCCTTCGAGCTGATGTGTATTCATCTGGAGAGATCGGTGTCGCCTCAACTTTTCTTCCATTTGTTCGACCTTAATCGGAATAGTGGGGAGGCTAAGTCCGGTCGCGAGCATGTCAGTTTTCGCTCGAGACGAGGCGCGAAAATCTTCAGAGCTTATGCGGACTCACTAAGGGGAAGTTGGAAGCAATTCTTTTACTGGGTCGAACCGGTAAATGGAAAGGCCGTCAATAGTGTAGGCAAGTTTGGAGCTGATGGTCGGACTTTGGAGTCCACCAAGTTCCCTATCGGTTGGAGTCACGCTCATTTTAACCGGTCTACACATTCCTACTCCGTCGGCGAGGATCAATTGAGTGCTGAAGATCTCCTCACTAAAAAAATTTTGATTTTCATTTCCCAAAGGGTTCCGTATTCAAAGCATAAATATCGAGGTATCCATACGGATCGTTTAGTCCAGGCCGGGAAGTGGGTGCAAGTGCAAAGGGTTTTAGGTAGATCGTCTTTCTGGAGCGTACTTTTGTGTATTTGAATTTTCTGCAAGTGATATAACTCGTTTTTTCTTGTTTTTCAGATACGATGGCACCAAAGAGGCTCGCTTTTCTGAAGAAGTTGGCGATGCAATCGGTCGATGCTGAAGAAGAAGGGGTTGATTCACAAACATCTCTGCCACCTCAGCCCGTTGTCAAGGCTGTCATCCCTGCTGAACCAATCACCACTGTTACCCAAGAAGACCTGGTCAGTGCTGAGGCAGATCGAGGAAAAGGGATCGAGATTTTGTCTGATTCTCCACCTCCTGTTGGGAAGGGTGTCGAAATCAGGACTTCTGTAAAACGGGGACGAGCTGGTGCCGAGGATGAGTTGAGATCGGCAAAGAAGGCCAAAGCTTCGAAGTGAACCAAGTAGAAATTTAAGGCAGTTCCTTTGGACGAGAAGTTCCTAGAGCAAAACTTCGATCAATGGCGGGAGGATCCCATTGCAGCATCGGCCCAGATATTTGTGAATCTTGCCGACGTTCATAAGATCGAGAAGCAGAAGTATGAGAAGTGAGCTAAAGGTAGGCAGGCTCCTTGTTAATTCCGATGGTTTTGTTGATTTGTTTAAGATTTTCCTCTTAGTTTTGATATCTTCCTTGTTATGTCTGTAGATTTGTTGGAGGCCGAGAAGGTCAAACGTGTCAAACTTTTGGAGAATATGTCTTTAAGGACCAATGAGCTGGCCCGTGTCAAGTCCGAACTTCGAACTTTGAAGGAAGGCCAAGAGGTTCTTGCGGCGTTGAAGGAATCTGCCCTGCGTCGTGCCGAGACTGCTAAAGCTCGTGTGAAGGAGCTTGCAGATCAGGTGAAAGCTCTAGAGGAGTCCGAAGCTGAGGCAAAAGAACAGGTGAGGAGTTTGGAAGATCGTATTGCCAAGATGGAGGATGACTTGAAAAAGGCCTCGGAAGGGAGGACGGAAACTAGCACCGATCCCGAAGCCCGGATTGCCGAACTTCAAGCTCGACTAGACAAGAGTCAAGCTGCCGTTCAACAAAGCAAGAAAGATGCAAAGGTGGCTGCTGAAGTGGCAATTGAGATGCATAAGGAAGGCTTTGAAGGCGCTCTTCTGCAGGTTCTTTTACTCCATCATTCGCTTCCACTGGACCGGGCGATCATTCATGCCGATCATGAGGTCGATGGAAACCGCATTGTCAAGGTCGACTCACAGACGGATGAGAAGACCGTCATCTTTCCGATCTCAGATGTTTAATGATTTTCAACATTTTTTATCTTTTGCAGAAGTTCTGGGTGTATACTTATCCAATCAAGTTTTTCATAGACTCAGAACTTCGTCATGTAATTCAAAATTTTGAGGGCTCGGCCATATCCGAGACGTTTGTAATCAAACATGTTTTTATCGATCTTGATTTTGGATCTCGTGACGAGCTTTATGAATGCTATTTTAATTTTGCAAATCATGTATGTCGTTTCTAGAGATCGTTTCGCACGTCGTCCTATAGGGCAGTTTACCAGGACTCCGCCCAGATTTAACTCGCCCTGTAGGGGTATTGGCAACTGTGACCAATGGTCGTTCTAAGGACGTTTCGATCCTTGAAGACCTGTATCCCTTTGAGATAGTTTACCAAGACTCGGCTCGAATTTAACTGGTCACAAAGAGTTGCGACCATGCTTCATCACTTGGGGAGATCTGAAGATCGGTCCCAGTCTCTTCCGAAGAAGGAAATTTGGTTCCTACATTTCTGTTTGATGAAATCATGACAGGAATGTGTGGAACGTCGGTAAGGTCGTACAGGGCAGTTTACCAGGACTCGGCCCAGATTTAACTCGCCCTGTAGGGGTATTGGCAACTGTGGCCAATGGTCGTTCTAAGGACGTTTCGATCCTTGAAGACCTGTATCCCTTTGAGATAGTTTACCAAGACTCGGCTCGGATTTAACTGGTCAAAAAGAGTTACGACCATGCTTGGTTGCTTGGGGAGATCTGAAGATCGGTCCCAGTCTCATCCGAAGAAGGAAATTTGGTTCCTACATTTCTGTTTGATGAAATCAAGAATGTGTGGAACGTCGGTAAGGTTACCGTTTTTCATTTAAATTAGTAACTTGATTCACAAAGATCGGCGCACCCTTATATGGTGTCCTTCTAGAGAGATTGATACAATTTTGGCCCTTCGAGTTGGGGGGTTTTTAAATGTAATAACTCTTCAGTTTTGTTGCATTCCTAGTTCTTTCAATCTTTTTTCCTTGGAGGGTCTCCAATTTAAAAGCTCCCTTACCGGTCTTAGATGTAACACGGTAAGGTCCTTCCTAATTTGGTGCGAGCTTTCCATGGGAAGTGTAACATCCTGGGCCCTTTTCTTACTTAGTAGGCTACCCAGCGATGCACTCATGATCTTCTCTACCCCCCATGTAGAGTTTTTGCCTTCCGTGGGAATCGAACCATGTACCCTGAGGCTTAGGTACATGCTCAATGCATTCCCACTACCAATTGAGCTAGTAGTTCAATTGGTAGTGGGAATGCATTGAGCATGTACCTAAGCCTCAGGGTACATGGTTCGATTCCCACGGAAGGAAAAAAATCTACATGGGGGGTAGAGAAGATCATGAGTGCATCGATGGGTAGCCTACTAAGTAAGAAAAGGGCCCAGAATGTTACAAAAAAAGGCGCATTGTAACATCCCTAATTTTTAAAGACTCGTACTATGATGCCTAAGGCCGATTAATTATTTGTGGGAATAATTAGTTATGCCTCGGGGATTATTAGTCGAGGAAAAAGTCCAATGAAATCCTATTCACTAATTACTTATGGCTTAGTCATGATTAATTAAAGTATTTAAGCTGAAGGGAAAAATGGTAATTTTGCACCCCTCATATAAATACTTCTATTCTGAAGCCATTCAGCCACATCACCCTCATTCATTCATTTCTGAAAGTTCAGAAGAAGAAAGAAGTTGAGAAAGGAGGGAGAGAGGGCGCGAGTGGAGGAGAAGAGGAGAGGAAGCTCAGATTTTCTTCTTGCATGTAAGTCCTTCTTCAACATTCCTACTCCATTTTCCAATTCCTTTCAAATGAGCCAAGATTCAAGGCCTGATTCTCCCTATATCTCTCTTTGCCATTTTCGCATATCAAGCTTCAAGGTTGAAGAAGATGAAGTTCTGAACCTCCACCTTGATGCATGTTAATATCCAGCTGAAATTAGTGAATTGGTTGCTGTCCTGTTGCATTTCGAAATTTGGGAAGGATTTAAGCTGGGTATTTTGTTCCAGTTGCTACCTTGAAGCTGGTTGTGGCTGGTTCAGTGAAGGAGTTGCTGCTGTAACTCTGTTGGTGCTTGTGTTGGTGTCAGTTCGTGTGCTTTGGTGTTTCGGTCTTCGCGTGTTCGATCGAAATTTCAAGTGAAATCGTCAACGGGTGAGTTCTACTCACGATTAGGGACGTTTTGTGACTTTGAATACTTATGTTTCGGTGCCGTGTCAAAATCCCAGTTTTTGAACGATTAAAGGATCGAATCCACTTTAAAACGAATTAGACGAATTCCCAGAATTTGTGAAATTATAGATGATTTCGAAGATGATTTTAATTGTGATTATATACTGGAAATATGTTCTGGGAATTTTCTGAGTTTCAGGTGATCGAGATTAGAAATCGAATTAGGCGAGAACGGAGAGCGAAAATGAGAAATATGTGAAATTTTGGTAACAGACACAGGTCGCACGGACCGTGCGCCCCTGGGCACGGATCGTGCGCCTGCTTCGGGTTGGATGAATTGGAAATAAAATGGGACGCACGGGTCGTGCGCCCCTTGGGCACGGATCGTGCGCTCCCTTCGGGTTGGAAATTTTAATTGAAGTGCATCACGCACGGGTCGTGCGCCCCTGGGCACGGACCGTGCGTGAGGTTCTGTTACCGACTTCCGTTTTCTCGTTTTGTCGCTCCGTTTGATTCCGAACCTTTTCCAATCTCTTTCTCAATCATTTAAAAAGGAATTGCCTTACTGAAAATCTCATTTTGAACTTGTTCAACTCATGATTTTGAAAAGGAGCTTTGAAAGCCTATTTGATCGAAAAACCGAAACCCTACTACGCGTGTGAGTACACCGACTGATGGTCTGACTGAATATATATGTTTATATATGTCAATTGAAAATGATTATAATGCCGGAGGTCTAACTTATGAATTCCTCAAAATGGATTATAGATCGATATGGATATTGTTTATCTGATTATTATGTAACTGATCCTTTGGTGATCAAAAAGATATAAATTATCTAACTCTCGAGAATTTGATGCGTATTGTCATATGTATCGCGTTGGGTGACGACCCGACAAGTAGCATACTAGGAAGGGAAGTCATGAGCCCTCACCCTAGGCCCTGTATACGTCTTGGCGTGGTCAATTCGTGGGTTACCGGGATTAGCAGTTGTTGTGCGGCCGGTTTGTGCTATGTTAGACACATGGTTACCAGGAATAGCAGATTGTTGTGCGGCCGGACCCTGTTAAGTTCTATTTCACGAATTTGCCGGGATTAGCAGTTGTTGTGCGGTCGGTAATTCGATTAATAAATAAGACATTGTTATGTCAGCTTTTGTTGTAACGGTTTAATGAATTGAACCGAGTGTCAGTGAGGGGGCACGGTAGGACTCACTGAGATAATGTTATCTCACCCTATCCATATTTGTTGTTTTTCAGAGAAGCAGGGAAAAAGGAAGACTATTGTGCACGAGTAGTTGATATACTCTCGGAGGTGCTGAAGACTTAGTCATATTCATCCTTGGTTCTTTTTGTTGTTCTTTTGGTTGTATGAACTTGTATTGATTATGAGTTATACGAACCGCTTTATGTTTATGTTTGGTTTTTGGACCTGGATATTGTAATCCGTTCGGTATGGAACCAACAAACTTCTATTTTTATGAAGTAATGCTATTTCCGACTATGGGTTTATTTCGGAAAAAGTTTGTATGTCCAATACTTAAACAGGAACTGTGTCCTCTGAATTTCCGCATCTGTGCATCTTCGGTGTCTCTACACGTTAGAAATACCGGGGTGTTACATTTGGTATCAGAGCGGTTCAACCTAGTCGGACTTAGATGTCAGGAGTCTTTTACGTCTTCTAAGTCTGATTTTTCTTAGTATGCTATTAAACATTGAGCCTGATCAACTTAATACTTTGTGCATACTTCGCAGAATCATGGCTGGAAGAGGTAGGAGAAACCCACCTGTTGATCCTCATCAAGAATGGATGCAGAATGTCATCGAGACTCAGCAGAAAATGATGAATGACATGATGCTAATGCAACAACAACAGATGGCTCAAATGGCTCAAATGCATCAGATGCCTCAACCTCAGCCAGCTGAGCCAGTCAATGTGCCAACACCTGAGGATCCCAACAGGGTGTATTTTCGGTTTCTGAAGATGAAACCCCCAACCTTCAAAGGAGGATCCGAGGCAATGAAAGCCCATTTCTGGGTAGATGCCATGGAACGGATCTTTGATACCTTGCAATGCAATGAAGGAGAAAAGGTAATTTGTGCTGCTAATGCTCTGGACGAGGATGCTCACACCTGGTGGGTTAATACTCGTAGAATGCTACAAACTCAAGGAACTCCTCTTGAGTGGAATGCTTTCAAGGAATTATTTTTGAGTCATTATTTCCCCGACTCTCAAAGACTTGCCAAACAGATGGAATTCCTGAGTTTGAAACAAGGAGACATGACAGTTGGTGAATATGCTGCGAAATTTGAGAGGTTGTCGCAATTCTATTAATTAGGGACCACCGCTCCTGATGATAAGTGGAAAATGGTGATGTTCAGACAAGGTCTTAGAGGCGATGTGAATCAAGGTCTCAGTTCTTATTCCATGACCACTTATCCTGCCTTGGTGCAACAAGCTCATTCAGCTGAGAGCGATCTTAAGAGAATGTATGCTGAGAGGAAAGATTTCTGGAAGGATAAGCGCAGAGGAAATGATTCAACATCTTCAAACCCTAGATATAGAGGGAACTCGGATAAAGGGAAGCAAATATAGTCAAGTAACTCTGCAAAGCCTAGCAGGTGCGACCTCTGCAAGAAATATCAAAAGGGAGATGCCAAGGGGGACCGAACCAATGCTACCTTTGCAAGGAAGTGGGCCATTATGCTAATAACTGCCCGTCAAGGAAAGATTTCTTGGAGTCTCCTGATGCTCCTAGACAAGCTCGAGTCAACATTTTGGATGCTAAGACCATCAAACCAGCTGATAACCTTATAAGGGGTACAGGTTCTCTCTTTAATCAAACTGTTAATATTTTGTATAACTCTGGTGCTACTCATTGCTTTATCTCAGAAGCATGTGCTGAACGGTTAGGATTAATAGTATCTCCTATATTCGAGTCAATAACTATTCTTACTGCTGCAAAGGGTCGTGTGTGAACCCAATCATTGTGTCTTAACTGTCTGCTTACCATAGGAGGCAGGGATTTTGTTGTTGATTTTATCTGTTTACCTATGAGGGGAATGGAGATCATTTTGGGAATGAATTGGATGACTTCCAATCACATTACTATTGACTGTTTCAATCGTGCAATTAAGTTTCCTTCTGAATTAGCGGAACATTCACTACCTGCAGATGATGGTGTTATTTCGTTCGCTTCAGCCAGCCAGTCTTTATTCCAAGGTGCGGAAGCTTTTGTTGTTATTTTGTCTGCATCAACTGACGCTGATTTGGATTTATCGTCTATTCAAGTTGTTAATGAATTCTTAGATGTTTTTCCCGAGAAAGTTTCCTCTTTGCCTCCAGAGCGAGAGGTGGAATTCTCTATAGATTTGGCACCTGGTGCAGGGCCAATATCCATAGCGCCTTATAGGATGTCTCCTCTCGAACTGAAGGAATTGAAGTCCCAACTTGAGGAATTAATTTTCAAGAAGTTTATTCGACCGAGTGCTTCTCCATGGGGTGCTCCGGTATTGCTAGTCAAGAAGAAGGACGGAAGCATGAGATTATGCATAGACTACCGTCAGCTGAATAAAATCACTATCAAGAACAAGTATCCATTGCCAAGGATAGATGATCTACTTGACCAACTTCGAGGCGCTAAAGTTTTCTCCAAGATTGATCTAAGGTCAGGGTACCACCAAATCAGGGTAAGAGCCCTAGACATCCCGAAGACTGCTTTTCGTACGAGGTACGGACACTACGAGTTTGTGGTGATGCCCTTCGGATTGACTAACGCTCCAGCCGTATTCATGGATTATATGAATAGAGTGTTTCATTCCTACCTAGATCAGTTTGTAGTCGTCTTTATTAATGATATCTTGGTGTACTCAGAGTCAGTTGAGGAGCATGCTCAGCATCTCCGCTTTGTTCTAGGTGTACTCCGAGAAAAGAAACTTTATGCTAAACCGTCAAAATGTGACTTTTGGATGTCCGAAGTGAAGTTCTTGGGTCATGTGATCTCCCAGGAAGGGGTTGCAGTTG
Organism: Astragalus membranaceus; assembly: GCA_039519185.1. NCBI lineage: Eukaryota > Viridiplantae > Streptophyta > Magnoliopsida > Fabales > Fabaceae > Astragalus > Astragalus membranaceus. The sequence goes on from CM076849.1 coordinate 65,144,207, forward strand.
ATCCTAGCAAGGTGGAAGCAGTACTGAATTGGGAACGACCGACGTTAGTGACAGAGATCAGAAGCTTTCTGGGTCTAGCTGGTTACTGTAGAAGATTCATTGAAGGTTTTTCACAACTGGTACTTCTGCTTACTCGATTGACTCGCAAGGGTCAACCGTTTACTTGGGATGCCGATTGTGAAGAGTGTTTTCGTGGATTGAAAGAAAAGTTAACTTTTGCTCCGATCCTAATTCTTCCAGATCCATCATTGGGATTTCAGATTTACAGTGATGCATCTGGGAAGGGTTTGGGATGTGTTCTCATGCAGAATCAACACGTTGTGGCCTATGCATCTAGGCAATTGAAGACTCACGAACGAAATTACCCAACTCATGACCTAGAGTTGGCGGCTATTGTGTTTGCACTGAAAATTTGGAGACACTACCTTTACGGTTCTCGTTTCGAAGTTTTTAGTGATCACAAGAGCTTGAAGTATCTGTTTGACCAAAAGGAGTTGAATAACAGACAGAGAAGGTGGACCGAATTTTTGAAGGACTACGACTTCGATTTGAAATATCACCCTGGGAAAGCCAATGTGGTAGCAGATGCTCTGAGCAGGAAGTCTATCCACACGGCAAGATTAATGGTTCACGAGATGACCTTGTTGGAGTCATTCAGAGACTTGAAGCTCAAGGTGGCAAGAAAGAGGGACCGCATAGTGTTGCGGCATATACGGATAGCCAGTGTGCTAAGGGAACAAATCCGTGTAGCTCAAGGAGCTGATATGAAGTTACAGTCTCAGAGAGAATCGCCAAATTTTACTGAGGATAGTGACGGCATGGTTTGCTTTAATGGGAGGATTTGTGTTCCTGACGATGATGATATCAAAAGGCAAGTATTGGAAGAAGCTCATAGGAGTCAGTACTCTGTACATCCGGGATCCACCAAGATGTACCGAGACTTGAAGTTAATGTATTGGTGGCCTGGGATGAAGGCCGAGGTTGCCGAATTTGTTTCTCGGTGCTTAACTTGTCAAAAGGTTAAGGCGGAACACCGAAGACCGGGCGGCCAGCTACAACCGCTAGATGTACCAGTTTGGAAGTGGGAAGATATCTCAATGGACTTTGTTATGGATTTGCCGAGGTCACAGGCCAGCAATGATTCTATTTGGGTAGTAGTGGACCGATTGACTAAATCCGCTCACTTTATTCCCGTTCGCTCGACTTATAAGGTTTCCAAGTTAGCAGATGAATATGTGAAGAACATTATCCGACTGCATGGAGTTCCAACGAGCATCGTGTCAGACCGAGATCCCAAGTTTACTTCTAGATTTTGGAAAGCATTGAATGAAGCTCTGGGAACTAGAGTGCTGGTTAGCACTGCTTATCATCCTCAGACTGATGGTCAGACGGAGAGGACTATTCAGACTCTGGAGGACATGCTTCGTGTAACACCCCAAAAATAATAGATTAATTTATTTAATTAGTTAAAAGAAATTGGGTGGTGGAAATAATAATATAATTATTATTTATTACTTATTAAAATGAGTATAAGGTGTTTTAAATAAAATAAGGAGCAGTATTGGAATCGGATAAGGTGTTGTAATTAAATTGGGCTTAAGCTGCGGGGAAGCCCGCAATCCAAGCCCGACAACCTAAGCGCATATAAAAGCTGAGATTTTAAGGTTTTGGTTCATTTGAGAAAAAGAAAGGAAAAATGCGAATAGAGAGAGTGGGAAGGGAAGGAGGGCGCGGCGCCCATGAGGAGAGGAGGAGAGGTGAAGTGCGCAAAGCTCCAAGGAGAAAGGAGAAGGTGTGATCCGGTTGCCATAGTTCCGTTCGTGATCGTCTCTAGAGATCCTATTCATCTAATTCGAGGTTAGGGGAGCTCTTTCTTTCCATCAAATAGAATTCTATGATAGGTCTTAATCTAGGTTGTTGGACTAGATCCTTGATGCATACCTATTCTTGATGTTCTTGATATGTTGATGTCGTTCTTGACGTTCTTGATATGTTGATGTCATTCTTGACGTTCTTGATATGTTGATGTTGTTCATGATGTAGCCTTGATATGCTTGATGTTAATTTCCAATATATATGCACTTCATGTATGCGCATGTGAATTATAATAGAGACACGATTATTATGTGATTTATGCGATTAATTTGATGTTGATGGTATTGGGTGTTGATGGTGTTCGCATATGAAGTGTTTGAGGGTATGGGCGCCTAGGGCGCCATGGTGAGGTGTGTGTGGTGCCCAATAGAATTTTGATCATTTTAAAATAAAGTTTGATTTTTGGTGGTTGGAATTTTGGGTTGTGTTGGTCATGTGAAAAATTTGGAGAAAAATAATGTTTTGTGCTGAAATTGGGCAAAAATCTGTGTTGCTGGAAGTGCCTGGGCGCTGGGTGCCCATGGTGTTGTGCGCTGTGCAGTGTTGCTCCAGGCGCTGGGCGCTGGGTGCCAGCGCTGGGCGCTGAGCGCCCATGCGCGTGTGTGTGTGCGTAGCGCTGGGCGCTGGGTGCCAGCGCTGGGGGCTGAGCGCCCGTGTGCGTGTGTTGTGTGCTGCGCCAAGGCGCTGGGCGCCAGGCGCTGGGCGCCAGGCGCTGGGCGCTGAGCGCCCGGGTGTGTGTGCGTGCGTGTGTTGCCTTTTGCTAGGCGCTGGGCGCCAGGTGCCTGGGCGCTGGGTGCCCATGGCGCCAGTTTTCAGGATGTTCCAAATTATTTTCGAAAACTGTTTTCGCTATATCTTTTGACTCGGATATCCGTTTTGAACGATTCAAAAAGTGTTGTGAAGCATTTTCAGTTGTCCATCTGTGTGTTCCATTTTTAAAAATAAAATCTCATAATTTCAGAAGGATTGCTGGGCGCCCAAGTGGCCGTTCCCGGTGAGCGTTGCTGTGACAATGAAAAGATGTTTTGGGTGTCTTTAAAAATTCTCTTTGCGTACGACCCGTGGATTTAACGAAGTAATGTCAAAAAGGATGATTTTGACAATGATGCCCCTAGTGGCTAGTTAAATGACGGTTTTGCCCTTAGTGGCTATTATTATTTATAGTGACGTGTAAATGACGATGATGCCCTTAGTGGCTAGTTAAATGACTGTTTTGCCCTTAGTGGCCAATATTATTGATAATGAGGTGTAAATGACGATGATGCCCTTAGTGGTTAGTTAAATGACTGTTTTGCCCTTGGTGGCTAATAATAATTATAATGACGTGTAAAAGTCTGTTTTGCCCTTGGTGGCTAATATTAATGATAATGACGTGTAAATGACGATGATGCCCTTGGTGGTTAGTGAATGACGTTTTTGCCCTCAGTGGCTATTGTTTGAGTTGATTGATATTTACGTGTAAGTGACGATGAAAACCCAGTGACGTTCGAGGCCCGAAGGGCTAAGTGATGTTAAGGTCTAAATGGCCAAGTGACGTTGTGTGCTGATTGTGAATTTGACAGGTGCTGTGCTCCTTGCGAGCAAACCGGTAAGTGACGGGTCACATAGTTGACTACGATTTGAGTAAATGTGTGTTTGTGTGTTGTGAGTGGTGCATGTCATAGTGTCTCATGCCATATGCATAAACCCAGTGACGTTTTGAGGCCTGAGTGGCTAAGTGACGATGAGGCCTTAAGGGCTAAGCGACGTTTGTGAAAAGGTACCTCATGCATATGCCCGCGAGTGGGTTGCATTTCATAAGCCTACATGACATGAGACGAGTTATTGTAAGTGATGTGAATGATGACTGTGATGTGGATATTTAGTGTTTTGGATGCTGATTGTTCTAGTGCGTAGCCTATGATTAGTACTTGTCATGTTTTCTATTATATGGATTGAATGATGCTCATCCTTTCCTGTTTGAATGTTGCCCCCATGTTGGTAACGTGCAGGTGATTCTCAGTGAAGGCCTTTAGCTTCACTTCTTGAGTCGAGTCGTCATGCTCTGATACGTAGCACCTGGGGGGATGTATTTGATGTTTTGCTGATGTACTTAAATTCGTATACTGTTGATGGGTTGATTTACTTTCCGCTGCGTTGATGTTGGATTTTATTACGTAGTTATTGATGTTTTGAGGTCTCCCTATTGTGGAGTGCTATGTATGGCACCTTTGACGACGTACTATTTTATTTGAGACTTGAGGTTTTATTTTGACGTATGTGTGACACCCTCGTGGTGAACTCAAAAATGATTTTTGAACTCTGATTTTCTTAATTAAAATGAAAGGGTAGAAAGGGGGTGTTACACTTCGGGCTTGTGTGCTCGATAGCGGGAGAAGATGGGAGAACCATCTTCCATTAGTAGAATTCTCCTACAACAACAGTTACCACTCCAGCATTGGAATGGCACCGTTTGAAGCACTTTATGGTAGGAAGTGTAGAACTCCGTTGTGTTGGTGGGAGATTGGTGAAGATAAGTTTTTGGGACCCGATATGGTTCGGGAAACTACTGAGAAGATCAAGTTAATTCGAGAAAGGATGAAGGTTGCTCAGAGTCGACAAAAGAGCTATGCTGACCGTTGGAATTTGAGGTTGGTGATCATGTGTTCTTGAAAGTTTCTCCAACCATAGGCACCGGGAGAGCCTTGCGAACGAAGAAGCTCAGTCCTCGATATGTTGGACCTTTCCAAATCATCGAACGGATTGGGCCAGTTGCCTATCGTCTCCCATTGTCTCCGGCCCTATCAAATCTCCATGATGTGTTCCACGTGTCTCAGTTGAGGAAGTATGTTCCCGATCTGCATCAACCGTTGAGTGTTGATACGATTGACCTACGACCGGACATGTCATTTTAAAGACTCGTACTATGATTCCTAAGGCCGATTAATTATTTGTGGGAATAATTAGTTATGCCTCGGGGATTATTAGTCGAGGAAAAAGTCCAAAGAAATCCTATTCACTAATTACTTATGGCTTAGTCATGATTAATTAAAGTATTTAAGCTGAAGGGAAAAATGGTAATTTTGCACCCCTCATATAAATACTTCTATTCTGAAGCCATTCAGCCACATCACCCTCATTCATTCATTTCTGAAAGTTCAGAAGAAGAAAGAAGTTGAGAAAGGAGGGAGAGAGGGCGCGAGGGGAGGAGAAGAGGAGAGGAAGCTCAGATTTTCTTCTTGCATGTAAGTCCTTCTTCAACATTCCTACTCCATTTTCCAATTCCTTTCAAATGAGCCAAGATTCAAGGCCTGATTCTCCCTATATCTCTCTTTGCCATTTTCGCATATCAAGCTTCAAGGTTGAAAAAGATGAAGTTCTGAACCTCCACCTTGATGCATGTTAATATCCAGCTGAAATTAGTGAATTGGTTGCTGTCCTGTTGCATTTCGAAATTTGGGAAGGATTTAAGCTGGGGATTTTGTTCCAGTTGCTACCTTGAAGCTGGTTGTGGCTGGTTCAGTGAAGGAGTTGCTGCTGTAACTCTGTTGGTGCTTGTGTTGGTGTCAGTTCGTGTGCTTTGGTGTTTCGGTCTTCGCGTGTTCAATCGAAATTTCAAGTGAAATCGTCAACGGGTGAGTTCTACTCACGATTAGGGACGTTTTGTGACTTTGAATACTTATGTTTCGGTGCCGTGTCAAAATCCCAGTTTTTGAACGATTAAAGGATCGAATCCACTTTAAAACGAATTAGACGAATTCCCGGAATTTGTGAAATTATAGATGATTTCGAAGATGATTTTAATTGTGATTATATACTGGAAATATGTTCTGGGAATTTTCTGAGTTTCAGGTGATCGAGATTAGAAATCGAATTGGGCGAGAACGGAGAGCGAAAATGAAAAAATGTGAAATTCTGGTAACAGACACAGGTCGCACGGACCGTGCGCCCCTGGGCACGGATCGTGCGCCTGCTTCGGGTTGGATGAATTGGAAATAAAACGGGACGCACGGGTCGTGCGCCCCTTGGGCACGGATCGTGCGCTCCCTTCGGGTTGGAAATTTTAATTGAAGTGCATCACGCACGGGTCGTGCGCCCCTGGGCACGGACCGTGCGTGAGGTTCTGTTACCGACTTCCGTTTTCTCGTTTTGTCGCTCCGTTTGATTCCGAACCTTCTCCAATCTCTTTCTCAATCATTTAAAATGGAATTGCCTTACTGAAAATCTCATTTTGAACTTGTTCAACTCATGATTTTGAAAAGGAGCTTTGAAAGCCTATTTGATCGAAAAACCGAAACCCTGGTACGCGTGTGAGTACACCGACTGATGGTCTGACTGAATATATATGTTTATATATGTCAATTGAAAATGATTATAATGCCGGAGGTCTAACTTATGAATTCCTCAAAACGGATTATAGATCGATATGGATATTGTTTATCCGATTATTATGTAACTGATCCTTTGGTGATCAAAAAGATATAAATTATCTAACTCTCGAGAATTTGATGCGTATTGTCATATGTATCGCGTTGGGTGACGACCCGACAAGTAGCATACTAGGAAGGGAAGTCATGAGCCCTCACCCTAGGCCCTGTATACGTCTTGGCGTGGTCAATTCGTGGGTTACCGGGATTAGCAGTTGTTGTGCGGCCGGTTTGTGCTAAGTTAGACACATGGTTACCGGGAATAGCAGATTGTTGTGCGACCGGACCATGTTAAGTTCTATTTCACGAATTTGCCGGGATTAGAAGTTGTTGTGCGGTCGGTAATTCGATTAATAAATAAGACATTGTTATGTCAGCTTTTGTTGTAACGGTTTAATGAATTGAACCGAGTGTCAGTGATGGGGCACGGTAGGACTCACTGAGATAATGTTATCTCACCTATCCATATTTGTTGTTTTTCAGAGAAGCAGGGAAAAAGGAAGACTATTGTGCACGAGTAGTTGATATACTCTCGGAGGTGCTGAAGACTTAGTCATATTCATCCTTGGTTCTTTTTGTTGTTCTTTTGGTTGTATGAACTTGTATTGATTATGAGTTATACGAACCGCTTTGTGTTTCTGTTTGGTTTTTGGACCTGGATATTGTAATCCGTTCGGTATGGAACCGACAAACTTCTATTTTTATGAAGTAATGCTATTTCCGACTATGGGTTTATTTCGGAAAAAGTTTGTATGTCCAATACTTAAACAGGAACTGTGTCCTCTGAATTTCCGCATCTGTGCATCCTCAGACATCAGCTTTCTGAAACCCGTGTCAGTAAATTGAGTTCCATTGCCTGTTACCACTACCTCGGTGATCTCGAACTTGCTCATGATGATTTTTTTAAAAAACTTGATGCAGTTTCTTGCAGTGATGGTAGCCAGGGGTTCTGTTTCTATCCATTTGCTGAAATAATCGACTGCGACGATTAAGTACTTGATCTGGCCTGGAGCTGTCGAGAATGGCCCCAGAAGGTCTATCCCCCACCATGCAAACGGCCATGTGGAGGACAGGCTTGTTAGATCGGTTGGAGGAGCTATGTGGATGTTGGCGTGAATTTGACATTTTTTTACATTTTTTTACATAGGCACTAGCATCAACTGCCATGGTCGGCCAGTAATATCCGGCGTGGTGAGCCTTCCGAACTAAAGAACGAGCTCCAAGATGTTGACCGCAGATTCCCTCATGAATTTCTGCTAAGACATAAGCTGCTTCCTTTCCCTCGATGCATTTTAACAACGGGGAAGAGAGACTTCTTTTGTACAACGTTCCATCAATTACTGAATAGGCAGAAGCTTTCTCCTGGTGATTTTAGCGTCGTTTGCGTCCGGGGGTTCTACCCCCCTGCTACAATGTACTCTAAGATCGGGACGATCCAACTGTGAGTTTCTTCAATTATGCAGATGGTCGAGGCAAACTCAGGGTCGAGGGATACACTGGGTTTGCGGAGCATTTCTTGGATAAACGTTCTGTGATTTCAAGGAGCTTTAGTGCTTGCGAGCTTGGCGAGGATATCAGCTCTTTGGTTCTCCGTTCTTGGCACGTGTTTCACTTCACTTGTTTCAAACTGAGCTAACAATGCTCGTACCCGAAGCTGGTATTTCTGTAGGATCGGTTCTTTGGTCTCGTATTGGTTGCCGATTTGGGAGACTACCAATAGAGAATCGGTGTACAGATTTACCCGAGGGACTCGGAGGTCAATTTCCAGGCGCAGACCGGCGATGCAAGCCTCGTATTCCGCTTGGTTATTCGAGGTCGGGAAACTGAAAATTAGAGAAACTTCAATGACGATGTCGTTCGGGCTCTCTAACATGATACCAGCGCCACTTCCTTTTAGGTTAGAGGATCCATCGACATGTAGGATCCAGGTATCGTTTTCGATGTTCGCTGGTGTCATTTCGGCCACAAAGTCCGCCAGGACTTGTGCTTTCATTGCCGTTCGGGCTTTGTATTTGATTCCGAACTCTGATAGTTCTACTGCCCACTTGATCATTCTTCCCGCGAGATCAAGCCTATGCAGTATTTGCCTGATGGGGTAATTAGTCAAGACGACCACTTGGTGAGCTACGAAGTAAGGTCGAAAACGACGAGCTGCGATGATGAGAGCCAAAGCGATCATTCCGACCTTCTGGTAGCGACTCTCTAATCCGTGTAGAGCTTTGCTCGCAAAGTAGACTGGGCTCTATCCAGTTTTTAACTCTCGCACAAAAACGGCACCTAAGGCTTCCTCTGAGATTGCTAGATATAAATATAGAGTTTCACCTTCGCTCGGTCTAGTCAAGATCGGAGGTTCGGAAAGGACCTTTTTGAGCTGGTTTAAGGCCTCATCTTGCTCGGAAGTCCATTTGAAGTCCTCTTCCTCTTTTTTAAGTAGTTTAACAAGGGAAGAGATTTGAACGCCGCGTTTGATATGAAACGAGATAAGGCGGCGATCATGCCATTAAGCTTCTGGACTTCTTTCTTGGTTGTTGGAGTTCGCATTTCTGTCACGGATCGACATTTGTCAGGGTTTTCTTCGATTCCCCTTTCTGTTAGGTAAAAACCGAGGAATTTCCCAGCTCGAACTCCAAAGGTGCACTTCTCTGGGTTTAACCTCATATTATTTTTCTGGACTTCGGAGAAGATCACTCTAAGGTCGCTAACGTGATTGTTATCGTCCTTACTCTTGGCGATCATGTCGTCGGGGTAGACTTCAACACTCTTGCCGATTTGTTTTTGGAATACTTTCTTCATCATTCTTTGGTAGGTAGCTCCGGCATTTTTTAAACCAAAAGGCATGACACGGTAAGCGAAGTTACCCTGGTCGGTCATGAAAGCAGTTTTTTCTTGGTCAGGGGGGAACATGGCGATCTGGTTATACCTGGAATATTCATCCATGAAAGACAATAACCGAAAGCCTAAAGTGTTGTCTACGAATCGATCAATGCTGGGGACAGGGAAAGCGTCTTTTGGGAAGGCTTTATTAAGATCGGTGTAATCCACGCACATGCGCTATTTTCTGTTGCTCTTCCTCACCAGCATCGGATTTGATAACCAGGTTGTGTATTTGACTTCAGAAATGAAGTTCGATTTTATGAGGTCGTCGACAGCTTTTGCAGCGGCAATAGCTTTCTCGTTACTTTGAGCCCGCTTTCTTTGGGCGACCCACTTGGCTTCCGGGTTAACTGCGAGCTGGTGGCAAGCGACTTCAGGAGGAATCCCGGGCATGTCCTCTGTCGACCAGGCGAAGATGTCTGCATGGTCTTTGAGACACTGGGTTAAATCAATTTTGACCTCTTCTGATAGATCAGCCCCGATTTTGATAGTTCTGGTGGGATCTTCGCCGAGCTGTACCTCGACGAATTCTCCATCAGGTTGAGGCCTTTTCATTCTTCGTTTGAGCTCTTTTGTTAGCCCGTCATCATCTTCATCCTCTGTACTCTCTGGATCGTACCTTGCATCTAAGTCCGTTGCGTTTACTTCGGTAGGTCGAACTTTATTTCTTCTGGGGGTAGTATTTTCTGGAGGGGGAACCCCTTCCTTCTCCAAAGCTTTTTGCTTGGTCTTGGTCCATAAGAAGAAACATCTGGAAGCAGATTCCAGATCAGAGTTTAAAGTGATCACCTTATTACAGAGAGTGTGGAATTTCATCTTTAGGTGCGTGGTGGACGTCACTGCTCCGAGCCTACCTAAAGTCGGTCTTCCAATGATACCGTTGTAGATGGATTCGCAAGGTAGGATAAGGAACTTGGTTTTGATGGTTCTCACCATTGGCTCAGTTTCGTAGGAAACCATTAATTTCAAATGGCCTAGTGGTTTGGTCTGAAATCCGTTAAATCCGGATAGGGCCGTTCCTCTGTACGGAGTGAGCTCCTCTCTGTCGATCCCCATCCTGTCAAGGAGATCAACAAAGAGGATGTCCGATGAGCTCCCTTCGTCTACCAAGATTCTTCTCACTTCTTTGTTGGCTATGTCTGCCGAGATTTTGAGGGGTACGTGCTTGTTGGGTTTCCCATCAATAAGATCTTCATCACCAAAAGATAGTGGAGGTCGGTTTGTAGTGGTTGGTGTTGCTGAGGTTGAAGTCACACTTAATAATTCTTTCCACTTTCGCTTCATTGTTTTCCCGGACTCCTCATGCTCGAAACCTTCTGTGATCATCATCATTACCGAGTGACCTTTCGATTTTCTAATATCTTGTTCTTCGTCGTCATAGCCGGCTTTTTGCTTACCCCTGACTCTTGGCTCTTCCTCTTTTTCCTCATTACCCTCGCCGGTAGTTGCTCCGGGCTTTTTCACATAACTGGACAGTTTTCCCCGCTTGATTAAGTCTTCAATGTCATCTTTCAAAGCATTGCAGTGGTTTGTGTCGTGACCATTACTTCTGTGATACCTGCAGTACTTGTTAGATCGTAGCCCAGATTGGTGAGGCAGAGGTCTGGGGGTTTTAACGTCTCTGAACTCGACGTTCCAACATTCCCCCAAAAGTTGGGAGTTGCAGACGTTGAGTTCAGTGTATACCTGGTGACGATTCCGAGGTCGGGGATCCCTGTTACCTCGGTTATCGTTTCCTCGGTTATCTTTTTCGTTGCGGGGTTTTGATGGTCCGGCCTGTGACCCTTTTCCGATCTTGGCGCTTTCCTTTTCATTGATGAAACATTGGGATAGCTGGAGGAATTCCTGCAGAGTACTAGGTTCCCAAGTGTTGACGTGTCTTTTGAACGGGCTTCCATCAAGTAGGCCCTGCGCCATGAAGAAAATTCGGAAAGCGTCGTCCAGTTGTCGAACATGAAAAGCTTCGTTGTTTAATCTCTCTATGTATTCTCTGAGGGGCTCGTCCTCCCCTTGGACAATGGATATCAATACAGTTTTGTTTTTGGGTTTACTTTTGGAATGAGCAAAGTGAACTGAAAAGAGCTTTGCCAATTGGTCCCAAGAGGAGATGGTGTTCGCTCTTAAGGCCCCGAACCATTCCGATGCTACTTTGTCTAGTGTTAACGGGAAGATTCGACATTTCATGTCCATGGGTACATTCCGGTATTACATGCTTGTGTCGAATTGATCAAGGTGTCTATCCGGATCGCCCGTTCCATCATACGTTTTCAGACCTTCGGGTGGTTTTTCGAGATACCTCGAAACTCGGTAGCTATCAATTGTTATCGTGAATGGGCCCTTCCGCTTGGTTAGCAGCGCCCGAGGTGGGAATGCATTGAGCATGTACCTAAGCCTCGGGGTACATGGTTCGATTCCCACGGAAGGAAAATACTCTACATGGGGGGTAGAGAAGGTCATGAGTGCATCGCTGGGTAGCCTACTAAGTAAGAAAAGGGCCCATGATGTTACAGAAGTAAAGAAAAAATACGCAATAGAAGTTAGCTCTATGTGGTAATCATTTATTTAGATAAAAGGATAGGAAAAAATAATTCGGAGGGGTGATTCTATGCCAAATATTGACCTAAAACCACCCCCCTTTTGGCGGGTGAGCAAGAAAGAAGAGAAGACGACTAGGGTTTAGAAAAAGTAGAGAAAATTTTGGAATTTGTTTTTGAGATAATTTAAGATATTATAAAATTAATAGTTTTGTTAAGACTGCATAATTAACAGATTTAAAGTAAATATGAATTGAAGCCACAAATTCAACAGATTTAGCATTAAAACACCAATTCACTAATAACTCGTTGATGCCACAAATTACAGACACCAATAACTTCTTGATGCCACAAATTACCAACACTAAACTAAGGACCCACAACATGACATAACCAACATATCCTAAACATTACTAAACTAGGGAGCTATTACTTCCATGACTAAAAACAACATAAACAACAAACATAAACCATGAAAATAACAACCCAAATTGAAGCCTCTGAACCCTATATGTAAGCCCACGAACCCTAGCCCTCTCCTTGCCCAATTTTGCTTTCAGCTTAATTCTCATTCTCTTTAGTCCTTGCTTCCATGAATTTCTCTGCATATTGTCAGCCTTTGCAACTCTGACTTTGTGAAGACACAACACCAATACTTTCCATTGATGAAGCAACATCTCTAAATGCAAAATGCTCCTCACTTAGTTGATCATCCCACAGAAAAAGCTCACAGCTATATTTTTTCATCTAAAAGAAAATACACAAATAACAGTTAGAGTTTTCATCATAGCTAGAAAGAGGAATAAAAAGCAATGAAAAAAATAGAAAACAATAACCAGTTATGGCACTTCCCATAGGGGCGTTTAGGGTTTTCTTAAGAGGCGGATATGTAAAGCCTCACTGTACTCCCACAACGACATATTGATAGGCGCTTAGGTGCCACTCATGAAGAACCAGAAGCTTAGCTATGCACGTTCATGGAATCGCGAGTGACAAGAAGAGAAAAAGAAGGAGATTTGAGAATTTAGGGATTTGTGAGTTTAGGAACACTCATTTATTATGTGGCATTAGGACTCGGCCTAAAAAAATAGAAAAAAAAAAAAATAACCAGTCAGAATCCTGTTAGCCACATCTGCGTTTTTTGTAACGTTTAATTAATTGGACTTTTATGAAAAAGTTGCATTTATAGGGACTTTTTTTTAAAAAAAATTGCAGGGACTAAAATGAAAACACCTTATATTTGTAGGGACGAAAAACATATTTAAGCGATATGATTAAGACAAAAAAATTCACTTATAAAAGAAAAGACAAAAAAAATTCATATACCCCCACCTTTCTTAAAAAAAAAACTTGTTTATAGCCATCTTCAAACGTTCGTCAGCTTCTTCAGTGCCATCCCTCTTCTTTTTCTTCGTAAGCATTTCTCCCTTATAATGATCTTCAAATGTATCGATTTTTTGTGTGACACAGTTTCCAGTTCTGCATGAGAGTATTATTGACCTTCATGCTTTTGTTATTTTTCAAGTTTATGCTGATTTGAGGGTTGTCAATAATATAACATGGTTTGGTCAAAAAAAAAATATAACATGGTTTATGATCCGTGGTCTGAGTTTTTCCTGCTCTTAATTTTTTCTTCAATCGTCGATTGGTTCCTGCACGTTTTTGTTTTTGACACCCATCTCAGGAAATTTGGGTTGTTGCAATGATACCCTTTTGTTGAATTTCCCCCTTTTCGACAATTAGAGACTCCACAGTACACATGCAAATTGAATTTAGGGTTGAATTGTATCAAGCAGTAGTAAATTATAGTTTTTTTTAAACTCTAATGCAATCTGACTTATGTAGGCATTTAAGTCATAATCAAATAAACAATAGAATAAACAATAGAATATATGTCTATTATATGTTCCTCTTCTTTAGATTTTTGTTTTGAACTGTGAAGCAGGATCTTGGACGATTTTGGAATCCCAATTGTGTTTTAGGTTTTGTAGGGCTTTGGGCGATTTTGGAATCCCAATTGTGTTCCTCTTCAAATTTAGTACTGATAGTGATAGCTATGTTAAATGGTATTTCAATGTTTTTTATCATTTCTATCTGAAATTGTTTTGATGCTCTCTTTGTATTTTTTTTCTTGTTGCTGGTATAAAGTTAGAGCTGTCAAACTCTTTCAAACCATGGCTCTCTCTGGTGATCGTAAAAATAGAGGAGAGTTGAGGATTCATGACAATTTGGATGACCTAAAGGCTGTTTTGGCAAACTATGTTGCGGAAATATCAGACGCGGCTGTGCAGGAGCGTGGAGCCTTTTCCATTGCTTTATCTGGTGGTTCTCTCATTGGCTTAATGGGGTATCCGTATCTTATCTTTTTCATGTAATGTTTGTATGCATTCATGATTTGGTGATGAGTTTAAAACTTATGGTTGTAAAAACAGAAAACTCTTGGAACCTCCTTATAACAAGACGGTGGACTGGTCCAAGTGGTATATTTTCTGGGCTGACGAGCGTGTTGTGGCGAAAACCCATGCCGATAGCAATTATAAGCTTGCTAAAGATGGCCTTTTGTCTAAGGTTTCCTCCTTAATTCAAACATCTCGTATTTGTCATTGCTTTATCCCTTTCTATAAAGAATGTTTTATTTTCAGAATAATTTGGAGGAGAGTGATTTGAGTATTAAACTGTTAGTTACTATTTACTAACCTACCTTCTTTTCTGATTGCTTCTTGCAAGTTGCAAGGGAAAACCAAACAGAATAACGCTAGGAATTGTCTTTTAACAAGATGAATGGTTTTGATTTTATCAATTCTTGCCTGTTGACTGAGAAAATTGGATAGCTATCTTGACCATTTATTAGAAACCCTCTCAAAATTCTCTTGGTTACGTGGAAAATGCTTAGCAAAATTGGCTGTTTGGATCTCGGCTTTACTGTTTACTTTTTTGAGATTTAACATTTACTCTGATAAGGAAGGTTAATTATTAACCTTGTCTAGTTGACAGAATTAGGAAACATACGAAGTGATTCAGTACTGATTTCTTCCTCATCCATTTTTCCCCTCTTTATCAAAACAATTTTCAAAAGGATTCTTTCCATAACTTGTCTTTGGTAAACAAGTTTGTTTGTGTTGAAACTTGAAAATTTATGATACTTTCTGCAAGAATATAATGGCGGCTATTTGATGTTTATACACTGAGCTGGTTTGATGGATGTATAATGTTTATTCTTTACAAATTAATAAAATAGTCCTAAATCTGCTTGTAGAGGTAAACATTATTGCCATCTTCTTTTCCTGTCTGCCCTTAATTTTTTGATCTACAGTTTCTGTAATTTCTTTTGTGTTGGTACATTTTTGTTCAATTGATTGTAATGACACGTGTTCCATTCTGAGATAACGTTGAGTTGCGAGGGTGACTTTTCAGTTACTTGCTTGAGTTGCACTGGTGGTTCATTCTGCAGAAAAGACTTTGGCAACCAAGTGTGTGACTGGAACGTATGAAAGGATTTCTCGAAGTAGGATAGTTAACGAATGACCATCCCAGGAGAGGCTAGGACACTATTTATAGGTAGAGAGAAGTTCCTGTGTTTTACTTAGGTCTCTGCTCTCTGCTTGTAGAGATATGTTACAAGCGGGATTTTTTCTTGACAAGGATTGACCATAAGAACAGCTGGTGCTGACTCAATTACCAGCTGTTTGATGGGAGTATAATGATTGTTCTTTACAAGCTAATATAAAAGTCTTACAATTGCTTGTATAGGTGAATGCTATAGATATCTTTTTTATTTTCGTTCACCCTTAAATATTTTTTCTGCAGTTTCTGTAATTTCTTGTGTGTTGACACATTTTGTTCAAATGATTGGTAATGGTATGTGTTCCATTCAAAGGTGGCCTTGAAACCATTTCAGCCTCTGTGAGAGTCAAAAAGCTACCATTGTCGAAAAATCCCTTATGTTATACAAAGAGGGAAGGCTTCCCCTTCGGATAGATGATGATGCCAATCTGACCTGCTTTATGTCTAATCAACAGCGAGTTGGACCGGTGGTTCAATCTGCAGAAGAGAGACTGGCAAATAAGTATGTGACTGGAAAATATGAAGGGATTCTTAAAGTAGGGTAGTTGATGAATGACCGTACGTGGAGAGGCGAGGACCATATTTATAGGCTGGGAAAGTTCCCGAGTTTTACTTAGGTCTCTTCATTCTACTTAGGTCCCAAGATCCATAAGTTCAAGATATTGTTAGCTTGATTTGATGTTTCCCTGTGCTGCAGTAGCTATAGTACCTAGATGATAATATCCATAAGTTCAAGATATTAGCTTGATTTGATGTTTCCCTGTGCTGCAGCAGCTATAATACCTAGATGATAATTAAGAAACTATTTTATGACTGTTCCCTGGTTGTTAGTGGTCCACTTTTTATGCCAGGCACCATTTGGAAACCATGAATTGCATTTTTTATTCTTGTATAAATTACTTGGGATGCTTGTGGTTAAATTCTTTTCCAATGTAAAAAGAAATGGTTAAGATTTTATACACTTTCTATTTACATGTTGAGTTCAACAAATGCAACATGGGAATCTCTGATACAAATGCTTTGCTTTGGTTTTGTAAGAACTACTCACTTTTTCTGCCATCTCTCCATATTCCATGAGATTGTACCTAGTTTGGTTATATGATTACTTAATCAATATTAACTTGTTTTCTCTGTGGATATGCTCGTTAATTCAGCAGGTGCCTATTGTCCCAACTCGCGTGCATTCAATTAACGATTCCATGTCAGCAGAAGAAGCTGCTGATGATTATGAGTTTGTCATCCGACAATTGGTGAAAACCCGTGTTGTCGACGTGTCTGAGGTTAGTGATTGTCCAAAGTTTGATCTCATTCTGCTTGGATTGGGTACCGACGGCCATGTTGCCTCTTTATTTCCTAATCACCCAGCACTCAATGAAAGGGAAGAATGGGTAACTTTCATTACCGATTCCCCAAAACCCCCGCCAGAGAGAATCACATTCACCTTGCCTGTTATCAATTCGGCATCCAATGTAGGTGTGGTCGCCACAGGTGACGGCAAAGCGAATGCTGTACATTTGGCAATAGATGATGTTAGATCTGATGACCCACTAGTACCAGCACGAATGGTCGAACCGGGCAAGGGGAAGTTGGTATGGTTTTTGGATAAGGCTGCTGCCTCAAAACTTGAAGATTCCAACTTGAAGTCCCTTGCAGAGATGCAAGTTTGTATGTAGTGTTAAGAGATTGGACAAGTATTGATCTTTAGGTCCTGCCAATTTCTTTTCTTTTGGATAGAAAGTCTTTGTTTCGCTTTTTCTTGCTCTCTCCTGGGAGGTTGTTTGGATAAGTGCGGTATAGTTTTTGCAAGCTACCAATAAAAGTTGAGAGCCTCATTTCAACTTCCTTTTTTGGTTCCAAATCCTCATTGTGTTATTGGTTATGATGATGGTCTCTTCTGTTTGCAATTAAGAAAAGAAGGATCAGGTTCATGTAATTATAGAAGTTGATTTTCCGTTACCCTCCCATTTTCATGTTTATCTATTTTATTTAATTCCCAGTATATTCTACCAGATAATGGAAAGTTCAAATGTATCCTTCCTCCCCTCTTTGATTTAATGAATTTGAGGAATCCTGGGTGAGGATATTGTGTAGAATCAAGCATCTTTTTCCTTTTGGCGTTTGTGGCTATTGATGATTGATGCATGATGTACCATCATGTATTCTCCTATCACTTAACTATTTCGAAGCACACGTTTGGTGCTTGGAGGAAAGATGGAAAAGACAATTGAAATGACCATATCATCCACAAAATTCATACTAACAAGCTCAAGTAGACTTTTTGTAGCATATAGCTATGCATACATATTCAAATTTACCTTTAATTTGGATGGTAAATATGTTGGAAACTTAGTTCCTTAATTTTTTTTTGGATTTTTAACATCTGAAAGCTAAGTTTTTGATGCTATGTTTTGATTTTCTATATTGGAAACTAACTCTTGAGATATTTCATTTGCATTTTCTACACCCTGAATCTTTTTACTGTTAATGATAACATCTATATACAATTAGTAACATGGTAAAATAACTAGGTCACTCCATTGACCAATCTCCTACAAAACTTATCTAACAAGTTTTGGTGGAAATTAAGAACGAAAAGGTAATCTACCGTGAGAACTCCATATAATCATAATGATCGAGAGAAAGGACATATGAATTTGGATCCTCTCCATCTTAATCTCCCTTCGTCCTCTCTATCTCTTCAATTTTTAATCTTCTTTTCTCTCCTCCCACTTTTATTTTGTGTGATGGAAAGGCACGAGCGAAAGAGATGATCCACTTGGAGCATATCAAGTCACAATATATGATAACTTTAGCAAAGATAAGTAAAATGGAATCTTATTTTTTTGAGGAAGTAAAATGGAATCTTGATATTTGATTATAATGCCATTGGCACAACCAAAAGTGAGAGTTAAAAAAACCTAAGCACTAAGTCTAAGGCAATATAACCTCTAACAATGAAAAACACAGAAAGAAACAAATCAATAAATGAAACACTCAGTTTTCTATACAAGGGAGTCTCACTATGAGAAATATAAGGTACAAAACTGATATCATTTGGTGTATCACCTGATTCAACTAACAGGCTCCAATATCGTACGGTACTCTGTCTCTGAAATTGACTTTATACCATATGGATCAGGAGTAATGTCGTCCTCCATTTCTTCGCGTGGAGGAAAGCCGTGTACTCGGCCGAGTTTCCATTGATCTATAACCCCACAATCAATTGCATACTTGATGCTATGCTCCAAGTATCCTTTATCAGTTATCAAATCAGGTTGAACTGTCAACATTCTCATGATAGCTGAAATGACAAGAGAACTCATTAGTGTAGCTAGCTTGGAGAGTTATTTCATCTTTAAAGGCCAATTAAACTAGTAAAAAAATCATTTAATTTATATACACTGTCGGTGTAAGATTTCTACGCCAGCCAATCACGGAAGAACACGTCATAAAAAATGTTTAACTTTATCTCAACTACCTTAAAACTGATAGAGCATACCAATTAAACTCAAAAAAATGCAGGGCTATGATTGCAATGTGTTCACTATAGTGTACCTGCAACAATGCCGTCTCCAGATGCTGACATATCACGAGTGAAAGGGGTAAGCGGGGCGTCCTCCATCCCACTAACAGCGCCATCGAGCTCTGCAGTGTAGTAATGTATCTTGGAAGTTCCATTAGTCACAAACAAAACCTTAAGACTTTCGTGCCATAGTGGTGAAACCACTTCGCGTTCATAATGGACAAACTTCGACCTGGCATTGTTTCTGGTGTCAAATTCTTCAGATGGTGTGATCCCACATAAGAACTCTAGTTCTTGTTTAGTGACCTCAATAATATCTGCAAGATTCCACACTTGCTGAATGAATGTCTTAGTTTCTTCCTCAGAGTGCCATAGTGGCATAGGAAGGTTTACATCATAGAAAACAACTGCTCCAAAATGCTTTGCAATTTTTATGGCTTGCAATGTAGTGGATCTCATGTTCCTATCAAGTAAGGAATGTGTGTTGAAGTAGAACATTTCTGCCTGCATGTTCATTCAATAGCATTTGGCTCTAATCTCTCAAGCAGATAAAATCAAAAAAAAAAAAAAAATAGCAACAAGAATTATATAGAGGACCTAACCTAACATACACCTAAGCATACAAACATGTCTGATAGTTCATTGAGCTTATAGCTTATAGTGTTTCTTTTTTTCTATTATCCTCTATTAAATGAATATTCTCTCTTCTTTTCAAGCATTAAGTACAAATGTCATTTGTCATTTTATATCTATAAACTAGTTCAGCCGCTAATTTTACCAAATACTTTAAATTCAATCCGCTAGTTTATCCGCTATTAGCTATATGCTCATCCGCTATAAGCTAACTTATTCGCTATCCGCTATCTTTTAGCAAACAAAGTCGAAATGTAGAGTTCTATATCAACTTCAAGCTCAATAATTATGCTACATCAACAATGATAAGGCTACAACCTATAAGCTACATAGATTTCTATTTACTTTTTTTACATCCTTTTACTTCAATGGGTTTCAAGTTTCATACCTCCTTCAGCACATCAATATTTATCTCTGCCTTTGTCAAACAATCTTCAGCACAAGGTTTTACACAGCTCATTTTAAGTTTCCTTTTGCCAATCTTCATCAGCGACGCACCCGTTGCCCTTTTACTATCAATAGAGACTGACCGGGTTTGAACATTATTTGCATTCATATAATACAGCATTGCTTGACCATATTCATCATCTGCAAGTTTTCCCATAAAAGCAACCTTACCACCCAAACTCGCAAGAGCAATGGCAACACTACCGGCAGAGCTTCCCGGAGCCCTAACAAACTTTTCAGGACTCCACAAAGCATCCTTCATTCTTTCATGTAGTTCATGATCTATAAGCCTATTGGCAGGCCTCCCTGAAGGCACAAAGCAATGTTGTGCAGCACCAAAGCAACAAACAAGTGGAGGCCAGCCATAAGTATAGCTAATGTCCTCTCCATCATCTTTTATCAGTTCCAAACCATCATCACCCTCATCCTCCACATTTTCAATAAATGAAGGCTCATCTTGGTCATTAATTTCAGCTTCATCCTCTAAAATTACATTCTCCTCTTTAGGTTTTCTTCGTCTTGAAACCTTTTTCACTCCCTTAAGTTCCTTCGCTTCTTCCAAGCCAGCAGAAATAGATGCATCTATAAAGGTTTTAACTATCACATATCAGCAAAACACAAAACACACACAGGCAAAGGTCAAAGAGATTACCTTTTTTTCGAGTCTTTCGTGTTTTCTTTTTGGAATCATCACTAGAGGGAGATGAACTTTCTTCAATGGAAGCATTATCTTCATTTACCAACAAATCAGTTTCCCCTTCAGAAGACTCAGCTACTGTTTTTTTCTTCGTCTTTACTGTCGCCTTCTTAGTTTTAGGTGACCTAATTGCCTTCTTTTTCACAACAAGTTCATTCTCACTGGGTTCTTCTTCAACAGAGCCTACAGAAGCTTTCTTCCTAGCCAATGCCACATGACCAGATTTACACCCAGACCTCAGAACCCCAAGTTGCACTACGTTTAAAGAAGAATAAGAATTGGACCATGTCAAGTGGCGCCTGCACAATTGCAAAAGATAAAACTTACACATTCACATTCAACCAACCAACTCAGGTGTTATAAGCTAAGATTCAACTTCAACTAACTAAATTTGCGCCTCTGAAGCCCAACAAATAGAAAATACCAAAATTTTACATGAAACCCAACACACGCAAAAAGTAAAATTGAATTAACAAATCAAAAAGATAAACTTTTTAGAGAAATTATATTATTTTGCAGGTTATAAGCAGAGAGTATTAATGGGTTGAATAAATTTATGTTATTTCAAAACTTTCCATGATACCCATTTCATGATTAGACCACAAAAAGCAAAATTGGGAATTTAATTCTGAAAAATAAACTTCTTTTGGTGAAAAGTGATTACAATTTTTCAACTACATGCAGAGAATACTAATGGGTTTCAGTTATTTATATAGAGAGAACCTGGGAAGTGGAAGAAACTGAGCAAATGAAAGACACGCCATTGGAAAGAGCTCGAGCTACAAAAACTTGTAAGTTTTTCCTTTAGGCATGACACACTAGCTAAGGTTTTGGCAGAAAGAGAGAGAGAGAGAGAGAGAGAGAGAGAGAGAGAGAGAGAGGGTTTAACAAGGACCCAAACGACAAGGGGTTTTGAAAGAGATAAGGGTCATGAGAAAAACGACACGTCGTTTTAAGTATGGCTTTTTGGTCTTAAATATTTAGTAACACATGCGTTTACATTGGTAGATGCTTTCTCTGCCCCATTGTGCTTTGAAAATTTCTTTTTCTTTTTTTTTCAACTTTTTCCTCCTCCCACTCAATTCAGAGAGTAAGATTCACAACATAATCATCAAATTGGTAACTTGGAAATTCGTATGTAAAAGTTATTACAAGGTGAGTATGGTTATCACTTTGTGCTTATTGTTACGCAAGGTGTTTGATAATATGCCTCAAAGACTTTTGGATCTTTTTTATTGATTATTCACGAGATTGGAATACTGGCTTATTGTTTTTAATCGTTGTTGAATGAAATTCCTATAGATATTTGTTTGTGATCACTTTTTGGTAATCACTTTGTGCATCAGGGGAAGAGAGAATTAGAATACTGGCTTCATTTTCACTTTGAGAAGTCTTTTTCAGATGAGTATACTGAGGTACCTCGGGGCGCGCAAGAATGAGCTCTTTGCTGCCAGAAACTGCCATAAAGGTAATTAAGCTTAATGAACTCAATCAAGCAAGCTGCTATAAGAAAGCAACTAAGTTGATTTTATAGGATTTTGGCTATTTTGATAGTAAACAGTTTTTATTACTAGTCAAATACCCGTGCATTTGTACTTGCATCGTGTTGGATACTACAAATGTTTCTCAAATAGACAATAAAAAATGTATATTGTATTTAGAATCACTTGATTGAATTAGTTTGAAAATGATCAAACTATCAAGCAAGCACAAATATTCAGAAAAAATAAATTGATTATTGTACTTAAAAGATAGCATCCAAGAGATACAAAACAGAATCTACAGTTAAAGAACAAGTTTGTGAATTTAACTTAAGGGCACAATTTAAAAGCAGGTTTACAGTTAAATATTCAAGCTCATGCCACCAATACAAGCATAGCATCCAAGAGATACACAACATAAACTTTGTTCTGATATTAAGTGCTACGAAGTTCTTAGCTCCAAACTGGTGATTAAAGCACTATGGAATCACCATGATACACGTCCTCAGTGTTTGGAGCTCACTCGGAGCGAAAAAATCCGAGTCTATGCTCATCAGATTATGGATTTGACCACAGAGCTAAAAATGTAGACTCAATTACATCTTCCACATATGTCATTAGTGGGAAGTTCTGCTTCTTGATGTGTTGTCAATTTCTGTTTCTTTGTTGTCTTTCTATCAACTGAACAAATTGTGCCAATTTTCATCAGTTTCATATATTTCCCTTCTATGAAATAAAAGCTTGGAACAATCCTCCAATTACATTGAAAAGAAACATAATAGAAACTTTAAGAGAGAATAAAATCCATAATACCAAATAACCCATTGACCCAAAACGTTAAGGCTAGTGCAGTAATAAGTTCTGCATAGCCACCCTTAACAGTCATTTTTTGATTGGTACACCATATAACCTTTGCTAAATACTGGTTTTTGGGTTCTCAATTCAATTGCTAATACAGTAGATAAACTCCATGCAGAATTAAGTAGATAATCTCAGTTAAATCAAAGCCAGCTATATGATTGTTTTGATTTTTCATCGCAGTACTGGGTTTTTTATCTCTTCACACAACTTCAAACTCCTCTGTGGAACTTCACACTCCAGATGAGGAAGTGGTGATTGCTTTGGGAAGTAATGTAGGTGATAGACTACATAACTTCAAGGAAGCTTTGAAGTTGATGAGGAAGTCAGGCATAAATATCATAAGACATGCTTGTTTATATGAGACAGCACCAGCCTATGTTACTGACCAACCTCGATTCCTCAACTCTGCAGTAAGAGCAGTTACTAAGCTCGGTCCTCATGAATTATTGGCTGCACTCAAACGAATCGAGAAGGACTTGGGCCGCACTGACGGTATAAGGTATGGTCCAAGGCCAATTGACTTGGACATTTTGTTCTATGGTAAATTTAAAGTAAGATCTGATATTCTCTCAATACCTCATGAAAGAATTTGGGAAAGGCCATTTGTTATGGCCCCTTTGATGGATTTACTTGGAACAGCTATTGACAGTGATACAGTTGCAAGCTGGCATTCATTTTCAGGCCATTCTGGTGGACTACCTGCACTATGGGAAAAATTAGGCGGTGATTCGCTTATTGGAGCGGAAGGTATGTATCGGGTAATGCCCATCGGAAATGGCTTACTTGACTGGTCACAAAGAACATTGGTCATGGGGATCCTTAATTTGACTCCAGATAGTTTTAGTGATGGGGGAAATTTCCAGTCTGTGGAGTCTGCTGTTTCTCAAGCTCGGTTAATGATATCAGAGGGCGCTGATATAATCGATATCGGTGCACAGTCTACTCGGCCGATGGCATCTTGGATTTCTGTTGAAGAAGAGTTGGGCAGATTAATCCCTGTCCTGGAAGCTGTAATGTCAATACCTGAAATAGAAGGAAAGCTTGTATCTGTGGATACTTTCTACTCTGAAGTTGCATCAGAGGCAGTGCGTAGAGGGGCTCATCTTATAAATGATGTATCTGCTGGGAAGTTAGATACTAATATGTTTAAGGTCATGGCAGATCTTGATGTTCCTTATGTTGCAATGCACATGAGGGGGGATCCATGTACAATGCAGAATAATGAAAACCTGAAATATGATCATGTTTGTAAGGATATATCCTCAGAATTATATTCGCGGGTTAGGGAGGCAGAAATGTCAGGAATCCCAGCATGGAGGATTATTATTGACCCTGGCATTGGATTCTCAAAGAAAACTGAAGACAATTTAGAAGTCCTTACAGGACTACCTGATATTAGAGCAGAGATTTCAAAAACAAGTTTGGCCTTCTCTCATGCTCCTATACTAATTGGACCATCAAGAAAGAGATTTTTAGGTGATATTTGCTCTCGTCCTGTCGCAGTTGAGAGGGATCCTGCTACCATTGCTTGTGTCACAGCTGGTGTGTTGTGTGGGGCTAATATTGTTAGAGTGCATAATGTCAAAGATAATCTAGATGCCGTGAAGCTTTGCGATGCAATTCTAAGACAGAGAAGTTCTCTCATGAAATTCAGAGAATGAATTTGTTTTGCTTTGCTGGATCTGGTGCTGATATTTTTTGCCATGCTACCTCTTAGTCTATGAATTTGGCTTCGTGCAGCAACTTTGTTACTGTTCTTTACCATGTCACTGGTACTCCAAGGTCATATATGGAATACCGTAATGCTGCCACTGCCAGAGCAAAGAAGCATGAAGTACACTGAATTGAAGGACATGTAGAATGAAATGAAGTTTGACATCACGTGTCATTCAATAATCAGCGTACCATTGTTGCATTCTAAATTTTATGTCTCCTAGTCATTTCTTTCCTCAACACGTATTTGGTTCACTGATTTCATTTGATTGCAACCCTCTACTTGTGACTTATTGATTCACAGATTTTTGTCATATGACTCATGCAATAACTGATCAATCCTATCGTCCAGGAGGTAGTTTTAAACGCAAGGCAATCCAATAATCAGATTCCCTCTATTTTGTGTCGAAGGAGGATCAAATGTACCATGTTTTTTAGCATGAGCAGATATTGTTTTTGCATTTAGAACAAGTGGCAACTTACATATCAACAATCCCAAGGAGGTAGCTCAGTTGGCGAGCTAAGGGATCTCGAAGGAGTGCACCAAAAGAGTGCAAGAAGGAGGTCCCGAGTTCAAACCCCGGAAACTAACATTTCCCCACCCCCACTAACATTGCTTATAAAAAAAAAACATATCAACAATCCATGCTAAGACTATCACTAAGTGCCAACGATTAGGAGCTGTTCTATGACATGTAGATAAATACAAATTATGTTAAAATATATAGGTGAGCTGCTTGCAATTTTTATTGTTTTTCTGTGTACTCCGGCAACACTTCTAGTAAATCTTAAGGATATGTTTGGGAGGGGATTTTACGAGGAGAAGTGAATGAAGGCCTTGAAAAAGATTAGTCTATATTTTAATATGCATTTGAGATTTAAAAAAATTAAAAGAAAAAATTGGTAGATTTCAATATAACATTTTTAATCATATTTAATTTATGTTTAGAGACATTTTATAGCTTTCTCAATTTATAATTGAAAAATATGCCTTCCCCTTCTTTCTCCTTTCAAAACACCCTCCCAAACATACCTAAATGTATCTTTAATTAAATTGACCGTGAAAATAGTGTGTTTTCACCAGTTCTCAATGTATCATTAATTTGCCAAGTGTTATAATGATATTTTTTCGTATATAAAATTTTTTTTTTGACGGAATCTTAAAAGTTTATTTAGTGGTTTAATATCATGATATATATTTATTATAATCTCTTTTTAGTATGTCAAAAATATGTAGCAGAAACCCAGACCAAGGAAGCCAATTTCTGAACGCACAAAAGATCTACCCAATAATACAACCTTGAAATCATCCCCACTGTACTTAAATATGATAATTGAATTTGTAATGGAGAATAAATAACAAAACAAAAAATATATATTTTGCTCCATTTTCATCCTAAATCAAACATGTCCTAACTTCTAAACAGTCAAGACCCCATTCCTTTAGAAATTATAATAAAACATGTCCTAATTGCTGCAACTATCAGAAAGCATTTGCTCTAGGATACATGATTATATTCTCAAGAATTTTGGTATAGTCAAAAGACATACTTTTGACAATACTGTCAATACAAGTGAGGGAAAGAACCGGTGAAAACACACTATTTCATTGCACTTACAAGAACCTCGGCCCATACTGTTCCATGGTCTATATGAATTTGTCTCACCATGCATCAGATATATTCAAACTACAGATGAGGTGAACAAGTAATGCAATGCATCATAATCCTCCCTCTGACTACAAATAACATGTCATTGATTTTTCTATTCAGCAACCTCTGCTTCAGCCCTTGCCATAGGATCATCCTTGACATCAATTTCCTCTTCTTTCTCTCCTTCTCGCTCTTGGGCTACTTGTTTCCTGTGCAACTCTTCTGCAGCCTGCATTGCAGCTCGATTCTCCGTTTCAAGACGACGCATCTCCTCCTCTTGTTGCTGCCGCTCAAACCAAGTATCCGCATCAGCCCAAACTAATCAATTGAAAATAAACTGAGTCAGTCAAAAGAGTCAACCACACAACAGACAACCTTGAACCAAGAAAGTTCAAATTCATTTATCTTTTTTCCTTTATATAACTCTAGAAATTAGAATCCCCCAAACCTCATCCACATAAAACATACTCCCTCCGTCTCAAATATAAGCAACAAGAAAAGTCTCTATATTTGGTCTAAATTGTAACAATCTGGTGGTCTTTCACAATGGTTTGAACCGATGACCTGGGTCTAAAGCATCTTTGTCAGATCACTTAGACTTTTTTTCGCTTATATTTGAGACCGAGAGGGTAGGCTTTTTTCAAAAACACTAAGCACAAAAGCCACATTCTATCTCTCAACTATTCATAAGCACCATTGGTGTCCATAGACAACTTTGCAAATATATCATGAATTATATATCATATATCATCATATCATAAACGTAAAATTCATAACTATCCACAAGGCATTTGCAGTGTGAATACATAAAATCATCAATATTTTAAATTACTCCATCTAACTTATCTTTGCAATTCTACTAATAGCATCACACTATAACTAAAAACCCTCTGTAAAAGCATGAAATCAATTGAGGGATTAGGGTTAAAAAAAAAGAAGAAAACAATTGAGGTTAGAAAATTACTTGGTTGAGCAGCCCAGCCTTGTTCACCACCCTTGATTTTTTCAGGGAGAGCGTAATTGACGGTGAGTACACGGCCGTAGAGTTCGGCGCCGTCCATATTATCCATGGCGGCGGAGGCATCTTCCCTCTCAAGGAAGGTAACGAAGCCAAAAGAGCGGTGCTTCTGAGTGGCCTGATCTAACGGCGTCTTCACGTCTTTGATATCGCCGAACGGTATGAACGCCGAGTGGAGTATTGACTCGTTCACTTCCTCCGCTAACCCTCCCACATATAGCGTGTTTTTCTGCACCCCTTGCATCATCGCCATTGTTAGAGTTACTGAGTTAGGGTTCTTCTCTTCTTCCACTCCCACTCGCTTCTCCGTCTCCGACTCCGACAAAATGTGCAATTAACACCTTCAGTTTCCTTTCGGGATATCGATTGGGCCCGTCGGCCTTTTGTTCAGGGTTCTATTCTGCTTGGGTCCATTTTTTTTACCCCCGTGATCTAACTATCTACCCCACATAATATCTTAATCCCGAAAATACCTCTGCCATAAATTACAAAAATTGACTTTTTCAATATTCTTTGGTGGGGGACCACTTTATCTGTGAATCGGATTTACCAAAATACAAGGTAAATCCGATTAGCTTTATATATGCAATTAATACACACGGATAAGTCAAATCGGATTTATCTAGCTGACAGATAAATCCGATTTGACCATTTATTTCAGTATTAAAAGCAACATTTTGTCCAAACGGATATAGCTATATCTGATGCGCAATCGGATTTACGTTACCCAAACGTAAATCCGCTTTTGTATTTTAACGAATCAGATTTACCTTGATGGGGGTATATCTGATTTTGAAAAATACAAATCGGATTTACGTTTGGGTAACGTAAATCCGCTGTGTAATTTTTTTTAATTAATTTTCATATACCTCTTGTTTTATTTTGAAACATATATTCAGCTGCATATCGAGACGCAAGTTGTTCCTTTCGTGGTAGACACTACAGAGGCATTCTCGACGGAGAGGTTATATTTTTCATACTAATTTTTTTAATCAGAGTTTGGTAGATATTTAATTAATTAAGTACGTAACATTTTTCTATTTTTTCTATTTTGTAGATATTTTCTACACGCGAGGATGTAGAAGAGTGGGCTAAAGCGGTTGGGAGACGTATTGGAGTTGTGGTTATGATTGTAAGATCTGACAAAGCTGGAGTTAAAAGGGGTTCTAGAGATAAGATTATTTTTGGTTGTGAAAAGCAAGGGAAGTGGTCTAATGATTCTAGAGTTTTCGGGTCTAAGAGAAGAAGCTGTCCGTTTACATTGAGAGCTACTTGTACAATACGACATGGGGGTTGGTGTGTGAAAGTTAGGTGTGGTCTTCACACACATGAGTTGCTTACTACCCCGGTCGGTTCGACAGCTTTTGGTCGTTTAACTAAGGAGCAGAAAGCTATTGTTAATGAGCACACCGATCTGAATGTTGCCCCGAAAGATTGTCTTACTGCTTTGAAGAATCATTATGCGGACAACGTCACTACTCTTCCTCAAATATATAGGCAGCGTTACGCCTATAGATCTTCTAAGAGGGGTCCTAGAATGGACATTCAGGAGCTTTTGAGATTGATTGAGTCTCAAAATTATTTATGTTGGAGCAGAAAAGTTGAAGGTTCCGATGTGGTCAGTGACATCATGTGGGCGCATCCCACTTCTATTAAGTTATTTCGGTTGTTTCCAAAGGTTCTTATTCTTGACACCACCTACAAGACCAACAAATACAGTCTACCTCTATTGGAGATTGTAGGGGTCACTTCAACGGAGTTAACTTTCTCGGTTGCTTTTGCCTATATTTCACACGAGCTTGGAATTCATTTTACTTGGGCATTGCAATAACTGAAAGAGTTATTTGACTTGCACGGGCTTCAGCCTCAGGTATTCTTGACTGACAGAGATCTTGGTCTTATGTCTGGTATTCTTGATGTCTTTCCTTCGGCTACAAATTTGTTATGTCTCTCAAGAAAAATCTGCTGACTGTGATATTTCTTACCAAATAGAGGTGATTTGGGCGAGATATAACTGTAACACCCCGGAAAATAATTTAATTAAATTATTTAATTGAATTATTAATTTCATTGGAAACGTGATTAAATTAATTAAAATGATGGGCGTTGTGCAGGAAGTGGAACGAGTATTGGGGGTGATGTTGACATCTCAGGGGTGGTGAAGAATGGCCAGGAAGCCCAAGCCCAATAGCTTAGGCGCTCCTGAGGCTCCTGAAGCTAAGGGGATAGGGTTTTGCGCCTCACTCCTTGCATCAGAGAAAGAAAACGAAATTTGAGAGAGTGAGAAGAGGGAGAGCATCGTACGGCGCTGAGGAGAAGAGGAAGGAAAGGAATTTTCTCGAGTTTTGTTAGGAAGTGGGCGTGGCTACGGTTTCGAAGGAAGAAGGATCGCGAGCTGATCGTTGTGTTGCTGTGATTTTGTTCGTGCCTCCACTCGTCTTCTTCAGATCATTCATATTCGAGGTAAGGGTGAGCGTTTTAATTCAACAAAATCGAGTATGTGATTGGGGTTTTGTGGGATTTTTGGGTGTAGTAGTGTAATTGAAATGTTGAGGTTTTGTTTGATGAGTTATTGACGTTTCCCTTCGGGGAATTTCGATGTTTGCTTTGATGAACATTTTGAGGGATTACTTGATGAATTCTTGATGATTGTTCTTGATGAATTTGATGATGTCTTGATGAAATTGTGTTGAATTGGACGATGAACAATGTGTGATGAAATTGTGTTTTGATGCATTGGATGATGTCTGGATGAAAATTCTAAAAATCTGATCACTCCTGCAAGCGAGCTGTTCTTGGCCTTTTGCGCCTCGGTCGCGCTCGGGTCGCGCCTCAAGCGCAAGCGTGATGCGCTGGGGCCTGTTGTGGCTGTTGTTTTGCGCCTCGGTCGCGCTCGGGTCGCACCTCAAGCGCAAGAGTGATGCGTTGGGGCCTGTTGTTGCTGTTGTTTCGCGCCCCGCTCGTGCCCCGCTCGCGCCCCAAGCGCGAGCCATTGTTTCCCACTGTTGTTCACTGTTTTTCCACTGTTTTTCTTGCTGTTTTCACACCGTTTTCTCCAATTAAAAATGTGATATTTTCCCAATAAAAATATGATGTTTTCACTATTAAATGTGAAGTTTTTCTCCAATGTAGATGTGATGTTTCTCCACAAAATGTGAAGTTTTCCCAATTAAAGATACGGTGTTTTCCTTAAATTCAAAAGTGATATTCCTCCATAGAATGGTGACGTCTATACTAGCAAAAATGTGACGTTTTCTCAATCCAAATATAGTGTTTCCCAAGCTTAATAAATGTAGGTGTTTACCGAATTTAAAATGTGATGTCCTTTTAAATAAGATGTGGTGTTTACTAAATTAAAACGGGACGTTTTTCCAAACTCCAAATGTGTGGCTACCCAAATTTCAAAAATGATATGGGTGATAATGACGTAATATGATTTATGATGAATTGTGAAGAATATACTCTATGAGTATGGCTTTAATAATGATGTAATGTGATTGGGATGAATTGTGACGAATACACTCTATGAGTGTTTGATGACGATGATGATGAGTACTCCAGGTGAGTGTTTTTGATGAAATGCACATGTGTATATAGAGTCTCATGGCATGTGCATCTCGTGAAGAATAGGCTTCGGCCTTCTGTGAAGAATAGGCTTCGGCCTCTTAATTGTGATGAATATGGTACCATCATGCATATGCCCTGGTGGGGGTTGCATTTACATGCATGATCATGATTGTGGCTTGTTGCCAAACTGTGTTGTGAATTGGTGTTTGGTGATGATGATGTGATGTTAATAATGATGTTGTAGAATTGTTTGTCTCCATTACTCTATCATATGCTGGATTATGTTTTGTTAAAATTCCCACCCCTTCTGCTTGGAATGTTGCTCTATTGTGGCAACGCTGCAGGTAATCGCGAGTGAAGGATCTGCTACTTTCCTTTTAGCTCTTGGGATGTACTTTGTGTCACTCTCTGATACTGTAACACCTAGGGGGCGTGGGTGAATTTTGATAAACGATTTAATTAGTTGTTTTAACGATTTTATTGATATATTTGAGACGTGTTTGAGAGTTATTGGTGAGTTGTTGTTTATTCCGCTGTGATGTGAATTTTGAGGATTTGATTTTCCATAAAGGATGTTTTGTTGCACGAATTTGAAGAGTGCAATTGATGAGTTTGTTTTTAATGAAGTTGTAGCATTTCTTTTCTATCAATGAAAATAATATTTTTGAAAGGGATTACTCTGATAAATGACGCGTAATATAAGGGTAAAAAAGGGGTGTTACATTAGTGGTATCAGAGCAGTTCGGTCTGTCCGGCCGGTGTTTGAGTCATCGAGTTGAGTAACATTTGAGTTTTGTTACTCGTTTCTGATTTCTGTTTTCTGTTGCAGTACTAGAATGGCGGGACGGAACGATGCTGCACTTGCTGCTGCCTTGCAGGCCATTGCTGGGGTTGTGGGTAACATACCCAATGCTATTGGTGATGGGACGCGTAGTTTGGCTACGCTCTAGCGTGAGAACCCTCCTACTTTTGAAGGCGGGTATAATCCTGATGGTGCCCTTGAGTGGCTAAGTGAGATGGAGCAGATCTTCCGCGTTATGGATTGCACCGATGCTCAGAAGGTTCGCTATGGCACACATATGTTGAAGAAATAGGCTTATGACTGGTGGAGGACGACTAGTCAGGGGTTGACGGCTGCCAATGAGGAGGTTACTTGGGCTGCGTTTGAGAGGGAATTCAAGAGAAAGTACTATCCGGAGGATGTCCGCGGGAAGAAGGAGGTTGAGTTTCTGAGACTTGAGCAAGGTAGCATGACTGTAACTGAGTATGCTGCAAAGTTTACTGAGCTGTCCAAGTTTTACCCGCATTATGATGGAGAGGGTGCGGAGTTCTCCAAATGTATTAAAGTTGAGAACGGATTGCGGGCTGATATCAAGAGAGCCATAGGGTATCAACAGATCCGTGTATTTCCCTTGTTAGTGAATAGCGCCAGGATTTTTGAGGAGGATAATAATGCCTTCTCCAGAGTTATGAGGGAAAAGCAAAAGAATTTTTCGGGTCGCGGTAAACCATATGAGGCGCCTGCTGGTAAGGGCAAAGGTAAGTTTGTTGGTGGGCCTAAGCGAAGTGGGGGAGATGCTGCAGCCAGTGTTACTTGTTACACGTGTGGGAAAGTAGGCCATAAGAGTCCAGATTGCCCAAATAAGGAGAAGAAGAGATGTTACAAGTGTGGGAAGGAGGGACACATGTCTTTCAACTGTGATAAGAAAGATGTAGTATGCTTCAATTGTGAGGCGAGTGGTCACATCAGTACACAGTGCTCAAAACCCAAGAAGGAGAAGTCTTTTGGAAAAGTGTTCGCTCTGGCTGAGTCTGACGTGGTGAATGAGATTCGAGGTACGTGTTATATCAATGATTCCCCTCTTATTGCTATTGTTGATACGGGTGCTACCCATAGTTTTGTTGCTGCTGCATGTGTTGAGAAATTAAGCCTTGTTTTATCTGATATGTTGAGGGAGATGGTTATCGATACTCCAGCTAAGGGTTCGGTGACTACCTCCGCTGTTTGTGCCAAATGTCCTGTATCTATATATGGTAGAAAATTCTTAATTGATTTGATCTGTTTGCCGCTGAGTGGAATGGATGTCATTCTGGGTATGGACTGGTTAGTTGATAACCATGTTCATATCAACTGTCGGGAGAGGTCCGTGAGTTTTGAATCGCTTGAAGAGGAGTCTGGTTTGTTATCTGCGGGTCAGCTGCATAGAGTGATGAGAGAAGAGGTTCAGCTGTTTTCTGTGTTGGCGTCGTTGTCTGCCGAGAGCCAAGCGAAGATTGATGTGTTGCCGGTAGTGCGTGAGTTTTCTGAGGTGTTCCCTGATGAGATTCCAGATGTACCACCAGAGAGAGAGGTGGAGTTTGCTATTGATCTGGTTCCTGGCACTAAGCCTGTGTCTATGGCACCATATAGGATGTCTGCATCTGAGTTGGCAGAATTGAAAAAGCAACTTGAAGATTTATTAGAAAAGAAGTTTGTAAGACCGAGTGTGTCACCTTGGGGAGCTCCAGTGTTGCTAGTGAAAAAGAAAGATGGTAGTATGAGGTTGTGTGTAGACTATCGACAGTTAAATAAAGTTACAATCAAGAACAAGTATCCGTTGCCAAGAATTGATGACTTGATGGATCAGTTAGTGGGTGCTAAAGTATTTAGCAAGATTGACTTAAGGTCTGGCTATCATCAGATCAAGGTCAAGGATGAAGATGTCCAGAAGACGGCATTTAGGACAAGATATGGGCACTATGAGTATTCCGTTATGCCTTTCGGTGTGACTAATGCGCCGGGGGTATTCATGGGATACATGAACCAAATTTTCCGTGAGTACTTGGACAAGTTTGTGGTGGTTTTCATTGATGACATTCTGATTTACTCTAAGTCAGAAGAGGAGCATGCGGAACACCTGAGGTTGGTGTTAGAAATTCTGAGGAGTCGAAAGTTATATGCCAAGTTGTCCAAGTGTGAGTTTTGGTTGAAAAAGGTCAGTTTTCTCGGTCATGTGATTTCTAGGGAGGGGATTGCGGTGGATCCTTCCAAAGTTGATGCAGTGTTGCAATGGGAGTCTCCAAAGTCAGTTACTGAAATAAGGAGTTTTCTGGGATTGGCTGGCTATTATAGAAGATTCATTGAGGGGTTTTCGAAGTTGGCTCTGCCATTGACTCAATTAACTTGCAAGGGCAAGACTTTTGTTTGGGATGACCGATGTGAAGAAAGTTTCAATGAGCTGAAGAGGAGGTTGACTACGTCTCCAGTGTTGACCCTACCTAGTCCGGTTGAGCCGTTTGTAGTATACTGTGATGCTTCCAAGATGGGTTTGGGTGGTGTGCTTATGCAGAATGGGAAAGTGGTCGCTTATGCGTCGAGGCAATTGAGAATTCATGAGAAGAATTACCCCACTCATGACTTAGAACTTGCTGCTGTGGTGTTTGCATTGAAAATTTGGAGACATTATTTGTATGGATCGAGATTTGAGGTGTTCAGTGATCACAAGAGTCTTCGGTATCTGTTCGATCAGAAAGAGTTGAATATGAGGCAGCGCCGGTGGTTAGAGCTATTAAAAGATTATGATTTTGAATTGAGTTATCACCCAGGTAAAGCTAATGTGGTTGCAGATGCTCTGAGTAGGAAGACCTTGCATATGTCGGCATTGATGTCTAGAGAGCTTGAGTTGATTGAGCAATTCAGGGACATGAGCTTAGTTTGTGAAGTTACACCTCAGAGTGTCAGATTGGGTATGTTGAAAATTGGCAACGATTTTATGGCTAGTATCCGGGAAGCGCAGAAGTTAGATGTGAAATTGGTTGATCTGATGAGTGAGATTGGCCAATCTGAAAATGAGGACTTCGAGTTAGATGCTCAGAATGTATTGAGGTATCGTGGAAGAATTTGTGTTCCCGAAGATGAGGAAATGAGAAAGGCAATTCTTGAGGAAGGGCATAGGAGTAAGTTGAGTATCCATCCTGGAGCGACGAAGATGTACCAAGATCTGAAAAAGATGTTCTGGTGGCCTGGGTTGAAGCGCGATGTGGCGCAGTTTGTGTATTCGTGTTTGACCTGTCAGAAATCGAAGGTCGAGCATCAGAAGCCTGCGGGAATGATGCAACCGTTGAATGTTCCAGAGTGGAAGTGGGATAGTATCTCCATGGATTTTGTGACTGGGTTACCCAATACGGTGAGAGGGCATGATTCAATTTGGGTGGTTGTGGATAGGTTGACGAAGTCGGCTCATTTTATTCCTATCGGCATTAAGTATCCAGTGTCGAGATTGGCTGAAATCTACATTCAGGTGATTGTGAAGCTGCATGGGGTTCCTTTGTGCATTGTGTCTGATAGAGACCCAAGGTTTACTTCGGAATTTTGGAGTAGTTTACAGAAGGAGTTGGATTCGAAATTGAGGTTGAGTTCAGCTTATCATCCTCAGACTGATGGGCAGACAGAAAGGACAATCCAATCATTGGAAGACCTGCTGAGATCATGTGTGCTAGAGCAGGGAGGTGCGTGGGATACTCATCTCCCGTTAATTGAGTTCACCTACAACAATAGTTATCATTCCAGTATTGGGATGGCACCGTTTGAAGCGTTATATGGTCGGAGGTGTAGGACTTCGGTATGTTGGTATGAGACTGGGAAAAGTTTAATACTTGGACCTGAGCTGGTTAGAGAAACTACTGAGAAAGTGAAGATCATCCGAGAGAAAATGAAAGCGTCGCAGAGTAGACAGAAGAGCTACCATGATAAGAGAATGAGAGATTTAGAGTTTGAAGCAGGTGACCACGTGTTCTTGAGGGTCACACCTATGACTGGTGTCGGGCGTGCGCTGAAATCAAAGAAGTTAACTCCTCGTTTCATTGGGCCGTATCAGATTACGGAAAGAGTTGGAAGTGTTGCATATCGGGTGGCCTTGCCACCTAATCTTTCGAACTTGCACGACGTGTTTCACGTGTCGCAGCTTCGGAAGTATATTGCAGATCCGTCTCATGTGATCCAACCAGATGATGTAGAGGTGCGGGATAATCTCACTGTGGAGACCGTACCTGTACGAATTGAGGATTGGGAAGTGAAGACCCTTCGAGGTAAGAAGATCAATCTGGTGAAGGTGGTATGGTTTGGGGCAACTGGTGAAAGCCTGACGTGGGAGCTGGAGGATAAGATGCGAGAGTCGTATCCAGAGTTATTTGAATCAGGTATGTTTTCGAGGACGAAAAAAAAATCCTAAGTGGGGGAGAGTTGTAACACCCCGGAAAATAATTTAATTAAATTATTTAATTGAATTATTAATTTCATTGGAAACGTGATTAAATTAATTAAAATGATGGGCGTTGTGCAGGAAGTGGAACGAGTATTGGGGGTGATGTTGACATCTCAGGGGTGGTGAAGAATGGCCAGGAAGCCCAAGCCCAATAGCTTAGGCGCTCCTGAGGCTCCTGAAGCTAAGGGGATAGGGTTTTGCGCCTCACTCCTTGCATCAGAGAAAGAAAACGAAATTTGAGAGAGTGAGAAGAGGGAGAGCATCGTACGGCGCTGAGGAGAAGAGGAAGGAAAGGAATTTTCTCGACTTTTGTTAGGAAGTGGGCGTGGCTACGGTTTCGAAGGAAGAAGGATCGCGAGCTGATCGTTGTGTTGCTGTGATTTTGTTCGTGCCTCCACTCGTCTTCTTCAGATCATTCATATTCGAGGTAAGGGTGAGCGTTTTAATTCAACAAAATCGCGTATGTGATTGGGGTTTTGTGGGATTTTTGGGTGTAGTAGTGTAATTGAAATGTTGAGGTTTTGTTTGATGAGTTGTTGACGTTTCCCTTCGGGGAATTTCGATGTTTGCTTTGATGAACATTTTGAGGGATTACTTGATGAATTCTTGATGATTGTTCTTGATGAATTTGATGATGTCTTGATGAAATTGTGTTGAATTGGACGATGAACAATGTGTGATGAAATTGTGTTTTGATGCATTGGATGATGTCTGGATGAAAATTCTAAAAATCTGATCACTCCTGCAAGCGAGCTGTTCCTGGCCCTTTGCGCCTCGGTCGCGCTCGGGTCGCGCCTCAAGCGCAAGCGTGATGCGCTGGGGCCTGTTGTGGCTGTTGTTTTGCGCCTCGGTCGCGCTCGGGTCGCGCCTCAAGCGCAAGAGTGATGCGCTGGGGCCTGTTGTTGCTGTTGTTTCGCGCCCCGCTCGAAACCTCAACATTTCAATGTAGATGTGATGTTTCTCCACAAAATGTGAAGTTTTCCCAATTAAAGATACAGTGTTTTCCTTAAATTCAAAAGTGATATTCCTCCATAGAATGGTGACGTCTATACTAGCAAAAATGTGACGTTTTCTCAATCCAAATATAGTGTTTCCCAAGCTTAATAAATGTGGTGTTTACCGAATTTAAAATGTGATGTCCTTTTAAATAAGATGTGGTGTTTACTAAATTAAAACGGGACGTTTTTCCAAACTCCAAATGTGTGGCTACCCAAATTTCAAAAATGATATGGGTGATAATGACGTAATATGATTTATGATGAATTGTGAAGAATATACTCTATGAGTATGGCTTTAATAATGATGTAATGTGATTGGGATGAATTGTGACGAATACACTCTATGAGTGTTTGATGACGATGATGATGAGTACTCCAGGTGAGTGTTTTTGATGAAATGCACATGTGTATATAGAGTCTCATGGCATGTGCATCTCGTGAAGAATAGGCTTCGGCCTTCTGTGAAGAATAGGCTTCGGCCTCTTAATTGTGATGAATATGGTACCATCATGCACATGCCCTGGTGGGGGTTGCATTTACATGCATGATCATGATTGTGGCTTGTTGCCAAACTGTGTTGTGAATTGGTGTTTGGTGATGATGATGTGATGTTAATAATGATGTTGTAGAATTGTTTGTCTCCATTACTCTATCATATGCTGGATTATGTTTTGTTAAAATTCTCACCCCTTCTGCTTGGAATGTTGCTCTATTGTGGCAACGCTGCAGGTAATCGCGAGTGAAGGATCTGCTACTTTCCTTTTAGCTCTTGGGATGTACTTTGAGTCACTCTCTGATACTGTAACACCTAGGGGGCGTGGGTGAATTTTGATAAACGATTTAATTAGTTGTTTTAACGATTTTATTGATATATTTGAGACGTGTTTTTAGAGTTATTGGTGAGTTGTTGTTTATTCCGCTGTGATGTGAATTTTGAGGATTTGATTTTCCATGAAGGATGTTTTGTTGCACGAATTTGAAGAGTGCAATTGATGAGTTTGTTTTTAATGAAGTTGTAGCATTTCTTTTCTATCAATGAAAATAATATTTTTGAAAGGGATTACTCTGATAAATGACGCGTAATATAAGGGTAAAAAAGGGGTGTTACATTAGTGGTATCAGAGCAGTTCGGTCTGTCCGGCCGGTGTTTGAGTCGTCGAGTTGAGTAACATTTGAGTTTTGTTACTCGTTTCTGATTTCTGTTTTCTGTTGCAGTACTAGAATGGCGGGACGGAACGATGCTGCACTTGCTGCTGCCTTGCAGGCCATTGCTGGGGTTGTGGGTAACATACCCAATGCTATTGGTGATGGGACGCGTAGTTTGGCTACGTTCCAGCGTGAGAACCCTCCTACTTTTGAAGGCGGGTATAATCCTGATGGTGCCCTTGAGTGGCTAAGTGAGATGGAGCGGATCTTCCGCGTTATGGATTGCACTGATGCTCAGAAGGTTCGCTATGGCACACATATGTTGAAGAAATAGGCTTATGACTGGTGGAGGACGACTAGTCAGGGGTTGACGGCTGCCAATGAGGAGGTTACTTGGGCTGCGTTTGAGAGGGAATTCAAGAGAAAGTACTATCCGGAGGATGTCCGCGGGAAGAAGGAGGTTGAGTTTCTGAGACTTGAGCAAGGTAGCATGACTGTAACTGAGTATGCTGCAAAGTTTACTGAGCTGTCCAAGTTTTACCCGCATTATGATGGAGAGGGTGCGGAGTTCTCCAAATGTATTAAATTTGAGAACGGATTGCGGGCTGATATCAAGAGAGCCATAGGGTATCAACAGATCCGAGCAGTAGCAGTTGGTCTCGATCTTGGTGAGGATAGTTGGCCTATAATTAGGCAAGATTTAATCAAGGAAACAAAGGAGAGGGAGTAACTGTATACTTACATGTTTGGAAAGGACAGACTTGTAGTGCTTAGAAAAGCGTTATCCATTGAATACCCCGATTTCCAGAAGGAGGATAAGTGGTTAAGTTTTCCTGAGATGGGGTACTTTATAGCTACTAAGTATAATGTGGCCCTAGTTCAATTGTCTTTGAATATGAATTTTACTTATCTTCCTTTGAGAGGTACTTATTCTTCTTCTAAGTCTAAAATCATATCTATTCTCAACGTCCGGGATATACATTGGATGCATATTTCAACCTCGCCGTCTGTCCGTTGCCTCCAGTTGCTTTGATGTGGTCTCATAATCGATCAGACGAATCGACTTCATGGTTGGATCCTTATACCGGCCGTTTTGCCCTTTGACAGTCTACCGCTCCGGTCATACACCGTCTCCCACCCACTGATGCACCCACTATTGTAGACTTAGCTCATGATTCCGACGATTTAGATTGATATTTCTTGTATATATTTTTGTAATTATTTAATCATATATATATATATATATATATATATATATTTATCTAACAAATTAATTTAAAATATAAAAGATATAATCTGCACCGTTGATCTAAGCGGATCTACCCCTATTGCAAAGCGGATCTACCCCCATCGAGGTAAATACGCTTTGTTAATTGCAAAGAGGATTTACCTATCATGAAGGTAAATCCGATTTGCATTTTAACAAAGCGGATCTACCCCCATTGATAGGTACATCCGCTTTGTTAATTGCAAAGCGGATTTACCTATCAGTGGGGGTATCTCCGCTTTGCATTTTAACAAAGCGGATTTACCCTGGCACAGGGTAAATCCGATGCGATTTTTTAAGTGTATTCGGATTTAGGTAAATCCGCTTTTGGTTTTTTTCAAAGCGGATTTACCTTTTTATAAGGTAAATCCGATTGAGTCAAAATTATGGGGGGTATTTTGGGATTTTCATATTATGTGGGGGTAGATATGGAGATGATGGGGGTACAAAAAAAATCACATTCTGCTTTAGTGATTGTTATTTGCAGCTGGATATCCGGTCCGTCCATAATAAAATCCATCCATTTCATCTGTTACAATAAAAAAAAATATTAATGGATTGGATCCATCCACTTGATTTGTGGATGGTTGAGATCTATCCATTAATTTTTTTAAATCCATTGGATAATTATAAAAAATACTTTTTTAAAAAAAATATTTTTAAAAATACTTTTCCATTTTTTTACAAGTACTTTTCAATTTTAAATTTTTTTTCCCAGAAATTTGATTTTTTTTTAAAAAATTCAGAAACAAAAAAAAAATATAAATTATATATATTAAAAAAATAGCAGCCACCACCGCCGCCAACCACCACCGGACGTCGGAGCGTCGGACGCCGGAGCTCCGCCGCCTGGCACCACCACATATGTAAATATATAATATATATATTTACTAGTAGGATACTGTCGTGTTCTTTTTATTAATGAACTTAGACAGTATTTAAATAGTCTGAACATTACCCTGTGAAAATAAAGACAAATTTAAAGTAGATAAAAAAGGAGTTTCAAATAAAAATAGATAAATATTAAAGTTAAAAAGTGTAAAAGTATCATTTAAAAACAATCTGTGCATTTATCCCGTGTTTTTTTATATATCAGTGGAGTGTTTTTTTATATATCAGTGTTGTTATCCCGTGTTTTTTTATATATAGTGCCGCTATACCGTGTCTTTATATATATCATTGCAGTTATCCTCGCATTTTTTTATATATCAGTGCAGTTATCCCGTGTTTTTTTAAGTATCAGTGCAGTTATCTCATAGTTTCAATTGATTATTTAAGTTAATTAGTAGATTATAGTAGATAGTAAAAGATAGATAGTAGATTATCAATAATAAATATTTATCCCGTGTTTTTTTATATATCAGTGACAATTATTTATCCTTTTTTAGATATTAGTGACAAATATTTGTCACGTGTGTTTTAAATATTAATCAGTTTAAATAGTCATCTCGTGTTTTTATATATATATCACTGCAATTAACCTGTGTTTTTTTTATATCAGTGCAGTTATCTCGTAGTTTCAATTGTTTATTTTAGTTGATTAGTAGATAGTAAAAGTTAGATAGCAGATTATCAATAAGAAATATTTGTTTTAAATATTAATTAGTAGTTTAAATGGTAATTAAGTCTTCTTGTTTTTTAGTTAGTAGGTTTGTAAGAGTAGGGGTGCAAAAAAAACCCGCACCCGCGGGTAATACCCGCGACGGGCACGGGGCGGGTCCCTTAACGGGTACCCACGGGCAAAATAAATGGGCATTTACAATACCCGTTAATAAACGGGGCGGGTCCGGATA
Source organism: Astragalus membranaceus (assembly GCA_039519185.1). NCBI lineage: Eukaryota > Viridiplantae > Streptophyta > Magnoliopsida > Fabales > Fabaceae > Astragalus > Astragalus membranaceus. The sequence continues at coordinate 65,185,499 of CM076849.1, forward strand.
GTGAGGTACCCGTACCCGTTAGTCTTATTATTTACCCTCATATATGTTGGTGTATATATGAAATTGTGGTGGTGTAGATAGAAAAAGAACAGGCCCAGAATGTTAAAAAACAAACTAACCCAATCTGTATATATGAAATTGTTGTTTTTGTTATTCATAAAATCTGCTATTTTCAATTTCATTGATGTTTTGCTTGTTTTCTTCTCGACAATAGTTTGTTACAAAAAATATATTTTTATTTGTAATGTGGTAAAGATGCAGTACAAAAAATTTATTTTTATTAATTTTGTAAAAATAAATATTTTTTATTAAATTACAAGTATCCGTGGGTACCCGTGGGTACCCGTTAAGAAACAATACCCGTTTAAGTACCCGGTTAAGAAACAATACCCGTGGGTACCCGCTTAGCGGGTACGGGGCGGGCACGGGTTCCATTTATAGTAAACGGGGCGGGTCCGGGTAGTGAGGTACCCGTGCCCGCCCCGCCCCGTTTGCATCCCTACATATACCCAAGCATCGACTTCGCCATATTCTTGCTGGCCCGTTATTGTTACCCATACAACCTTCCCCCTGAGATGTGTATGACTAAACCTTACATGTTTTTGACTTGTCTGATACTTGGCCCAGAAAATCCAAAAGCAGGCATTGACATCTATTTAGAACCACTAATTGATGATTTGAAGAGGTTGTGGAATGGTGTCTTGACTTACGATTATGCACGGAAGGAGAATTTCATGATGAGAGCCGCTTTGATGTGGACCATTAATGACTTCCCTGCTTATGGCATGTTGTCTGGTTGGCAAACCCATGGTAAATTAGCATGTCCACATTGTATGGAGCATACAAAGGCATTTACCTTGAAACACGAGGGTAAGAGTTCTTGGTTTGACTCGCACCGTAGGTTTTTACCACAAGATAATGCATTTAGAAGGAACAAGAACGCATTTAAGAAGAATGTAGTTGAAAAGGATGGGCCGCCTCCTCGGTTTACTCCAGATCAGGTTTGGGATAGAGTTAGAGATTTTCCAAAAATCACAGATGATCCTCTTGCTTCTCAATTTGATGGATATGGACAAGCGCATAATTGGACAAAGAGGAGTATCTTTTGGGATCTCCCATATTGGAAAGATAATTTATTAAGACACAATCTCGATGTTATGCATATAGAGAAGAATTCTTTTGACAATATATTTAACACAGTGATGAACATAATGGGCAAAACCAAGGACAATGATAAGACGAGATTGGACATTGCTCTTTACTGCAATCAAAGGACTTAAATTTGAAGCCACAAACTAATGGAAAGATGCTCAAATCCAAAGCATGTTACTCATTAACTCTCGAACAAACAAATTCATTTTATCAGTGGATAAAAGAACTCAAAATGCCAGATGGATATTCTTCTAATTTGGCAAGATGTGTTGATGTGAACAAGAGAAGAATGATTGGGATGAAAAGTCATGATTGTCATGTATTTATGGAATGTTTACTCCCTATTGCATTTAGTTCTTTAACTGCGCATGTTATGAATCCGCTAACTGAAGTGAATCAATTTTTTAAGGATTTGTGTTCTGCATCTTTAAGAGATGCTGACCTTGTTAGGATGGAAGAGAACATTTCATTCATTCTATGTAAGTTGGAGAGAATATTACCACCTGGTTTCTTTGATTCTATGGAGCATCTCCCCGTTCATCTAGCATATGAAGCAAGACTTGGTGGACCGGTTCAGTACAGGTGGATGTATCCATTTGAATTGTATCATTTTGAGAACTAATTCATTTTTTCCATCTGAGGTAAATATAATTTTTCATCTAATCAAGTTGTTTTATAGATTCATGGGTGATTCTAAACGATCGGTGATTCCGGTACCGGGCTTTCGTCCGATGTCTACTCCTACTCCTACCCCTTCGCCAGTGCCTACTCCTACCCCTTCACCATCACCTGGAGATGATGTGATACCTGATGATGATGCGATACCTGATGATGATCAGATTCATGATGTTGAGGGGGTTGAGATTCGGTTACGCAACGGACGATGTGTCATCCGTGTTGAGAGTGGAGGGTATGTAAACTTTTTTATAACTTTTTTTGATTATTGTTTTGTCATATATATATATATATATATATATATATATATATATATATAATGTGTTTTAATCGTTTCGATTATTCTAACTTTGCAGGTTTCTTCCTTGTAAGCCAGCCGCAGAGGCTATCAGGAAGACTATTTGCGAGTTATACCACTATCCATGGATTACTTGGAAGGAGCTTAATGAGTATGAGCAACATCATTTTTTTAATGCTTTTAGAGTAAGTGTACATTTTAAATCATCATAATGTTTGTCGTATTTTTTAAAACTTGTTAAGTTATTTGATAACCACATTGTCTTGTAAATGTTTTCACAATGCAGAAGAAAGTTGCATGGTGTAAGTCGCAGGACGCCGTCGTTTGGGATCTTTTTCATAAGAAAGCTGCCCTTCGACTCGCTGATATGCTCAGAGGTGTCGGTGTGCTGGGGCATCGACCAGATTGGATAGGAGATCTAGTCTATGATCGTCGACTTCACCATTGGAATAATGATCCAAAATTTTTGGCTAGGTGTGAGCGGAATAAGAAGAATAGGGCATCAGAAAAAGGAGGAAACTTGCACACTAAAGGTTGTATCTCCATGTTGCAACATGCAGATAGATTGGTATATACTTAAACTTATCTTTTCCTTATGCAATTATAATTCACCATTTCTAACTTATGTTTTTAATTATAGTCCAAGGAGTTAGGGCGGAAGCCACATGTAGATGAGCTCCATCGCCACACCCACATTAGGAGGGGCACAGACGACTTTGTAGAGGAGCGTGCTCGCATTACTCAGGTATATTTCTGATTTTAATGAAAAGGTTGCAAGGTGTTGTATCTTAGTTTACAATGAGATTGGTAACTTTGTAAGTCTGTAGCCTTTGGCCTAATTGTTCAGGCCTTCTGTAAGCCTGTAGCCTTCTGTAATATATCTCTGAGAGGTTTCTGATTAATATGTTATGTTCAATGTAAGTAGACTTTAATAAATCACCTCCATATCTCCATGCTAGACTCACCCAAAAAACGTGGACTTTAAACTGAGAATTGAATTTTAAGAATTCAAGGACCATGTTCATTCTATATCCATAATTCAGTGACTTTACTGGTTTGTTTACTGGATTTTAGACTTTAGTTTTATTTTAGACTTTACTGGTTTGTTTACTGGTTTGTTTATTGAATTTTAAGAATTCAAGGTCCATCTTCATTCTATATCCATAATTCAAGGACTTTACTGGTTTGTTTACTGGATTTTAGACTTAAGTTTTATTTTAGACTTTACTGGTTTGTTTACTGGTTTGTTTATTGAATTTTAAGAATTCAAGGACCATCTTCATTCTATATCCATAATTCATGAACTTTAAACTGAGAATTGAATTTTAGACTTTAGTTTTATTTAGGCTTAAAGGTCATTTTGGCCTCTGCAAAATACACATTAATCCATTTTGGCCCCTGCAAAATAAAAAACTTTAAATAAGCCCCTGCAAAATAGTTAGTTGTTCAGTTAAGCCCTCGCTGTTAGTGGTCCACTAATGCTGTTATTTTTAACCCTCATTTTGGCCCCTGCAAAATACACATTAAAGGTCATTTTGGCCCCTGCAAAATACACATTAATCCATTTTGGCCCCTGCAAAATACCTTTAAAAATAACAGCGTTAGTGGACCACTAACAGCGAGGGCTTAACTGAACAACTAACTATTTTGCAGGGGCTTATTTAAAGTTTTTTATTTTGCAGGGGCCAAAATGGATTAATGTGTGTTTTGCAGGGGCCAAAATGACCTTTAAGCCTTTTATTTAAATGCATTTTGCTGGTGTTGATGTTCCATTTGGTTGCATTTTAGTGAGTTTTATTTACATTTGATTTCACTGGTGTTGTATTTAATTTAGATTCTTTTGGTATTTTTTGTGTGCATTTAATAGGAGGAGTTTCACCGGCGGTTGTCTCAGACTAATCTACCAGTAGATCCCGCTGAGTTGGAGAAGTTGAAGCGGATGTTGTGGCAGGAAGCTGTTGGAGGGCCCAATAAGAGCCGTTTGTATGGGACAAGAGGCATATATGGAAATATGTTAGACTTTGGAGCTTCGACGAGTGAGAGCCTGTCCCCTGAGGCCCTTAGGATCATCCGGTCATTGACAGACCAATTTGCACGACAGCAGGAGGCGATGGCACAACAGGAGGAGAAGGTTGCACGACAACAACAACTTATTGACTACGTATTTAGCCATTCTGGGATTCCAGTACCTCCACCTGATTCGCAGCCGCCCGAGCAGGACCAGCCTACCCAGCAGGACCGAGACGCCCAGCATGACCAGGACGACGCTGCAGATGATGGAGACGGTGGAGATCACATAGACTACACTTATTAGAAGAGTTATTGATGGCACATAGGTAGTTTATGTATCACTTTTAGTGGTATGTTTTGATATATTTTGATATTTGGTATCTTTGACACTTTTAACTAAGTTGGTGGATTGGATTGACACTTTTAACACTAGTGTAGTTTATGTTTAACTAAGTTGGCGAATTATGTTTTGATATTTGGTATGTTTGACACTTTTAACATTAGAGTAGTTTATGTATGTTTGACACTTTAGTGGTTTGGATTGAATTGAATTGGTGAAATTGAGTCTGAATTGAATTGGCAGGGAATTATTGCAAATGGCTAATTTTTAAGAATGTAATTTTTTTGCGTACCGACGGAATTTGCGTCGGAATTTCCATGGATAATTATTGAATTTGCGACGGAATTTTAACAGTTATTTAAAAAAAATTGTATCTTTTGCGACGGATTTTCGACGAAAAAGTGTCTGTGTTTGCAACGACTTTGCCACGGATATTTGCGACGGATTTCCGACGACTTTGCGACTGAAACATTTGCGACGAAAATATCCGTCAGAAACGATTTGCGACGAGCGCTTTTGCGACGAAATTTTGTCCGTCGAAAAGTCCGTCGGAAACGTTAATTTGCGACGAAAATCACTGGATTTGCGACGGATTTAGCCGTCGAAAATCGTAGATTTTCTTGTAGTGGGCACAGGGTGGTCAATAATTAAACAGTGCAAGAACCAGTGTGTATTTAAAATATTATAACCTAAATCTATGCTTATTTATTAATTAATTATTAATTAATAAAAAGTAGAATGCGAGAATTCAATTTATACATATAAAAATACAACATTATAGAATATAATATAGTATTATATGATATATATATACACACACATATAGCATTAAATCATATTTTATATTGTCTTAGATGTAATATATTTTAGTAAATATTATGTTGTTTTACTTAATTTCAAAAAGAAAAAATACAGTATATATAAATAGTTGTTTTATTATTCAGTCACATGTCCCTTGGTGTTATCCATGTCCTTATCTAGCATAATAGCAGAATTTCATATATGTTGGCAGTGGAGTAACCTCTAAAGCAATGCCTTCCAATTTGTCCTACGAGTGAAGTCGGTCACTACCAAAAAAATTGCTCATTAGCGAGGGATTTTTCCCTCGCTAAATGCCCCAAATCCGTCGCTAATGCCCATTAACAAGGGAATTAGCTAGGGAATCAGTCCCTCGCTAAATTGCTCCTCACTAATGAGATTAGCGAGGGAATATTCCGTCACTAATTAGCGAGGGATTCAAATTCCATCACTAAGTTTGACAGCCACGTCTCCCAATCTGAATGGCTTGTATTAAGTACTATTTTAATTTTTTTAAACCTGCTTTTTTTATATAGTTATTATTATTATTATTATTATCAAGCTTTCCAAAGAGTGATAGAGAGAGGAGTGAGAGTGGTGGTGGTGAAGAGTGGGTTAGGGTAGAGAGAGTGAAACGAGCTATGTGGTGGTGGTGGTGGTGGTGGTGGTGGTGAAGGGTATTAGGGTAGAGAGAGAAGGAGAAGAGTAAGGGAGAAAGAGAGAGAGAGAGAGAGAGAGAGAGAGAGAGAGAGAGAGAGAGAGAGAGAGAGAGAGAGAGAGAAACGAGCTTGGTGGTGTGGAGGTGGTGGTGGTGGTGGTGGTGGTGAAGGGTATTAGGGTAGAGAGAGAAGGAGAAGAGTAAGGGAGAAAGAGAGAGTGAGAGAGAGGGTGAGGATGAGAGGACGTGGTGGTGGTGTGAGGAAGAGAGAGTGAAGAGTGTGAGGAGAGTAGGAGAGAAGAGTGTGTGTGAGAGGATAAATAAGCTGAAAACTCAAAAAATTAGCGAGGGACTGAAAATTCCGTCGCTAATCACCTGCACGGAGTCCTATGATCTGAAAACTGTCAGAAATTACAGAGGGAATTAGCGATGGACTGAAAATTCCGTCTGCACGGAGCCCTATGATCTGAAAACTGTCAGAAATTAGAGAGGGAATTAGCGATGGACTGAAAATTCCGTCTGCACGGAGCCCTATGATCTGAAAACTGTCAGAAATTAGCGAGGGACTGAAAATTCCATCGCTAATCACCTGCACGGAGCCCTATGATCTGAAAACTGTCAGAAATTAGCAAGGGAGTTAGCGAGAGACTGAAAATTCCGTCGCTAATCACCTGAACGGAGCCCTATGATCTGAAAACTGTCATAGGAACTATTTACTATTTTCATTTACTTTTGAGATCAAGTATTGCTAAGCATGTAATTTTCAGAAATTCTTAAATGAAGAATTTCGTCTTTTTTTAAATGTTAAATCTGAAAAAGATTAAAAACCTAGATCAAAATTTAAAATTCACTAGAGTTAAAATAAACTTGTATAGAAAATTTGTAAACACATATATTTATGGGGACCATGATATCCATGCAGAAAGCATGGAATGTTCTTTCTATTTAAGGACAGTGTGAGGTGCTTTCCATTATCCAAATTAAGCAAGTTATCCCCACAACACACAACTTGCACGATGAAACTCCTCTCACTCTTATCCCTTCTCCTCACACTCTTTTTCTTAGGAGAAGGAGCTTCTGATACCCCTCTCCAATTAACACACCCATTTGATCCTCTAACAAAAGAAGAAATCACTCTCATCCAAACAATAGTCCTCAAAAAATACCCAACTTCGAATCACACTGTCAACTTCCACTACTTAGACGACCCGGAAAACACAACCGTCCTCAAATGGCTATCCACCGGTGCCGAAATGCCACGAAACGCCTTCGTCATTGCCATCATCGACACCGAAACACACACACAAAGGTGGGCATCGTTTGTTTGTCTTTTTCTGCCTGGAGTTTCCCCTCTCTCGTAAATTGTTTTGCTTATAAAAAAAGCTTATATAGTATTACTCGAGTAATTCTTAAGTGTTCACAAATATTTAGTCACCGCATTTACTCACACACACAAAATTTTTTTTTTTTTAATCAAACACACACAAAATAGAAATAAATGCACTTGAAGAAACACACAACTATTATTCTATTAGTGCATTTGTTTTTGTTTTGTGTGACCAAATACTGTGACTAAATATTTGTAACCACCAAAAAATTACTCGTACTACTCCTGTCCTAATTAATGTGGTTTGTTCACCTGGGCTAATTGGGAGTTCCACATTGGATACGATGTACGAGCCGGTGTAATAATTTCAACAGCATCAATTTACGACCCTGATGTCCACAAATCTCGTCACGTACTATACAGAGGTTACATTTAAGAATTATTCGTGCCATATCAAGACCCAACTGAAGAATGGTATTACAAGACATTTTTTGATGCTGGTGAGTTTGGGTTTGGTCAATCTATGGTTTCATTAGAGCCATTGCATGATTGTCCACTACATGCACAGTTCTTTGTTGCCTATTTTGCTGGACGTGATGGGAGTCCACAACATTTGGAGAATGCATTTTGTGTTTTTGAACAATATGGTGGTATCAGTTGGCGTCATACAGAAGCTGGCATTCCAAATGAGCAAGTAAGTATGTAGGGATTTAAGTTTACAGAATAATTTAAAATTAATTGAGTTATAAGTACCATGATTATGGCGGAATTACTCTTTATAACCTATTATGCCAAATTTGAACAAGGTTTTTTTTTGGCAGATTCGAGAAGTTATATAGGTCTGATGTGACTTGTGAGTCTGGTTGTTAGATCAGTTGTTACTGTTGGCAACTATGATAATGTAATGGATTTGGAGTTCAAGCCAAGTGGCTCAATCAAGCCTGCTGCGGTATGCTTTTTTATCATATACTACGTTGCATTTTTTTAATCATGAATTAATGTGTTGGAAGAAAATTGATGTAATGATAAAAAAGAAAGAAATAAAATTTAGGGTTGTTCTATCCTCACCCCTTTCTTGGCTATCCATACCCCCTTTCCCTAATCAATTATCAAATTGACCTTCCCCAAAAACAACAAAAAAAATGGACAAAATGGTCTATAGTGAACTCAGTTTACGGTAGACAAAGTAAACTTGGTTCTCTACAACATTCGGAACATAGTTCACTACAATTATCACAAACTCAGTTCACTATAGGTTATGAGTTTAAAATTTATAGGCCTATAGTGAACCGAGTTCATGATAGTTGTAGCAAATTCTGTATGCGGGTACTATCATGTATAGGCTATAAAACTGAAACTCAACTTATAGTGAACTGAGTTCACGTGAACTCATGTCACTATAGACCTGTAAATCTAAAACACAGAAGTTGTAGTGAACTCGGTTCAATATAGGTTTTGAGTTTCGATTATACGGGTCTTTAGTGAACTCAGTTCGCGATAGTACAATTTCTGATTTTTCACTATAGTGAATTCAGTTCATGATATGAGTTCGTGAACTCATATCATGAACTGAATTCACAAGTGTTATGGGAAACCAGGAAAAAAACTCCAAACATCATTAACAGCGTAAATGGGTACCTACCTATGCAATGGACCAAAAATGAGACTTGGTTTGACGAATTTCTTCAACTTTGGGTAAAGAAGCACCGATGGAGACACTTGAGAGAGAGTGAGAGAAGAGAGAAGAGGGAAGAAAGAGTTTAAGATGGAGTTTAAGGAGTAGGACACTTTTGTCATTAAATTTTAAAAAAAAAAATTAGGGTGTAGATAGCCAAGAAAGAGGTTAGGATAGAACCACCAAAATTTATGTAGTAATACATAGCTTTTGCTTAAAAAAATGGGTTGGGGGAAACTAATTAGTCATCTGATAGAAGTATTAATGTAACAGTAATAAAAGAGAGACAAATAGGATAATAGCGTAGGTATATTTCCTCTGAATCAGTGAAATTACAGAGAAACAAGTTCAAATGGAAATAGAAAATAGAAGAAACAAGTACGGTGACTCTAGAATAGAGTACTGTACTCCCACCCAAGCCTAGTCCAATTCTTGCCTGCCTCACTCTTAGTTACTACCCTCCTTTTATTCCTTCCCTCAGCTACTATGTGTGATGGGAAACCAGGAAAATGTTACAAAGTAGTGGAAGCAACAACCTTCTTTAATAAGGACACGTGGAATACTGGATGCACTATGCTTTTAGGAGGTAATTGCAATCTGTATGCAACAGTCCCTATCTTCTCTAATACCTCAAAAGGACCATAAAACCTCCTACAACATTTTTGGTCTTTGACAACAGTTAAAAATTGTTGTCAAAACTATGAAAAATGTTACCTAAAGGTATAGGCAACATTTTTCAAGTGTAGACTAAGCCAGTGTTACCTATTGTCTAAGGCAACATTTTTTCATACTTTCTAACAACATTTTCAAAAAATGTTGCTACAGACTCCAAATAGGCAACATTTATCAAGCGAGCCTAAGGCAACATTTAAAGAATGTTGCTCCATTTAAGTACATGTCATAATTGTTCCCTAAACATAAAATGGGCAATGCTTTAAAAATGTTGCTTTTTGCTTATAAGCAACATTTTCTGATTGTTGTATATGGCAAAAAGAACAATTTTAACATGTAATCAAAATTCACCTTAACATTATAACCCATAAATTAACAAATAGAATTATAAAATTTGATTCTATATTCAACACGTTTATTTCAAATTATAAGGACAACATTCATTAATTATATTAAATGGGTCAAGCATTAAATGAGTTCAAACACCTATCAAAATACATAATTGAAAGGCCAACTTGTTTGTTCATTTTGACCAAGTTCAAACACCAATCCAAATACATAATTGAAAGACCAAGGGAAGTTTGGTCTCGTTTCTAAACAATGGCGTGGATCTCTAAGAGTTGGCAGAAAATGGCATTCATCTAGCAATTGACGATCTATTTGTTCCTGCAGCATGAGAAGGTAAAATGAATTAGTAAGATCCTAATACAAACAGAAATTTCACATAAGCTCTTACTGAACTATTCTGTATAAACATTTCTAGGGAGCTTACGAAAACAAAGCTTGCTTGCAAAAATAAGTTGAAACAGCTCATGGATATATTAAAATTATCTTCATAGAGTCTTTCAAACACTTGGGCAAGTGCTTGCTTATGTTATAAGACAAATCCAAAGAACATCTTCCAAGTTCTCCCTCGATATAAAAGTTAAGGTTCAATATTAGAAAAGCCTTTTCAACTATCAATTAAGCAAAAGGATGAGGAGGTTCTGTGGTGTAAAGCATAATATAATATTATGACAACAAAAAACACCTGCAATTAACAATTACAATTAGCATATGATCTTTTTTGTAAAAAATCATTCGATGATTTTATAAAATCTTGTTATAATTTCAATAATTCATATTAAATGACAACACTTAACAAAGAATGGCTTCTAACATGTAACCGAACAAAAGAATGGCTTCTAACATGTAACCGAAAAAAAGAATAGCTTCTAACAAACAGAATCACACACCAATTTGGAAGTGGATGAAGTATATTTCATAACCATGAACCATCAGCCATCAGGGAGAATGAAATTTGAAATAGACAATCCAAAATAAATATTGAAAAGGCGAGAGTCTAGGAATTTGAATAATCTAAAAAATAGAAACAGGTTACACCTACGATAGCAAGCACTGAGACATAACAAAACTATAGGTGTTTCCTTAAAAAAACAAAATACTCACATGTCAGAACAGCTACTAACACGCAAGGCGAGTGATTTTTACTTAATTGTACAAGTAAAAGAAAGAGTCACACAATAGGAATAAAAAGATCTCATACATTGAATCCCAATAATGCAGTGAAGCATTCTTTCAAACATACTGAAAAGGAATTAAAGCAATATGAATTGACAAATTAAACTATCAAGGTTCTTATTCACAAAAGAGCCTTCATACTTTGCTCTTGCAGCTGTCATGGCTTACATATAAGATAGGACTCTGCCTCTGTGAATCCATGTTTTGCAACATGTAAGGTTTTAGACCTAGGGTAACCATTTCCACCTTCAAGAAATTAAACTTTCAGCAATTGTAACTGATGAAATCCATTGATTCACTTGACTCTAATTATTAGATTTGGGGACACCATTTGCTTACTCGGTGTTTACCTCTAACTATTCAAATAGGTAATTAAGTTTAAGAGATGTCTTTATTAAATTGCATCAGACTGATACCCCAACAACTAGAGTTTTGGAACCTTTTCCTTTTGACTGCTAAAGTTTCAGAATATGGAGACACGGTAGTCACCTCCAAGGTGTTGAGATTTGCTGTGTTATAAGTTTTGAAATCAACGAAACTTCAAGATGCACATATTTAAAATGATAAACTATGACATGCTTATACAAATTTTGCAAGATGATTTTTTATAAATTTCAAACATAATACTTAGCAAAATATTGGACATCATCGAGGAATATCACATACAGCATTGTCAACTATAAACGCATTGCTTTGGTAAAAAAAAAAACACTATAAACACATTGCATTACACGTAAAGAAAATAACCTGGATATACTCCAGATATTTGAGTTACTTACCACAAGAGTAAAATAACTAGTCAAACCAATGCCTCAAAAGAAACAAGTGATAAACTGCTTAAGCAAAACAAACTGGACATTCATTTACAATGGGACCAAAAACCCTAAATTGAAATTTCCCAAAACCCCAATCTTTTACAAGTAAGAACACACTAACCCTATTATAAAAAAAAAGAACATACTAACCCTCAAACCAGCCCATGAAGAATCTCTGACTGCCTCCTCCTTCTTCTCTCGAGCTTCCTTTCTCTGTACTCCTTTTTCAGGACTGATCCTCCCCCTTCTATCCTCTTTGCCTAACCCTCAAACCAAATACAGCCAACACTGAAGTAAGAAACACTAGTGCAAAAAAGGGATTTAAAGTCAGGCGAAAAGGGGATTTAAAGTCAGGCGCCCGCTTGACTTTTATTAAGTCGACTTTGTATGTCAGGAGTTTTAAAGTCAAGCGATAGCCTGACTTCGTAAGTCTGATTTAAAGTCAAGCATTTATTTCGCCTGACTTCGTAAGTCAGTTTTAAAGTCTAGCATTTATTTCGCCTGACTTCGTAAGTCAGTTTTAAAGTCAAGCATTTATTTCGCCTGACTTCGTAAGTCTGTTTTAAAGTCAAGCATTTATTATTGCCTGACTTCGTAAGTATGATTTAAAGTCAAGCATTTATTCTTGCCTGACTTCGTAAGTATGATTTAAAGTCAAGCATTTATTATTGCCTGACTTCGTAAGTCTGTTTTGAAGTCAGGCTTTAGTTCCGCCTGACTTTAAAAGTTCATTTTTTTGTAAAAAAAAAATTATTTGTTAGCCACTGGAAGTGGCAACATATGGTTCATTACTACGAAAAAAAATCACTGGAAGAAAATTCAACTACAAAATAGAGAGAAAGAAAATACAATTATGTTGAAACTTAATTTAAAACAAGCATAAGCTGACAAATGCAAAAATCACAAAAGAATCAAGATAAACACACATAAGGCATTACTACTATAAATTACAAGGCAAACAGAATGTCCAAAGCTAATCACCATTAGATAAGCAAAGTATTTGAACATTGCATCTGAAATTGAAATACCATGATTTGAACAAGTAAATAAATTTTCCTATTCTGTATATGTATAATGTATATCTGACAAAATGGAAGTATCTAACAAACAGTAACAACGAAGAAAGAAAACGCAAGATAAGCCGAGTTCCTAGCTTTGTGATTGATGTTGTAGCTCGCATCTACAAGAATCATCACCTGAAAGATAGAAATCATCAAGATCAGTGTTGATTTTTAAGAACCCTAGCAGAGAAACAAACGAAGAAACGAAGAGAAACAAAGAAGAAACAAAGAAGAAGAAACTAGTATAAATGGATAGATCATAGTGTATATCCAATGCAACACACAGAAACAGTGTTATCTAAATATGATGTCTTAAAAGGTTCTAAATAACTCAAAACAAATTTAAAAACTGTAGCAATATCAGTAATATGATGTCTTACCTAGTAACTGCTTAGCTGGGTTTAGGTATATAGTGTCAGAAGAAAGGAAATAAAAAAATTTAGGTATATAGTGTCAATAAATACCAGTCATAGCTACAGCATGGTTCCATCCCAAAGTGGCTTTGGTAAAATTCAATGTAGAATTCAAACACTGCGGAATGTGAGAATCTTCAAATCCCTTAAAGCCTTTTCCCCAGGTGTAAAGATGTCCATCAACTGATGCAACAACAACCAAAAGAGTGTTTATTAGAGAAGATTAACTATTAACTATTCTTTAGTGTATGAATTTCCACCAGATGATTTAGCTTATCTTAATTATTGCTAAGAAAAATGTGAGACATCATGCAAGGAAGAACTGATGGATTTACCAGATAATGCAGCACTGTGATCTCCATTAGCGGCAATGTCGATGATTTCCGCATCTTCAAAGCCACTAATAACTTTAGGAAGATTAATAGATTTAATTCTATCTTTAGAGACACCCAGTTGACCTCGCTTCCCAGAGCCAAATCCATAAACTTGATTTAATGGACAACCTGTGCACCACAAAGTGAGGGATAAACATACATTCTTAATGAAAGAGAAACTAAAGCAATCAATCTAGGTAACAACTTAAACCAATCAAATACCTTTCAACAAGACAAGGGAATGATGCATGCCACATGCTACCTTTGCAACAGGCTGATCAACAAAGTATGACACATTTACAGGGGAAGCGTGTGAGGCGTAATCCCCATGCCCAAGTTGACCGAAAGAGCCATCCCCACAAGTGAAAACACAACCAGAATCTGGAAACAAACCAAAGAACACAGAAAAATCAACTTTCAAACAATAGCGAATGAACCTCAACTATTCACTTCACCAAGAAACAACAATTGGAGACTTCGTTTATATAAACACTTAAGTATGTTTCTTTAAGATTCTTCATGGCCCATAATCAATTCTCGGAGGAAAAACAATGTCAAAATAATGGAAAATCACTATTTTAGTGTTTGGGGTAATAAAACCATGATGCATTAGAGACAGTTAGGGAAGAAGAATAAGTAAATATATCACCATTAAAAGATCCCAACACAATTGTTACCGCAACATAAAGACAAAGATAATGCCTATCAAAATAAAAGACATAGAGATACCGTTAAAAATTGAAAGATCAGCACTGCATAGATCAGCAAGTTGATCCCATAGAGATCCACACCTTTATTTGAAGATGCTGAAACCGAATTTGTACTAGAACTTGGAAAAATTCAGACAATTTTATAAAGAAACCAGAATTTCAAGACTGTGAATTCAGCAGCTGCAAAAAAACAAATTAAATTAAATTATTAAAATAGACACTACTTTATCAGAAGCTGCTGCCAGTAACTGTCCCATTCTAGGCTGAAATCTCACTTTTGAATTACCTCCCTGAAACAATCAAATGTCATGAATATTAGGGACGCGTGAAATTGTTCGAAAAGGAAATGACAGAATGCATTTGTTTGGCCAACCTTAGATACACGGGTACAAGAGGATGAACTAATGTTCCAATACCGTATTTTATTTTCACTGTCGCAGAAGCAGAAAATATCGGTCTTCTTAGGGTGGAAATCAAAGGACATAATAGCTGAACTATGCCCACTATACTCTTGAACACAATAGCCTGGCTGCATTGAAAGAAAGAAAAAGAGTAAATTGTAATTTGTATAACATAATAGCAAAAGATGGATGATAGTCAAATACAGGGAACCGCTAGAATTGTTTCCTTTTTTGTGACAGAAAATCAATGGGACAGACACAAACCACAAGTGATAAAAGAAGGTTGAAGCTGGCAAGGACTTGAAATACTGGTATCCAGAAGCCATATTGCTGCTGTTTTTCTCTGACTCTATTGCTTAATGATTTGATGCTCTTTCTTCCTCTTTCTCTCACTTGTCACCATATGATATAGACAGGTGCATTTTCTAAAAAAAACTAACAAAAACAACAGACAGAGATTATTAAAACTTAAAAGTAAAAAACTTTGATCAGTAAAAAAGGAGTAGAAGAGTAAAAAACTGATGTAGCTGAAAACTGTTGTATATATGAAAAGGAGAATGCACTTCAGAAAATTTGGTGAGTTTATTGCATAACTGTCGAAGTTTAGAATAGCTGCTCACCTTACAGCTCCACTAAGTCCAAAGGAGATCATCCAAACAGTTGTTGAAGTATTCAGACTAGTTAAACAGAAAGAAATATATTGTCAAGTATGAACAAATGAAATATTGTCAAGTATTGAAATAAAGTTTCAAAGACCAGACCAAAGCAAACACTTCTATACTTAGTTGTACCTACTTCATGAATTCTTAATATATATGGAGAAGCTTAAGCATTGCAAGTCAAATTAATCTTACAGCAGAAGTTTAAGCATAAAAAAAGAAACATAACTAATGTACCTAATATTAAGTACTAGTAAACTCGCTCAGAGCCATAAGGTTGGACTAATCAGCATACTTGGATGGGCTCCTCATATTGAGCAGCTGCTTGTACAGCCTCATTCAGTCTCACCTTTTATGATGTTTACAGCAACCAAATCCAGGTCAGCATCCTCAAGTACAATGCAAGCATCTTTTCCTCCCAATTCCATTTGAAGAAGGATCATGCCTGCCTTCTTTGAAATTGCAATGCCAGTATCTCCACCAGTGAAGCTGACGTATCATAAGGTTACAATTCAGTAAAGGTAAAATCACACATGGGAAATTGGGGACATTAATTACTATTCTATCACCTTATGCAGTTCACTCCTGGCTGCATTGTTAGGAAATCACCAATTTCTGAGCCTTTGCCAGTAACACAGCTAATTAGGCCTTTGGGAAAGCCGGCCACGTGAAAGCAATGAACCATATGCAAAGCAGAAACAGCTCCCTGAAGGAAATGAATCATGTTAATTAGAAGACTAGAAGATTCTGACATAAATGGATTTTTGTGACAAGAACAATTGGATAGGGTAAGAGTATGAATCTGATGTGTAGTGACATTGAAGAGTTTCTTAATGAAGGATATAATTACCTGAGTTGGAGGCTTGAGTACAATGGAATTTCCAGTAATAAGTGCAGGAGCAATTTTTGAGACAGCAAGACAAGGTAACACATGCCAATTCACCTTGGAAGTGAGGCAATATTTGGTTCTTTCATTTCCAGGAAAACTATCTGATACCAAGAACTTTCCCTCTCCTAAAATCCTTACTCCTTCTTCAGCACAGTAAGAAATCAAATCTCCTGATCTTACAACCTTCGTGGCAAAAAATAAAATAAAAATTCAGTTATGTTCATGATTTCTCAGTAATAGTATATTCCTAAACAACACTTGAATATGCACCTCAGTAACAGCATATTTGGCTGGCTTTGCTATTTCTTTCACAAGGCACTCAGCAATTGGAGCTTTGTGCTCCTTCTAAAGATAGCAGCAGCCTTGTGAAGAAGTTCAGCTCGCTTCCATAGTGGAGTCTTATGATTATACATATCCCCTAGGAAAACAAAAAAAATAAAAACAAATAAACTTGTTAACAGCCAAATCAAATACCTAAACCGTATAAATGTTTCCCAAATTATGTTTTAAAACCTCATAAACCCTAAAACAGAGAAACTACAAAATCATTCCCAAAACCATTCTAACACACATAAATTCATATATTAAAATAATAATAACCATAAAATCGAATTACAAGTTAAAAATTCAACAAAACACAAGTTATAACCCTAAATCTACTAAGATGAAGAGTACAGTGAAGAGTGGGTTTCATTACCTTCGTGTTGTTGTTCGTTGGAAAACCCAGCATCAAGAACCTGAGATTCACGAAAACGAAGATTAGGGTTTTGCGAAACCTCAAATCAGTAAAGCAAAACAAAGGGGTTTTGTGTATAACCTGCGTTCGAAGCTTCGTGGTGGAAGATTGAAGCTGTTCCAAACTTCAATCATCAAGTTTGCTCACGAAATCAACAAACCCTAGCAGAGGCGTGTGAGAGGAGAGGAGAGGAGAGGAGAGGAGAGGAGAAGAGAGGCGTGTGCGTTGAGGGAGAAGCGTGTGCGTTGAGGGAGAAGCCATGAATTCCGAGCAAGAATCTGGAAGCGTGTTCGATCTGAGAGAGAGGCTTCGTGGAGTTCGATCTGGGAGTGAGAGGCTTCGTGGAGTGAGAGGCTGAGAGTGAAGGGTTCTCAGAAGTGGAGAGATAGGGTATACGCATAACTGAAATTATTTTTTTATATTTTGGTACTTTAGAAGTCAGGCGAATACACGCCTGACTTCTAAAGTATTAAAATAGAAACAAATAATTTCACCCTTAATTACAAGTTTGCCACCGCGTCACTTATGTAGTCAGGCGAATACACGCCTGACTTCTAAAGTCTACTTTTTTCCCTATTTGTTCACTTTAGAAGTCAGGCGTGTATCCGCTTGACTTTAAAACTCGCGAGTTTTTCCTTTTAATTACAAGTTTGCCACCGCGTCACTTATGTAGTCAGGCATCTGAGCGCCTGACTTTAAATGTCTAATTCTAATGTCATTTTTGCACTAGTGAAACTTTAAGTTGAAAGCTTGAAAGGAGAGGGGAAACAGAAATTCAAAGCTAGAAACGCACATTTTAGGAATCTCGTGAAAGGGGCGGAAATCGAAAACACAATGGAGTGAGGAGCAGCGTAAGGAGCGAGAAATCGAGTTGTGAGGGAAGAGTTAACGAGCGTGGTGAAGAGCGTGAGCGAGCAATCGAGTAGTGACGATGGAATTTCAAAGCGTGGTGAACGATTGTGATTTTTCTCAGCGAACGATGGAAGAATCGAGCAACCGTGAGGACCGATGGAGTTTCTGAGAAATCGTGAGGAACTACTATTGTGATTTCTTGTGAACGTGTGTGGTGAATGAAACAATCTTGGTGATAGGGTTTTTCAATTGTATGTGAAAGAAGTTTCATGCGCTGTGAAAGCAATTTTTGTCAAAAAAAAAAATACCTAGGAGGGAAGAGTTAGCGCCCTTCTTTTCGGAAGACAAAAAAAGTACCGCCTATCAAAATTAAATAATAATAATAATAATAATAATAAATCCTAATAAAAGGTAACAAGTAGGAAATGTAGCCTTCTAAAAAATATAGGGTAACGTTTCTCAACTGTCCTCATTTAAATTTGAGGGAACATTTATCAAGTGTTGCAAACAAATTGGTTTAGCTACAAGTTAAAAATGTAGCTATATAGCTTTTAGATAACATTTACTCAATGTTGCAAAAAATATGTTGTGTAAAATACTCATTTTATGGCAACAGTTCTAGAATGTTGTCTAATATCTCGTAGGCAACATTTTTTGCCTGTTGGAAAAGCCTATGTTGCCAAAGACCAAAAATGTTGTAGTGCTTGGGCTGAGCTTCTGGTTGATCCTCTTAGCTAATTGTTTCAGCTTATAGGGTTGTATCTTCAAATACACAAAGTCCCCTACCTCAAAGCTAACCTCTCTTCTCTACTTATCAGCATATTGTTTCATTCTGTTTTGAGCTTTACTCAACTGGTCTCTTAACTCATTCAGCAGGTCATTTCTTTCTTGAGTCAACTGTTGCATGTTATCAACCGAAAATCTGTCCTCATCTCCCCTAATTAACACTGGTGGCTTCCTTCCATAGAGAGCTTCAAATGGTGACATCTTGAGAGAGGAATGATAGTTGGTATTATACCAATATTCAGCCCATGACAGCCACTTAGCCCACTGCTTAGGCTTGCTGCCAGTTAGACATTGTAGATAAGTCTCAACACACCTGTTAACCACCTCTATCTGTCCATCTGTTTGTGGATGGTAGGCTGAGCTTAGCTTGAGTTTGGTTCCTGCTGAGTTGAACAATTCGGTCCAGAAAGCACTGATAAAAACTCTGTCTCTATCTAACACAATTGAATTAGGAAACTCGCGCAACTTCACAATCTCCCTCATGAATACATTGGCTACATCTTTAGCATTATAGAGATGAGCTAAAGCTATGAAGTGTGCATATTTAGTCAGCCTGTCTACTACCATAAGTATGGTATCCATTCCCATAGATTTAGGCAAACCTCCAACAAAGTCCATGGATACATCACTCCACACTTGAGTAGGTATGGGTAGTGACTGGAGAAGTCCTCCTGGACTCAGGGCCTAATACTTGTTCTTTTGACAGATTGTGCAAGCTTGCACATACTGTTGTATCCTCCTCTTCATCCCTTCCCAATAGACCACACTAGCAATCCTCTTATAAGTTCTTAGTATTCCTGAGTGACCACCCATAGCTGAATCATGGAATTCTTCTAAAATTTTCACTATCCTTGGTGAATCTTTAGGAATGACTAACCTGTTTCTGTAGTACAGTCGCCTTTTTTTCAATGTGTAGCCTGCATGTTCATACACTTGAGCTGCCAAATCTTGTACAATTTGTCTCAGTTTAGGATCAGCTTGTATCTCTTCTTCTAACCCTTCCCATTCTTGGCACTGAATTGTGGAAATAGCACTGTAATTGAGTTGTCTTGAGAGAGCATCAACAGCTCTATTTTCAGTCCTAGGTTTGTACTTTATGTCAAAGTCATAACCTAGCAGTTTTGTCACCCATTTCTGTTGCTCTTCTCCCATCAGTCTCTGGTCGGTTAAGAATCGTAGACTTCTCTGGTCAGTATGTACAATGAAATGTCTACCAAGCAAGTAGTGCCTCCATTTCTGTATTGCTATTACAATTGCCATCAATTCTCTCTCGTAAACTTATTTGTTTTGAGCCCTATTAGACAATGTTTGACTCATATAAGTCATTGGCCTCCCTTCCTGCATGAGAACCGCTCCAAGTTCTTTCCCTGATGCATCTGTCTCCACAATGAATTCTTTAGAAAAGTTAGGGACAGCTAATACATGCAAAGTAGTCATAGTTGTTTTTAACTACTCAAAGGCAGATTGAGCACTATCATTCCAAGCAAAGTTATCTTTCTTCAATTGTTGGGTTAGAGGTCAAGCAATCTTCCCATAATTCTTCACAAACCTCCGATAATACCCAGTCAGTCCCAGGAATCCTCTTAGACTCTTCAGATCTCTTGGGGTAGGCCAATTGATCATAACACTGAGCTTAGCAGGGTCTGCTACCACCCCATGCCCAGAAATTAAGTGTCCCAAGTACTCTATATGTTCTTGGGCAAAAGTTAATTTCTTTTGATTTGCAAACAGCTTGTTATTCCACAAAATTTCCAACACTGTTCTCAAGTGCTCTAGGTGGCTCTTGTTGTCCTTGTTGTAGATTAGGATATCATCAAAAAAAAACAGCACATACTTCCTCAGTATAGGTTTCAGAATCCTATTCATGATAGCTTGAAATGCTGAGGGAGCATTAGTAAGTCCAAGGGGCATCACAAGGTACTCATAGTGCCCCTCATGAGTTCTAAAAGCAGTTTTATGAATGTCCTCTTTTCTCATTCGAATTTGGTGGTAGCCTGATTTCAAGTCTAGCTTAGAGAAAACAGTTGCAACACCAATTTCATCTAATAACTCATCTATTACAGGTATTGGAAATTTGTCAGGAACAGTGTACCTGTTCAAAGCCCTGTAATCGATACAAAATCTCCACCCTCCATCCTTCTTCTTTACTAACAAAAAAGGACTTGAAAAAGGACTAATGTCAGGTCTAATAATTCCAACAGACAACATTTCATTCACAAATATTTCAATTTCATCTTTTTGATAGTGAGGATACTTGTAGGGTCTGACATTTGGTGTAGGAGCTCCTGGTTTCAGGGTGATGGCATGATCTTGCTCCCTTGTTGGAGGCAACTCCTTGGGCTCTTGAAAGACATCAACAAACTCTTTCAAAATCTGTGCTACCCCTTCTACAGTAGGCTTGGATGGTGTGTTCTCATGCTTCTGATAACAGATAACAGTGTATCACATAGCATTCCTCCTCTTGTTGTATCGCCTTCACCATAGTTTTAAGTGAAGCCAGGTGCTTGCTTAATGATGGTTCACCTCTAGCCTTGAACTTCTGTCCTCCTTCTTTCCACTTGATTACCGAATTCTTAAAATTAGCCTTGATATCTCCAAGACTCGTGAGCCAATCCATCCCTAAGACTAGCTCAGTCTCTGTCAATGTCATCAAAAAGAAGTTCTGAGTAACTGCTATACCATGCACTTGCACTGTGAGACCCACACACACGCCTCTATGTGTTATCTTCTCTCCATTTCCCACCTCTATGGTGTAATCAGCTATATCATCAAGCTTCAAGTGCAACTCCTCAACTAACTTGTGAGAAATAAAATTAGTTGATGCCCTAGAATCTATCAATATCAACACTGCTCTTCCATTGATTACTCCCCAAATATTAAATGATTGATTTGAGGTTAATCCCACCTTGCTTTTGAGAGATATTTGTAGTGTTTTCATCTCCACAGTAGCTTCGGTTACCTCATCTGCCTCCTTCTCTTCTTCCTCTGTTCCCTCTCCTTCTTCATCCTCAATTTGCACAACCCTGTAATGTTTCATTTTACAGACATGGTCGTGTCCGCACCTTTCCCCGCATTTAAAACAAATCCCCTTCTTACTCAATTCCCTCAATTCCTCCTGTGACAGTTTCTTTCTTATCCCCTGTTTCTTTTCCGCACCATCAAATTGAGTTTTCGTATCCACTGGGTTTCCAGTAGTTGGGCCTGACCCAGTTTTGGGCTTGGATACAAATACTCGACTACGACCCGCTTCCCAATCCGAAGAGCTTGACCCGAATTTCCACTCACTTCCATCGTTCTTCTCCTTCGTCGCTCCCTACTCTTCTTCCACGCGAGATTCTTCTCTTCAATCAACAACGCGCGATCCATCAGTTGCTATAATCCTCGCGTTTGGTGAAGCTTCAACTCATGTTGAATGTCTTCGCGTAAGCCATTTAGGAAAATGCTTTCAAGCATTACGCGTTTGTCACGTTTCAACGGAGCCATAAGTAACTCGACTTGTTCGCAATATTCCATCACTGTACCCATTTGCTTCACACTGAGAATCGGTCCAAGAGGATTTCGCACCAGTGCGGGGTGAAATTGACGTATCATAGCCTGCTTAAATTCCTCCCAACTGGGTTCAAGGTTTTGCTCTTCCCACCATTGATACCAGTTTAGAGCTCTTCCATCAAGGGCTATTACCACCGCTTCCAACATCTCATCCTCCTCCACACCGTTGATTCTAAAATACCGCTCTACTTTTCGTCAACCATTCGTAAGCCTCACCTCCTTCGAAAACAGGAATTTCCAGCTTTCTTCCTCGCAGATGGTGACGACGATGAATCGGGCTTCCATCAAACGATGATTCCATTTCTGTTGGTGATTCTTCACCTTCCACTATTCCTTCATCATTCTCGCGAGGACGACCACGATGTCGTGGTGGTCGCTGTTCAAGCAATTGCCTGATTTCGTCCAGCTACGTTTTGGACTCCAGCTTCATCTTTTGTAGATTCTGCTCCAACTTCTCCATTCGTTCATCCATTGCAGTTTTTTTGACCATAGTTCAAGCTTGCTCTGATACCAATGATAGAAGTATCAATGTAACAGTAATAAAAGAAAGACAAATAGGATAATGGTGTAGGTATATTTCATCTGAATCAGTAAAATTATAGAGAAACAAGTTCAAATGGAAATAGAAAATAGAAGAAACAAGTGCAATGACTCTAGAATAGAGTTCTGTACTCCCACCCAAGCCTAGCCCAATTCTTTCCTGCCTCACTCTTAGTTACTACCCTCCTTTTATTCCTTCCCTCAACTACTATGTGTGATGTTTCACATTCTCTCTCTGTAATGTGAGCCCACATGGAGCTTGGATGAAGTGTTTCCTATACTTTGTTTTCTTTTAATAATTGTATATTTGTAAGACACTTACATTTTCGGCCATGTGGCTTTGAGTAGATGGCCTACAGCCTAGACTAGTTTTTGTGGCTAAAGGCCTTTCTTGTAATTGTGGATTTGGGCTTTATATTGTGGACCTAGGATCCAATAAGTCCATAATATAAATACCTTACCCCATAGTGTAATTAGGGAGAACTTTTGGCTGAATGAAATCATTTCCTCAATTTTGCAAAGTTGAAAGCCTAGAGAGATACCTAGTGATAGGTGAGAGTGGCGAGTACATGCATGTGAGAGGTGAGGTTCATCATGTAGTTTCTCCAATGCTTCTTGAAGAAGAGGACCTTGCTAACAACCTTGGGGCTAGGAGCGCCCAAGGCTAGTTGATCTTATCGCCTTCCAAGAAGGTGTGGCGATCATTCATCTCCACATCCATCTCTAGTCTCATCCACATTTGTTCTTTCTTCTACTTTTCATGTAAGTTCATTGTGTTTGTGTTGTATGTTCTTCATCTTTCTTGATTTGTCAATAACACTTGTTCTTGATCTTGTGTGAGAATTATTGAATTGTTAAAATTCTAGATCCTATCCTTCTTGATCTATTCTAGATCATATCATGTGGTTATCAAAGCTAGTATAATTTTGAAAATTTTTTTTCTCTCACACTTCCAAATCTTAGATCTAAAAGGAAGTTGAATTTTCTTCATAATCTTGTGAAATTGTTTGGTTAAAGTGTTAGATCTATCAATTTCTATTTCAATTTCGTTCAGATCTGAAAATTTGAGTTCAAATTTTTTTAAAAAATTTAGATCTAGATCTATTTGTTTTGGAAGAAAAGTTAGTTACACAGCAAAACTGCTGCTTAAAATTCCAGTTTCTGCAGCAGCTTTCAGCAACACTTTCCTGTTCCAACACTGTTAACGCATATTTCTTCATCTTCAAGTCAAAATTCGTTTTCGTCTATCACTCAATTGCGTTCCAATTTTTTTGTGATTCTTGACTGTTGTTACAAGTGCAATCTATTACATCTTAATTTCGTCAAATTTGAGCAACATTTAAGCGAATTCAAAGTGAAAAACCTTCATCATTTTCATCTTCCAATTTCAGTTTCGTGCTCATTTCTTGATCGTTTTTGATGAAATTTTTTGCTAGTATTCACTCTCTGCACAAATTTCGCACCTATTGCAACTTGTTTGATGAATTTTGATTGAGTTTGAGCGTTTCCCCAATTTGTGAACCCTAAACGCGATTTTGGTTCGTATAATCGCTTTTTGGTTAAGTTCTTCGCATCTTTTGTTCAAATTGATGGTATATTTGGAATCCATGTGAAATTTCGCATGAAATGCACTACTCATTTTTCTGATTTGGTGCTGAATTGAGAAATCTGGAAATTGCTCTTGTTCTTGATGTTCTTGATAATCTGTTCTTCATTTTCTGCACTTTGATCCAAAACTGTTGATGTCGAACTTCAGTTTGTGTTAGTGAATTCAATATAGCTCTGTTTACGGTGATTCAAAAGCCAGGTTATTCGTCTCAAAGTCTAGTATTATTAGAGAGACTAAAAAAAAATTCTGAAAAAAAAGAAAATACTGCAAAAAAAAATATAGCAAAAACAAATAGTCAAAAAAAAGGCAAAACATCACCGAGGGAGCATCAAAATAATTCAAAAAATTCCAGAAATATTTCTACTGTTTCTATACATTTTTTGGATCATTGTGCAATTTTCTCAAGATTTTTTGAGAACATGTGGACTATTTTGCCCTTGGAGGCTTATATGCTCTTTTTTTTGTAGTTTAAATTTGTCTTTAAATAATCTGAATTTGGTTTACCTTTTCCATTTTTTTTCTTTTGTGTCTTCAAAATTTCTTAGTTTTGTCTTAGTAGTCTCCTTTTTCTATACCTCTTGGTGATTGATCATACATGTCTTGGGTTCTATAGTAACATCAACACCAAGGTTTGGATAATAGCTTATAGGTTCCTTTTTCAAGTTCTAAACGAGAAGAGAGTGACTTGAGTGACCTACTTACATTGTGTGTGTGACCAAAAAACCCTTGAGTGAGAGTGTTTCCTAAAAAGCCTAAACACGAGTGGAGTGACACTTTGTGAGATGAACAATTTTTGTGAGGACTTTTGTGGCTATTTTTATACTAACATTCTCTTGTAGGTACACACAAATTATTCCATGATGAAGTCCATATTTGATAGGACGTATGATTCACCATTGAGGTATGATTCCCCAATGAGGTATGATTCCCCAATGAGGTAAGATTCTCCTAGGAGGTATCATTCCCCAAGAAGGTATCACTCCCCAAGAAGGTATCATTCCCCCATAAGATATCATTCCCCTATTAGATATGACTCTCCTTGTGAATATTATGACAAAAGAAATAGGAGGCCTAGATATGTTGTTGAGGAGGATGAAAGGAGTCATAGAAGGAGGGACGTAAAAGAAGAAAACTCCTCCAATTATACCCACACCAATACTTGGAAGACCAATTCAAAGAGGGAGGAAACGGTAAAAGATGAAGCTTCGACCATAGTGCCCAAGAGTAAGGAAACTTTCTCTTCTCCTACTAATCCTTCTACCTTTCATACTAGATGTCTTGTATCAACTAGATTATGTTGTTTGCAAATTGATGTTGGAAGTTGTGTTAATTGGGCTAGCACTCGCTTAGTTACAAAGCTCAATCTTCCCACCATCAATCATCCAAACCCATATCAAATACAATGGCCTAATGAGCAACAAGAAATGGTTGTGGATAAACAAATGCTTGTTAGTTTTTCCATTCATAGGTACAAAGACAATGTCTTATGTGATGTTGTCCCTATGGAGGCCGGCCACCTAATCTTAGAGAGGCTATGGCAAATTGATACAAAAGCCATCTATAATGGATTTACTAACAAATACTCCTTTATGCATAAGAGTTTGAAAATTGTTCTTTCTCCCCTTAGTGCTCAAGAAATTTTGAAAGACCAATCAATTTGAAAAATAAAATTGAGGAGGAGGAAAAAGAAACAAATGCCAACCTCAAGTTGGAAGGCCAAAGTGTATTTGTGGTAGGCACCCCTAGTTTTGATCATGACACTCACAAAGAATTAAAAGACTAAAAGCTTGAGGAAAAGGACCCAAAGAAAATGAAAAGTATGATTGCAGTGCCTAGCAAGGATGCTAAGAGGAAAGAATGTATGTGCCTTAGGAAACATTTGCATGAAATATCATATGAAAATATCACTAAATATTTCCTTGCACATAGTTTTGTTCATTCCTTGTTTAGGACACCTATGAAGTTGTTGCCTAAGCCACTTTCTTGTGGGAATGGCAAGGAGCTTGGTGGTACTTCCAACTGTCATACCCCAATTTTGTCTGCCCAAGTCAAAACCTTTTTTTTTTCAAACAAAAATGGAAACAATAAGGGTAATTCATAATTTGTGTAGGTTAATGGACTTTTGCATTCATAATTTTCGAGAATTTTAGGGAATAAAATAGTGCATGTTTCAATATCTGTGGGCATTCAAATGAGAGCAAGTTAATTATTTTTGAACTAAACCAAGTCAAGGATGAAAAATACAATTTATTCTATCAAGGATAATTTTCGTATAATTTTTTGGAAGAAAATCCTAGTTCAAAATAATTAAAAGGCATTTTTCCCATTTTTTATTGCACAAGAAAGCTGAAAAATGACCATTAAATATTCCCCAATTATTAAATGACAACTTTTATTGTCATGAATAATTAGAGGGATATTTTTATGGTGCCCAAAAATATGTGACACATTTTCAATAGGTGCACTATCATTTGCATGCCC
Organism: Astragalus membranaceus; assembly: GCA_039519185.1. Taxonomy (NCBI): domain Eukaryota; kingdom Viridiplantae; phylum Streptophyta; class Magnoliopsida; order Fabales; family Fabaceae; genus Astragalus; species Astragalus membranaceus. The sequence continues at coordinate 65,212,500 of CM076849.1, forward strand.
AAAAATTCAAAATTCAAATAGAAAGTACAAAGTGTCCTCAATAAGACAAAAGACCAAAAAGGAGAAGCAATTTTCCCTCCCCATTTTTGTTGTCAATTTCGAATTCTCTCTCTCTCTCTCCACAATTTCGAATTCTCTCTCTCTCTCTCTCTCTCCACAATTTCTTCCACACTCTTCTATTGTACAATTATTCCTTAAGAATATTCTTGTACTATCCTTAATCCTACACATTTCCTACACATCCCTAATTCCCACACACTCTCATGGAGACTCATACCCCTTTTTGTAAATGACACCATCCTCTCACACTCACTCCTTCATAAGAAATTACAAACTTACTTAAAATAGAACATCTCATTCCTATTCTACCCTTAACCCTAATTTCACCCAAGACCCTATATAAGTCTACTCTCCCAAAATACAAGGGAGAAGTTCATTTTTGCACAAAAACCTCCTCCTCTCTTCTCCTTGGGCGAAATCTCCTCCCTTCCCCCACCTCATCTTTTTATTTCCTCACTCAATCATCCATTAAAACACCTTTCCTACACTAAATCTTCCATCCTTCTTGCATTCTTCTCAAAGATTCACCTTCAAATTCAAGGATCAAGTTCAAAGTTGAAGATTGAAGAGTAGATTAAAGGGGTTTTGCATTCATTCATCTCATTTCCTTCCTTATTCTAGCTTGGAGTTGAGGTATACTTTAAAACCTAGCATCATCTTCCAATTTTAGCATCAAAGATGTAAATCATCACTTCATTTTGGCATCCCATTCCATACATATCTGTTATCATGGGCATTATATTTAGCTAGAAAATAAAAAACCACCATAGAACGAATCACTTGTTTTCATATACATCTCGTTCTCATGGTACTAACATGCATATCATCATCATCCAAAAAAACAAAGACACTACATATTTGCCCAACTTGCACCATCTTGCATACTCATAAAGAAACAATATACTATATTCATTACTCCTCTTCGTGCAAAAAAAAAATGAAAATAAAAACAAAAGCTCTTCATTCTTAATCACCTCGAATGCATCAGTCGTCTTGCATGCATCATTTCCAAATAAAAGAAAATAAAAGTAATGCCACTTTCTTGCATTATTCATCATTATATTGCATTGCCTCCGAAAAATCATTTTGGATAGTCATTCTTTTCAAGTGATCATTCGCATTCCATGCATCTGCGTCATGCAACATTATTCATTCATTCATACATTGCATTTTGTTTTTTCATGAAAAAGGAAAGAATAAAAAACATGACCACAATTAGAAAAATTGTGATAAATAATTGAATATCTCATTTAGCATGCATTTCCATTCATTCATAATCATTCACAAAAATCATCATCAAATAATGTAGACATTTCATCAATTGCAATATCATGAGATGCATGTAAAAACATAGCATTCATACATCATCTCACTCATCCTAATAAATAAATAAAAACCGCTGTTTCATCGATCATTCATGCGTCATTTCATTCCTTATTTCAGCATGCATCATTTCACAAAAATTATGAGGCCCTGCATCAGCCACATGCTGTATTGCCCAAAAAAAACAAAAAAAAAATCATTTAGAATAATTGGTCTTTCCAAGTGATCATTCATGCGTGCATTTCATGCATTTGCATCTGCATTTTCATCATGCATATCTATCACCATGTGTTTATTCATGCATTAGGACACAAGGGGCATGTAATTTATTTATCCTCGTTGCATGAGTATAGTTAATCTTTTAACTAGAAAAAATCATCATGCATTCATAATAGGAATAAAATCGTTGGTCTTTTCAAGTGATCAGTTCCTCCATGCACTTCATCCATGCACTTCATACATTTGCATTTTCATCGTACATATCCATCATCATGTTCTAAAACAAAACAAAAATCAAAATATATCATCACTCTTTTTCATGCATCATTAATTGAGCATCCAATAAAAATGGGAATTTGTGATTTTGCATCCTTCACAGGTTGCATTGCCTTCAAAGATCATTTAGAATCATTGGGTTATTTCCAAATGATCGTGCATTCACGTGTTTCATGCATTTGCATTTTCATCACGCATATACATGATCATGTGTTCTTCCATACATAAAAAAAACATGAGCATTGCTTCTTCAAAAAATTGATGAGAGATGAGACGAAATTGATTATTTTTCTTTGGAAAAGTTTTAGCTGTACAAAACACTGTCAAACTCAGTTGCAAACTCAAGGTGTTTTCGAGGCACTCAATTTTCAAAGATTTTGCAGCTCGTTCACAAATTTTTACTAGCAAAGCGATGCATCTTATCAGTCCCATGATAAACGATCAAAATGGTCCATTTTGTTAACCAATGTGTTATCAAAAATTTCTTCTATCATGTCGCTAACTATGTTAACTCTTTGTGAAGCATTCGTATAGTGAACTTGTATGCAACACGCATTTACTCTTGTTTGAGTCAGTTAGTGTCCGTATCTTTCCCATCATCATTTCTTGTTCATGTCCAGTCCCACGCCGACCATCCCATAAGGTGCACATTCTCCACACAAGTACCTAGTTAACCATTTGGTTTGTTCCCAATGATGAAATTTCATGAGCTAACACTTTAGGCCCCAAGCTGGGGCAAATTTATGATCACTAGATATCTTGTCAACATTGTATTCCCTTGATGTAAGTCCTTTGCAAAAAAAATCAAATAAGCCTGTTAGGTTGAAAACTCGCAAGAGCAGGCCTAAGCAAAAATTAGGGCCAATAAAAGAAATAAAGAGAAAAAGAGCGGATATATAAAAATAAATAATTTTTGTCCTTGAATTAATTTTTGAGAAAAAACAAGCAATCATGATTTGAAATAAAGTTTGGTCGTCTTCCCGTATCCTCAAAAAAAAAAAAATTACTACCCCTTTGAGCCAAAAAAAAAATCAAAAAATCTTTCAGTCAACCTAAACAAGGCTCAATTCCACATCAAAAATGGTGTGTCACTCTTATCAGCTCACTCTATTCAAAAAAAAAAGAAAAAAAAGATCACAAAAATGTGAAACTCAAAAAAAGGATTGAAAAAGAAATCCTCAAAAAGAAAAAAGCAAAAGCAGTAGAAATTGTGAGCTGATACATAATATCACCAAACACAAAAGATATCCTTGTCCGAATAAACCCTCAAACACTTTTTGGACCTACTCATCGTTTCTTTCATAAGAGCTCATTGTCTCATTAAGCCCTTAAACACTCATTTAGACCCAATTGCCATTTCTTTCATAAACCCTAACCATTGGCCATGTTACAACCCTAAAAAAGGGTCCATTCAGATCGATGATTGATTGCTTTCATTTTCTCAAAGTTTTAATTTTAGGGCAAATAAGTTTATTTATTTACAATATATTTGCTCAAAAAAAAATCAAAAAAAAAATCAAAAAAAAGAAAAAAAACCAACCCAAAGAGCTTGCACTCCAATGTTCGTTCAAATCGCACTGATATCAAGACAAGGTTTAGTGATCACCAATTGAAATTCTCATCATATCAAAAGAAAAAAAACTCAAGACTGTCACAGTCTTTGGGATTCACCTAAAAGAGAACCAAAAGTTTATACTAGGACCATCACCTAGATCCCAAAGTGGGGCAGGCACACCTTCCACCTTTCATGCTTCTTAAACTTGGAAAATGTCTGGCATCCATCCAATTCATATACCCCATCCAACCATACGACTAATTCCAAAGACCCATGACCCTAACTTAGTTACCTTTCATAACCTCACTAAAAGCAATCATTTAAATATCATTCCAAAGTGGGGCAATCCCATCACTCTTCACTTCACCTAAGGTCGGAGAAATTCGCTCTACACCCATCTCATCCCCTTGTCATATCCACATCCACACAACCATGCCGAGGCATCTTCTCAACCCACTATCATAAATACAGCCCTTCACAATGTTACTCCAGCCGGGGCAGCCTTGCTCTCGTCAAGATTGGAGCAGCACCAAACGTCATTGGTTGAGACAGAATCTCTTGCTTGCCACCCTTCATCCCAAAGTCATGGCATTCCCAATTCATTATCTCCCCCACACCCCTTGTTTTGTCATCACTAAACAGGGGCAGACTATTCGATCACCTTCACTGGTAGTCTAAATCGGGGCAGTTCCACATTTCTTGAGCTGGGAAAAACCTACATTTCGTGACTTTGGGGAAAACCTACCGTTCATCCCATCGCGTGTCATATCTGTCTTACCAAGTCAACTAATTCATTCATCTGTATTCGTACTGCTCTACATGTCTACTAAACAATGCTTCAAAGAGAGAGAACACAAGTTAACAATGTGACGCTGAACACTCACTCTGTTAACTTTGTGGACCTAAAATTCAATCAATCATGGGACACCGTAAGGGAAGAACAAACGTGAACGAGTCTGTAAATACAGTCAAGTACAGTTGCACATCAGTGACTGTAAATAACAACATTGAGATTGTCAGAGCTTGAATTCAAATCAAATCCAATTTTTTTCTTTCCAAGGAACGATTATTGCAAAATATTCACTTCTGTGCCTTTTGCATCAAAAGCCTCATCTCTCATCATTACAAAAATCGTTTTGCATCATCAATAAAATCATAGCATAAATCATCCTGCCATACAACCATGCATCCAATAAGTGATGATTCCAAAGCATCCACTTCTCAATTTCTCGCATACAGTTCATGGGCCTTTGTGGTTTATTTGTCTCCACATTGCACATACATGACATTGCATGCATGCACACACACGACATTTTTACTTCGATAGACATGCCAGGTATTGGTCTCGTCGTTGCTAAGAATACTTCTACATAACTAATTATGGCATTGTACCATGCATTCACGTGTCTTCCTTTATCCACCATCGCAATCGCATCAAAGCATTACATATGCATCATTCGCATTTCATACATTTATCATGTGCCAAGAGAAGAAGAAAAAAAGGAAAAGAAAAAAAGCAAAAAAGGCAAATAAGAAAAAGATCTCATTACATTCATTCCACTTAAAATCAATCACTTCTCGTGCATACATTACATGCATGTCATATACATAACATCTATTGTTCTTCAATCGACTTCAAGTGTCGATCCCTATATACTTTCATTTCTCAAGTCAGTACGACGAGTGTTGAATTCTATGTCACAAACCAGATCGCAATGTTAGCATCGTGTCTAGCATAGATCCTTCAGACCAAGTCGGTCATTCAGTTAAGTTCGAGTCAACGTGTCAAACGCCGGCTCCGAACTGCACCTTCAGATCTTAACGTCGCCACTGAGCGCGGCGGATCCTTCAGACCCCCAGAGGTCCTTCAGATTAGCTGTGTCTGCCTAAGACATAGCGGACATCCTTCGTGGTCAACATATCAGTTCTAGATCTGATCTTGACCCTCACGGCCGCATCGACGTAGGTCACCCTCAGACTGTTTTATTAGTACCATAGCTAGTTGCAGTCCATCAGACCATTTTGGTTCATCAGGCCCAGGCAGCCCTTCAGACCCACCGGTCCTTCAGTTTAATTCAAATCAATGCGGCAAGCATCGACGGCGAATTAGACCCTCAGATCATTATGCCGATACTTCAGGGCATCGATCCTTCAGACCCGCAGTGGTCCTTCAGAGCCCCGGCACTCCTTCAGACCCCCAGTGCTCCTTCAGAGCCCCAGTGCTCCTTATTTATTCCTTTCTCGTCGGTGTCCCGAGTGTTAATCGTTCTCTGTTAATTCTCAAACTCTACACTTTTCTACTAAGAGGACAAAATTAGCATTTGTCTTATCTTTATTTCTATTCCTACTATGAAAACCTTTCAGTTTATCTACGGAATATAAATAAATAGGGGCAGCCCTATTTTGAACAAATATTTCCAAATATTTTGTGAACTTCTAGCAGTGAGCTGTCATACCCTAATTTTGTCCAGGCTAATTAAAAAAAATTCAAAAAAAAAGAGCAAAAGAGCAATAAAACAAATAAAATTCATGCATTGCATTCATCAAACATAGACAAAAAAATTTCATGCAAGCAAAGAGAAACTCCTGCATCACATCACATTCATCCCATCAAAAAGCAATCACGGTATTTGCATTGCATGCATTTGTTCATCTCACTTGCAGGTACAAGGACGGATAAGTACTTCGATGTTAATCCTCGCACTCAGTTCCTAGAAAATGCCATCTTAGTTCGGAGTTCAAATGCTTTTCAGTTCGGCGCTCAAGCGTGCATTGCAGTTTGGAGTTCAAATCGCTCTTATCAGAGTTCAGTGCTCCCTTCTGTTCATGGTCTCACATCGTGTACGAGCAACGCGATGGACCGCAGCCCCATGTGAGGTTCAACGGAATAGTTGTGTCAGCCTAAGATACAGTGGACGCCGTGCATTGATCAGTATATCAGTTCCGGAGCTGATAACGATCCCCCCGGTCGCTCGAAAGACCAGAGATTCTCAGGATGCGTGCTCCTCAAAGCCACGTGCAAACTCGGATTCGCAAGGGTTCGTTTACAGGTTTTAGGCAGCCTGGCATTTTACCGCTTTCTTTATCGCTTTCTTCATTTAGCGCTTTCCTTGCCTTTCGCAGTTAGCGTGCATGTTGTTAGCCATTTCGTTTATCGTTTCCTCATCAAAACTCCAAGTGTTGATTCAAAAAAAAAGAAAAAAAAAAGAAGGAAAAAAGAGAAAAGAAAAAGGAGAAAAGAGAAAAAAAAAGAAACAGAAAAAGAAAATTCGGGTTTCTCCAAGTAGACAAAATTGGTATAATTTCTGAATTCTTTATTTCTATTTTATCTTCGAAATATGTCTCGGCCAATTCATATTTCTTGGTAAAATCCAAATAAAGAGGGGCAGCTGTCATACCCAATTTTGTCTACCCAAGTCAAAACCTTTTTTTTTTTCAAACAAAAATGGAAACAATAAGGGTAATTCATAATTTGTGTAGGTTAATGGACTTTCGCATTCATAATTTTTCGAGAATTTTAGGGAATAAAATAGTGCATGTTTCAATATCTGTGGGCATTCAAATGAGAGCAAGTTAATTATTTTTGAACTAAACCAAGTCAATGATGAAAAATACAATTTATTCTATCAAGGATAATTTTCGTATAATTTTTTGGAAGAAAATCCTAGTTCAAAATAATTAAAAGGCATTTTTCCCATTTTTTATTGCACAAGAAAGCTGAAAAATGACCATTAAATATTCTCCGATTATTAAATGACAACTTTTATTGTCACGAATAATTAGAGGGATATTTTTATGGTGCCCAAAAATATGTGACACATTTTCAATAGGTGCACTATGTAACGCCCTAAAATAATTTAATTAGATTAATTAATTAAGTTATTTGAGGGATTACAAAATTATTTGCGTGGAATAATTAAATTAGAATTTTGTTTTATTTCAGGGGGTGAGATGAATTAAAAAGGGTGGTGTAAAAAATGGGCCCAAGCCACTTAAGTGACCCAAGCCCATTCCAATTATCCTGAAGCCTCAAAAACCTAAAAATTTAACTCTCATTATCAAAGAAAGAAGGAACAGCGACTGAGAGGGTGAGAGGGAGTAGAATCGCGCGACTGTTCCAGCAAGGAGGAGAAGGGGAATTGCCTTCATCTTGCTCTAGGTAAGGTTCTTGATCCTTTCTTCTCCAATTTTCTTCCTTTTTCATAGTGTGTAGTTTCCAATTCCTCAATTCAATTGTTGATGTTCTCCATGGCCTTGGACAGCCACGGTTTGCGCGAGGAGAGGGAGAAGAGCTGCTGTTTTTCTTTGTTGGTGATCTTGGTGTTGTGGAATCCTTCAATTCAAGGTTAGGGGGCTCACTTTGTACCTATAATAATTATTAGGATATGTGATATGTTAGGTTGTAGGGATTTAGGTTGTTGAATGATGATTTATATGCCTTGTTGTTGTACTGAATTGTTGTGATGATGAGGTGATGTTGTATTGAGTTGTTGAATTGTTGTGATAATGAGGTGTTATTGTATTTGAGTTGTGAATTGATATGATACTGTGCCGTGAATTACTGACCAAAACTCATTGAGTAGTGTTGGAGTGAGTGTAGATTGATGTTGAAAATGTCCAAATATATGTGGTCCAGTTGAGTGTCAAGTTGTTAAATGATTATTGTGGAAATGTCGTGTGTCCGTGTGATTGCTGGAAATGAGGACGCCAAACCTTGGCCGTCCAAGTACAAGTGCGCTGAATTGTTTCGGAGACGTCCCGTGTTGTTTATAAAAATGCCCATGAGTGTCTTATTGGATGTGTGCGTGAACATTGGGTCTGTGGCAGTGCTGGGCGCCAACCCGTGGCAGCCCAAGTGTGCGTGTGTAATGTGGCTGTTTTTCCCAAGAACAAGTTGCTGTTTTTGTTCACTGTTTTAGTGCAGTTTTTCTCACTGTTTTGTGACTGTTTTCCCAAGAGCGAGTTGCTGTTTTTGTTCACTGTTTTAGTGCAGTTTTTCTCACTGTTTTGTGACTGTTTTCCCAAGAGCGAGTTGCTGTTTTTGTTCACTGTTTTAGTGCAGTTTTTCTCACTGTTTTGTGACTGTTTTCCCAAGAGCGAGTTGCTGTTTTTGTTCACTGTTTTAGTGCAGTTTTTCTCACTGTTTTGTGACTGTTTTCCCAAGAGCGAGTTGCTGTTTTTGTTCACTGTTTTAGTGCAGTTTTTCTCACTGTTTTGTGACTGATTTCCCAAGAGCGAGTTGCTGTTTTGTTCGCTGTTTAGTGCAGTTTTTTTTCCTCACTGTTCTGTGGCTGTTTTTCACACTGCTTTTCCTCAGCTTTAAATGGGACGTTTTCTAAACATAATATGATATTTCCACTATTAAAATGTGAGTTTTCTTAAATTAAATGTGGTGTTTCCTAAGCTCAAATTGTGATGCTTCTTCAAGTAAAACGTGGTTTAATAATTGATGAGTGTAAGCGGTGTGGTTTAATAGTTGATGAGCTAAATTAATAATTTAAAGAATACCAACTGAGTTGTGATTAAGCGGAGGTGTGAGAGCGGTGTGGGACTTCGGTCCAAAGTGGTGCGATGCCCATAAGGCTTATATGTGATGATGTTGAATTGAAAAGTGAAAAGTGGTGAGTTTAAATAATTGTTGTGGTGCATTGTCATAGTGCCTCATGACTCATGTGCATAAAGTGGTGTGGGCTTCGGCCAAAGTGGTGTGGTGGCTTCGGCCAAAGTGGTGAGTGCCCTCAAGGCATAAAGTGGTGATGATGGATCCTCATGCATGTTGCATACATGCATATAAGTATATATATTCATACTATGTTGATAAATAACTGTGGATGGTTGTAAGTTAAATGAAGTATGTAATGATTTCTGTGAGTGGGTGTTGTCTGTTGCCTTCCTGATTATAATGCCTATCTTACTGATTATTATTTGTATAAAGAGACTCACCCTACTGCGTTATGTTGCTTCTTATGTCGGCAACTTGCAGGTGATTGCGAGTGAGGCCTTCTTGTGCCTTCTGTTAGGTAGTGGTGTCAGCTCTGATATGTAGCACCAGGGGGAGGGCGCAGTAGACTTTTTATTATTATTGATGTATTTTATGAATTTCCGCTGTGTTAGAAACAATTTTATTATGTGCTGTAAACTAAACAGTTTTCTTTTTGGGTCCGTCCCTAACTATCGTGCTATGTATCATGCTGTTAGATTGTTGACCGTATGTCACTGTTTCAATCTGGTTGTTTTATAAGCGGTGAAATGTGACGCTTCCTTTCAAAAGAAATTTTTTTTTATTTAAACTCTGATGTAATAATATAATAGTAGTTGATATAGAAGGGGGGTGTTACACACTATCATTTGCATGTCCAAAAATTCAAAATTCAAATAGAAAGTACAAAGTGTCCTCAATAAGACAAAAGACCAAAAAGGAGAAGCAATTTTCCCTCCCCATTTTTGTTGTCAATTTCGAATTCTCTCTCTCTCTCTCTCTCTCTCTCTCTCTCCACAATTTCGAATTCTCTCTCTCTCTCTCCACAATTTCTTCCACACTCTTATATTGTACAATTATTCCTTAAGAATATTCTTGTACTATCCTTAATCCTACACATTTCATACACATCTCTAATTCCCACACACTCTCATGGAGACTCATACCCCTTTTTGTAAATGACACCATCCTCTCACACTCACTTCTTCATAAGAAATTGAAAACTTATTTAAAATAGAACATCTCATTCCTATTCTACCCTTAACCCTAATTTCACCCAAGACCCTATATAAGCCTACTCTCCCAAAATACAAGGGAGAAGTTCATTTTTGCACAAAAACCTCCTTCTCTCCTCTCCTCTCCTTGGGCGAAATCTCCTCCCTTCCCCCACCTCATCTTTTTCAATTTCCTCACTCAATCATCCATTAAAACACCTTTCCTACACTAAATCTTCCATCCTTCTTGCATTCTTCTCAAAGATTCACCTTCAAATTCAAGGATCAAGTTCAAAGTTGAAGATTGAAGAATAGATTAAAGGGGTTTTGCATTCATTCATCTCATTTCCTTCCTTATTCTAGCTTGGAGTTGAGGTATACTTTAAAACCTAGCATCATCTTCCAATTTTAGCATCAAAGATGTAAATCATCACTTCATTTTGGCATCCCATTGCATTTTAATGTCATAATGATAGCATAGTTGTTGTTGTTGTTGTTGTTATTTCACTCATTTCTTGTTGTTTTCATGAATAAAGTGATGATTTGAAGCTATGTTCATTTCACATATTAGAAAGAAATTAGGGTTTATGAGATTTTTGATGAGTTGGTTGTCTAATCTTGCAATTACTTGGAATTGAACCTTGATTATGATGTTTGTTTGCTTAAAACTTGTTGTTCTCATGAAGTTGCTTGCAAATCATGTCCTATGTTGATGATTGGCAAGAGGACTCTCACTTGTGCTTTGATGCACACTTTAAGTGTTGAGGATTGCCTAAAAGGATTCAATTTCTTTTGTGATTCCTAGTGAACAAAAATGCAAATTTAGGTTTCCTTTCCTTACCAATTGCTTTGATTACCAAAAACAACTTATAAACCATTTTGAAATGCTCTTGGTCTTGCAAATGCCTTTGCCTTGCAAATGCCTTTGCCTATTCACATATTGTGTCATAAATGCCTAGTTAGGTTCATCCCATTGCCTAGCATCTTCAATAAGATGTGCAACTTAGGTTCATTTTCTTGCCCATTCATGCATTTTTGCCAAAATGTTCAACTTGGGTTCATTCCTTGCCTATCTATGTATCGTGTCATAATGTGTGTAGTCTAGGTCCACTTTCAATCAAAAGCTTTTTCAAGCATCAAAATTATTCCCTAAACAAGAATCAATCCAATTGCGAAAACTCTTCAAAATCAAACTTTGTTAGTAGTCTTGCGAAGCCTTTGCTTGCATGAGTATTAACAATGAGGTACTAGTGGCGATCACTTGGAGCCTTTGCTCAATTGATCATCATGAATGCCTAATTTTCCTAAAGATTTTCACTAAATCAAAAACTTTGTTAGTAGTCTTGCGAAGCCTTTGCTTGCATGATTATTAACAATGGAGTGCTAATGGTGGTCACTTGGAGCCTTTGCTCAACTGATCATCATGAAAGCTCAATTTTCAAAATTAAACAAGATAAAAAACAAAAACCTTTTTCTAGACAACCCAGAACTACGTAGCTTTGAATTCTCCATCGCACTGGGAGATACGTAGGAGCGGATACTCTCCGTCAAGCACAATAAACCAAAAACATTTTTCCTTTCAAAAACCAAACACTTTTCAGAAATAAAACATTTTTCAAAAACAAGAACTACGTTGCTTTGAATTCTCCATCGCACCGGGAGATACGTAGGAGTGGATCCCCTCCATCAAGCGCGAAAACTAAAGATTTTTCATAAAGTCATTCATCAACAAAAGAGGTAAAAACAAAGCATTTTTCCGAATCAACTTTGCAAATCACATATTTAATAAAGGTAACCCTTCTTTGAAGGGACGTTATGGGGTGCTAATACCTTCCCCATACGTAATTAGACCCCCGGACCCAAATCTAATGGTTCCAAAGACCATTGCTTTCCAAAAAAGGTTTTTTCCGATGTTTTACCTTTAAAAAATATTGGTGGCGACTCTAAAATCCAGTTGTGCGAAGAAAAATCCCTCCAAGGATTTTTCGGGGTGCGACACCAACGACATGCAATTAAATGGTAAGGCCGAGGTAATGGAGAATGTGTCTCATGTTATGAAGTTGCAAAGGTATCATCTTCTACCTCTTATCTCTATTCCTTCCCCTGGACTTTCATCTTTTACTTGGAAGTTTACCATATTTTCCATTTTGCTAAAATTTGTGCTGGGATTTTGCATACTTAGGCTATTATTTAGGGTCACTCACTTTTTGTCCATGCTTGATGTAGGTTTCCAAGAGGGGGAGAGTTCACTTGAGGACAAGTGAAATTCAAGAGGGGGAGGATGATGTGAGCCCACATGGAGCTTGGATGAAGTGTTTCATATACTTTGTTTTCTTTTAATAATTGTATATTTGTAAGACACTTTCATTTTCGGCCATGTGGCTTTGAGTAGATGGGCTACGACCTAGACTAGTTTTTGCGGTTAAAGGCCTTTCTTGTAATTGTGGATTTGGGCTTTATATTGTGGACCTAGGATCCAATAAGTCCATAATATAAATACCTTACCCCTTAGTGTAATTAGGGAGAACTTTTGGATGAATGAAATCATTTCCTCAATTTTGCAAAGTTGAAAGCCTAGAGAGATACCTAGTGAGAGGTGAGAGTGGTGAGTACATGCATATGAGAGGTGAGGTTCATCATGAAGTTTCTCCAATGCTTCTTGAAGAAGAGGACCTTGCTCACAACCTTTGGGCTAGGAGCGCCCAAGGCTAGTTGATCTTATCGCCTTCCAAGAAGGTGTGGCGATCATTCATCTCCACATCCATCTCTAGTCTCATCCACATTTGTTCTTTCTTCTAGTTTTCATGTAAGTTCATTGTGTTTGTGTTGTATGTTCTTCATCTTTCTTGATTTGTCAATAACACTTGTTCTTGATCTTGTGTGAGAATTATTGAATTATCAAAATTCTAGATCCTATCCTTCTTGATCTATTCTAGATCATATCACTCCGCCAACTCATCAAAGTCAGTTACAAAATTCCTTCTAGAATAGACCTTCCCAAACTTATTCACTTGACCTAATTCAGCTACAGCCACGTTCTCATCATCATCAAACTTTGATTAATATGAGACATGAACTGATTTAATATTGGACAATGACTATCCTTGTTGGGACACTGACATGTATCTAAAACAATCTAATTAATTAATTATATAACTGATCAATCATGATCACATTTTGCAACAGATATCACTATCAGAGTATCAGGAATGCTAGAAATAAAAGCAGTGGACATAAAGCACAAAGATGAGATAAAAGAAGACCAATATGGCACATTGGTATCAGAAAACAGCATTGGCGTTTACCATGACCATTACTACATTTACCATCTTGACCTTGACATTGATGGTGAAGACAACTCCTTTCTAAAGACAAATCTAAAGACAATACAAGTAACTGACAACAGTTCCAAAAGAAAGAGTTACTGGACAAAAGAAAACCTCTACAGGTAATGAAGTTGGGTATCGTTTGGTTCCTCCTGCAGCTGTTCATCCCCTTTTGGTGTGATTTTGTATTTGACAGTTTCAGTACATTATTGATCGATGTATATTGAGACTAGATTATCATTAACTTTACTTATCGGTCATGTGTGCTATGAGAATATAATATATTTGAATAAATTATTAGTTTGTGGCATTATATTTTCTATGTATCTCTCTGATGAAGAGTATACAGGAGTTGACTCAACATATCAGAAGACATACTTTACCACTCACTCATATGGCAAACTACAAAATACCAGTCCAGTAGCTACTAATAAGCAGAGCATCAAAGCACACAAGAAACAAAAACTGAGGCTACATCAAAAACTGATCATTGAAAAACTGGTAATGGCCCAATATTTTCCTCTGCCATTGTAATTCGAAACTTGTAAACATTGCCACATCTTCAATAGCAATTGCAACCAAGCAAGCAACACAGAAATTGACAGACTGCAACAACAAGCACTGCGAATAAAAAGTTATAAATTCTCTATTATACAAACAAATAAACACAGATAATCTATCTACTATGTCATTAACCCTCCTACAAAATTACCATACTGACCTCCAGATTTGCTACTCAATCCATTGGCTACAATGGTAAAATCCCAATTCAAAGGAATCTCAATTTTATAATACAAACAAAATTCTGCAGTTACCAAGTACACTTTGCGCTCCCACTCTCAAATTCAAAAAAAATTGAATTTTGATTTGGTGTCTCACCTCTCCTTCGTACTCTCTCTCTCTCTCTCTCTCTCTCTCTCTCTCTCTCTCTCTCTCTCTCTCTCTCTCTCTCTCTCTCTCTCTCTCTCTCTCTCTCTCTCTCTCTCTCTCTCTCTCTCTCTCTCTCTCTCTCTCTCTCTCTCTCTCTCTCTCTCAAGAAACCAAAGTTGGGACACTGGGACAGCAGAACATATAAAGTAAGGATTTGCTCCTTCATTCTTTTTCTACCTCCACTCATATGTTTGTATCTCCTAAACTAAAACTACATCTATTTTTGTTTGTTACCTACAAAAAACACAGGGTTTGCTGGAGTATTGCTGGAAAACGCACACAGGAGAAAGGAATCGCAACTGGGTTGCTGGAGTATACACTTCCTTCTTCATGTTAGCATGGTGAGTTGATTTTACTTTCATTTTTTCGATTTTCATCTGTTTCAGTAAAACCCCTAATTTTCCAATTATTTTCCCAAATCCCTACACACTAAAATTGTTGGTGTGTGTAGTCAAGAAGGGAGAAAAAGAAGGGTTAAGAAGAAATACAAATTGAGGCTTGTTTCTTTCACCAAAAAAAAAAGGTGAGGTTTGTTTCTCCTCCTTTAATCATGTCTCTTTGAAAATCTGTTTTCACTTCCCTCCTTTCACACTTCTCTCCTTGATTTTGATTTCAAAACTTCTTTCAGATTTTGTGTTGTTGATTGAAACTGATTCTGGTCTCTAGAATACTTTTTTTCTTTTTTCTTTTAAAGCTTCTTTCTCAAATATCATGCTTGATTAGCACTGATTGCAGATGTTAGCATTCCTAGTATAGTTTGATATGATTTTTGCTTGATGTTTATTATGCATCAATTTTCAAATGTTTTAATGTATGCTTAAATTTTAAGGTGTTATGCAAAAGATTCCATATGCCATTCTATTTCCAAAACTGAATAAAGTAACAAACTTTCTGTCGTGTTTGAATTTGTTATTGTAGATTTTTAAATGATTAAGACAATGTACCCTGGGCCAAGTTTTGGTATGTGCAAGTGCTGGTCATTCATATTATTGGATCATTGTTTTTGTTTACTGCTTTACAACTACGATACTAGAAAGAAGACTTGAAGGATAGTGTCTCTGATTCTTTTTTATTTATTTTTGAAGTAGGTAATATGAAGTTGATTCATTGCAGCAATAATAAGAATCTTATAATAGAAGACAAAAAGGAACAAGGATGGAGTACATGGTACTAAGTTCAATCATGTAAGCATATTCTGTTTCATATGCACCTTTATTGCTATTGAACAAATTAACTTCAACTTAAATGTCCTTTTAAGCTTCTTTTTGGGAGTTGCATAAACAAATTAACTTCAAGTTCTACTTCATATATGCACCTTTACTGCAACTAAGCTCAATCATGTACCGTGTTCTGTTGCCTATTGGGAGTTCTTCCATTTTAATGTGTTACAGATTATTAGCAGCTTTGGTGCTCTTTCACTCTGAATCATATCTGTTTTGGATGTGTTATTCGACTATAGATACTCAAATGGATTAGAAGCTGGAAGGAAACAAGCCATTTAACTATCTGTTTCTACATATCACTCACTCTTGAATACTTTTGAATGTAGAGTAGTAACTTATATAGTTTTGAATACCAATTTAACTAACTTACATAGCAATTTAATTATCTGTTTTTACATATTACTATCTGTTTCTATATATCACTCACCTTTATTACTTAGTGGCAGTGGTGTAATTTGCTATTTCTTTTTAGTTTTCAGATTCTAATTTTGCACTCCCTTTTTCAGCAGTAGTGGTGTAAATCGATTTTTAGTGGCATGAGTTTTTACTAGCTAGGTGAAAGGGGAGAGTTGGTGCTCTAAAGCACCAAGTCACACTGATTTACTAAATTGACAGGTCAAACAAAGAAGTTATCCAAATTGATCCAGCATAGTAGTTTTTGTTTAAGGGGATGGATTTCAGACTATAATGCGGAAGTGGCTGAAGATTTGTGATGGATTGAGACCTACAGTATCAGCTTGACCCGATATTATATTTCTTTTCTGATGCTAAGACCCGATATTTTATTTTATTTCTTTTCTAATTTTGTCTAATTTATCAGCTTGACAACCAATACACATGGGAATGATTCATTAACTAATAACATAGCAAATATATTACTACTTTAATATGTAGCATTATAGCCTCATTTCTATTAATACAAATTTGTATTTGAACTTTTTTGTATTTACTTTAAATTTGTCTTTATTTGTACGAGGTAATATTCGAACTAATTAAATTATGGACTAATTATGGACTAATTAAATTCAATTATAGAAAGAACACGATATTACCCGTGCGTATGCACGGGTATACCGCTAGTAAAGTTCGAAATCGGAGTCAATTGAAGGGTAAAAAATTACATCTTTAGAGCAAGCTTAATATGCAACAGCAACACACACATTTACACATAAGCATAATACAGAATCAAAGAAGTGAATCTCTCACCTTGTGAAACAAGAGAGAATTTGGGAGAGAGAAACTCTCGACTTTCATATTGATCATAAAATGAAAATGATTACAACTGATTTACATTTACGCAGCATATATACTCTTCACTGTTGCAGCTGTTGCAGTGAAAGACTAACTGAAATGGTTAACTAGATAACTGACTTATGTTACAATGCTGACTCAGCAATAAACAAACTTAAAACAGAATTAGATAATTACTAATCTTGATACACCTCAAAGTAGGGGTGTGCAAAATAAATGGGCCACCACACCATTTCAGTAAACTGAACCCAACCAAACAAAAAAAGTCTAGTCCAATTAAATGGTTCATGGACCACTCCAAATTATTAAAAATGGGCCACCTACCCGAAATTAATTAGGATACCCAATCCAAACTGAATCCTAAACCTAGCCTCCGTGTAAACTCAAATGGTTTATTGAATAATAATATTGAACCATTTGAATTATGTTAATGCTACTGCCTACCTACTGCTGCTGTCAGGAACTAGGAAGTTTGACACCATTTGATTTTATATTGGCTTATTTAAGTATGTTATATTGGTCCTCAACATTTATTTGTTTTGTAGAAGTATTTGCTGCGCAAAATGTCGGTAGGTCTTCGGTTGCACTTGAGGATGATTGATGGCAGTGAAACACAGTGATGGTTATATAGAAGTTAAGGATAGATTGAAGGATATAATAGTGTCCGGAGGAGAAAACATTAGCTCAATTGAGGTAGAAACTGTTTTGTATAGCCATTCTCAGACTCCTGGTCCATTTCCACCAGAGCAATTGTATGCCAGAGTGGTTAAATTGGCTTAACTCAAAGCAAAGTGATTCTGTTTTATATGTATGTTTTGGACAGATTGTTGAACTTCCTCAATTTTATTTGGTAATAGTTTTATCTCAAAAAACAGTATATTTTCAATTATGGGAAAAACTAGTTTGAGCAAAAAACTGGTTCAGTGAAGATAAATGTGGTTTTCAAATGATTCTGATCAAAAAACTGGTTTTAAAAAAATCAGTAATTATGGAAAACTGGTTCAGGAAATAAAATCCGGTTTTCAAGTGGTTATAAGACAAAACTGGTTTTAAAACAGAAACCGGTTCTAAACCGGTTTATAACTGAACCGGAACCGGTTTTTAGAAAAAACCGAATTTTGGCGAAAATGGTTTTTCAAACCGAGCCACACCACATATGTGGTTCAGTTTGGTGCAGTTCTTGCACCATGCACAGCCCTACCTCAAAGTAGCAATTGCAATGGCAATTTCGTAGAATCCTCCCATAAGCCAAAAATGCCAATTAGATACCAAAGAAAGATCCGAAACCAAATAATCAAGTGAGAGAAATGAAAAACGTATTAAAGGAAAAGTGATATAGTATATACTCACCTAATAAAACCATAGATCACAGCTGCCCGGTCAATATATGTGTCACCCAAATCCTATTGAGCCTCTCCAAATCTTGTTGAGCCTCCTTGAAATTCTATTTTACATTCATAGAAAAATTGACTTAACAATCAATACAAAGACACAAGTACTAAGGAACTTAGAGTTAGAGGCAAAAAAGAATAAAACAGTTACATGTTACCATATTAACAGATATTTCAAACTCTTTGTTAGGATCGAGGTCTTCCAATTGGCAAACAAAGGCCTCAACTAGTTTTGTGCACAAATCAAAACTTCAGCCATTATGGGTTTAGGGAGCTTCTAAATGTGTGTAAGATCCTCCCCCCAATACTGAATGCACACTCCAAAGCCACCGTGGAAACTGGTGTGGCCAAAACATCTGTGACCATGGAAGAGAATACGAGGTACCGAGATGAATTTTGTGTCCATCAAATACGGATGCCAATTATGTCAGCCTGAGTTATATTAGATTCACTCAAGTACCTCCCAAGTTCTTTTGTTTATCAAATGACTCTGTTTCCCTCAAGTGGAGCCTAAAATCATCTTCCCGTGCCGCATGTGAAGAAATTTTAGCAATAACAGATGCTTCACCATGGAAAACATTGTCTAATGAACCAACAGATTATTGCACAAATGTGTTTTGCTGTTCATAGGCTGACTTATACCAATTATACAATTTAAACAGATTATTTTATAAACCAGTGGAGTGTGGACAGTTTATGAACCAGAACCGCCTACTTCCATATTATTATTACTACCACTTGTTATCGTCGACACAATATAGATAAAGACAAATCAAAATTAAATATAAAACAACTCATTAGAAACAAAAAAACAAGGAAAGAGAAAATCAAAAGAAGTTCAGTGATTCAATGTATGTTTAAACTTCCTATCAAATGTACAAGAAAACAGCTGAGAGTGAGAACGACAATCAATGATCAAAAAAGAACAAAATGGGGGGAAATGATTACATTTAGCTCAAAATGGAATTAATAGCTATCTACACTTGTTAAAAGACTGTCAATTAATTTATTTGTATAACATCAGAAATAATAAAGAGAATAGGGCATCGTGGAGTACCCGCCCCGCCACCCCCAGAGTGATTACGTTGTGCTCCGAAGTTTTTGAAATTGAAGCTGACTTCTCGAAAGAACACACATGTTGAAACGAATCCTACACTCCTTCCCCAACCGTCATTTTAAAGTGTTTCTTCCAGAGGTGATGGTTTAATCCTTGATAGTTGAGATAAGTAGTCACTCACCACTGCATACAGTTCATGCATTTAAGCCAGCCCAATTCTTGAAAGCAATAACAGCTTCCATTTTTCTGAAATTTCTTTTTCTTAACCTGGCCACTTTGAGCTTTTTATGAGTCTCCATGAATGCCTGCTTATATCTCCACTTATCAACAAATATTTTCATCTCAGTAGATTTCTCCACAACTTGCATAACAGCATCAAAGAAACCTCCCTTTACCATAGCATACAGAAATGCATCAACCAGATTGTGGTCAAATTTTATTCCCTTCTTCCCATCCGCTGATACCTTTCGCCTAACCTCGTTCCACAACATCAGCACATCAAAATATTTCTCTGCTGAGACATATCCATTAATCAGTGACAAGTATGTTTGATCATTTGGCTCATATTGCAGGAATATCATCCTTCTAAAAGTCCTTCTTGCATCTTCTAGTCTTCCAGCTTTACAGAAAGCATGAATGATGGAATTCCAATCATGAGTACCTACTTCAATACGAGGATCCTCAACCACTTCATCTAAGAAAGCTGCCATCAATTCCGGTCGATGATTCTCCATCAGACCCGTCATCATAGTTAAGTAACTCCCTTTCAAATCAGGAATCCTTGCCTCTCTCATGTCTCTAAACAGCGAAAAGGCCGACTGAAAATCTTGGCTTGACATGGATGTTTCTATCAGATCATCATAGGTTTTCTCATCCAACTTAAGACCCGAACTACTAATCACCATCACCAATTGAGTAGCCTCCGCAGTTCGATTTTCTTTGCAGTAAGCCTGCAAGATTGGTACATAGACCCCAAGACCCACAGAGCCTCCCATAGCATTCATTTCATCAAGAATGCTGTGTGCTTTGTCTGTTAGTTCCATACTAACACAAGCATTAACAAGACCAAAACCTATAGACTCATCAACTTTCATATTTGAAGGCTCTAGCTTCTGAGCTTCAATGATTAAATTAGCCAACCCCTTGATATTTCCCTTATGAAGATATTCCTTAACTACTACACAGAAAGTGTCTCTATCAAAATTCCAATCTACCCCACCTCCATCATTCAAACTACTGAGAATAGATGACTCTACAGAATCTAAATTACCTGACTTAACATACCCAATAATCAAATTAGAATAGAAACACTTTGTGTTTGAACAACCAAAGCCACCCATCAAAATTTTTAACTCATTAACCTTTTCTTGTAACCCTTTGAGTGCATACAAATAAGCAAGAAATCCAAAACTCAAATCATCAGGTCTAATACCAAGATTGGACATTATACCAACAACTCTCTCAGCATCAGTGAGTGATTCAAGGTGAAAACAACAAGCTTCAAGAGAAGCATTAGAGGCAGCAACATCAGGTTTCATGAAGTCCAATTTTTCATCCAAAGCAACCCTGCAATTCTCTTCAAAAACAGGCAAAAAAGCAGCAAGGTTACCGTTCTTCTTAGCAATGTCAACAAGCAAATTGCCCCAATAACAAAAAGGGACAAAAAACCTGTTTTTGAACATGCGGTTGACAAGGGCAAAAGCAGGGGCAGGAGTATTGGCAATTTTCATGGAATGAAGCATGGAATGGATAGTTTCAAAATCTAAGAGCGAGGGATTCTTCTCAATGAGAAAGACAACAGAAGCAAAAGCTCTCTTGAGGTTGAGGATGTCGCCAAGGGAGGATAAGTGAGTGAGGAGGGAATTGGTGAGGGGTTTAGGTGGGAAGGAATGATGGGTTGTGAGGGTTTTGAAGGATTTCCAAGCTTCATCAGTATCAGAGGTGATGAGAGATTTGTGAAGAGTGGTTTGGAAAGAGGAGAGTTGGTGAGGTGTGAGGGAGAGCGATTGTGGTGGGGATGTTGGGAGGCTATTATGGGAATTATCAGAAGAAGTGGGTTGTTGTTGTTGTTGATTTCTGTTGAGGGAAAACAAAGAAGGTTGAAGGAAGGAGTAAAGACTCGGAATTTGATTTTCAGGTGTGGAGGAGGATAACGATCTGTGTATGTGTTTGTAAGGAAGAAAGCTCAAAACTTTTTTCGCCATTCTTCATCGACAATCTACCTCTGTGCAATGCAATTGGATTTCGGAGTTTGCGTTTGAATGTTCTCCGACTGCGATGCTGTGGAAGACGTTTTCCCTTGTTTTAAAAATGTTATAATTTTCTTCGATGAATGTTCTTCCAACATGCTGGAATAGCTCAGTTGGTTAGAGCGTGTGGCTGTTAACCACAAGGTCGGAGGTTCAAGCCCTCCTTCTAGCGTTTTTCAATACTTTTTCTCAATATCAAAAAAAAAATTCTGTTTCTCAATTTTCATTATTTTATTTATTTACAATGCTGTTCGAAATTATATATAAAAGTGTTATTCTTGACCTCACTTGGTATCATTTATTTTAGGGTAAATACTTCCTCAGGTCCCTTAACTTATTTATTTGTAACGATTAGGTCTTTTATCTTTTTTTATAACACAAAGGTCTCTTAACTTTTAAAAACGTAACGCATAGGTCCTTTTAACGTTTTTTTGTTAACACCGTTACAAAAACGCCTAAGTGGATGTTTGGGCTGATTATGTGGCTTTTTTTTAGGGTTACGTGGCTGATGATTCATATTTTTTAACTAAAAAAAAGCCACATCATCTTCCCCAATTCTCTTCTCTAAACCCTCCCTCTCCTCAACTCTCTTCTCTCCGACCATCCCCAAATACACCCAGAATCAACGCCTAAGTTATTTCAAAAACAAATTCCAGATCTGCACAAAAACGAACTCCAGATCAACGCCCAGAATCTAGGCTCTCCTCCACTCTTTTTCTTGTTGATTTTTAGATCTATTCAAAAACGAATTCCAGATCTGTTTCATTTCGTCTTTGTTCATTTAGATCTGTTTCATTTCATTACAGATTCGTTTCCATATTCGTTTTTTCCAGATTCGTTTCCATTTAGATCTATTCGTTTTTCTCAATCTCCATCTCCGTGGAATGAAGCTTCATCGCTGCAACATATTTGTGGCTTGAAATTTATCAATCCATTGTTTTGAAAGTACCAAACAAGAAAATTACCAACCAGTTGGTTTTGTTCCTCTATAAGCAATTAGTTGCTGCATAAACAAATATTTGGAATGCTTTCTAACCCCGTAGCTATCATCTTCGTATCTGTGCCACGAACTCAAACCCGGATTTGATTTTAGAATAACATCGAAAACTTTGTCAATTAGAAGAAAATAGTGCAAGCATAAAAACTGAAAGTATCAAAGGAGATTTTTTCATGGAGCTTTTGAGCATTTTCTCATTTTCTGCAATTTCTCCCCTTTTCTCATTTTCTGCAATTTCTCTCTTCTCCCCTTTTTTCATATTTTAGGGATTGAATGATTTCTTTGGGAGAAACAGTGTACACTGTTAGATTATTTCATCAGTGTGGTGATATTAGTGTGACAGGAGTGATAGGAAGATGATGATGTGGCTTTTTTTTAATTAAAAAATATGAATCATCAGCCACATAACCATAAAAAAAGGCCACATAAGCAGCCCAAACAACCACTTAAGCGCTTTTGTAACGGTGTTAACAAAAAAACGTTAAAAGGGACCTATGCGTTACGTTTTTAAAAGTTAAGGGACCTTTGCGTTATAAAAAAAAAGATAAGGGACCTAATCGTTACAAATAAATAAGTTAAGGGACCTAGAGAGGTATTTACCCTTTATTTTATTTTTCTGTACTATTTTAAAACTTATTTTTTCATAAAAAAAAAATTGATGGTCATAGATTTTCTCCCCTAGAATTTAATTGACCTCACTTGGTGAATTTTAAAACGACGGTTTTTTTCGATATTCAATGATTTATTGATTAGAGTATTAGGGATGCTCAAAACCACAAATACAATAAGAACTTAGAAATTGTTAATACAAATCAAAGCATTGTTCCACCAAAAAGGCGAAGACAAACTAGAATCTCTACCCACACCAGAAATAAACCAACACCATGACAAAAACTTAATACGAGCCACAATCGAATCAATCTTGGCCTCTTCCCCCTCTAAAGCAAACTTCATTCCGGGCAAGCCAAAGACAGCAACAAATTGTCAATCAGAGTAAGTATTTAACCTTCTTGGATTTCTTCCCCAAACATAACTTGCCAAAATGAATATAGTGTTGATATAAAGTAAGAGACATAGGCAGCTGGACATCAAGCCATCGCTCTATCTCCCTCCAAATATTTCTCGAAATATCACAATCAAGGAAGAGATGATGGAGATCCTTACTGTGATTGTTACAAAAAAACGCACAGGCCCCCTCCTCTGAACGAATAACCTGTCTGCTTCTCAGTAGCTCACGCACCGGTAGAGCTTTTAAAATTAATCTCCAACCAGAGATCAAGATTTTTGAAGGAACTGCTGTTTTCCAAAACGCTTTGAAGTTTGTACTGTCACCCTTAGTGTTTACAACAGAAACCGAATTAGCTGACAACAAAAAATGATAACAAGATCTCACTGAATAACGATGGGAAGGCTCCAGTAACCAACTCCAGCTATATGTTCTGTCTCTATCTAACTGCACGTCTCTCAGAATGTCAAACAACGTCGGTCCATCCTCACTAAGAAGCTGCAAATCGAATCCAAAAGCTGTCAAATTCCAACGCCAGTAGCTTTGGTTCCATACACCTAGATTAGCAATGTAAGCATTTTTTGTTGCTGCAACCTGCAAAAAATGTTAGAAAAATCCATCTTCAATGGGCGCTGCCCAATCCAATGGTGATTCCAAAAATTCACGCCTTGACCATTGCCCAATCCTCTCATAACATTCGCTTCGAACCACCCTCCCGAAAGTCTATCTTCACCCACACTCCGAAGATCACGCCACCACAAAGAACAATTCGTTCTTCTATTCAACTGTCTATTTTTCGAAAAGAAAATAGATTTCAAGTCACCATAGCGATGAGAGAGTAAATCCCACCAAGGGACATCTTCTTCCGACAATATACACCACTTCCACTTGGCCAATAAAGCAACATTAAATAACTCAATATTTTTTACACCTAGACCTCCTTCCTCCTTAGGCTTGCAAATTTTATCCCATGCCACCCAATACATGCCTCTATCAACTTCGTTTATACCCCACAAAAAGCTTCTTTGGATTTTGATCAAGCTCTTGATCACCACCTTCGGCGCCTTATAAAAAGAAAGATAATAAAGGGGAATACTATTCAAAACAGAGTTGATTAGTGTTACCCGACCACCCATCGATAAATGACGCCCTTGCCACGAAGAGAGCCTTTTGCGAAGCTTATCGATCATCGGTTTCCAAGTTGAGCTCCTTCTTGGATTTGCCCCCACGGGGATACCTGAGAACTTGATAGGAATAGATTTGAGCGACAATAAAGAAAAATTGAAGCGGAATTCAAGAAATCCTCCGAAACATTTATCCAAAAGAGATTGCTTTTGTGAAAATTGACTTTCAACCTCGAAACAAGTTCAAAGCTCCTTAGTATTGATTTTATACACCAAATATTCCCCCAAGTAGCTTTCCTCATCATAATAATATCATCGGCAAATTGAAGAATGGAAAAACGAAGGGCATCATGAACATGGTATTCGATGAAAGAACCAATTTCAACCGCTTTGGCCATTATAGCCGTCAAACCCTCGGCAACAATTAAGAACAAGAAGGGGGGAAAGAGGATCTCCTTGCCGGAGTCCTCTACCAACTTGGAAACCGTTAGTGGGCTACCGTTAACCAACACCGACATAGAGCTAGTAAAAACACAAGCCTTCATCCACCGAGTCCACTCTGGACTAAACCCCATTCTATCCATCATGTACGCCAAGAAACTCCAAGAGATAGAGTCGTAAGCCTTTTTGAAATCCACTTTGAACATCAAACAATTCTCCTTACTTCTCTTTGCCAAATCTACGACTTCACTCACCACCAATACACTATCTAAAATATTGCGCCCTCCCAAGAAAGCAGATTGACACTTAGAGATAACATTGGGAAGAACGCGCTTCAAACGACTAGCTAAGACTTTGGCCAAAATCTTATACAAACAACCGATCAAACAAATATACCGAAATTCCCACAAGCTTTGGGGATGGTCATTCTTAGGAATTAGAGCAATAAAAGAGGCCGAAAAAGCTTTAGGGAGAGAAGCCTTCGTACAAAATTCATTGAAAGTAGTAACTATATCATCCTTCAAGAACTCCCAACACTGCTTTATGAATCTCAAGTTAAAGTCGTCTGGTCCCGGACTCTTATTCCCATCACAATTCCAAATTTCCCCCTTGATCTCCTCTTCTGTAAACGGCATCAACAAGAGAGAATTGTCTTCGTTAAAAATTTGTTTGAATTCTAACCCCCCCCCCCCCCCAAGAATTGGTCGATCTTGGTGGGACTCCTCAAAACATCTTTCAAATGAGTTTTAACTCTCAACTTTACTTCCTCCACATCTTCTATCAATGCCCCTCTCTCATCCATAAGTAACAAATTACTCCCCCTCCTTTTAAATTTCAAAAGAGAATGAAAATATTTAGTGTTGGAGTCCCATTCTCTAATCCATCTATCTCTAGATTTTTGGCACAACAAACTCTCCTTCAATCTAATATCTCTCCAAAACTTTGTCGGCACCTCCTTCCTCCGGCACACCGCCTCTACATCAAAGGAATTAACAAGAAGAGAATCTATCTCATTAAGATCCTTTACATCATCATCAATACTGAAATCAAGCACCCCAAAGACCTCCTTATTCCACTTTCTCAAACTCGTTTTAAGAAACTTCAACTTTTTCTTCAACACATAAGCCTTATTACCTCACACATCCAAACCAGCCCAGCAAGATCGCACAAAGGTTCGGAACTCAGAATGATCAAACCAGCTATTAATAAAGCGAAAAGGTTTAGGCCCCCAATCCTTTATATAATAGACTAACCATATAGGACAATGATCCAATATGTCACGATCACCAATCCATTGCCCCGAAACGTTCCATAGTGAAATAAGACCATCTGATAAAAGAAACCGGTCCAGTCGGCTCATAGAAACACCATCCAAACAAAAATAAGAAAATTTCTTCCCAATAACAGTAACATCAACAAGATCCATGTCCACAATAAAATTGTTAAACTCCGCGGTCTCCTGCAAATTACCCCCATCCCTCCTACCTTTTCTCTCCTCAACACTAGAAACAGAGTTGAAGTCTCCAACCACACACCACTCTCCCATATCGAACCTTCCCTTCACCCCCTTCAATTCCTCCCACCCTTTCCGTTTATCAACCAACAAACACGAAGCATAAAAACTAACCACATAGATAAGAGTACTACGATATTCAGCACAAACCCCCACAAACCGAGTGCCTTTAAACAAGAAGCTAACAGACCAAAAATCTAACAACCAAGAAGACAAGATACCTCCCGACAAACCCCGAGAGGGAACCAAGGACCAATCGAAAAGCTGATTACCCCAAAAAAGACCAATGTGCTTGCTATCTATATGTTCCCTCTTAGTCTCTTGTAAACAAATAAAGTCAAACTTACCCCTTCTTATTAGTGAAGACAATTGACGACGTTTTGCACTATCGCCCCACCCACGCATATTTAGAGAAAGAATATTCATGAGACACCGTTGTTTGCCTCCTCCCCCTCCCTAGCAATTTGCAGGGACGAAAAACATATTTAAACCTTTATTTTTTGACACAATAATATATTTTATTATTAAACACCTTTAAGTTTAGTAAATCTGAATTAATCTCAAATGAATTAATCTAAAAGGGTAGTTTGTTTCACAGAGTCGAGAGTTATTCTCAGGATGAACTAGCTCGGGAATATTAGGATGTTTTTGGTCTTTAAGAAAAAATGGTTAGTATTTAAGATTCTCCGATAAGGCGCACCTTCTCAACGTCATTCATAGCTCTTATCCCAAATACTGATAATCCCCAAGGCTTAGGTGAGTAACGACCTATTTGTTTGATTGGTTTTTGCCTGGTATTATTTCGAGTTGTTAATCAGCTTGTCAATGAGAACGTAGATTTTGCAAAGCGCAATAGGGATGAATGTCTGCTATTTAGGGTTCATTTGAAAAGGCGTAGGACTCTATCTCTTGGCATTTCTTGATTTATATGCTGAAAAGGATGAGGTTCGCAGAGGGGTGGATCAGTGGATGAAGGTGTGTATCTGCTCGAATTCAATGTTTGTGTTAGTCAATGGTAGCCCAACCAAAATTTTTAATGTTCACATAGGTCTTACACGGGGGATCCTCATCCTCTATACCCATTCCTTTTTCTGATAGTGGCGGGAGGTTTGTCTGCCTTGATTGGGAAGGCTGTGGAAATAGGGGATTTTCAAAGTTACTCTGTCACTGATGGTCAGCGTTTCTCTATTATGCAATTTGCTGACGACACTATTGTGATGGGTAAGGCCACACATTTTGTGGAGCATCTAGACGCTTTTGAGGAGCTTTGAGCTTGTTTCAGGTTTAAAGGTTAATTTTCACAAAAGCAAGCTTATTTGTGTAAATGTTCAGGCTGATTTTTTAGAGGCAACATCAGCCTTTCTTAATTGTAGAATTGAATCAATCGCTTTCAAATTCTTGGGGATGCCGGTGGGTGCTAATCCCAGGAGGGCAACTACTTGGAAGTCTGTTTTGGACATGTTGCGTAAAAGACTATCTTCTTGAAAAGGACGTACTCTCTCTATTGGTGGACGAGTAACTCTCATTAACTCCGCTTCTTCTCTTTTCTTGGTTCTCAATGCTATGATAATGATCCAAAGAGACTTTGTGTGGGGTATTAATGAGGGTGATAGAGGAATGTATTGGGTTACTTGGGAGAAGTGTGCAAACCTAAGAATGAAGAGGTACTTGGTATTAAGAATTTTGAGTTATTTAATATTGCTTTGTTATCCAAATGAAAATGGAGGTATCTAGTGGGCGGGAATGGTAGTTGGAAGGATTTCTTTTTTAGACAATCTGTCTCTAATTTTAATTTTTACGTATCTAGTGGGCGGGAATGGTAGTTGGAAGGATATCTTTGGATCGTTTACAAATCCGGTAATCCAATATTCAAATCATTTTCAACAACATCTGTAAAGGTCATGATATAATATCAAGTACTCCATAAAGAAGGGCTTGTTTACAAAAGTCTCAAATTCAATGATAAAATAATTTTTTTACTTTCAATGATAAAATAATAAACATATGCAGTCCTAAATAAATAATAAACATAATTAACATCAAACTACAACCATATTCTACTCAAATAAAGATATGACCTTTTTCAATATATAAAAGGGTGCTTCTAGGGTGAAGAGGCAAATCAAATCCTTGACCGGTGAACCATTAAGTATGACCGTAAGATGTACTATAAAAATTCATCAACGGTTGTGATTTAATACTGATTGATTTAATCTTAACCATTAGTAAATTTTTACACAATATCCTTCGGTCAATTTTAGTAGTTCACCAGTGAGGGATTTGATTTGCTCGCTCGTGCTAGAAGCACCCTATATAAAAATGAAATAAAAAAAATGTTGGAAATCTATTGCACAAGAGAAATTGCGGGGTTCCCCATTCCCGGGAATAGAACTTTCCCTGGGTATGAAGATAGTTGTCATCGTGGATAGAACGTGGGTGTATGAATTTCTTGGGAAAGATTTGTTCGTGAAAATAGCCAATGATTTATCGTTGGCTATTTTACTCCCTCCTACCAAACATTGTTTGGTAATAGATATTCCCAATCTTGGGTGTATGTATTCTCATAAATATTTTTTGTATCTTAGAAACAAACGCCCCCTAAGCTAATTACTCTCAAGAGTTAGGGTTGATTCTCACATTTGCTGCTTCATAAGAAACAAGGGAAAGAAGGAAACAAGTAAACAAAACAGTCTAAGGCATGCTGCCTAGCTTGTCTTTCAGCAACAAGGGGACAAATCCTATAAAAGGAAAATGGATCCTCCGCTGCCCGCTACCACGTGGAGTCTGCAGCAGAAGATCCAAACTCAAAAGCCTACGGGGATGACCAACGCTTAAAGCCAAAAAAATAAAGCATCGGTTTTGCTTCTGGAAGACACAGCCCGGATACTCTGCTGCCTCTGCACCGTGCAGCAGGTAGCATAACCATTAGATTTAGAGAGAAGATTTTCTCTCTCTAAATCTAACTGCTCTGCTGCCTGCTGCACTGGCAGCAGAGGATCCAAATCCAGCCATTATTGAACCAACACGAAACCATTCCTTAATCAATCTTTCAGTAATATCATACTCAAATAAACTATAACTATTACTATTGTTACCAAAAAATAAGCCACTTTTCTTATATTCTCTATGCTTCAGGCAATACAAAATCAGTTGCAATGCTTAATTTTCAGCAGCAACAATCAAAAGAATAAAACTGAATTGCAGTCATGTAACATTACTTCTTACGCAAATATAAGAAACCAACAACCACTGAGATGCCAACTACTGCTACAGAAGCAGCCAAATATTGCTTGTTCAGCTGCCTGAACATTTCAGAATAACCTTTCTTTGTAGAAACCGGAGCTGACGTGTCAAGCTCACCAATATAATATTGCTCCATAAGTTCTCTTGCAGTTTTGCTATGGCCAGCATCTTCAAAATCATCAGTTGCATCTCTTCCTTCACAAGAGTTAAAATACAAAGATTGTGATTTCTGATATTGAATGAATTTTCTATGTTTGGTTATAGAAAGCATAAGGACTAAGGATTGTACCAGTTGCGGCAATGATTACATCATCTCCGCCGGGATGATCATCCAAATAATGTGTCACATCGTATACCTGCATGGCAAATGAAAAACGATGTAACTAATAGAGAAGCAAAGGAAGTGAGAAGCATAGAAGACATCACTAGAAAGCAGTGTTTGAAGTTGGATTCAAAAGCCTTGGAGGCAAGTTTGGAATGAGAAAAAACAGTTGACTTTAAAGGGACTTGGATCAGCTTGGTCAACAGCTTGTGACTGGATGAGAGTATAGCAAACAAGCTAGTAAAGTTCTGGGAGGAAAGAAAGCTTAGTTCAAGAAATATATTAAGTGAAAAGATCTTCCTATGAGTTAATCTAAATAAAAATGTAGGCAGGGTATCTGGAGTGTATGAAGATGCCAATGGGGTACAGTATAGGGGATGTTAACAATGAAGGTAACTTACAATTTATAGTAGTTTTAGACTTCACTACAGCTAATACATGTTTTAGAAAAGTAGCCCAAGAGACTCTAAGAGAATTGAGGGGTATTGGGTCAAAGGATAAATGGAACAGAACCAAAAGAAAACAGAGTAACTCTGTTTAAAGAATACACACTTTGATTTTATAACTTTTGATTGATGAGTAAGTACATGGTAATGAACCTTGTTTACAGGTGAAGGAAAGCTAAAAGGATTACATGCAAGAAGACAAGTGTATGTCATGCAACAAGCCTAATGCTAGTAGTGAAAGGCATAAGATGGCTTACAAAGTTGTTTAGTGTGAAATACAGGAAATGTCAGATAAATGGAGGAGAAGCATTTCAATTCCTCTCTTTAATAACAAAGGAAACTTAAAGAACTGTGCAAATTATAGGAGGATCACACTTATGAATCATGCTATGAAGCTTTGATAGAGATGACAGAGCAGAGATTAAAACAAGAAACTTAAATCAAAAAATCAATTTGGTTTCATGCTGGGAAGATTGACCACCAAAGTCATTTACTTCCTACAAAGGTTGATGGAAATATATTGAGGGACATGGAAAGAATTGCACACTGTTTTTGTTGTTTTGGAAGCGTGTATGGCATAGTACCTAGAAGGGTTTGGAAGGCTATAAGCCTATAAGGAAGAAAGGTGTTCAATTTGCCTATATTTGAGAATCAAATATATAAGATCCAACATAAAAAATGAGGAGACATGGAGTTGTCAACCACAGTATTCATCTAGGGTGGATGACATGGCAAAGTGCTTTGCGCATGATATATGACAGAAAAATACCTTTCAAGCTTAAAAGAAAGATTTTATTCCACTTTTACAAGATCAACAATGTAATATGCACTGAATGTTGTGCAGTAAAAAACCAACAAGAACATATACTCAATATTGTAGAGATAAGAATGTTATATTAGATGAATGGCTACCCAAGAAAAGATAGAATTAGAAATATAATTATAAGAGAGAAAATTGGGGTAGTCCCTATACTATAGTAGAGAAATGGTAGAATCTCATTTAATGTGATTTGGAGATGTATGGGGAAGACTTGTAGAAGCACAGATAAGAAGAGTAGACAAATCCAATAGTTAGAGATAGAGGGAAACCAAGAAAAACAATAGGTTAAATCATTACAAGTGATTTAGAGGTTAATGATCTATCTTTGGACCAAATACATGATTGTCGTTATGGCACAAACTGATCCATGTAATCGACTACACTTAGTGGGAAAACGCTTGGTAGCTGTTGTAAACTTGTATGTTTATGAAAATAGTTAATACACAACTGGCTAATAAGAATAGTTAAGTAAATTGTTAACTCATTGACTTAATTATTCTTTTTCCTGAGAGAAAACCTTATACATAATCTTAGATGGATAGAATATCTATTAGCACAACTTTTATTTCTTTCTTTTTTCTTAAAAAAGGAGGAGAAAAACTCAAAGTGACGGACAGTCCTACATAGGCTTATTATTTTTCAGGTCATACGTCTAGAAAAACTCACAGTCAACACCAAATATATCACATGAACACTAATAATGGATTACACTATTTCAGTATTGATGCCTTTAGAATACTCATCAAGCCCAAATGCAAATCAATTTGTCAATTGTTTCCAGCCACAGCCAAAAAAGGAAAAGAAAATAGCACAGCCTTACAGCATAATCAAACAAAATGCAG
Source organism: Astragalus membranaceus (assembly GCA_039519185.1). Classification (NCBI taxonomy): domain Eukaryota; kingdom Viridiplantae; phylum Streptophyta; class Magnoliopsida; order Fabales; family Fabaceae; genus Astragalus; species Astragalus membranaceus. Next base: position 65,244,807 of record CM076849.1, read on the forward strand.
ATTGGAAGCTTCAATCAAGTCCTAAAGGGCAAGCAATAATACTGAACAGCAATTCAAAAAACAAATATATATATATATATATATATATATATATATATATATATATATATATATATATATATATATATATATATATATATATATATAGCACTACAATTATCATATGACAGAGCACAAAGACAGGGTTTTTATCCAACAAACATGAAAATAGAAGTGCAGAAAGCAATAGAGAAAGACCCAGATATGGAATTTGAGAGAGAATGAAGTGATTGATGGAAAAGTTGTTACCTTTCCATCGACAATGATCCAGCAATCGTCTTTGGTGCTGTGCTGTGCTGCATCTTGCACGGTGTAGAAATTGGATATGATTGGCATGTTCGTTTGTTTGTGGTTGGAGTCCAAGGATGTTGAATTGGGAAGAGGTACTAGAGAGGCACAAAGATATTTGGGTTGTTGATGAGTGAATGCTGTTGAGCTTTGAATTCTTGGGATTGGGACTTGGTCTTTCAGGTTCATTGATCAGCACGTTTTCATGGTCTCCTCGGAGTAACGTGGGCTAGGTTTTTTTTGCGTTACTTAATATTATCACCTCCCCTTTTTGCTTCTTTTCCTTAATATACTCTTTTTTTATACATAAACCTTGATATACTCTTTATGGAGACTTTTTTTTCATAGGCAATGTTAATGGGGGTGAAGGAAATGTTAGTTTTTCGAGTTTGAACTCAGAACCTCTAGCTTGCACTCATTTAGTGCAAACCTTGAGTATTTCTTAGCTCGCCAACTGAACTACCTTCTTGAGATACACTAGTTGAAAAAAGTTAATATCGCTACAATTTACAACATCAAGAAGTTAAACATATGGAGACTTTTTTGTTTTTGTTTTGAATTTTCTACTTGTTCATATTTTGCTTATTTTGAACAAATTTGTTTTATATTTTTTTTTTAATTTTACACTTTTGTATTTTAAAAAATGAATTTTTATTTTTTTGTTGTATTTTTTAATCTAACTATCAAAATGTTTTGTTTTTTTTTGTTTAAAATTTGTCACTTATTATTTATAATTAAAATTTACTAAAAAAATGTTGATAAAAATACTATATCTAAAATACACGTAAATGCTATTCTTACAAACAAAATTTGGTATTGTAATTGGTTTGGACAATGAAATTGGGAAATCCAATCCAAAATGACCTGTGGACATCCCTTCAAAAAATACAACCCTTGCTCGTCTTTTTGCATCTTTTATTATTCATTTTGATAAGAAATTAATTTTTTAGTAAAATATTATATGTTTGGTCAAGATGTAAAAAAGTCAGATATTAATCGCTTAAATCTTAGTTAGTAAATTTATAGATAAATTTAAATTTAAACTTTGAGATGTGTTCAAAAAAATAACTTTGTGTTGATTATGAATACATATAAATTTAAATATTCTGAGGATTAGAATTATTGATATCCAATTTGAATCTATATAAGTAAAATTATGCTTCACCGACGACATAATTATAAAAAATATATGACAATGAACTTGATAATCAAGCAACCTATTTCCTTTTTATAAAAAATTATTTTAGTATTGGAGAACATTGTTGGACACCTCTATGCTTATGGAGAGAGAGAGAGGGAGGGAGGGAGGGAGGGAGGGAGGGAGAGAAAGAGAGAGAGAGAGGTGATAAAGAGCGAGAGATAGAAAGAACGAGAAGTGTTAGGCTTTTGAAGGGTATTTCAAAATCAACACAGTTTTTAGTCTTAATATTCATGCATCAAAGGTTACCTTGACATTTACTTTTGGCTAAATAGCACTTTTGGTCCTTTATATTTGTTTTAGGTTTTACTTTGGTCCTTTATCTTTTTTTTGGTCTGTTTTGGTCCCTCATATTTCATTTTTGTTTCATTTTGGTCTCTGCCGTCAGTTTTGGCTAACGGACGCCACGCTGGCAGTTAACTGTTGACGTGGCGTCTTAAATTCATTAAATGACGTGACATTAATTTTACACACCAGCATTTGAGTTTTTTAATTGAATGAAAACACAATTAAAACATTAAAATCAGTAGAATTAAAACACTAAAAACATCAATTAAAATATGTTCATCGTTTCATTTCCAGCAATTAATTTCCAACATCAAAACCCAGGATCCATTTTCGATTTTGTTCGCCGTTGCATTTCCAGCAAAACCCAACATCAAAACCCATCGTTCCATTTCCAGCAAAAGCAATTTCCAATCGCTGCTGTTGTTGTTGAACAAATCGCTGTTGCTGTTGCTGAACAATCGTTGTTGTTGTTGTTGAACAAACGATCTTGTTTTAATTTGTTTCGTTTCTGATGAACTTCTGGGTCCTGCTTGTTCTTCGTTGTTCTTCGTGAGTGAGTTTTTGTGTCGATGGAAGGAAGAACGTGAATCAAGATGAAGATTGAAGGGAAAGAAGATATTTCAGATCTGGAAGTGAAATTAAGGGATTGAAGATGAATGGGTGGTTATGTTTCTGGATTGAAGGATTGAAGATGAATGGGTGGTTATGTTTCAGATCTGGATCTGGAAGTGAAATTGTTAAATTATGTTTTGTTTTTTTAAAATTTAAAAAACTAAATTGCTTATGTGTAATTTCAACTGGTATTAAATAATATTAATTTTGTCACGTCATTTAATGAATTTAAGATGCCACGTCAGCAGTTAACTGCCAGCGTGGCGTCCGTTAGCCAAAACTGACGGCAAGGACCAAAATGAAACAAAAGTGAAACATGAGGGACCAAAACGGGCCAAAAAAAGATAAAAGACCAAAGTGAAACCTAGAGCAAACATAAAGGACCAAAAGTGCTATTTATACTTTTTTATGTGCTAAAATATTGGTTTAGAGAGCAACCAATCGGTTCAAAGGGGAATTGGACAAGTGTCCTATTTGGGTCATCTAAAAAATTGACTTGTTTCAGAACCAACCAAAATTGGATGGGGTTGAACCGGTTTGAATAAGTCTCTTTCGAAAAATATTAAAATTTCTAATTTTGAATTCAAAAAATATATCTTTCAATCAAATAAAAGGTCAATATTAGATTATAAAATATTATATATATATATATATATATCGTTTTTTATTATTAATCTTCTAGATTAATATTTAGTTTTGTTCTGCACCTAGCAGTATTTTGGTCGGCTGCTGTTGGTAGGTCTCTTGCTGTCCTGGCAGGAGGTCAGTGAGCGCCGGGGGGGGGGGGGGGGGGGGGTACCTGCAAAGCCACTCCGACGCTCAAGTCAGTATGAGAATAAACTAGTGAATTTGCAAGGGAAGAGTGTGTACCTTATAAATGGCTATGCGAGCCGGTATTTATAGGAAATCGATGCTCGTCTGTGGACCGTCGGATTATCAGAATCGATCTGAACCATCCAAGCGTGGTGGCTTTAGTTGGGCTTGTATGTGGTGGATATGAGCCGAATCGATTGGGCTGATCAATATCCAATTGCTAAACGCACCCCCTGGCTTTGCTAAATGGACCTCTTGGTCCAGTCCAGAACAGTTGCCCCCCAAGCCGAGATTATTCCGGAGGATGGTCTTGGCTTGAAGGATTTTCGTCGGTCTACCGGATGTGTGAAGTTGCGTGGGACACTGCCTTTGTCACGACCGTGTTTTATCATTTTCACTCTCTAGAGTAAAAAAGAGAAATTTTTTCATTGCCGTAATGCATTACTCTGTCTGTCTTGTCGGGTCGTACAAGATCACTTCGTTGCGACCATGACTCAGGCCTCTTATGGGGTAATCCTTGTGCCAAGCGTCAAGCTAGGGTGTCGTATGCTGATGTTGGCGCCCTCTTGGGCGCCTTGTGCCAAGTGCTACGTTCTGCTGTTGGGGCCCTCCTGGGCGCCTTGCTGGATACTTGTTCGGTGCGTGCGTACGCTGGGTGTCTCCTCGTGGAGCAGGATTTTGCGAGACAAGGTTGGGTGCCCTCATGGGTGCCTTGGACGTCTCGTTGCACAGTGCTGGCTGCCCCCTCGCGAAGGACTTGCTTCCAGACCACCTCCTGCCTGGCGCCCT